>CM046659.1:93211066-94411066 GCA_025594165.1 Tamias sibiricus
CCAGGACTTCCCCCTGGCTCCCATGCTCAACTTAGACCTGGGACTGGGCCTGGGCTCAAGGTCAGCCATGGCTTTTTCCTGTATTAGATTCTAAATGATGTTTGAGAGCCAGTGTCCTGTGTTAGGAAAAAGCCCTTTGCTGGGAGGGAGTTGACCTCCTTTTAGGGTCAGTCTCTTCCACCACCAGGTACCTCTTCACTGGCTCCAGGGTGAGTTGGGCAGGTCATTTAAACCAGGAAGCTTTTGCTATTAAATGAGGAAGCCAAATACTGACTGACTAAAAGTAAAGCTGGGGCTCTACAACATCCTGAGGTCCCTTCAGATTCATATGGTAATCTAGACCAGGAATGGTAAACTCAATTGCCAAAGGAGCAGGTGACACCAACTGGAGAATGCTTTGTTGTTGATGTTGTATCAAGGAGTACTCTGCAGAGAGAGAAAAGAACAGGTCTTAAGGGTTCACTTCGGTGAGTACTGATGACACCCACACCCACATAACCAAGGTCTCAGTGAAGATAAAATGAAACTCCCATCACCCCAAAATTTGTCTCTCGTTCCTTTCAGGGCCAGCTGTCCCAGCCCCTGAGCAACAACCACTGGATACAATCACTTCACACAAAAGAGAACTAGGGAAGCCAAGAATAAATTTTGACTAAAATTGATATGTAAGAAGAAAAGAGTCATAAAATTATTAGGTATTCTTCAGATCAGACCAGAAAGACTGGAGAGGAGAAGTTGATAAATGACTGGAGTTCCTAAGATCATCGGGAATAGAAGGCGGAGACTTATTTTTAGTTGGGAATAATAGATTAGGGTACACTGAGGGCTGGAGCACACAAAGATGTCTGGGTGATACACAGGTCCCTGTGTTGTCTGGTACAGGTCTCTGTCATCCTGAATACAGATGGCTGAACTAGAGAAAGGCTCCTGACACAGGCATGCAGCAGTGATGACCAGTGGGCAGTCGCGTGGCCTGCCATGGGACCTCTCACCAAGGAAGGCACTGATCACAGAAGGACCCTGGAAGGTCAACTCAAAGATGAGTTTCTTGGGGGAAGAGTCCAGAGAAATTCGGTAGCTGACAGATGGCGCCGAGACCTAGGGGCAGTAGAAGTCATGATGACTACACAGAAACCCTGGGACAGGCAGTAGAGAAATAAATAAACGATGTGGTTATAGGAACAGAATAGAAAATGGCTGAGTCACCCCAGTGGTCAACACTAAGAGCTAAGTGTGTTGGACACCCATGTCTAAAGGATGAAATACAGAAATGACTGCAGAGCCGCCCCCAATCGTGCTGGGTTGTTACAGCTACTGTTTCTGTTTGATCCTGAACAACATTGTTATCCTCTGGGGGAAGCATGGATGGGTAAGGCTAAGATTTGTTTTTTGTTTGTTTGTGTGTGTGTTTTTTTCCTATAAAATAAGCTCTTGATAATTTAGAAAACTTAAGTTTATTCTTTACTAACTGTAAAAGCCTTTAAACTACAAGGAAGGTTTGTAAGACTCAAAGAGACCATAAGACATAAGCCCAGGAGTCATCAACTGTGTGTGGGAGAAACTCGTTTTATTTCCCTGATGTCTTTGAATAAGGGAGGAAATTCTAAGGAAGAGGTTGCTGAGTCATTGGTTGGTTGTAGTTTCTGGCCACGACCCCCTGCCAGACAGGAACCCTTGGCAGCCTGTGGAGGGAGTTGAGGGTGGTTCTCAGTGAGGACCATGCACAGAGTGTGGGCAGTGGTACCAAGAATTTTTAAAGAAGGCAGCACAGACTTTGAAGATAAGTAGCACAGCCTAGAAACAAGGTTTGCAAGGGCAATGTAAAACGTCTTGAGTGAATAAAACATTGAAGAACGCTGTGCTGTGGGATACAAACCACCCCCTTCCCCAAGAAAAGACATGCTTCCTGTTCTTGGGAAGCTTGTGGTATAATTTGGCTCTCCTGGAGAAGGGACACTGATAAATGACTGGACTTCCTAAGATCATTGGGAATAGAAGGCAGAGACTTATTTTTAGTTGATTGCTGATTTATTGTCAGTAACCACTATAGCAACAGCTAACCCACGTGTCTGTGAATTAGATAATCCATTACACCTTTACACATGGTCACAAGTGTGTAGTGCGTGGATGCAATTGTTAACATAATTATTATTTAATTTAGAAGACCATTTGGATTTTTTCTGTTCCTCTGTCTTCCTCTCCTTGAGAGAATGTCCCTAAAGCAGTCATCACTGGCTGCCTGTTCAGTAGCCATCTCCCATTCCCTTCTAGGCTGACAGAAGCTTGGAAAAGTTTTGCCAGCAATACCTCAGGATAGATGTTCAAAAGCAAAGCCTATTCTCTTCTCCTTTGTAACTCTTCAAACTCCCAAGATTCCTTTCAGATAGGAGTTACCATGTGATGCAAATCTGACCAATGGGCTATCAGGGCATGTTTGCTGGGAGGAATACTTTTCTTCCCAAATAAAGAGAGACTTAAGAAGAAAAGGTTTTTGTTCTTTCCCATTCCAGATATTAGGGTTCAGTTATTGGGAGCTATGATAGATGCTTATCATGAGATGACAAGCATAAAGCCAGTATGTTGAGGAAGACCCATGAAGTAAAAGGCTGGAAAGACCCTGGATCCTCAAGGTCACTTTTAATCCTCTGAAAAAAAACACAGCAACGCACCTGCCTCCAACACCCTTATTAAGTAAATAATAAATGATCTTATAGTCCAAGACTTATTTAATAGGTAACAGTGCTACAACCTACAGCTAATAAAAAATTGTCAAGAGGACTGGGGATGTAGATCAGTAGTAGAGAGCTTGCCTAACATACACAAAGCCATGGGTTCAATCTCCAGTACAGGAAAAAAAAAAAAGAAAAATGGTCGTGATTTTTAAAAGCATCTCCCTACTTCCTTATTTTTCATCTATAACTTTGCCATCCATTCCTTCAGTCACTAGACCACTTGTGACTATTTAACTTAAATGTATTTAGTTCAAACTGAGTTGTTCTGTAGATTTAAAGCATAATAAACCTGGTTTCAAAGACTTAGTGTAAAAAGAAGAAATGTAAAATATTTCATTTATCAGTTGCTACTAATGAAATAATAAAATAATATTTTGGATATACTAGGCTAATAATATATTATTAAAGTTTCTTTTTTACTTTTGTAATGTAGTCACTAAAAAGGTGAAAAATAGATACGTGGCTCACATTATATTTCTGTTGAACAATGCCAGCCAGAACACAAAGCCAGAGCCTCAAGAGTGTTGAGGTGTTTGGGAAAAGCAGAGGCAAGGAAGGAATCGATTATTAGGGTGGCGGTGGTGGTAGATTGCTCCATGAGCTGGCACCATTGATGTTTCTCTCTATATTTCCCATATCTCTACAATAGCTTTTATTTCCATGCATTTGGAAAGCAAATAAAATCAGAACTTGTACTTCATAACATGCATAGCTGATTTGTTTCACTTTAGCCATTTCTGTCACTTACCAACATTTACAATATTTTCCCTCTCAGCATCCCTTTGTAAATGCACCACCTTGATGCTTCATTAAGCTCACAGTTCAGAACTACACCAAAAGAAAAAAGTGGAGGGTCTGCCCATCTCCATGTCCCCAACCCTCTTCCTTGGTCTGCTGTTTCCTCCCTGTTGTCCTACCTGAGGCCTCACTCCACACCAAGTTCCAAGTTTATTTCATCAAAAATTTATCTCATTTAAATATACAAAAGGGACAACCAAATTGAGGGTTCTCTAAAGTACTAAAATTCCCCAAAGAATGTTTGCATTTTGCATTTTAACAACAGATCTCTGCTAACCCAAAATGATTTGCCCACTGTTCAGGTCATAGCTAAAGCAAATCTAAGCAGTAGAACAGAAATGGTCTGGAGCAGATCATTTCCCTCAACCAAAGGAAGACCAAGTAAGCTTTGACCCACTGCGCCTGCACTCAGTGCTGTTGCTAGAAATAAAAATGAATGCAACTACTTCTGTTTCCTCCCAGTGAGCAGGCTTATGTGGAAGAAGAATAAGTGCTGTCCTCTTTGATACCATCTTGCATTAGTTGGTAATCTCCAAACCTGACCAACACAGTGATTTTTAAAAGTTGGCTAAAAGTTTATAAAATTGGGGTTGGGGGGAATAGCTGAAAACTAGACTCCAGGTTTGAATCAGAAAAACACACATTTTATAGCTTTCTAAGAAGGACAAAGAGGCAGCAAATGGAAGGAAAATTTTTCCAAAGGACTGGAGAGGTACAGATAGTGTTCACTTTTAGATCAGAAGCAGCTTCTATCAACAATGTGGAATCCAGTTGACCATTTAAGCAGAATATGTAACTTGGCTAATCAGAAAAATATGGAACCAAAAGATGTTACTGAACCTTTTGAAAATAGAACTGCTTTTTTTTTCAGGGGAGGGGGTTGTGTTGGAAGTGGAGTAGCTGTCTTCTAGACAAATTTTAACATATGGATCTGGAAAACATCCCAAATTCTGGGACAGAGTCCAACCAATCAAAAGGCACTAGGGTTTTCTTACAAAGTAGTTCTATTAGCCTGGCATAGTGATGCATGCCTATAATACCAGTGGTTCAGGAGGCTGCGGTAGGAGGATCTCAAAGCCAGCCTCGGTAACTTAGCAAGGCACTAATCAACTCAGTGAGACCCTGTCTCTAAATAAAAATACAAAACAGGGCTGGGGGTATGGCTTAGTTGTTGAGTGCCCTGGAGTTTAATCCTCAGTACCCGCAGAACCACCCCCACCACCTCCACAAAATAAGAAAAACAGTTCTATTTTCAAAAGGTTCAGTAACATCTTTTGCTTCCAAAAGAATCTCTTGAGTGTCTACCATAAGGAAAAAGCCACTGGACCTATAATTTTGATTTAGGCTCACTGATTCCATTGGTCTTGGGTAAATCACTTCATCTTTGCAAAAGAACAGATGAAGTCGAAGGTCTCAGCTACCCTACGATTGGATGATTTTATTTTCCTGATTAATTTTCTAATGTGCTAATAGCACTTCATTCTAATTTGAGGAGGAATAAGAAAAAAGATGAATAACATTTTTATGCCTAACCTATATAAGATCCATCTGGAAATATATATACAAGAACATTTAAATCATTTCAGTCAAGTTGGTGGGATCGGGATAGTAGATTTTTTTTTTCTTTGTATGTGTGAAGTCTTTACTGAAGGATAGAGTGATGAAAGGACTTGTACTTACATAGTAAATAATCTGACCTTGCCCAAGGGAAAGAGCTGGCCTGTGCCCTAGGCCTCTGGGAGCTAACATGTGTTCTCTCCTGGCAGGAATGTGTTTGTCTACTTAGAGTCATACAGCTTAACAAACAGTGTGACTTAGGGTAGAAGATGGCCTTACTGGAAAAAGATGAGCTGTGACTTGCGGTGGGGCTTTGTGTCACATAGTATCCATTCACCCGACTGACATCAATTATGTGAGCAATCTGTCAGTCAAGCCTACAGTACAGAACCCCAGGAAAACTCTCCACACTGAAATTCCAGTGAGCTTCTCTGGTTGGCAATTCTGTACGCATGTTCTCACACATGGGTGTCAGCAGAACCATGTCCCACCTTCACAGGGAGGGGACAATGCTGAGTTCTGCCTGGGCTCCATCTCCTGGATTCTGCCATTTGTGCTTCTGTCTGTTGATTTTAATCCATTTCCTTCCCCTCTATTCAACCACACCATGGTTGGAATTACTTTCCAGAAGTTCTGGGAGTCCATCTAGCCAGTTACTGAAACTGAGGACATTTTAGGGAACCCACTGAACTTGCAGTTGGTCTCAGAAGTGAGGACAGTCCTGAGGACTGTGCCCTCTACATCTCAGTGGGCCTACCTACGCATGCTCTGCACTAACACAGCAATAAAAGAATTAGAATTTAAGACAGACATTTTTCCTCCTAAAAAGTCAAAGACCTTTGACAATCTCCCACAAACGAGCCAACAGCCTCCCAATGTGCTCTTTGTTTTTCTTCCTGCCTTCTCTCTGTCTCTCTCCTATGACTTTACTGCACTTTTCCCTCATCAAGAAAGTCCTGTTTATTTTTAATAAAGCTCAGTTTCCCTATTTCTCTGGAATTTTGGCTTCCACATATCCATTTCATTGGCGTTTCACCTTTTCGCAATTAAGAGTTATCTTTATTTCTTTAACTTGTTTAATGGATCCAATAAAATATTTTCTACTATGAGTATTTAAAAAAAAAAAGTAACCTCCTCAAAACCAGGTCCACATATTTTCCAATTTTGACACAGATTTACATACAACAATGTAACTGTCCAGTCAGAACAGAATTATGAATTAATTGAGAACAATTTATATTTGGCAGTTTTTAAAATTCTCATTCCTGATTTTTGACCTTGTTGATGTAGTCTGTATCCCAGTTTCTAATTCCCCCAAACTCTCTCCTCTCTTTCAAATTTTTCTCTAAACATTGCCTGAGAAGTTCTTCATATCATGTGCCCTTTCCCCTCTTCTCTATATCATTGTCTTCTTTTCTACTAGCTATTCTCTGCCCTTTCCTAAGTCCTGAAATCCTATCTTTCCACTTCTGCCTCTCACAAAATACTTCCAATACACCTTATGCAGGAAAACAACACCATCTCATCTACACCTTGATTATGTTAACAAACCTTTAGTATTCCAATGTGTTCATCACATAACTTTACTATTCCAGGAAACTTGCCCATAAAAACAAAAGTTATAAATAACTTCTCATTCCAGTAACTTTCTGAAACACCAATCAATTTTACAATAGAAACCATTAAATAGATAGCATATACCCAAGACTCTTTGAACCCCCTATCTCATAGTGCTGTGTCCTGTTACATCAGTACCATATCCAGTTCCAATCAGACCTTTGCATTGAAAGACCTGTCTTCATAAAGAAAATGTGGTACATATGTACAATGGAATATTACTCAACCATAAAGAAGAATGGAATTATGGCATTTGCCAATAAATGGGTAGAACTGGAGACTATCCTGTTAAGTGAAATAAGCCAATCCCCAAAAACCCAAAGGTCAAATGTTCTCTCTGATATGTGGATGCTGACTCACAATAGGCAGGGCAGTGGGAGGAGAGGAGTGGAAGTTCAGCAAATTGGACAGGGGGTCATGGGGGAGAAGGGATGGGAAATGGGAATGGGAAAGACAATAGAATAAATCAGATATAATTTCCTATGTTCATATATGAATACACAACCAATGTAATTCCACATCATGTACAACTACAAGAATGGGAAGTTATACTCCGTGTATGTATAATGTGTCAAAATATATTCTACTGCCATGTATAGCCAAAAAGAACAACAACAACAAAAGACCTGCCTTCATCTTGGTGAGTCTTTGAAATCTCAACAAACACCCTGAATTTTCCCTCTTTTCTGAGGCTCCATTAACACTGTATCAAAGTTGTGTTCTTCTTTAACATGGTAATAACAAGTTCAGCTTTGTGTTATTATAAGGGTTTTTGTGACATGGGGAGCCAGCATTCTACACAAGACCCTGGAGTAAGGATAAAACAGCAAGCCCTAATTTCTCTCTGTGACAAAGTGTTTGCTTATCCATGAGTGTTTGATGGTGGGTGAGGTAGGAAAATGTGTTGTAAGGAGGAAGGAAAAAGAAAGAAATACACAGACACATGCTACTTTAAACTTCATGACGTATTTCTACAACTGATAATATAACAACAAGGACTGTAGGGCAAATAGATAGGTCCTTATTATAAAGATGGTCCTTATTATACAGATGGGTCCTTATTATAAAGATGGAGACACTAGACTCAGAGGGTGAGATTGAGATGTGGGACATAAAACATGTGATAACAAGAGGAAAATTGTAAAGCAGGGGTTAGCAAACTGCAACTTGTGGGCCAAATCTAGCCCCAGGGTCTGTTTATGTAAATAAAATTATATTGGAACACAGCCAGGCCCATTTGTTCACATAATTGTCTGTGGCTG
This sequence comes from Tamias sibiricus, assembly GCA_025594165.1. Classification (NCBI taxonomy): domain Eukaryota; kingdom Metazoa; phylum Chordata; class Mammalia; order Rodentia; family Sciuridae; genus Tamias; species Tamias sibiricus. Next base: position 93,219,033 of record CM046659.1, read on the forward strand.
CTTCTGCACTACAAGAGCATTACTGAGTAGTTCTGACAGAGACCATATGGCCTGCAAGGCCTCAAATACTCACTCCATGGCCCTTTGCAGAAAAGGTTTGCCAAACTCTGTTCTAAATAACACATTGTAAAGTCAACTCTCAAATAAACTGGATAAGATTATTAAGCCCTGACAGCCTTGAAGGTATGAGTCAGTTCTTCTTCAGGCAAGGGAATATTTGAAAAAAAATAAAGTCATCAGTTGCCAGGTTCCCAAGGGCTTTTGAATAATAGGAAAGGGTCCTCCTGGGTAGCTTGACCCAGATACAGATCACACCGATGGTATGAATTTGTGTTGGTGAAGGATGCGCTTCCAGCCAGCACTGCAGGCATTTATGCAGCAGCAGAGAGGAACAGAAATAGCTCCTGTAACAAAGACATTATTGATGGAATTTGAACTTTGAAGACTTTGAGCCAGAGAAAAAGTTAAGAGAACACCCTACGATTGCTGAATCAGCAACATCTAAGAAAGGAAACCAGTTTGACCTGGGCGGGTATGAATTGTCAGGAAGCACATCAATAGCTCCACAGCTAATAGAGTCTGCTTTCCTGGAACTCACAGATGAGTTATGTCTGCGTTTTCACTTTCCCTTTGCAGCCTGAACCTCAGACTTCCTACCACCCTCCTTGCATCCAGGCTGGCTCCCTGCAGTGTATTCTCCAAAGGAAATGCACCTTTCACAGCAGAAGTCAGGTCACATTAGGACCTTGCTCAAAACCCATCATCCACTTCACATTTCACTAGACAGAGATTGTCCTTGAAGCTACTTATAAAGCTGCAGATTCAGGTCTCTTACTTGCCCAGGGCCTTTCCCAGGCCTGGAAAGGGGCCCTGACACTCACTGTATTCACATGGTCATGTCTTCTTGTTTTGTTTTGTTTTGTTTTTAATGAGATGTTTTAGCCACAGCCATCTATTTTGCATTTCCCTTTGGTCACAGTTATTTTGGGGTCAGGTGGTACTAGAACAAACACTGGCATTTTGAGGCCCAGTGAGGAAGTTCAGTTTGAGAGGCACATAGTTTGGATAAGTGGGATACATGTGACTGTGGTTCAGTGGAAAGTTTTTACTGAAAAAGAAATGTCTTCATCAGACAAGAACTTGTCTTCATCATATCAGAAATCTGTGGCTAGTAGAAGAAAAAAGGTGTTTGAAATGTGTGGAGCCAGACGCTGCTCCAGAAATCCTTACAAATCTTATAGTTCATATAAAAAAGAAATTGGGGAAAAAAAGTTTTCTAAAATGGACAACAATCTTACCAAGTGTTCATAGAATTAACTAATAAAGAATTATGAAATTAAAGGAAAAGTTTCTACATGATCAATAATAAAAAGATAAGTTGTAACCATACACACTTTAAGCCTCAATTATCTTTGTATTCTTCCTGTAGAAAATGATATTAGCAAATAATATGCAGAGGCAGTCAGAAAGATTTTAACTTAAAATAGTAAAAGAAGGGAAAGTAATATAGAGGTACCAGCTAATTTGCAAAAAATATATTTTTTTTTTTTTTGGATTTTGTGCTGTGTGTGCTATTTGTCATTCTTTCATGAGTAGTTAGGTTTGTACCTCACTGTATATTCTGTTACTAATAGAATACTCCAGGATTGTAAATCTTCAAACATTACAAATCCTGGGTCCACTTGAATCTGAGTTAAATGCAATGTCCTTACTATTGACTGTCAAGCCCTGCCACTCTGACTCCTCTCTAATACCACCCCCACTCACTGCACCCAAGCCACAGTAGCTTCTTGCTGCTCCTAGATCACACCCAACATATTCTTGCCACCAGACCTTTGTACTGACTGTTTCCTCTGTGTAATATTCTCCCCCTAAAAGTCACCATGACTTTTCCCTCATTTTCTTCAGGTCTTTGATAAAATATTACCTTAACAGAACAGCCTCCCTTGATTACCTATATGAAATAGTGCTGGCCTCCAGCTCCCATAACTTGTATCACCTTACTTTGCCTTCCTTTTCTTAACAATTAGCACCTCTTAATACTTTAAATAGTTATTTGCTTATTACCGATTTCCCCAAGCCGAATGTAAACCTCAACAAAGGAAAGACTCTTGTTTACTGCTGGATCGCCTAGGCCTAGAGCCCTGGCTCATAGTTGGTAGTTGAGAATTGTTTGTTTAGTGAATGAATAAATGAACAAAAGAATAAAATGAGTGAATGGAATTATCAACACCTAACTTAAAAACAATTAGTAATAAATACAAGTCCACTTGTGGTCATACCTTATATGTTGTGTGTGTACAAAACATAAATAATAATAACATATAAATTTCACATAGTTTAATAAACTATATCTAACCCATTCAAGAGCAAAGTTATAATTTTTTTCAACTATAATTTAAAGTTGCAAGTAAAAAGGCCCAAATAAAGAACCTCTTCAAGTATTACTGAGGGTAATGATTAAACTGTGTGGGTACATAGTTACAGCTCTTTCTGAGAGGGGAAACTAGGTAAGCAGTACTTTTACCAAATAGCACCTAATTGAAGCCCATTCCTGTTGTTGATAACATCCTTTTCACCATATTTTAATTATATAGTACAAACTGTCTCTTCCGAATATGCTTAAAATTGTGACCTATTCCTCAAATGATTAAATGTAGGATTTCATCTCCTACAAGTTGGAAGCAGTATCAGAGATGAAAGGGCCTTTTGTTCACAAACCAGTTGTATATCAGGAAAACCAAGGGAGTTTGTTTTAAAATATAGAGATCTTACCAGGTACAGGAGCCCCCTGCTATAATCCCAGAGACTCAGGAGGTTGAGGCAGGAGGATCACAAGTTTGAGGCCAGCCTCAGCAACTTAGCAAGGCCCTAAGCAATTTATCAAGACCCTGTCTCAAAATAAAGAAATAAAAAAGGACTAAGAATATGGCTTAATGGTTAAGCACCCCTGGGCTCAATCCCCTGCCTCCTGCCCCAAAACACACACACACACACACACACACACACACACACACACACACAGATGGAGACAGAGTCTCCTCTGAATTTCATACAGTCTTCCTAACTCAACCTTCCTGACTGACTGACTTTGTCTGTTCTCCTTATTTGTGTGTTTCACAAATGGTGAAAGTAGTAAATATAAACCTTGTACAGGAAGTAGAAAAAATGAATCCAACACTATCTAAGACCGTGGTTCTCAGTCTGAACACACAAAATCACCTGGAGAGCTTTGATTTCAAAGTCTGGGCTCTGCCTCTGGTTAACTCAGGTAGACTCTCAGTGTGGGATCCAAGGTACTGGTGTTTTTTAAAGTTCTGTGGTGAGTTTAGAAGTGTCCAAGTTGAGGACCCCTGATCTAGAAGAAAAGAATTTCAAGAAACAGTGAAACTATTTGTTTTCTTCTTAGGCACTTCCTATTTTCTGAGTCCTAAAATCATACAGCCCAAATGCAACTTGGAGGCATCCCATCCTAGTAAGGTTTTAATAGTTGAGAATGTTGGGTTCTAGAGAGAAACATGTCCAAGGTCAAATAATTAGTGAAAGGCTAATGTAGAGCCTGAACTCAGGTCTCTTCTTTCCAGAGTTGATTTCATTTTTACTATACCCAAATCTTCCAATCCATTGTACTTCATTTCATAAGCAACTTCCTATAAACCAATGGATCAACCTCCTGATCATACTAGAGCTTCTGCACTAACTCAGACAGGACCTAGGTACAAGCTCAATTTAATGTAAGCAGAAAAGCAGCTGACAAGAACACCTATCTCTAGTGATACTTCCCATCTTGTGTGGTCAAAAGAATCATGTGGGGATGCAGTTAATAATGCAGATTACCAGCTATCTCCACTGGGGACTGGGAGTATGTAAGTATGAGGAAGGCTTCAATTGATTTATGCTCTGCCAATTTGGACAAGAACTGTACCAAAATATTATTAAAATAAATGATATTTTGTCCCACTTAACTCTGATTTCTACCTATGACTCCTTAGGTCAGGAATCAGCAAACTTTTTCTGTAACAGATCAGACAGAGATAGTTTAGGTTTTTTAGGTCCTGTGGTTTCTGTTGACATGACTTGACTTCCCATTATAGGGGGAAAGTAGCCATCAACCATACAAATGGAGGGCAGTGGCTATATTCTATGAAACTTTACCCAAAAAAAGTGGGAGAAGGCTAGATTTGACCTACACACTACAATCTGGCAACTCCTTGCCTTAGGGAACTACAAAAGCATAAATTTATTATTGTATTGTTTAGCAATATTTATCTACAAGAAATAAAATCCAAATAAAAACTAACAGTGACTTTAAGATGGTTTATCTCATCTCACATAACCAATTTAGATTTAAGTTATTGTTGATATTAATTTTTCAGTTTAACATCTTGGAAGTAGCACAATACACTTCTATAAACCTCTAGAAGATGCCTGCTTTTGTATCATCAGCTAAATTTGGGTTACATGCCCATACCAGCTTCTATGACTTAAGTTCTCCATCCCTTAAATCAAAAGAATTCTGTCTCAAAAGAGCCAGGACAGGGACTGCAAAGTATGAAACAGACAACTGAGATCTGTTAATATGGAATAAAGCTGGGTAAGTAGAGTCACTCATTATCTATGAGCAGTTGGTTCCAAGACCCCTCATAGATAACAAAATCCATGGATGCTCAGGTTCCTACTATAAAATAACATAGTATTTGTATATAATCTACACAATCATCCCACTTACTTTAAATCATTTCTAGATTACTTATAATCCCTAAGATAATGTAAATGCTGTATAAATAATTGTTATACTGCTATTGGGAATTTTTTTTTTTTTTTTTTTTTTTTGTGTGTGTGTGTGTGGGGGGGTGTTGGATAATGACAAGAATTCAGACACATCTTTTTCTGAATATTTTTCATCCATGATTGGTTGAATCCAATGTGGAATATGTGGATATGGACAGCCTATGGTACATCCTTAATAGTGAATTAACAGTGTCTTCCACAGTCTACCCATTTGACAATCTAACATCCACATTCTTCTTCCTACACTTGCAGTTTATATAGGTATAATCACCTCCCCCAAGAGAGAGAAAAAATATGCAGTTGCATCTAACAATTATAACCAGGTCCAAATCTAGGGACTCTAGGTGATGTTCAATCTTCATCATTTGGTCAGAGATAATTTCTTAAAAACCTGGAAGTTTATTCTAAAACACAAAACAAACAAACAAACAAAAAACAGGTTATGCAGGCTGGGAACATAGCTCAGTGGTGGAGTGTTTCCTTAGCATGTACCAGGCCCTGGGTTTGATCCCCAGCACCATAAAAATAAATAAATAATACATAACAGGTTATCTGCTTCCATCAGATCTAATGGTTGAAAAGATGAAATAAAGTTGATATTTACCAGCATATACTCTTTCATGTTAGAAAAGTACAAATTGGCTGCCTCTCAGTGGAGAAGGTTTTTGATTAGTTAACCCAGTAGTTCCTTGTTCTATTCCCCACGTTTCTTCTACAGCTTCTGGTTCTTCCCTCAAGAAAGATATTCTTCAATCATTATTTTCAATGCTTGTATCTGAGATGGGCATTCAAGAGAAAGTTCTTTCCTAATTTTGTCCACCTTGCCTGTTGGTACAAGTTCAGATACTTGGAGGCTGCCTTTAGGGTTCGAAGATTATATGCTGTTTTTGGCAAGGCCTGGGGAATCTTTAACAATAAAATTCCTCTCGAAAACTTAGTAGATTCAGTGTATTTGCTTCTGGTCGATTCATTTCATTAGTAACCACAGCTAAAGAGCTTGTCTAGACACAGTCTTTGAGGCTAAGAATTCTTGTCGCCCTGCTGCTAGATCCTGTACTCTTCTAAATCCTCTGGTATTTAATTCACACAATTAGGTTTTTGTGCTGAGATGCTCCAGTCTTATCAGCCTTAGGAATACCACTTTCCCACCCCTACCTGTTTTAACATGAGGTACCAAAGACATCTTTATCTAACCCTGCAAGACTACCAAGTATGAGATTCCATTCACACCAGCCAGAGGTCATGGTTAGAAAGCACCTTCCTAAGCAAAGTCAGGCTTTCTTCCCTCACTGATAGAGATTAATGATCTAGCTTAAGTGTGCCTCTCATAGTAGTACTTCTTTTTTGCTAGCCACCTTTGAAATAAGTCAAAACACATAAACATCCTGAATTTTTCTTCCCATTTCCCATGCCACTACAATTTCAGTCAACCTATGGTCTATATTTTCCAAGTCAGACCAGGCTACCAATCATTTAAATGTTTTGTTATGTCAAAATTTTCCATCTAAGAAGGCTGGTCCTTAAACTCCACCCTGACCCACCTCTTAAAATGTGTTTCTTCCATCATTCCACTTCCAGACCCAAATTCCATATCAGTCAGATAGCCTTCCAGCTGTAAATGATTAAAACTCAATTAACCATATGCTATGGTTTGGGTGTGGTTTGAGTCTCCCCAAGAGTCCATTGTAACTGAAGGCATAGAACCCAGAGTGGTAATATTGGGAGGTGGTGTGGTTAAGAGGTAGGGCCTAGTGAGATGTCCTTAGGTCATTTGGGGCTTACTCTCTGAAGGGCAAAAATCACACTAGAGACAACCATGCAGCCAAGAGATTTATTCACCAGCCTTTATGGCTATTGACGGTAGAAGAAGCATGGGGAGAGACGAGTCAGGGAGAGGGAAGTGTGCAAGCTCTGGTGGGAGAGAAGAGTCAGGGAAAGGGGAGTATGCAAGCTCTGAACAGAAGGTGGGTGCCTGGTCATGCCGGCTGTGGTCTCTGGAGCTGTCGGCTGGGGCAGCTACTGTCGGGCTGGAGACAGTGAGTCTGGAGCTGTCACAGTGGCTGCCTCCTCTCAGCAGGGACGAGCTGTTGTGTCTGAGCTCCAGGCAGGCAGGAGCTTTAAGTAGGGATTTCTGGTGGGGGGTGTACCAGAGCGACCTTTAACGTTATTGGCTCTTTTCCCAGGGAACAGTGCAACCTTTAAGCTGATTGGCTCCTGCCTGGGGAACAGAGCAAACTTTAAGCTGATTGGCTCCTGCCTGGGGAAAATGAAACCAGGTTGCTCCTCCTGGAAATTTCCATGAGGGAGGTGGCCCATCGGCCCAAGCCTATTTATCACTCTCAGAAAGCAGGTGTCTTGCAATTCCTTGAGTTCTCTTGAGAGGGTTATAATCAGAGCAAGTTTGCCCCATTCCTTTCTATGTTCCTGGTTCAATATGTAATTAATTATTGTTGCTCTTATTTAGCACTCTCACCACTGCTACTCATGCCATAGGTGAAAAGGCCAAAAGGAAGACCTCACCATAGAACTTGTGCTATGCTGATTATACTTTGAACAAAACTAGCTCCAAAACTCTGAGCTAAATAACCCCTTTCTTTTTCATAAGTAGACTGTATCAGGCATGGCATTTTTTATAGTTTTTTAAAAAGCTGACTAATGTGCCACAGTTTAAACAAATAAGTATTTCTCTCTAATAAGGAGTCTAGATGCAGGTGATGACAATAGTTTCAAGGCATCAGGGCCCTGAATCAGCATATTTTGGCCTCCTCTTCATGGTCATCCTAAGACAAACATGACGTGGTGGGTATGCCACCTGTGCTTCACAGAGCCAAGGCCACAGCTAAGGGGAGGGGACATATCATCACCCCACATTCAAAGGCAGGAAGCATGTGGCAGTTGTCCTGCAGAGCATTCCTTCACACCTTCTGTCTATGATAGGAAGAAGAAAATCTTTCTCAAAGCCTCCAAACAGACTTCTGCTTCAATCTAAAAAACCAGAATTTGTCCCTAAGCCAGCCTATCTACAGACCCTCAGCTGGGCCTGCCTCCCATGCCATCAAAAGTACTCCATTGAAAAAAAGCAGAGGGATAAAAGAATATCTCTGGGTAGGCAGTGAACAACATCTACCACAGTACTGTTCCCAACATAAAACAGCAGAAATCCAGGCAGAAATTTTAAAAATTCAAATTCAAATAACCTCCTCTTAAAACTCATGTCACTGCCAATTGCACAAGTCAAGCCTGGGCTGCATCAAAACTCCAGAAACAAGCTACATTGGTTTTCTATTACTGCATAACAAATCACCACAAACAGCTATTTAAACAACACCCATTTGTTATTTCAGTTGGTGATTGGGTAATCCAAGTGACTGACCTCCCTGCATAGGGTCTCACAGGTTAACCCAGGGCGGGGCTCTGGGAAGGAGTCCACTCACAAGCTCAACAAGCTATTGGCAGGGTTCAGTTCCTTATGGTTGCAGGACTGAGGTTCCTGTTCCCTTTCTGACTGTCATCTGTGTGTCACTCCAAAAGGCTGACCTCTGCTCCTTCCATAGGCTTCTTCCCTCTTCAAAGAGAAAAATAGCATGTCAAGTCCTTCTTTTGCTACAAATTCCTGACTTTCTTTTCTACTTGTAACAGGAGAAAGCTCTCTTAAATGGTTATATGTTTAGGTTAGGCCTATCTTAATGATCTCCTCATTTTATAGTCTACTGATTAATAATCATAATTACATATTCCAAATCTCTTTTTCCACTAACTCTAACACAACTATTGGAGTGATACCAGGGCAAAGGTCATGGAACCATCTCAGAATTCTGCCAATCACACTAGCTATGACAGTCAGCTGAAATTCCTTTTTTTTTTTTTTTTTTTTTTTGTACCAGGGATTGAACTCAGGGGCACTCGACCACTGGGTCACATCCCCAGCCCTTTTTTGTATTTTATTAGAGACAGGGTCTCGCTGAGTTGCTAAGTGCCTTGCCATTGCTGAGGCTGGCTTTGAACTCGCGATCCTCCTGCCTCAGCCTCCCAAGTGCTGGGATTACAGGTGTGCTCCACCGCACCCGGCTTCAGCTGAAATTCTTTAAACAATTTATGATAACTGCATTTATTTATTAGGAATAACTAAATTATTTTATCTAATTTTAAAATTATTAAATGTGTCTCCAAAGAACTTGTCCATTTTAGAAAACTATAAAAGAAAGTTGAAGAAAGAAATGTTTTCCACAAACAACTTGGTAATTATGACCACACAAGTTCATTATTCAAATACTTCTCAGAAAGAGTAATAAATTAACATTATTCAGTTATGAGAAGCAACAAAGAGAGAGAGATGAAAGCTAATTTTGCACCGTGTTGAATGCTATGTTTTAGTACACACAGGTAATAAAAAATCAACCTATTCCTAAGGCATTTAATGTATTTACAGATGGGTCCTCAAATGGTACTGCTACAGTAGTCACTAAAAAAAGAAAATATGACTTACATAACTGCACACAAATCAGCTCAACTAGTGGAACTGGAAGCTGTGGTAGAGCTCTGGAAAATTTTAGGGACCAGCCCGTAAACATTTTTTCAGATAGCCACTATATTGTACAAGCCGTCCCAAAATTAGAGTTAGCAGGACCAATAGCACCTCATACTCCAGCCTTTAAATTGTTTTATCAAATACAAAAACTTTTGTGGGCAAGAAAAGAACCTCTATTCGTAGGCCATATTAGAGCACATACTAATTTGCCTGGTCCCCCTCCATGAAGGTAATCAAAAGGCTGATGAACTTACAAAAACAGTATTTATACTTTCAGCGCTACAACAAGCTACTTTATTTCATTCCCAGTTTCATGTCAACAGCACCACCTTGCAACGTAGGTTTAAAAATCACAAGGAGCAAGCCAGAACAATTGTAAAAGATTGTAAATCTTGTATGACACATTTGCCCAATCCTCATTTCGGGAGTTAACCCCTAGAGGATTAATGCCCAATCATTTGTGGCAGATGGATGTTACTCATGAGCCAAGTTTTGGAAAATTGCGATTTATTCATGTGACTATAGATACATGCTCAGGCATGATTTTTGCTCCTTACATTCTGGAGAAAAAGTTAAAGATGTTACATCTCATTGTTTGCAAGCTTTTGCTGCATTGGGCATCCCCAAAATGCTTAAAACAGATAATGGCCCCGCATATACGTCCTCATCTTTCAAGCAGTTTTGCGCAAAATTCAATATATCCCATAAAAACAGGCATCCCATACAATCCTCGGGGTCAGGGCATTATTTGAAAGAGCAAACCGAACACTGAAAATTATGTTATTAAAACAAAAAGAAGGAAATTGGAAAAGTCCTAAGGACAGATTGGCAGTTGCCCTGTTTACCTTAAATTTTCTAACTTTAGACTCTAATGGTTATTCTGCTGGAGACAGACATTGGAATCCACACCAACAACATAAACCTTTGGTTTACTGGAAGGATGTTCTTTCAGGTACATGGAAGGTCCAGATCCAGTATTAATTTGGGAAGAGGATCTGTTTGTGTTTTTCCAAAAGACGAATCCTCTCCAATATGGATACCATCTAGATTAATAAAACAGGTACCACATCAAAATGATCAAGATGAAGTTATTGAAGAATCAAGATTAATAAAAAAGGTACAAAATCAAGAGGACCAAGATGAAGGTACAGAATGATTCCCTCAAAAGAGTCTTTCAAAATATTTCACAACTTAAGTGTCATTTCTCCCGGCCAGGACAAGAGATACTCTCTTTAGTGTGCACACAATTGTTTTTTTTTTTTTTCTTTTTATACATGTCTTTATGTCTGTACATTTGTCTACATTTCATGTTAATGTGACGTCACAAATATATGTTTGTATGCTTGTTCGTCTGTCCAGTGTGACGTCACAAAGAACAAAGCGCTTATGAAAAAGAAAATATATATATTTATGGATCCAAATAACTTTAATTCATTTTAGGTTAAGAGTATTCATTTTAGGTAAATAATTTTATAAATGAAGGTACTTTCAAGTCACCTAATTGAGGTTTCACCTAATTGAGGTGGAAAGAAATATGCAATGTTAATGGATAGAATATCAAGTATTTTCCTGACTCCAGTTAAATAAGTAGAAACAAATATATAGATTATCAATCTGAGGTCACCAGCACAAGTTGGTCACATTTCATCATCCAGGTACTATGGGATATAAATACATATAAAAAACAAAAATTTATTCCTCACTAATCAAATAAACAAAGCACATAGGCTAAGACTGCCCATCTGTAGACAATCATGGCATGTTTGGCATGCCTCCTATGTTTCCCAGAGACAAGCCCACAGAGCTGAGGGGCTGGGGACAGGAGATGCCAATGTGAATACAGCAATGTTGTCAAAAGGACCAGAGGGTCAAGAGGAACTGAACACAACCCGAGTGTCCATACATTTCAAAAGTCCCTAATGTTTCACCTCCCCAGTCTCAAAAAACAAAAAGGTTGCTTTTCCTCTGAAATCCTCAGCCTGCATCTTGACCTTTGAGAACCCCCTCTCCTTTTAAAACTGCCCTTTGAATTACTAAATTTAAGTAGATTTCACTGTCTGGGGTTTTCCCTGGCCCAGTACTTCTCTAAGGATTGATCAGCACACAGGGCATTTTTCACACAGTCCTTTTAAAAGTCACCATTGTCTCCTACCTCCTTCCTCTCTGAATCCACCTCCCACCTGCAACACAGTCACACTCCTTTCCTCCCCCACCCGGCGGGGGGCAGGGGGGGTTGGTAAGTTTGAGAAGGCTTTCACAGCTGTTTTTGCTCTTATGCAAACCACAATGTGGAGGGAGTTTCTTGACCTGTGTTTTCACAGTTTTGAAAAGTCCATAACCAGAAACCTATTGCCTAGACAAGCTACAAACCCTTGTACCTTTTGAGGTTTTTTATCCTCACAGCTTCAAGTTTATCTTGCTGTGAAATTCCCAGGGATGTCCATAAGTCTGTTTCCTCCAACCTTCTGAGGGTTACTCTACCCTCAGAAAACATATATATATATATATATATATATATATATATATATATATATATATTTTTTTTTTTTTTTTTTTTTTTTTTAACTTTAGTTTTGGTACTGAGGATTGAACCCAGGGGTGCTTAACCAAAGAGCCACATCCCCAGCCCTTTTATATTTTTTATTTTGAGTCAGGGTCTCACTAAATTGCTGAGGCTGGCTTTGAACTTGCAATTCTTCTGCCTCAGCCTCCTGAGTCACTGGGATTACAGGTATGTGCCACCATGCCCAGCTGAAAACACAGTTTATTAATGGTTTGTTACAAGTCAGGATACAGGAGAAGGAAATGAAAGGAAACAAGTGGAGGCAATCGGTGTCTGGGGGTAGAAAGATACCTGCAAAAAGTACTGACAACTCAAATAGTTACCTGAGGCAAAAAGTTCTGAAGCACAACATGGATTAATCCTATCTCAGAAATAGGTCAGGTTTGGTAGAAGTGAATAAATTCCCTCAAAAGGGAATTGTGTAATATAAGAGACAGGAGTTTTTCACCAAAGCCTTCCCAGGTCTAATACTCCTTATTATTGGCCCAATTGACATGGTTGTCAGAACATCAAGACAAGAGATAATTAAGTGGCCAGCACCATAGAAAACCAATCACTATGTTTAACATACGTGTAAAAAAATCTGCAGTAAAAATCATGAGCTAGGTGCAGTGGCACATACCTGTAATCCCATAGACTCCAGGTGAAAGTAGGAGCATCTCAAGTTCAAAATCAGCCTCATCAATTTAGCAAGGCCCTAAGCAACTTAGCAAGACCCTGTCTTGTAATAAAAAATAAAGGGATGGGAATGTAGTTCAGTGGTTAATCGCCCCCGGGTTCAATCCACAGTACCAAAATAAAAAATGAATAAATAAAAAGGTAGATTGTTATGAAAAGAATAAGCCTGGTACCACCCCAAACTCTTGCTTCCTATCTCACCACATGATGTCTGTCTCCCGCTCATGTGAGCTCCTGCCATGATGTCTCCCACCATTTGTTGTCTAACCAGAAGGACCTCACCAAGGTCCAACAGATGGGACCCCACCATATACTCCCACCTTCCAAAACTGTTTGCTAAATACTTCTATTTCTGTGCAAATTGTCCAGCTTCAGGTATTTTGTTGCAGCAATATAAAGCAAACTAAGATGAGAGGGAAACAATACTTTATCATAGAGGGTGTCTTCAGAAACCAATTATTTCTTCCTCAGGACAAACACAAAAGCATTCAAATTCAATTCCTTTCAGCCAGGATCCACTGATACCTAGCATTGTGCCACCTCAAATGTTTTAATTTTTTAGCTCCCAGATATAATGATTTTATGTCATTAAGACTTCCAGGTACCTCAGAAAGCCCTAGCACATTTTTTGTCTAATGTACAAGTGTCTTTCTAGACCACATCATCTATTCTCAGGAATTATTTAAATAAATGTTGATCTAAGTTTATTTCTTGATTTTACTTGTATATCTTCTTTTTTAACCTAGGCATTTAAAAACTGACTCAAAAAATTATAAGCAAGCACATATGTAAATATTTATGGACTTTGAAAGCTTCTAAAGAAAACAGAACTCAGTAATAAATGATGTTCGACATAATCTCATGACTTGAACATTTAATAAGTGAGACATGAATAAAAATGGAATAAAATGGTAGAGTTGTGACTTTTTATTCTTATTTTAGAAGCAAAATCTGTTTTGCAACTAAATTCTCACAAGGAAATTAAAAAAAAAAAAAAAAGAATGAAAGTTAGTTAAGACACAGAACCCAGTGCCCCATTCAATGTCTGAACTTAATTTATCTTCTAGGTTGGTCCTGACATATCTTCATTCTTTCAGTGATCCTCAGAGCATTGTTTGAAAATCATAAATTAAAAGCACACAATCTTCTGAAGAATAAATTACCTGAAAATACAATCCCATATAAGCTAGGTAATTTTTGACTGGGCAACTGTGTAGTATAAGAGACAGCTAGGAGTGTCTCCCAAAGTCTTCTACTCCTTATTATTGGCCCAATTGACATGGTTGTCAGAATATTAAGACAAGGGATAATTAAGTGGCCAGCACCATAGAAAACCAATCACTATGTTTAACATGCATGTAAGAAAATCTGCAGTAAAAATCTTGAGTGATTTTTCTTTTTCCAGACAAGTGAAGATAAATTTGAGAAGGAAAAATAAAAAGTGCAAACTTTCCCCAGTGGTCTTGTTTATTTTTTTTTATAACATTGAATCACATGTGTATTTATACATATGGATATATTTGCAAACCACCTCAAATTCTTTTTGGAAAGCAGAAAGAAATGGAGAGTACAGAAGGCAGGAGGAAAGACATTGTAATGGCAAGATGAAAAAAGAAGAGCTGCGTGATCAATTAAGATCTAGGGGTCAAAACAGGTAAATCCAGGGAGGATTCATCCACTCAGTCATTAATTACTTTTTAAACACTAGCTGTGGTAAGGATCTTGTGCCAAGTGCAGAGGATACAGAGATGAAAGTGTTGTGTAGTGGAGCCCACAAGCTGATCATCTTCTCATCCTCAAAGTGAGGCCAATAACAGTACCCACCTCACTGGGTGCTGGGAGAATTAAATGATACGATCTATACAAACCACCTGCCCTATCTTAACTACTATCACAAATCTATTAGGGGGCTCATTTCATTTCTGATATTTCAATCTAAATTTTAAATGGAAAAAGATTCATGAGAGTATTTGGGTTTTAATACATTCACATTCTAAAAGTATTTTGAATTGCTCATGTTAATAGCAATGCAACATTTCTTTCTTCTTTATTCCTAGTGTTAGAGCGCCTGAAACAACAAAATGCAGTAGAGACAATAGGACAAAGTATGAATGTGTGCAAGAATATTTTGAGAGAAGGAATGAAAGAAAATAATGATGATAGAGATTTACAAAATAACTGAAAGTCAGCCACTGGGTTTAGGACAATATGTCAATTATCCATAAATGTCATTAAGTAAGGGAAAGAGAATCAGCTATCTAGAGGAATAGGCAGGTGAAATTGTCACAGTCTCTGGGCCTCTCCATAGATTTGGAATACATTAGAATCAAATTCATGTATATGAAAATCACCTGACACTTGATCAACATCAGGTACTGAGCCTCAGTATCAATGAGACCCAAGACCACATAGATCTCCGTAAGTCCTGCTACATGGGGACAGTCTGTATGACAAATAATATGCATGTAGATGCAGGAAGATTTGAAGGGGGCAGAAAAGGAAGAGAGGCAGTCTTTCTGAAGCAGAGTCAATAAAAATTTAAACACCTGTCCCCATGCCTCAAGTCATAGATGATCTGTCGGCTGCTACTTGCTGTCTTTAATTTTAACTTTTTTTGTTTTTTCCTTTTCCTGTAAGAAGAATGTTCCCCGATGGACGAAATTACTTACAACATAAGGAAAGGGCTTGGTTAATAACCAGTCTTTCCTCCTGCAGCTGTGTAGCAGACTCATCTTTAAAAACCTGTGGGAAGTTCTACTTGAAGCTGTGGTTTCATTTCAAAGGAAACCAACAAAGTGGGGTAGGGGTGGGGGGAGTATGGGAAAATCTCTTCCCTCTGTCTTTAGAGTCTTCAAAAGGGAGAGAGATCACGAAAAAAGAAAATACATGAATAAAACAGGTTCAAGGAAAGCAAAAATCACAGTTTCTGAAAGGCAAATGATTTGAGAGAGAAGAAACCCATTTTTAATGTTTACTTTAGCCATGACTCATTGCAACTTATTGGGAAATGCTGAAGAGGGTCACAGAAACTACTAGCCCTTGGTTTCCCCAGCTGTAAAATGAAGATTTGAATCAGTGGTCAATGCACATCACTTCTGATGTGCTTTCAAGGACCCAAAATGAAAACCATGAACATGTATTAATAAAAAGATGAGGGATTCCGCACAGAGAAACCAGCAGAAAACCAAACATTCACATCTGTATGCTAATTGTGTGTTCCAGATTAAAGTAATTTGTTAAAATTATTGGGAAGGAAAATCTGATTTGGTGATAAAACAGAGAGGATTTCTATAAGAGACAGACAAGATTATAGAGATTCTCTGACTCTCAGTCACTTGGCCAAATTTAAAAGCCCCCCCCCCCATCCTTTAAGGAAAAATCCTTGAGAAGTTTGTTGATTGTCACCATCTGTTCAGCAAAACACGCATCAATATAATATTTTCCACATGCTACACTTTTTGTTTTTCTTTCTTAATGTTGCAAATAGAAATTAATCTTTTCCTAGTCAAAATGTTTTACTATAACCATTGTCAGAGGAAGTCGGTAGAAACACTTTTTTTGACCCACCCCCTCCCTACCCACTCCCCACCATTAAATCATTGGCTTTTTCTATGGTGCCATCTAGATTAAAGCTGAGAAGAAACTAATAATTCAGCACTTTTGCAAATCATCACAAGACTACATTTCATAATCCTGTGTGACTCCTGCACGAAGTCCATCTTTCACACAGTTACAAAGTCACCTCTCTTCAATCCCTCATCACAACCACAGCGAATTCCATCATCAGTCTGACCAAGGCTAGGAGTGTCACCCCTGCCTGGGTACCCACTCTTGGTTGTGCCATGCCAGGCCATCACCCCTTTCCCTACTCTCCATCTCTCACCTTCTTCCTCTCTGAATGACAAGCTCAGCAACCAGCCTGCAGTTGGCTTGCCAAGCCCCAGCTTGGTGCCCTGCACCATGCAAAGCACAAAAGCACATAGACAATAGTCTATCCACTGCGACATGATAAAAAATCATGACAACAATGTTTTGATAAAACAGAGATGGGGGTTAACTCTATATTCATCTGTGTCTTCTTGTCCAAGTTTCTAGACATTGGTGGGTCAGAAGAAAGTTAACTTTTAATTCTGTCCAGTTTGAGTTTAGACTGATTTAATGATTTTAGCTCCTTTAGTAATGCTCAGCTGTGTGATACTTGTTTTCCAAAAAACTTAAATTTTCAGAAACAAGTCTCTTTGTTCACTTAGCTGCTTTTGTGGAACTCTGGGCAAAGCTTGGTTTATCTACAACCTTGGATGGAGTTATTATCATTATAAAACTAAATCTATTCCATCTAGCTACCGTATCTAAAAAGAAAGAAATTGCCAAGTAGTGTGTTTATAACAGGTGTGCCAAGCAGCATTATTATTATGTTTAAGCAAACTGAGACCCAAACAGCTCATCAATACTTTAGGACAAGTGTACTGTGGCTGAATTCTATCCCTACAGAAGTTCACAAGTTGAAAACCTAAACCCCAGTACCGCAGAATGTGACTGTGTTTGGAGAGAGGGTCTATAGAAAGGTGTTGAAGTTAAAATGAGACCATTGGAATGGGCCAATATGACTAGTGTCCTTGTAAAAAGAAGAAATTTGGACACAGACAAGCACAGAGGGAAGACCACAAAAGGATAATCATCTCCAAGCCTAGGAGAGAAGCCTCGGAGGAGGCCATCCCCCAAGACACCTTGATCTCAGACAAAAATAAATCCCTGTTGTCAAAGCCACCCAATCTCTGGGACTTCGTATGGTAGCCCTAGCAGACTAATACCATAAGTTATCTCTAAAAACATCCCTCAGTGGATGATACAATGAGAACACAGGGTTTTTGTCTATTTTTCACACTAACATTTGCTATTATATCTACTTCAGTAAAGCATGTGGGGTAATAGATATTTGATATTATTTGTTGAATAAATAAATGAACATTATCTCTGGTTAATCCAAGACACAGCTTCAATACATCTTATCAATCCAAATAGAAAGTCAAACTGAAAAATTACCTTCCTCATTTAAAACAGAAACTCTACATTTACATGTTGGGTAATTTCTATCAACAGCTTAAAAAAAAATTTTTTAAGGTCAAAAATAGCCACAAGTCACAGAAGTCATCATTTCTCCAAATGTTAATAAACTACTTCAGTGAGGTAAAAGTCTCAACTTACAGAGAGGTAAAATTACAGACTGATAAAAAAAAATGTACATCCTGAATTTTGTGTGAATTGCTAAGATTCTAAGATAAAGTCTAAGATTCAGTGCATCAGACTTTTTCTATCAACTCGTTGATCTCGTCTAAATCCTGTTGAAGTCCTTAGAAGTACAGTATTTCAGTTTTATAAATGAAAAAAGTATACTGACAAGTCAAAGAATATTCTTTAAGATTGGAGAGCAGACTCCTAAGAAAGGCAGTTAAACCAGGATGGAGGCAGGTAAGCACATACACCTGGGGGAGGCAGAGGCAAGAAGGGGAAGGCAGGGACCTGAACGTGAGCCTAATGTTTGAGGGTCCCCCAGCATAAATTTGACCCTATGCAGATCCCAGCAATTAAGACTCATTTCTACTATACCCAGAGGAGTATTTGTTGCTGAAGTACCTCTGGAACTTAATTAGAATGCCCTATCCTCTACGTAAGTTGCCCACATACTCATTCACTCTGTAGCTACTTGTTGAGCATCTACTATGTGCAAGGTATACTTGTAGTCCCTGGGAATATAATTATGAGCAAAACACAGAGGAAACATCCCTGACCTCCTGGGGTTTACATTCCAGTGTGGGATGGAGAACAAAAAAGCTAAGTCAACATATAACATGTTAGAGAGTATTAGGAACCAGAGAGGAAAAATGAAACAGAGAATGAAGGATATAAAATGTGAGATGGGTTGAAATGGTTCATCAGAAAAAGTATCATGGTGTTTGAAGGGCAAAAATCACACCGGGGACAGCCGTGCAGCCAAGAGATTTATTCAACAGCCTTTGTGGCTGGTTGGAGGTCGAAGAGGTGCTGGGAGAGGGGAATCAGGGAGAGGGGAGTGTGCAAGCTCTGGTGGGAGAGAGGAGTCAGGCAGAGGGGAGTGTGCAAGCTCTGAACGGAAAGTGGGTGCCTGGTCAGGCCATCTGGGATCTCTGGAGCTGTCAGCTGGGGCAGCTGCCATCGGGCTGGAGGCAGGCAATGGGTCTGAGGCTGGTGCAGTGGCTTCCTCCTCTCCTCAGAGATGAGCTGTTGTGTTCTCGACTTCCTCCTCTCAGCAGCAACGAGCTACTATGTTCTGAGTCTCGAGCTATTATGTTCTGAGTCTCTCGAACGGGACCCTATATAGGGATTTCTGGTGGGGAGTACACCAGAGCAACCCCAACACCATTGGCTCTTTGCCCATGGAACAGGGCGACCTTTAAGCCTATTGGCTCCTGCCCGGGGAAAAGAAACATCCTGTCCGGGAAGAAACATCCTGCCCAGAAAATGAAACAAGGTTGCTTTGCTCAGGATATGGAAACCTCGGGGGGGGGGGGGGGGGGGGTTAGGGTAGCCCATCTATCAGTGTTGACTTAGAAGACTGACTACACAAGAGAACATTGAATCACCTTCTCACCTTCTCAAACAATGGCCTAGACTCTACATTCAAATAGCCTGGTTTCCATTCACAGCTTCATTCCTTGTTTATTGGGTAAATTTGAGCAAATTACCTAAGTTTTCTGTGCCTCAATTTCTTTCTTTGAAATGAGAATGATAATACTCAACTTGTAGAATTGCGAAGAGTCAATGCAAAAGTAAAACACATCACATGCTTAAAACATTGCCTGACATCTAAGTACTCAATAAATATTAGATCTTGTAACTGCCATTCCTTTTACTATTTGATTTTGACACTATAATGCCAGACAAATAATGCCAAATAATGCACTGAATTGTTGCAGTAATCAGATGAGACAAAACTCTTGGAGCCTGAATCATATAAGCACTAAATGCATGCTTCCTGCTCTTGCTATCATTGTTACCAGGTAGCATTTTAATTTCCTTAGCAACTGAAACAGTGTTCTGCTTGGAAAAATAACCATTGGGAAGAGAATGTAAGATTTGGGGGTATATGGAGTGAGCCTAGAATAATCTTAGCATTAAATAAAGGAGGAATAGTTAAGGTTCTCTGCACTTGCCAACAAGAGCATAGAGTTTGAGAAAAAAAGGAAGCAGAAGAGAAAAGGTAGGAGAGAGGGGTCAAGAGGATGCTGTTGGGGATTTTTCAGAGAGGGAACTGTGGATATTCTCTAATGAGGATGGTAGAAAAACATTTTACAAATAGTGTGAAATTAAACTTGAAATTATTTGTTTTGTTGCAACACGACCCCTTCTGTCTCTCTATGTCACCAAAATCTTTAGTAAAGACAATTTTACAAAGGTTTTTATATGAGTCTTATGTGCAAATTGAAAAGTATTCAATGAGACAGTAGTGACCATGAAAATATAAATTCAGCAGGAATTTGGAGAAATCTTAGGAAGGACTTTGGACTTCTTCAGGGAATGGTTAGAGTTCAAGGTAACTTTACCTACTTTTTTAACTTCATCAAAGTTTAATCAGAGAAACAGAGCAATAATGTGTGTGTGTGTGTGTGTGTGTGTGTGTGTGTGTGTTCGCGCGCGCGCGCGCGTGTGCATGTGTGCATATAGGGGAGGGCTTATGGTTCAGCAGTCTCTATAGACTGCTGTCTTTGTGTCCTCAATGCTGAAGCCTTAGTCCACAGCACAGGTCACCAGGAAGAGAAGATAAGATACAAAGCAGGGGTAAGCAAGTACAATCTGGAACTCACAAGGACAGGAACAACCCATATCACTTGTAACTGCCTCTAACCTTGATGACGTGGACATCCTGCCTGAGGAAAACAAGACTCCTTATCACAGAACCAAGTGCACATGTGGCCCAAGAGCCAAAAAATGTAAAGGAGGATCCCAAGGAAGGTGGAGCAGTTTCAGGCCAGGTGGCTAGGAAAACAGATATTGACAATATATGTCAGTATGAGACACAAGAGCACCTGTCCCTTTTGAGACACGTTCTTGCTAGGTTGCTGCGGCTTGCCTTAAATTTGTGATCTTCCTGCCACAGGGTCCCAAGTGATTTGGATTGTAGGAGTATGCCATTGTGCTCAGCTATAAGTTTCTTATACTAACCAGTAAGTGATTTTTGAAGATAGACAGTGCTAAGTTAAAAATGAATTCTACAAATCCTAAAACAAACGCACACAAAAAATAAGAAACATAAAAAGACAAAACAAAAACTAAAAAATTGAAGTGTAGCTAAAAAGTTAACAACAGAGGTCAAATGGAACACTAATAAAATAAAATCAAGATAATCAGAAAAGTGATAAGGAACAAAGAACAGATGGATCACAGAAAACAAATGGCAGAGTGGCATATTTAAATTCAATCATGTCAATAATCATATTCGAGTAACTTAAATACCTTAAAAAACAGAGAATTCCAATTGGATAACAAAGCAAAACTTTTCTGTAATGCTGCCTCTAATAAACTCATTTTTAATGTAAAAGAATTAACACATACACACACACAAATACAAAGAGCACCTGCCCTGACTTCCCAAGTGCAAAATATAAGATTGTTGCTTTGCTTTCAACTTCCAAATCTATTGCAAACCTGTCCTTTGTGCCTCACCCAACTGGATATATCCAGGGAAGGGATTTCTGGAATACAGTTCAAACTCTCCAGGTTGACATATTATATAAAATATTTCATCCCCATTTGCAACTAAAAAACTGAGGTTTGGGTAAGGGTAATTTACTTGCCTGGAATCACAGAGTTAGTAAATGGCAGAGCCAAACTCTAAATGTCTCTATTTTGCTTGATTAAACATATTAAGCAACAACAGTCCAAATAGGATTTAATAAAGAAATGTAGAAGTTGTCAGAATTAAAATGGAGGCTCTTGTGTCAACCCTGCCAAAAAAAAAAGTAAACAAAGCTGGGATGTTATGAAGGAAAGTTTCTTCCACTTGATTGTCTGAAGATAACTCTCATGAAAGACTGCCAAAACCACAAGCTTGCCATGACCTTATACAATGACATTTCCCATATTTTCCATGATCCTTTGGAGAATCCCCCCCCATCATTATTTTCTTTTTACATTGACATACAGAAGGAAGCCTCTAGTAATGTTAATTTTTATGACAATAACCCCTCAAATATAAAAACTTTTTCAATATTGTTTCTTATAAATTTTTCTCCTGGATCCTCAGAACAATTTTGTGAAAAAGAAGGTAGAGACATTTACTGTTTGTTTCAAAAATAAGGAGATTATGATCTATACTGTCCTAATATCACACATAGCCACTGGTAGAGCCAACACTGGAATCCATGCTTCCTGACTTAGCCCATTATTCCAGAGCCCATTCAAATCAAAGTAGCTGATCAGAGTGGACAAATCAGTCAGAAAGGAGAGGGAAGATGACAGAGACCACAAACAACATATAGATCTAGTGGCAATTCTGTTAAAAATTTATGAACACAATGCCACAGACCCCGCCCAGCCTAGCATATGGATTTATATGTTGTCTTTACCATATCCCTATCCCAGTAATAGTGAGAACAGAAACAACTACACAGCTGGCCTCATGCCAGCACCAGGTTCTGAGACTTTCTGGATTCTGGGAATAGGAAGTGAGCTATGGGTCAACCCATGTTAGGAAGAAACAACAGTGTTATCAAGTAAAGGAGTCAGGATCCCATTTTGAATTTATGAAAAAAAAAAAAAATCCTCAAGTTCTCTTTTTTCTTCATTTCAAAAGAAATTTAATTATTTTGAATACGGTGGCTTTCATTCCTTCTACAAACCTTTATGAAATTTCTGTCATGGGCAAGCAGAGTACTAGACACTCTGGAGATACTACTCAGAATCACAGATTGTGCTCTCAAGGAACTTATAGGAAACAAATGAATAAGGCATGAACAGAAATCTATGTATTAGAGATACAATGTTAAATGTCCTGGAGAAATCATAGGTAGAGTGCCATGGGATTTCCATTAGAGGTCATTTCTTGTGGGTGGAGGCAAAAATGGAAGGCTTTATGGAGCCACAACTTGAAGACAGTGTCTGAAAAAAAAAAAAAAAAAAAAACAACTCTGAAAAACGGAGCCATTTAAATTGACTATAGCATAGGACATGTAATGTAGAGAAAGGAGAAACAGAGTTAGAAGGGTAGATGGGGAGTAAAGTTAGTTAATTTGGAATCAGATTATTGTGGGCCTTGAAAAGAACTTGAAATTATGTATAGGCAACTGAGGAGTTCAAAGACTTTGGGTGGCACCTTGGAACATTTAGATTAATTATAGTTTAGAGAAAAGCAAATCTCAGCTAAATTTTCAATCCTAATTGGGTATCATGGAATAAAGATTTATTATCTATATTGTTAAATCAAAAGTAATTTATTAGCTCCAGTAAGCTCCCTTCTGGTTAAATCCTCTTTCTCAATGATGAAAACTTGAGTTTGAATGCTAAAGTAAGAAAGGCAACAAAAGGAAACGTCCTGTTGGTAAAAAGACCTGATTCTCAGCTTAATTTCTTTAAGCCCCTAGGATAATACGTTTTGTTGTCTCAATTATTCTTTTCTCTAAGCTGATGGCCCTTGATCAGAAGAGGGATCTTTAGTTCATCTGCAAGTTCTAGTGTAAGGAAAATAAAAACAGGCAAATCTGTATCTAATTTTCTGATACAGAAAATCCATTACAAGGATGGTTGCCTCTGGAAGTGTCTCAACAGGAGTCACATCAAGTCTTTTCATTTCAATGACTAGGAAAATGAGTAAAGTCAGCCTACAAAGCTCATGAAATTATCCATCCCTGCATCATCCATCAGTCATATGATAACGTCCTAAGCTATAGTGACTTATACTACTCACATAAAACTTCAGCCTCATGGGAGAAGAAATTGAGTTGTCATACTAGTGCTGTTTCCTAATAAAGATTTCTCAGCCTGAGATTGCAAAAGAATGAGAAATTTTTAATTGTTTCTTGAAATACATATTTCTACATGTGCACATACACAAGTATCATACTATTTTTATTAAACTATTTTCTCTCATCAGTTAGATACTTGGAGCTAGGTAACCAAAGCTGAAAGGTAAAGGTGGTCCACCACATAAGACAACCCATCCCTTTCGCAGGATAACCTTAAACAAACATTTCCCAAGGTTGGTAGGATGAGCAAGTGCTGATCTTTCCATGTTGCCAAGTGAACGCTAACCACTCTCAGCACCATGTTCCAAAGTCAATGGGCAAACACCCAATCATCCTAACTATTCATTTTTATAGAAAAATAGAAACAGAGACCACTCAACCCAATAAATTACAATATTAATGCTAATGGTGACAAAGACAATGTTGATAGTCACCATTTTAATTACATATTTTCACATATCGTTTATTATTTTTGACTGAAAATATATATCATTGTCTTCTTTGATGGGCCTAAAAAGTCAGAAGCAGGACCCAAATTTACTGGTGGACTGGGAAGGGAGAAAAGGTGTAAAAACAGGTCAGAACTCTGGGCCAAACTATGAATCAGCAGATGTCAGAGGCTTTCAGATCTCTTTACTCTCCATCAACAAATAATCCCGTCCTATTCACCTTTTAAAATTCAGTTTTATCCTTACTATTATTCTTCTTATATGAATACTATTCTTTATCAATGAATATTTCTGATCAGGTAGGTAAAACTTACACTACTTTGGCACAAAGAACAATCAAATCAAAACACAAGTCTCCTCCAGCAAAACTGTTGGAAGCACATTCCTTAAGGTCAAAATTAAACAGCCTCATTTGACTTCTTTTTTTTGATGGCAGCAAAACACTGGGTTTGTCTCAAGTCTTCCCTGGCTCCCTGCAAATTTACACCCATCCACAGAGGCCCCCCAAATCTCTGAGAGGCAGGAAGCTAGAGGAATGAAAATGGAACAAATGAGCCCCAGCCCTATTGCTTTGTTTCCAGAAGCTGTTGGCTACTTCCAGAACTTCTGATGAAGGAAATCATGGGAAATAGTAAAGAGAACTATGTGACCCAGGGAAAAAAAAGAAAAAAAGTTGTGGACCTGAATGTCTTGCCATTATTAAATTTCCCTACTGTGCCAGCATACTGCTCTTCCCAGTTTGCCAGATTTTTGCCTAACCTCATCCGCATTTAAAAGCCTATGGAAAAACAGGAGGCCCTTTCAGGGGGAAATTCATTCAGGTTTGGATTCAGGCAGACTTAGGAACCTTTAATAGCACTGTCATTACCCTGCGGGGCACACCACAGAGCAACCAGCAAGCTCTCCCTCAATGGGCACAAAATTTCCTCTGGAATTTATGGAGCAGAAACCTTAAACACATATCGCCATAAGAACCAGATTACATAATGTCTCCATCACCCTTCTGACAGCTACAATTATGAGTCAATCCCTGGTTTAAATATGAAACCGGAAGCTCCGTGTTTCCCCTCTGACTATGTGGCAGGCTAAGTCAAGCTCTCCAGGCCTGTCAGTCTGGAGATCTGAGCTGCTCCCACAGTCACTAATTTAGCCTGAGACCAAATGACGGGGTAATTAAAAGCAGGGCTGCAGAGACCCGCTCCAGGACCAGATGTTCTCCTTGTTTAACCATTACCCACAGAAGGAACAGAAATAGTCTCCATCTCCCCCCCTCCCCTGCCTTTAATTTTTCCTTTTCTTTATCCTCTCCAGCTAATTTCCGGCTTCTGATCTTTCGATCCCACAAAATAAAATAAAAATAAAAGCCCCATTACAGAAAGATGACATGTTATTGAACACATGACTGTAAGTTGTAATGTGTTCTTGTAGTCCCTCTTTGTACTTCTTGAAGCATTCCAGCTCATAAGACATTAAGTTGCCCTGGCAACCTCACATGACTAACAGCTCCATTGAGCCCCACCTAACTGCAAGGACTCATTTAAGTCAACCCGGGCCACCTCAGCACTTAATAGTCCAGAGACTATGTAAATAGAGTTGCTTTTTTGGCTTTTAGGAGCCAAAGACTATTTGAGGCAACCCCTCTCCTTTTATTACCCAAAACACAGGAGAAATAAAAGTCTCCACCCTAACTTCCAGAGAACCCTAAGAAGGCCATAGGTCATCCAGTCAGTAAAGGAAAGGACTTCTTGGCATTGTTCTGGCTGATGAACAAATTACAAGGCAGAATAAAAGGGGAAGTCAAGCTAATAATTTATATCTTCTAAAAACAGCAAAGCAAGGTGTGATGCGGTTATTCCAATCTTACCAAATCAGAAGCAGCAGCTTTCATAAATCTCTTGGGATCCACAGTTTGGTTCCTACACTGCAGGCTCTCCTGGCATTAGAACACTAGAGGTCTCAAGGGTAATCTTGGGAATCAAGAGAACAGAGATCCAATTCTAACTCCACAATTTGTGACTACGGACAAGCCGTTGTGCCTTTCTGAGTAATTTCTCATCTGCAGAATGACAGTCCTTTTATCTTCTCTTCAGATACCTGTCTCTGCAAACTTCATCATTACCAACAATTCCTAGGCATGTGGAATTCCAGGTTTTTAAGATAAAAGGTGCTGCCAAATCATGAATATTTTCAGACAGAGTCCTCTTTAAAAAAAAAAAAATAAGTAAATCTAAACTTATAAAACATAATTGTTCACTGGGGATTTTTTACTTTATAAGCGTAATTAGTCAAGAACTTTCCATTCTTCCCTGTATTGATCCCTTTGAATCACTTATTATTTGCTAGTCAGATAAATTGACCAAAGCCACTGCCTATTAATGACAGATCCGAAATGAGGACAGAGCTGCTCTGTAAAAACACAAATCAGAAGGAAACAGAAATACCTGATGATTTATAAAAAACCCACTTGCTCTGTAAAGTGAGGGGCACTGCTCTGTGCTCTTGTATTACCTTTGCTCTGTCCCAGAATCACCTCACCTGTGGGATTTTATGCTAATTGTGTCCAGCTGATTAAACTGACAGGAATGGAACAGACTGAAAAAGAGTCTCAGCTCTCAGGAATGATGTCCAGATCAAGTCAAAATGCTGAGGAGAATTACAGCCAAATGGAGCCATGTTACAAAAAACAAAGGAATCGCTGGTGTACCATCTTTAAACCGGCTTTTGTATTACTCGCTGCCTGAAATGTGTATGTGTGTCCCCAGTAAGAGGAGAGGGGTGGAAAACACATTTGCATACCTCAGTGTGATCTGAGTGCTACTTCCGAAAGATGCCTGGAGGTAGGATATCCCCCTTATCTCTTATTTATGAGCTTCCTGGTTGAGGAAGTGAGCTGGGTTTTTTTTTGTTTGTTTGTTTGTTTGTTTTGGGTTTTGAATAGGAAAATATTCGTATATTCCAAGCCTCAGAGAAAAACAACCAAATACAAGACTAAATAAACCAGGCCAAAATAACAAGCACCATGGAGACATATTTAGAGTAACATAAGAAACAAAGATGCCCACATGCACAGCCTTTGCTCTGTTTTGTTTTCTTGGAATGTTTAAAGAACGAATGATGGACTGACTAGATGTACCCTCTACTAAGGTAAGACATGAATCACGTTTGCCAGTACTAACTATCCACTTGCTTGGAAAAAATGATCGTTCCATCTGAGAGTTCCACTCTCTTTTGGATCATTTCAGGAAATCTGCAGCATGTTTGTGCTCTCAAAAATGTTTTCCTACCCTTTCCTTCAAACTTCTGAACTTCTGCCCAGTCAAGAATCCCCAGTGCCTACCTCATATCCCCTACTTCTTGTTTAGATTTATAAGGGACAGAAAACAGACATTTTTTAGCTTATTCACTCAAGTTCTCAAGGAGGCACCTGCTTGCTGGTGGAGAGAGAAAGACATTAGACAATGAGCCCTAGTAGTAAGTGGTTCAAAGTCAACAAAACAGAGGACCCAATGGGATCTTTACTGGGATTCCAGTCCAACACATCTTCTATATATGCACATATACAAAGTGCCCACCTTTGATTTGGAAAGAAGTTCACAAGCGTGGGTGAAAACAACTGAACCCACAAAGGCTGTATGTGTTCTCTAGGATTACACATTTGGAATGAAGAAAGTAAGGAAATCTTAGAGAATTATTTGAATCTCAAGTAGTTGTCCCATGTTAGTCTTTCATCATTTGAGGTGACATCACTTTGCAGGTCTGGCTGACATTCACTTCTGGACCTGCAACATGGCGCAACCCACCTCTGAGAAAACGGAAAATGCTGGGCAGTAGCCTCAGAAACTACGTTCTCCGCGAAACGCAATTTCTTGTCCGCCTAAACCTTTGCGGCAGGGCAGGTGGGTGTGAGGCGCACTAAAGGGCCTTTGAGCGGCCTGCAGGTCAGCCTGGATGGTGTCCAAAATGGGTTCCACCCACCGTGAAAACCAATCTGTTTATGGGGACGCTTTTCTGATGTTACAGAACGTCTGCGAGAGAGGGAGCTCAAGTTCCCCGCCTGGTCTCTAAGTAATCCGCCCCACAAAGGTGCACAAACACGCTCCGAGACGGAAAAAAAGCTGGCCGGGCCTTCGCTCCTCCCAGGCCTGCAATGAAACGCGCTTTAATTGCTTCAAAGGGCTCTTCTCAATGGGGTTTCAGAGGCGCGAGCGCGGCGTTCCCGGCGAGGGCTCCTTTCCGGCTTGCCAGCATTCCTCAGCGCTGCGCAGGGAAGGGATGGGGCTCCTCGGGGAGAGCCGGAGGCTCATTTCCATTCCTCTCGCATACAGCCTCTCTTGTGCGGGCCGGGCCTGCCGAGGGGAGCCGCGGCTGGCGGCGAACAAAGCCCCATTCATCCCCAGGGACGGCTTCCTTCCCGGCCGCCCGCGGCCGCAGATGGGCTGGCCTCGGCACGCCATCCTGCAGCCCCGGGCGCGCGGCCCGGCCCGGCGCGCACAGGGCGCCGATTCAGGACGCCGGGTCTGGCCCGGGCGACCCGGGCCGCTTTCTCAGCGAGCTCCACAATGAGGAGCGGCTGAAACCCGCTTTCATTTCTGGGCTGGGGACACACAGACACTGAGTCTTTTCAGCGGGGAAATCCTCAGTTTACTCACGGCTCGTTAAGAGCGAGGATGTCGATTTCCACTGCCCTCTCCCCCGCCCCTGCCCCCGCGGATGGTACGGTCCGAAGTTGCCCGAGTTGTGAGAGGACTTTGTTTCTCCTCTGCGGTCTCTGAAAGCCCCACGAAAGGGTCACTTCCTGACTTTTGTGTCTCTTCAGTCCAGTGCCTGCAGAGTTCGTACCCTCTTCTTGTGACTAAGTACATAATTACCAGGCTTATCCATAACGTTTTCCAGAATTTAAACATTCCTCTAGCTTTTAACGTTTGAGACTGTGGCTTCACAGAAAGACCGTTTCTTCCCTCCCCCGCTTCACTCCAGGGGAAAATGGAGGAAAAAGCAGAGAAAAAGCACTCTTTCGGCCACCGCCTTGGCAGACATCAAGCACGGTCCCTCTGGCCCCACAAGTTAGATCCACAACAGGTTAATGCCACAGGGAGCTCTAACGTCAAGCAGAAGGACTGCAGTGTCAATTTTCCTTCACTCCCAAGAACCCCCACCCGGGGGTGGGGGGGCTTGATGCCGACTCCACAATCTAAAACATGAACAGACTCCAACTCCACATTCCTCCGGTGTGGATTAAACAGGGAATGGCAGAATCAAAGAGTCCAGACCCAGGGAGATTTAGCCCTAATCTGTTCGTTTTATAGATAAGAAGCAGATAAGATCTAAGAGGGGAAATGACTAGCCTACCCTCAGAGGGAAGTTGGTTCGTCCTGGCAAAAATTTCCTTCAAACAAAAACCTTAATTTTCAAAAAGAAAAAATTATTGTTCAAAAAGTATGCTTCCTTTTCCCTCTGTGTGTCAGAAGAGGCCTCCCTTTGAGTGGGTGGAAAAGGGGCTGGGAACCAGGTTTGACATGAGGATTAGAAGAGAATCTTCACGTGTCTTTCCAAAGAATGCTCCCTGTGTTTCCTGAATTCACTTCCTGCGTTTTGAACATTGCTGACCTCTCTCCTCAAAATAAAGAATTGCATCCTTGATGTGGTTAAAAACACAACAAAATAAAAGCTGGTTACTTTCCACTTGAAGACTGCTTTCCTCCTGCAGGAAAAAAACCTTGAGAATCTTCAAATACAGATAGGGTTCCTTTGCACTGGTTATTTTTGAGGGCACAAACTGAAATTTATCTAGAAGAGAGAGTAAGAATGCTTGCCATATACAGGTAGTGTTCTGAACACTTTGCTTGCATTATCTCATTAAATCCTCACAGTAGCCTCTGAGGTGGATACTATTATTATTCCCATTTTACAGAAAAAGAAGCAAAAGGTGACAAGTTGACATTGACTTTATCAAGATTACACAGATGTTAAATAGCCAAGGCAGGCAGTCTGAGCCTGATCTCTCCACACACGTTACTGAAACTTTATGCACAAACACAAGGAAGCATATACTGGCACAGGAAGCCAGGGAGGCTCCAGACAGACACAGGTCTTTGTGCTTTAGAAAGAGGTCCAGCTGGTATGTCTGAAGGCTACCAGGAGGGAGAAGCTGCCTCCTCCTACCCCATCTGGAGAGATGAGGACAGTCTGAGGACTTATGAATTTCATAATAAAATTCCTCTTTTCAGAATGTGAAGAAGTGGAAGTTTATAGTCACTATCCATTCTGAGTTGCCTTTTGATTTTATCTTTTAAGCAATGCTCTGTAAACCATAACAATGTCTTGGTTTTCTGTGTCTAGCAAAACTTGGGTTCAAGTTCAGATCTGCCATTTCCAAGATGAGTCTTTGGAAAACTTATTTAAACACTATAAATCTCAGTTTCCTCATCTATTAATGTGAGAAAATAAGAGCAGCATCTACCTCACTGGACTCTTGTGGGGATGAATGAGATGTTCCATGTAAATGTTCAATATAGCATTTACTTGCTAATCACTCATATCGAATCATACAGACTAGGTTATGCTGTTGATTAAAAACAAAATCTTCATTATAACAACAAAGACTTATTGCTCACTCATCGTATATACCCATCCCAAAGTAACTGGAGGTTCTGTTCCACATCTTTTCACTGGAGGAGTGGTTGTCGGTCTCAAACCTTGCATTTATCATGGCAAAAGGGACAAGAGAGCATTGGAGAATAATTAAACAGGTAATGGAATGTTTAGCCTGGAAATGACATGCAATACTTTCCCTTGTAGCTCATCAGCCAGAACAAATTCACCACCCCTATCCTGAATTCCAACTACAATAAGGCCAGGAGATGTAATGCTGCTTCATGCCCAGGATGGAAGACATCAGAAGGACTGAAAAGGCAAGTAACCAGCACTGATGATGACCATTGCACTCAGTAAACACTGCTATTCTGCTATCCTTTTTTTGTGACTTCCAAATTTACAGCTAGCCTATGAGATTTCACAGTGGCTTTAATGTAGAAGGCTCTGTAATCTCAGGAGTCGTGTTGTGATAAAATTCAACAATAGCTTCTGGCTGCACCCGGGTTATTCTGCTTCTCAGGAGAATAATATATAAGAGATAGGAACCAAAAATAAGCACTTAAGCAAAATGTTCCCCTTTGGTATACTCAAGTTGAAGGTCATTGTGGGAGGGAGCATAAAATATGTAAATAAGAGCAAAAGCAAGTTTTGGCCATGGAACTAAGAAAGTATCTAGGCAAGATAATGACAAGGAACATCATTGGCATTCCCATTCTCTCCCACGTCAGATTTGCCCAGCTGTGTCTTAGAAGGGATTCTTAACCTCTCAATATTTCCCAAGTCATTTCAAATGAACATGTCTCTCTTTGGGTGTTTTCTGAATAATTCAAAGCTCATCTCTAGTTAGTTTGACGCATACTTTCCTCATTGTTTGACCTACATGGAAATGTTGATCTACTTCTCTGTCTTGACTTCTGTTTATCTTAATCTCAAATTATCCTATCCTATTATTTGGCTATTCCCCTATTATTGGGATATGGTTGAGTGTGTTTTGCCTCCCAAACATAACACATGCTAGAAACTGGGTCCCCAGGGTGGCAGTGTTCAGGTGGTAAAACCTTTAAGATGTGGGGCCTAGTGAGAGATAATTAGGTCACAGGGCCTCTACCCTAATGAATGGATTAATGCTGGTCAAAGAAGTAGTTGATTCTCAGGACAGCAAGTTGTTACAAAGCAAGGCCACCCCTGTGCTTTGCTTCTCTCAGACATGGCCATTTCCTTTCCCCTTTCTCTGCCATGTTCTGAACACAGCCAAGGGAGCCCTCCACAGGATGCTGATACCATGATGTTAGCACCTTCCAGCTACCAGATTCAGCCAAATAAACCGCTTTACTTATAAGGTTACTAGCCTCAGGTATTTTGTTATAGCAATACAAACAGACTAAGACAGCTGGGGCATTTTAGATTATAATATCTTAGTATCACAAATATTTTAAAAAGCACTAAAATCAATATTCTGGAGCATAAACTCTCCATCTGCATATCTACTTGTCTTTTGAGGTTAGAATAACTGAACAAAATGGTATGAATTTTGCTTCAGAAAAGCAATCTGCCCATGTGGTAGCCTTTTCCTCTGCTTGTAGAAAGACCAATGCAGGGAGTAGCTGCTGCAGAGAAACAGCCTAAAATTACTTGACATCATGAGAACTCCCTGACCCCCATGCTTCATGGACAACGATGCAACCATACAAGGTTCTTCAAGAATCTTTTTCAGAATGTTATATACACTTCAAGAGCTCTCCATTTAGACAATGTCGTGTAAAAGTGGTCTGGTTCGAAGTGATGAATATAGGACTATGAAGCAAAAGGGAGCTTAAGATCTAGTAAGTTAAAAAAAAAAAAAAGCAGATACTACAATGACAACAACTAAATTTTTTTTTTAATTCTTACATAAAGGACTTTGAAGGGCTGCCTTAAAAGTATAAATGTGTGGAGATGATAGGAATTATTTTTTTTTCCTTTTAATCTTGCAAAATTTAAAATCGTGCTTATACTGAATTACGATAATATAAACAAATATTAAGTAGCAGAAGGATGCATCTGAGGAGGATGCTGGCTGGGAAGCTGTAGAGTAGCAGGCCAGCACAGCACGTAAGCCAGCTCCAGCTGCCTGGATGTGGAGGCCACATTTGGGTTCCCCAGGGTTTTCCTGTAGATGCTTCCTCTGCCACAAACAGGGAACCACCCAGGCTGCTAAGCAAACAATGCAAGGCAGCCTTCACCACCAGACCTGACTGGGAGGCCCCCTGAAGGCTGAGACCTCCTCAGAGAGAGGCGGAACTTGCAGGGGGGGCTTCAGAGCAAAATGATTTTAGAGCAAGAAACCATTCAAAAGAAACAGGAAATGAGTCCCTTGAAGCCAAACCATGTGGAAAGACAGGCCACATCATTTAAACAAACCAACATAATATAAGTCTATATAAATGCCCTGTCACTCCCACATTCCTGAAAATCATTACAGTCCAATGGGGAGTCATCTATTTATTTAACAAACATTTCTTGAGAACCCACATAGGACAGGCACTGTGGTCATCTTCAGGTTTTAAATTAAATATCATCTCAGCCTTCCTGGGATGCACATTCTACCAAAAGAGATAGACAGGCAAAAATAATAAAGCGTGGCAATGAGATAAATTTAATAGAAAAGGCAATATTTGCCTCTATGTGAACAGAAGAGGAAACTCAAAGGACCCATTTGATTTGGCAATGGCAGGAAAAATCTCTGGTTTAGGCATGAAAGACAAATGTAACGAGTTGAGATAAGGTGGTAGATACTAAATAAAGACTGTTCTCTCAAGAAACTCAGCAGAGGGAGGGTATTTTGCCAGGAGGAGAAGCCTACAGATGTTTGTAGGTTCAGAGAAAGAATTCAGCACAGAATTTGAAGAAGGGGGGCAGGGGACAGCATTCAGCTCACGTTTGACTCTTACTATCTCTTCCTCTTGGAATTTAAAGAGCTATTCCAGCTTTTCTTCCAGTGTCGTTTTTAATAGAATGTAAGATCCAAGAAGATGCCCTGCAGATCACCGCATTCAGAGAAGCCTAGTTGTCCATGAGTTAAAATAAAAGGGAAGTAGTTACCTGAAAAGATATTATATTTTTCTTTTCTTTTGGGGGTGTTTTAGTTTTTAGTTATATTTCCTTTTACCTCATTTAAAATTTTTAAAGTTTTCAAAATGGGTTTATCCCTGATATACATCTGGTCACATAATACAGGTAAAATTAAATGGAAAAAAATATTTCTTACTGGAAATAATACTTTTTCCATTAATTAGTTACTTGGTTTATTTGTTTATTTTCTGCAATTAATCAAAACTAAGTCTGATTTCCACCAGCTGGGCACCTGTAATCCCAGCTACTCAAGAAGCTCAGGCAAGAGGATGACAAGTTCAAAGCCAACCAGGGCAACTAAGCAAGACCCTGCCTCAAAATAAAATAAATTTTTAGAAAAGGGCTGGTGATGTAGCTCAGTGGTAGGGTGTTCCTGGGTTCAATTCCCATTGCTACAAAAACAAAAACAAACAAAAAAGTAATGCAGATTTAAAAATAAATAAATAAATGTTACATATATAATATATATAATTGAGTGGAAAAGACAAAAGTGCAATAAAATAATCCTTTTCAATATGAAACTTTCTACAAAATTTTAGAGGTCAAAGGAAATTATAGGATACAGGGTCTTGTCAATTTGAATAGCAAATCTTATTTTGTCCACTTTCTATCTTTTACAGTCTAAAAATGAACACTTTCAGTTGCTGAGCAGTAGACAGCCCACTAGAGCTAACCCAACACATACTTATTATTTTCACTTTTATACAGGACCAACATCCAAACTAGCACAGATGAACTAAGGGGCCATGGAAACTGGAGTGGAAGCAGAGAGCTGAAAATTTCAATGTGTCTCTATTTATACTGTAATTGTGATAAATATTGTGTTTGTGAAAGGTACGAGGAAAAATATTTATTCTTCCTGTAATTGCATTATTGCTTTAAAGACATCTTATTAAGCTGATCTTCAGTTAACAAGCTTTTAAAATAATTTAGCCAAATTTTCTCTTCTAGCTTCCTCCTCTATCATTTAGTAAGAAATTGCAAACAAATGTGTGGTGCTAGGGAAGAACAAGGGAGGATAGTAGTTGACAGATACCCTTCAGGCAATTTTTTTGCAAAACAAGAATGCTCTAGTTAACTGAATAACCATCCCCTTTGTTCATTATTTTTTAAGTTTGGGTTTTCTAGAACATTCCTGAATAGAAGCCTACCAGTGAAACCTTCAATGCTGCCACTTCCAAAAACATAAAAACCAAAATGCAACTTACATCTCTACAGGATAGGGGATCTGGCCAAATTGAATCAAAACAGACAATATAAGAAAGAAAATGGAGATATTTCTAGACATATCTCTATTCACCGGATTTCAGGTGTTCACAGAGGTCCATTTCTTGACCTTTTCTTCATTTGATACTCAAATTTGACAATAGTTTATGTATTCTTTCGATTGTCAAAAAATAGCATTCAGGGGGCTGGGGATATGGCTCAGTTGGTAGAGTGCTTGCCTTGCATGCATAAGGCCCTGGGTTCAATCCCCAGCACCACCACCACCACCACCACACACACACATACACACACACACATACACACACACACAAAATAGCATTCAGGCTTGTAAGTATTTTCATAACAAACATATCATATTTTTGCTTAAGGATTACAAGAAGAGGTTTAGGAAAGGAATATTTAAGACAAACCTAAAAAAATGACAAGAGGTCCTCTCCTACCAGTTCTTGTCAGTGTGCATCAAATGCAGTGAGAAGTACCTAGGCAGGTGGTGATATAGGAATTCCACTGGGAGACAGCTACAGAACTATGAGCACGCTGCTCAATGCTAGGTGATCGCTTGCTCCCAAATGGCAGGCTCATGAAGTTGAAGACATAAGGCTCCTAAGAGGCTCTGCTCATCCCATGCAAGGCATTCTAGATGCCTTACAGATTCAAAGATGGAGAAAATACCCCTAGCATTTTCTAACCACTCTTGCCCCCAACAGCCTAGATTTAATTTTAAAAAATGGGGAGGGGGGGGGTTGTCCAAAAGCAAAAACAGGAAAAAGGCCTTTTTTCAAAAAATTAAAGAAAGAATAAAGAGAGGAATTGGTAAGGATAAATCTAATTTGCCAATGTAAATGAAAATCAAATGTAGCCATGTAAACAGAAAAAAGACATTACCACAGAATAACTTGATGAACAAGGATTTTCTCAAGAGATAAACATTAAAATTTGACAGGACTGAATGACTGGATCTACTAATGAATCCAAGCATACTACAATCCAAAGGAAGGGATGCTGTTTAGCTGCCAAGATTAAGTGACGATTAAGTGACATTTTTAGCCCCTGGCATTTCATAAAAGAAGCAACAGTACCTCGATCCCATTCAGTTCTGTTGATCACCAAATTCTACTCTAAGCTCTTCTGAAATACCAAAATTAACCATACCATAACTGTAGTTCTACAAACTCTCTGAGGGAACACCATGCCCTTAAGGCCATGTAGAGCCATGTAGAGCTGCTGGACTGATGTGGTTCTCCCCACTGGGGCTATACTCTAAAGATCAAATCCTGATGATTTGGGGTGTGGTTTTCCCTGAATTAAGTTGCAAAATGTGTGGGGTTTAGAAGCCTTAATTATATAGTTTTATTGGAATGTAGATAAGGTTGGGTTTCTAAGTCTCCAAAATGTCTACTGTTAATCAATGTGTCTAGGACACTGAAGCCCTCTCTGAAAAAAAACCTGGCCTATCTCAGAAGAGGTATTTTATTATCTGAAAAGCACCTTGGCTCACCTGGTCCAATGAAAACAAATCAACAGTATAAAGTTATGATCATTGAGGGTGAGGATGATTTATTTTGGATGAATAGGATAAAAAACCAGGTATCAATTACTTTACCACCTGGAAGCAATCTGTGGTCTAAAGCTGGAGCTGGTACACTATAGCCTATGGGCCAAATGCAGCCTCCCACCTGTTTTTGTAAATAAAATCTTATTGGAACCCTCACATCCTCATTCATTTATGTACCATCTATAGCTATTTTCATGCTACAATGGAAATGTAAGTAGCTGCAACAGAGACCATATGGTCCACAAAACCTAGAATATTTACTATCCAGTGCTTTACAGGAAAAGTTTGCTGACCCTGGTTTAAAGGACTGTGAGGGCTAGGATCTATTTGAAATATTACATAAACAATAACCTTTCTAATCTGTGACTTAAAGAGTATCTGTACTTTTGTCCCTCCTCCCCTCAAAAAAGAGCAATTTAGGACTTAGTTAAATAAACAGTTACTTCTAAAACTTTAAAACTGTCTGTTTATGTCAGCCGTAGTAAGAAGTGGTAACTCCTTTTCTAATATACTCTAAACATTTCTCCAAATCACTCTTTTAGAAGCATGGTTAGGGGCTGGGGACATGGCTCAGTGGTAAAGCACTTGACCAGCCTACTAGAGGCCACACCTTTCAAATTCCAGCACTCTCTTTCCCCTTGTCTAAGTGGTTTATTCTCCCACTTAGTGCTCAATTCTATTTTTCAACATGTATCCTTCTATGTGAGCTTCTACAGCCTGAGGGAAGATAACATCTCAGCCCACTTCACTATTGTTTCTATCCTTGGATTCCTTTCAGTATATTTGGGTTGGGGTTTTTCCTAGTGTGTCTCTGGAAATGTGCTTTTCTATATTTATTCTGTACTAGTTCCGTGTGCTTCATTTAACTTCCTTCCTTAATAAACTATTTTGTTAACAGTGTTTATTTTTTCCTCCCATCCTTTATCCTGTTGCAGTTATTTTTAAGGTGCTACTGACTTCTTGACACCCAAAATGCAAGGTAGAACATGTCAATTCTACTTCTCACATGGGTTGTTAAAGCATCACATGAATCTTCACTTCTTTTGAAATAATTTCCACTGCTGTCATTTCCCTTGAAAAACCTGCTTTCTTAAGGAAGTTTCTTTCCAACTGGACTCCAGCTACAGGTTTTACTGAGCATCTAACTAGATTATTTTTCTTGCATTATTTTTTTGAAATATATATAGGTATGTGTTGCTATAGCAAAAATGCCCATGAATGAAAGAAAAGCAGCAAGCCCATTTTACATTAAATCACTTATCATATGCCATTATATCTGAAATCAAAATGAAATAACCATCTCTTCTTTAAGATAGACAACGTGGACTGGATGATGGTCCTCTAAAATACATTCACAAGCAGCTGAACAATTATGCCAAGAGAATATTGGTTACTGGATGTCAACCTATTCCAAGGGTGTCATTGCTTGGAATGATACAAGGCTCCACAATCAAAGGTATCCTGATGGGAAATTGAAAGGGATACCTAATAAGGAAATGAACACCAGGCTGAAATAAACAAGGTGATATTAACAACAATAAATATAAAATTTGATTTTTAAGTTTTAAAGAATCAAGTGCTTAGTGTACCATCCATATTTTTGTTCATACAGTGCCTCACAACAACAAATATCTCATCACAATGCAAGCATATAAGCCAAAATTTTTAATATGGCCTTAAATGAAAGAAGTCCAATCTGGTATTCCTGTTAAGATTAGATGTAGCAATAGTCTGTGATAGAGCTATGCACAAATGCTGCCCCCCACCACCACTACACACACATACTAGGAGGAAAGGTATCTTTCAGTCCTGTTAAATTTAGCCTTGGTCATATGATTTGGGCAAACAAATGTGAGAAGAAGTAAAGTGTGTCCCTCTCTTATTCCAAGAGACCAAGCCTCAGGATGAAGATCTGGGTTGAACTTTGCCATGTATTTTTTTCTTCTGCCATGGTGATTGGGAATGTGTGCATGATAGTTTTCCCATCTACTTGGGTGCCAAAGCAGGGACAACAGTGACAATATGGAGCTCCCAGCCATACAGAGTGGCCATGTGGCATGAGGCACTGAGACTTTGAGTTGTTTGTTATGTAGAGTTGTAACCTTCCTATTTTTAAAAAAAAATTTTGTTTGTAGTTGTAGATGGACAGAATGCCTTTATTTTATTTGTTTTTATTTTTATGTGGTGCTGAGAATTAAACCCAGTGCCTCACGCATGCTAGGCAAGCACTCTGCCACTGAACTATAGCCCCAGCTCCCTTGCCTATTTTTTTTTAGCACAGTTGAGACCATTTCTGTAGTATTATGTTCCCATGTTCTAAATCCAGAGCCTAAAATGATAATGAAAAAGGACTTTTATGGAAGTGAAAATTGGTCTTCTTAAAAAACAGATATAAGTGAAATGACTTCGTTTTCAACGGAAGTGTTCAAAGAGTAATGAGGTGATCAGATATCCAGGAGGAAAACTAAAAGCCTTAGGAACAAGGCTGAGGGAGATAAACTTGAATGTCCCTACAATTCTGAGATTATCAGAATGAAACAGATGGGGCTGGGGTTGTGGCTCAGTGGTAAAGTGCTCGCCTAGAACATGCTAGGCGCTGGGTTCAATCCTCAGTACCACATGAAAATAAATAAATAAAATAAAGGTATTGGTATCCAATTACAACTAAAAAGTATATATTAAAAAAAGAATGAAACAGATCTAACAATACTCATGTCACATGTTATCATTTTCAAGATTGTCAAAACTCATTCCCTACAGCCTTGTAAGGTACTGTGTTGGATGAAAAAAAGTACACGTATGACTATTTCTTATTAACAATCATTGCCAAAGCCAGTAGCTCTTTCAGAGACTTCCAGAAACCTCACCTTTCCCACACTTAGAACAGCTTTCAAGGACTAGACTGCTTCTATTGATCTGTAAGTCCCCAAAGAGAGATAGTTTTACAAAGATTTCTATCACACCCACAGATTTAGGAATGATGA
This sequence comes from Tamias sibiricus, assembly GCA_025594165.1. NCBI lineage: Eukaryota > Metazoa > Chordata > Mammalia > Rodentia > Sciuridae > Tamias > Tamias sibiricus. Next base: position 93,258,510 of record CM046659.1, read on the forward strand.
CTTTGTTTTTATCCCTGATAGATCCTGTAATTTGAAATTAAGTATTTTACTTGTTTGTGAAAGTCTTTTAGACAATGAAGTTTGTATTTCAAAGATTAGTAAGAGTCTTCGAAAAATAAATTGTGTGCCTTCCTGATAAGCAAGCCTATGAAATGCCCCCACATAGTCCTTGAAACAACTTCCTGGTTTTCAAAATAAAAAATTCTTGTGCTGATAGAATATCAACCTGCCCCCAATGCATTTCAGAAAGATAAACAATCCCAGCTTTCTTACTTCCTCTAAGATACTGATAGCAAACAAATGTTGCAAGACTGCTTGACCTTTTCAGACCATAACTTATGTTACTAGTAGGCACATTGAAATCATTGACAGAAATAGTCAATATTTTGCTAAATGGTAGAATCTGTTGTTTGTGTTGACATGATTCAATTTACTTTATAATATTCTATTTGCCTCTGGTTTTAATAATACTCTAACTCCTAAAAATAATAAAATAAAAACTATTGTGAAGACAATAAAAGACTAAGTACCTTATACCCTCTCTGACAAGATCCTGAGATCACCTGTAAAATAAATCACCCACTTTAACTGAGTTTGATCTATATGCAAAAATAACCCAAGTATCAATGATTGATGATTTTTGTTGCAGCAAGGAAAAGCCCCATAAAAATCCAGGTGTAGGATAGGTTCACTGAGGGAAGCAGAGGGTGAAAAATCCAGACATAGTCAGACTGGCAAAGACTATCACAAAAGCAATACAAAACAATGGCTGAGAACCAGGCTCTAGAATCAGGCAGTCCTGGGTTGGCATCCTTGCTGCATCATTATCAGGTTAGCCAGCTTGGGTAAGCTATTTAACCTCAAGATAGAGACAGTAATAGTATATATCTTGCAGAGTTATTCTATAAGCAAAACAGTAAATTAATTATCATAATGCCTCACACACAATAACTGAATCCATTACTTATTGTTGCTTGACAAATTAACAAAAAGCATAGTGGCATATAGCATCAACCATTTATTTGCTCATGATTCTGTGGAGTGGCAATTAGTGCTGGGCTCATCTAGGTAGTACTTTTTCTCTCCATATGGTATCCACTGGATACAATGATGCATTTACAATCTGTTGACATGTTGGCTGGGGATGGCCTATCCTAGATGACCCCATCACTTGACTGGAGATGAGGTGGGAGAGTTGGAAAGGCTAGAATGGCATGGCCTAGAGTGGCCTCCTATCTTTTTCCAAATGCTTCCTCTCCATATGGTATCTCATTCTAAAGGAGACCAACCTGGACTTGTTCACCAGGAACAGTATTCCAAGAGGACCAGACTCAATGCACAAGTGCTTTATCAAGCCTCTACTGGGGCCATGTTTGCTGATGACCTACTGAGCAGGGCAAGTCTCATGGTCATGCTCTGAGTCATTGTAGGAGTATACTGTACAACTTGTAGATACCAGAGCTCACAACTCATTAAGAGCTATTCCTTTTTTTTTTTTTTTTTTTTTTTTTTTTTCCTGCTACAGTAAGTTTAAAAACTAACTTAGGAAATGGGAGCCATCTTCCTCATCAACTATTTAGGACATCTGAAACTGAATTGAGTTGATTATCTTTGAAGGAAGAAATTAAGAGTTTCAGATTTCCAAATTCAGCAACTTGGTAGGCAGATGCACAATTTTTAAGTATTCACTGAGCACCTGTATGCACCTAGTTCTTTCCTAGATGCTGAACACTGATAGCAGTGTGTGAATAAGATGTCACTCAAAGAACTCATGTTCTAGTATTCAGGAAAGAATACTTTACACAGAATGGTAAACATATGGAACATTCAGGAAGAATGGACACAATTGAGCCTTTTATACTGAACTTTGGGACCTACCAAGATAATTCTATTAGGTATGTCCTATGAAAACTACTACCCTTGATCTGCCAGGATTAAAGCAAATAAGATTAGAAAATAGCTGATTGCAAGATATGTTATGAATATTCAGAAAACCCTGCATATACAAGAAAATATTTATACTCATTTAGGAAACTTACTTCCTTTTACCCTGGCAATTAGTTTTAAGTTAGAGAGTCCCGTTATTAGGCTGCTTGGGGTTCAGCAGAAGCACCACTGCTCTTGTCTAGGAGTATTAAAGGGATTAGCTCATAAAGTCATATGATTAGTTTCAGCATTCTTTAAAACTCCATCTGGGCAATTTCTCTTAGTACAGTGTCTTAAAATCTGGGATGTCTTTTTTACCATTATTCTGGAGTAAGTCAGTAAATTATATGATTCAGAAGTAGTCTGATGATCCATGAAACTTATAAGCATCTTACAAGAACTGATTTGACATATTAAGAGACAAATCCACAATTCCCCACACCCCCAGCAATGGAGAGGTTGTAGCACTGTACTGGGTGGGTATCAGGAGATAACACAGCATCAGGCACTCAGAATCATTGCTAATGCACAGGACTCTAGCTAGAGGTGAGAAACAAAATCTCAAAAAATAATTTACCATCGATGTTAAAATTGAGTAGAAATCTGAGATTGAATACAAAAAGGTTGGAAACTTATTGAAGCTGTAAGACACAGTCATTTCATTTTAACATTGATTGGGCACCCATTGTGTGCTTAGTACTTAATCCCGTCTAGATTCTAGGAACATGCAGACCAACAGAGTGTGAATATGGTCTTCTGTTGGATTGACCAAATGAAGGAAATGATCAGAAGCAAAAGTTGGGCCAGTCAGAAAACAAAGTACAGGAAGCTGGTTGGTGTCTTACTGCAGCGTGTGTTGTTCTGAGATGGTATGGAGTCAGTTCCTCTGGTTGAGCCTTCCTTGACCGCAGGCAATTAGTCATTGCTTCCTCCATTCCTGCAGTTCTCTGTTCTTACATCTACTGTAGAATTTATCCTGATTTTCCCTAGATTGTATTCCCACTCCCTAGCCCAAAGGCTGGAACAGAGGAAGTAGCTAACAAATGTGTGTGGGTTTTTTTGTGTTTTGGCAGGGTACTGGGGAGTGAACCCAGGGGTGCTTAACCACTGAGCCACATCCCCAGCCTTTTTTTGTATTTTATTTAGAGACAGGGTCTCACTGAGTTACTCAGGGCCTCACTAAGTTGCTGAGGCTGGCTTTGAACTCACAGTTCTCCTGCCTCAGCCTCCCAAGCCTCTGGGATTACAGGCGTATGCCACCACACCAGGCATAAATGTGTTTGAATAGAATTTTTGATTAAATGAATAAAAAAGTGAACAACCTGCCTTGTTTGGCACCTTCCTTTAGGGCCACAGGCCTTGCCCTACTGTACTAGAAAAAGCTATTCTTGGACACAGGTTTGAGTTAGAATGAAAGAGATCCTTCACTCATCTTATAAAACCCTCTCTCAATCCAATCCCTTCAATATGTAACCTGATATAACACAGTAGAACTTTATAACTGTATTACTACATTAATGAATATTCTAATGTAATGATTTTAATTATCAAGAAACCTATGGGAAATAATTTTTTGTTCTTTTCTTATGGTACTAGGGATTGAACCCAGGGCCTGACACACAATAGGCAAGCACTCTACCAATGAGCTACATCCCAGATCCAAAATAAGTGTTTTCTCTGAAGCAAAAATTCATTTGTCCATTACATGTTTCTTAAGGGCAAAAGTGAAAAAAAAATTTAAGGGAAAACAAAAGACATTTTAAAAAATGGATACACAATGCATCTTATCTTTATATACAATGATTTTCCTACCCATTCAATGATGGGATTTAGCTCTCTCTTTTTTTCTTTCTCTCTCGTACACACACACACACACACACACACACACACACACACACACACACACACACACACACACACACACACTGTGTTACTTTAGGCTGATTAACAGGTGCTTTTCAGCTACTTCCTTTTTCTAAAACAAGAAGTATTAAGTCAGCGATTTAGCCAGAGGGAAATCTCTAAGCAATGACTATTAATAATGAAGACTTACCAATGTTGGCAAAATCCATTTCCCCTTTACAAGATGAAGAGAGCAACTTTCTGAAAGTTAATATCACTCACAAAGTCAAAGAGATTGGAGGGGGGTGCTTCTAGAAGTCTTGGTTTAGTTGAAATTTAGATCACATATTTGGAGACATGACCCAGCATTCTATATGTTGACTATTAACAGAGGCAGCTTCTATTTCAAGATTAAATACTAACAAAGAAATTAATATGTGTTAAGTGTTTACTGTATTCTAAGTATTGTGATAAGCTCTTGTATAAAGTTGTTATTTGACCCCAACAACCCAGCAAATGGAGCTAGGAGTGGAGAGATGGCCTTTCTGCCTCTAACGTCATGCTCCTTAACTATTAGTTTGAACTGTCTCCATGTGAGATCTCTAACTCAGGATAAAGGCAGGTAAAACACAGATGGAGTCTCAATTTTGAAGGACTGTGTTCCACAAATTTCTCATTGAGAAAAAAAAAGAAAGAGAGAATGTCATTTCCCTAGATGTTCCAGAAATAGGATTCAGGGTTTGGGACTGAATGTCAGACAACCTATTACATATTTCCTCCTTTTGCTTACGTTCCAAAGCATTGGTTCATCTCTGAAAGACAGAGAGGCATTTAAACTATCTCCCTGACAACTCATTCTGGCCCGAACTGCCACATTCACTTGCAACAAGAAGCGTGTGCAGTGGTTCAGAGTGACCCAGTTAAGAGCAGTCCCATTAAAGCTATTAAGTGTGGTTTCTTTTTCAGTGAGGTCATCCTGCTTAATCCCTGGGGACTGAAGCAGCCTATGAAGCAGCCTCTCCAACAGCCTCTCTAAGTCTACATCTTGGTAGACTAAAGGGCTTGACTTGTTAAGAATGCTCTCTTAAAGCGAGAAGAAGGAATAGATCAAGAGTGAGGGAGAGGAGAGTTAAGAAGAAAGCAAACAGTAAAATGCTAGTCACGTGGAGAAACTATTTCAGGGACTGCAAAAAGACAGAAAGAGATTAGAAGTACTGCCAAGAAGGAAGTGGGAAGACTCCCCATCTACTTCCTCACCATTGAGTAAATCTGTCCTTCCTTAGAATCTGCTGAGAGAAAAAGAATATACAAGAATATACAGAGAAAGTGTCCTGGATTCCACCAGGGGAAAATGAATAGCTGCAACTGTCCCATGTAGTTTCAACTAGTTCACAGAGTACCATAGTGATGCCTTCCTGGAGACATATAGAAAATAAAAAGTTGTATTCCTTATTAAGAATCTCTCCATGGAGTAGTTTCTAAATCAGAAACATTGGGTAGAGTGGGGAGGGTGTGACCAGCACTCTTTGTTTTAACATGTCCTCCAGGGGAAGTTAGGGAACCAATGGCTTGTACACCTTTATCTCTCCCTCACATCTCCAGCATGAAAAGATAGTCAAAGTCATATGAGAGTCCTTCCATTTAGACTTGTGAGATAAAATAACTACATATATTGATTGCTGAACTGAAAAATAAGATGCAGAAAGTATGAAGAGCATATCACTTCTATAAAAGTAAAAGGCATATAATGATAGCTGTATGTATGTATGTATATATCTACTCTGTTCATCTATCAACAGTAAATTTCTAAAAGGATTATTGATAGTTACCTCTATGAATCTAAATCTATGGGGGCAGGAGAGAGAAAAGGGAATTTTACGTGTTTCTATTTGTAACATTTGCTTACCATAAGCATTCCTTCCTTTTATATCTTCATATATTTTAAACCTTCACAGTTGATTCTGATCATCAACCAAAATTAGGAACGCTTGGAGAGAATTGATTATCGTTTCTATTAGTTTAGTAGTCATTGACTGCTTGAACGTTTGTCCTTTGACCCTGTGGATTTTCTCAAGCTGTTTCCTGTGGCTTCTTTTGAAGTCTTGCTCTAGAAAACACTTACATTCAGAATAGGTCCATCATTGGGGTAGCTCCAGTCTCCCAAGGCCAGTCCTGGAGCCCTGTATTATGAGAGCCTCTCAGAGCCACTGCTCTAACAAGCCCAAGGTTCCCCTCACTCAGAATCAGCAGCATGTATCCAGATTCATGAAGAAGATGCTGAGAAATGCAATATGGTTTACATGAGTGAATTCAATTAACAAATACCAAAAACATTTGACTATGGGGGTCCAGCTTGCTTCTTCTACAGAGATCAACATGTCCTGTTAGCATCCAGGAAGGAAAATAAAATCCAAGAGCAAAACAAATCTATGTCAGCACTCTACTAGGCTATTCTTTCCATTCAGTTAGAAGCACAAAGAGCTCCAGGCATAATTGTGAAGCACCCTAAACCTATCTTTGTAATCTTCACTTCTTAAGTCCCTCTCATCCTCCTCCTCCTACTGTTGGGTGTTATGGTGGAAACTGAACACCCATGTCTGTACCCTGGAGTCTCAAAACTAATTCTATTGGAGCCCCACCCATGAATGCCCACCATGAAGTATCTTCAAAATTATTACTTCAGGATGCTCCTCCCAGCATCACAGTTATACCTTCTTCCTCCCTTCCCATCCAAATGTTTAGTCCCTGTGCTAGTCAGCTTTTGGTCATTGTAACCAAAACACCTGACAAGAACAACTTAGAGGAGGAAACGTTTGTTGGGGGCTAACAGTTTCAGAGGTTCAGTCCATCATGGCAACTCCATTGCACTAAAGGGATAGTGGAATGTCATGGCAGAAGGGCATGTCAGAGGAAAGCTGCTCACTTCAAGGCAGGCGGGAAGCAGAAAGAGAACACATAATGACAAGGAATAAAATATAAAACCCAAAGGAACACACCTAGTGGCCCTACTTCCTTCAGCTATACTCCACCTGTCTACAGTGACCACCCAGTTAATCCATTCAGATCATTAATCCAGTGAATGGATTAATCCACCAATTAGGTTACAGTTCTCATAATCTAATCACTTCACGTCCTGTATTAACACAGGAGCTTGGGAGGCATATCTCATATCCAAACCATAACAGTCTCTTAATATTTTAACCTTATTCAGTTGTAACTGAAGAAAGCAATTCCAGAAAGTCACCCTGAAGGATCTATCAGTAGTTCTCAATCTTATTATCCCAAATCCTCCAACCTACCTGGGAGATATGGCACATGGGAATACTAGGGGGAAAGGGGAGCAGTTGCAGACTATATCATAATTTTCAGGAGGATTGTATGGTTTTAAAGAGTCCCCAATTCTGATACATAGTCTTCAAGTGACTTCTTTTTGAATTGATTAGCTTGATATAAATTTCATAGTTAATTCCCAAGACCATTAATGTGTTAATAAAGAATTATTTAAGCCAAAATTGAATCTCTAATTATGGAATTACATGTAGATTGCTGGTAGGGAAGATATTTGGGGATAAGGATCCTTCCTGGGTTCCCTCAAATACATCAAACCAGCAAATGACTGACTTGCTTAAACATTAGGTTTGATCCCCTGCTCAAAACTTTGCTAAAGATTTGCTAATTACAGAACTTTCCCAGTAGGTCACTTGAAATTCCACTTATAAGACTGATCTTGCTAAAGTAAGGCAAGAGAGGAAAACTATGCAATCCATCACCTCTTGGTTCTTAATGGTATTGACTCTCGAAACCCAGAGGAATGCTAGCTTCCATAAGCTTCTCTCCACAGACTGATATTTTAAGTCTGGAATGCTAAGAACTAACAACCTTTGTGGCCAGTTTACCTGACCTACAATAGGCAGCTCTGTTCTTCTGTTGGAAACTAATGTGGAAAATGTAATGACAGCCGCCTCACAAAACAAAGAAATATCCACCCACCAATATTTTTTTCAGAGCTCATGATATAACAAGTGCTTTGCCTTCACTTTGAATCATCACTTTATCTTCTCTAGGACACTTCAGAAACACCCACATCTGGAACTTGTCTCCCTGAAAACGAACTCTGCTCTCAAGACTGATCTGCTCATCATCATTTAACCCAGTCACCAAAACATCTTCATCACTACAAAACCTGGAAATGACATTGCTATTACAAAAGCAAATGCCACCCCTATAAGTGAACTACAAAGACATTATTTCCAGACAAATGTTTTGGTTTAGAACAATTGGACAGGGATTGTGTAGACTCATACTAACCTAAAAATCTTCCCTAGAGTGCAAAGGTAATCATCTAAAACTCTAATCACATTTTTAAAAATGAAAGTCACCACAGAAGCTAACTGTTAGTGATCCCAGCCATTAAAATTCCAGTCTAAGATCTAAAAGATGGATCCGAGGTCCTTTCACCAAGAAAAGCTGCAGCCATTTATTAGAAGCCCAAAGCCTCAGAGTGCAACTTACTTAACTTTCTGGTAACTGCAACTGAATCACCCAACAAGGATTTAACACGCACCTTAAAGAAGTTTTTGTTTTAGCAAGTCTCATCATTATAAATAATAGAAGCCCACTGGAACCACCTTAATTAAAAGAAGGGTTATTATAAGGATATCTCATGGATCCCAAGTTTAGGGAAAACAGGACTCATAAGGACAGAGGATAATTCTCCAAATCTTCATTAGTGATTTTCTCCCCCAACATCTCTCTCTGTCTCTGTCTCTGTCTCTCTTTCTTCTCTCTCTCTCCCTTTCTCTCCCTTCTCCTTTTCTCTCTCCCTCCCCCTTGCTTTATTTCACTCTTTCCTCTCTTCCTTTTTCTTTCTCTCTCTCCTTCCTTCCCCATGGTTTCCATCACTGCCTTTCTCTGAAGCCATGCTTCTATCTTGTCCCTCAGCAGAAGCACCTTCTTTGCTTCTCAAACTATTCAAGTTTATAGTACAAGCTATAAACTTCCAACTGGGCTTTTGGTCAGCACAGTCTGACCGAAGCCCAATAGCAAACTCTTGAGAAAGGATCAGAGAGGCCCATGATGAGTGAGTGCTCTGTGTGTCAAGGGAGGCATGAAGGGACAGGTCTCATGGTACAGCATGGCTTCTGGGGCTCCACTCCTTGAGAGCAGGGGCACGTCTCCTAGAAAGAGAATCATTTGGGCTGGGAGGAGAGTAGTTATCCCTCTTATTGAAAAACATTTTAGAATCTGAAGGTCAACAAATTGATGAGTGGAAAAAACATTAGCTTACCTTTGGGAATTTTTTCTCTCCATATTTGTTTCCATTAACTTGGGGATTTATATCTTCTAGTGTCCTTTCCTGGGGAAAAAAATACATACACATTAAAAAGATTGGTGTAGTAGAGAAATCAGTAGACTGGGGAGGCTCTAGAGACACAGGCTCCACCAAGAACAGCAATAAGTAACCTTACATTATGCCAGAGTCTCTAAGGCCCACTTCATGCCGACCATTCTCCTTTTTCAGAGGCTGTAAGAAGTCTGTTCTTATAACTATGTGGGGAAAAGGACCTCTAATTTGCAAGGTGCCTTTTGAGGAATATTGACTCAGGGGCAATATCAAGCAGATCTTCATGTATGGCTTTGTAATTACTTCTTTGGAAATCTGGAGATCAGGATTCAGGGGGAAATTGCTTGTATGTTGGCAGCTTCTTTCACTCTTTCTAACTATTTGGGTGCCAATTATGGAAGTCTCTAAAGGAATTAGAATATCAAAAGTGAGTTTAATTTACCTGATATTCAACAACAAAATTAGCCTCCGGGGCATTCAAACCCACACTCCTGCTAAATTGGGCACTTCTTGTGTCACTTAAATTCCAATGTGCATTCAAAATAACAACCCCAGTGACAATGCACCAGGCCTTATTAAGCTCTGCTCTGGGGATTCATGCAAGAGTGATAGTGAAAGCGCATTAAGCATAGAAAGAGAGCATCTTGAGGCCTGCTGGCTCATTTCCTCTGATGGAAATCAATAAGCTTTTGACCACCACCAGCACTATCAAAAAGCAGATGCTCAGCAGATCAGCCACACCTTAGACTTTGCATCCTTTCCCATTAGAACCGCTTTAGTATGGCTTTTGAATCAGGCCGGATCGATCAGATATAAAAGAAGATACGTCTTGTCTTCTCTAGCACAAATTTCCGCTTTAAAAGGAAAGTGGGTTCCTATTTTGAAAAGCTGATAATAAATCAGGAAAGTGTTACATCCACTGTGCCAACCATACTTTTTTTCTTACATATGTTATACTTTGCTATTGAAGATACTTAAAAGAATTAATTAGGGATTTTACAGTTAGAAATATTACTTTACAAATGGCTTCTCACCCAACAAAATACTATGATTATATGTGTGTGTGTGTGTGTGTGTGTGTGTGTACTCAGTTTTAATGTCATTGTGTATTGAGCACAAATACCTGGCATATACTAAGTGAGTAAGTGAGCAATAAATACATGGTTCCCTTATTTTCCTGAGTTGAATTAAATGTTCAAGGAAAAAGGAGAAAAAGACATCTAGAAATATTCGGGAATTTGTACACAAGATTATAATACAGCACTCAACTCAATTGTTAATTTCCACCCATGGTCCAAAGTGTTTTCACATTTATCATTGCTCTTTTACAATGTGACGTATACAGTGCTAAAATAATTTTCAACTCCATCCTTAATGGAAAAAAAATAAGCCCAGAAAAAAACGAAAAGACTCCTTCAAAGATTCAGACCTTTTTTTTTTTTTTTTTTTTTTTTTTTTTTTTTTTAACTTACTCATTTGTTTTTATTTTTGCAGTGCTAAGGATTGAACCCAGGACCTCACAAATGCTAGGCAAGCACTCTCCCATGGAGCCCAGATCTTTTTAATTTTATTTTGAGAAAGGGTCTTGCTAAGTTGCTGAGGCTAGCCTTGAACTTATAGTCCTCTTGCCCCAGCCTCCCCAATAACTGGAATTACAGGCATGTGCCACCACACTGGGCTTCACATTTTCTGATTATAATTAAAGGACTTGAACTCTGAGTCTCTGACTCTGGCCAATTGTCCAAGTTGCAATACCTCATTAGGGATTCTATACCAACAACCTTTATGTAATAGGCTGTATGGTTTTTCTTAAAGGACTTTATATTATTCTGATAGTAGGTCACTGGTATTATACCAAACAAAAAATAATAGCCAATTTAAATCTTTCTTTCTCATTCTCTCTCTTACACATGCACTTTGTATGTATACACAAATGTAATACATATACACATACACATATATACTAACTGCTAATATCCCAGAAATACTTAAGAGAAGAATTCCAGTTCTGAAAAATGCAAAACTAAACAAGGTTTTACTACAGGTATGCCATTGATATTGCAATCCCTTCTCAGGACTGGACCCCTCATGAGATACTCTGATGAAATCATTCCGCCTGAGCAGATAATACAGAATCTTAACAGTTTGAAAGGCAGTAAAGTAATATCAAGACAATGAACGACAATCATAGCTACTAATTGTCTTCAGGGGTCTTTTTGAGAACTTAGCAGGTCTGGAATAATGAGCAAGAGGCTGATTTTTCTCTGTAGTTTGTAACAGACTATTATTGTAATCGTTTGAATTTTTCCGCACACCCATGACACGGAATCCAATTCAAAGCAGGATTCAGTATTGACATCATGTTCCCTGGAGATGCCACTTAACCACAACTCTACCTACTGCCAAGGCCTTAATATGAAAACGGATAAGACTTTCAGGAAGAACCTCCCCTTCCATTCAGACTGCCCTAAACAGCAGTGTCCATCAAAGATGCGCCTCTGTCCACAGGGAACTACTTTCTACCCTTCTTGAACTTCCATGAGCTGGCACACACCTATGAGCTTGAATTTGTTAAAAGACACTGGGAAGAGAGGAAATTCATCCTTGGCATTCAGCTCTCCACCAAAGCTTCCTTCCCACTGTCATCTTCCTGTGTATGGATGTGCCCCAGACAGCCATTCACCTTCATTCATTCTTTTCAAAAGTCTGGTCAAAAGTAAAATATTAAATTCCTTTCCCCAGAAAGCATATGTATGTGAGTCAGATCACACAAAAGGTCACATCACACCATAAATTTTAAAATAAAAAATAGCAGCCTTCTACCTTACTTCTGTCCACAGAGAACTACTGTCTACAATTCCAACTATCTCTTCTGCTTTTTACTTCATATTTCTAGTTGCTCATCTTCTTCTTCCATTTATTTATTTGGTCAGCACCAGGGGTTAAACCCACAACCCCGTGCATGCTAAGCAAACACTTTACAACTGAGCTACATTCCCAACCCTTGCTTCATATTTCTAGATAATTTTCTTTTATCATTTTTTGTTTGTTTTTCTCCTTCATATTTGACCTATTATTGTCCTATTGGAGAGGATAGAATTTAACTGTTACATAAACCCCTAACTGTGTGTGTGTGTGTGTGTGTGTGTGTGTGTGTGTGTGTATACACATATTCCACTCTCTCAATATTGGGCTTCTGATTAAATCAACCTTCAGTATTTATATTATTATAATTGTATAAAGATTAGTTGTATTTTCTTTCTTGGAAAACTTTTGTTTCTTTAGAGTTATTAATGGTCACTATTTTGGTTTTCTGTGTATCTTTCACTATTCCATAATCAACTCTCTGACAGCTATAAAATCCCCAATTAGTCAAACACATCAGGTAGTCCATAAATAAGTTCCTCCCTCCCTGTCTTGGATGAACTCCTTGAAAAGCCTCCTCCTGTCTTGCTCCAACTTGGACCATTTGCTCCTACACCTGCTGCACAACTGCCATCCTGGGACTTCTGATTGCCATCATGCTGGAAGTACTGTTTATTTTTCCTCTGTGGTGAGTCCCATTTTTTTCTGAATCCATCTTCCTATCTCATTTTTATTCCCACATTTTGATGGAACATGTTTTCTAATAAATAGCTCAGAAAGGTTGCCTTGGGAGGTAAATGTCACATGCATGTCAAAAATGTTTTTGTCAGCTAGACACAGTGGCACATGCCTGTAATCCCAGCAGCTCAGGAGGCTGAGACAGGAGGATCTTGAGTTCAAAGCCAGCCTCAGCAAAAGTGAGGTGCTAAACAACTCAGTGAGACCCTGTCTCTAAATAAAATACAAAATAGGGCTGGGATGTAGTTCAGTGGTTGAGTGCCTCTGAGTTCAATCCCCAGTACCAAAAAAAAAAAAAAAAAAGTTTTTGTCCTATCTATATACTTGGTTGTTAGTTTGGTTGGGTAAGGAAATCTACTCTGGAAATAACTTTTGCATACAATGCAGCAATTTGAAAGGATTGCTCCATTTTTTTTCTAGTTTCCAATATTGTTATTGAGAGATTTGAATAATTCTAATTCCCAGTTCTTTGTGGGACTATTTTTCCTCCCCCTCACTGGAAATTCTAGATTTTTCTTTTTAACTCTGAGGTTCACAAATGTAACAGTGGTGCAGGATTTATTTTTGCATTCAATTTTTTAAAAATTTGCAGTCAAAGTTGTGGGCACTTCGTAGACGCTTTCAACCCAAAGACCTATTTTTTTTTCAGTTCTGAAAAGTTGTCTTATATTACTTTTGAAAAAATAATTTTTCCTCTTCATTTTCTCTATTCTCTCCTTATGAATTGTTGTTTGTTTGTTTTGGTTGAGGCTGGATCTTCGGGTGGATCCTTTAATCATGTTATCTTTGTCTTCCCATTTTTTTCTCACTTCTTCTTCTTCAACTTTATCTTCTAATCCTTATTTGAATGTTTTTAGTGCTGATTTTATATTTTTAATTTGCAAACAATTTTCCTTTCCTTAGCATGTTTCATAGTGCAATTTTTTTCTTTAATTTTTCTGAGGAATTTTTTTTCCTGAAATTTTCTATTTGCTGCATTATCTTTTTTTTCAATATTTGTTGGATTTAGTCTGTGTGTGTGTGTGTGTGTGTGTGTGTGTGTGTGTGTACGAATGCGCGTGCGCTGGGGATTGAACCCAGGGCCTTGTGCATACAAGGCAAGCACTCTACCTGCTGAGCTATATCCCCAGTCCCATGGATTTAGCCTCTTATCTGACATTAGAAGTATCTCATGATCTTTTATTCACTATTCATATTTCAACAATGCACCAGAGAGCTGATCAAAAGAATTGGGGGTTTGATAACTGGTGTCTTTTACTGAAGGACCAGGAATATTTACAGGGTAATCAAATGCCAATGCCTATAGGTCTTCTTTTCCTAATCCAGTCAGATTTCCCAAAGAATAATCCCTCTACTTGTTGCCTGGGTGCGAAGGTTCTGTGTGCAATGTGAGGGAAGGAAACTGGAGTTCACACTCCTCAGAACACGGGTTGTCATTAATTCTCCAGTTTTTAATACTGCTTTTCACACACATCCTCAGATATTCCTTGTATTTCAGAATTCAAAGACTTGCTGATGAATTTCTCCATAAGGTAGATTTGTTTGAACCTTGGTTCTGAGGAGATGGGAGTAGTCACAGCTGAACTGACTTCAGGAGGAATCTAGGGATCGAATGCTTTTTTTCCAGAACTGATTTTCAGCTTCACTCATGCCCACTTCCAGGGTAGCTTCCTCCAGTTCCCAAATCTGCCTCAGGCTCATCAGCAAAAATCTACTTTTTTCCTTTTATCTCATTTTCTATAGGTACATTTAATTTTCTGGCATCCCATTTTGTCTTCAGAATTTTGATGACATCTATTTTTTGCATCTCTTTTCTCTACTGGATGGATTTATAAATTTGTCCTTTCTTTACTGTCATTTTAGTGGAGTTTAGGGTGATAAATTATGTGTTCCATTCACCTTATTGATGATAGGTCCCTCCTTTCACCATGATATTTGAATTTATTGGACCAATATCTTCTTAACATGAGTATATACCTGTAGATAATAAGAAATACAAACAATAATATATATTCTTAGGTCTAATGGAAGTTTTATATATGTTGAGAAACAAAATACACACATATAACTTTTTTGAAGAAATTAATATAAACTTTCAATAATATGGTAAAGTCTTAATGTGGTGATTAAGGGAAAGGGAGGGATATAACTAATCACTGCAGGCATTCAAACATGAGAACAGTCTTCTTGACCTAGAATGTGAGGGCAGTTTTCACCAAGAGAGTAGAACTTGAATTTCACAGAATTTGGCACGCCTTTGAAAGGGGAAGAATTCAGGTGAGAAAAACAGTACAAAATGGAGAAGGTACAGGGAATGAATTTGCAAGAACAGATGATTCATGGAAAGAAACTAAAACTTGGTTATCACCAATTTTATACTTAAGGTGAAAATATGCTAAGAAAAATAGAGATAATCATAAAAAAAAAAAAAAAAAAACACTATTCTGACACTCCCAGTTGAGGTCCTAACTGCATCTTGGACTTGATGTATAATTAGGGTGAGACACTACAATGCATTATCTCCAGGCTTCCATTCACAGTCTGCTAATTATACCTAACAAAACTTCCTTTTCTGTGTAATTCCCAGGCACAATAACTAGCCTCTCCCAAAGGAATTAGCAGATGAAGAAGCAGATTATGTTGTTCTTGCTTTCTGAATCTTACTTAGAGATTTTTGAATCTATTGGAGCAAAAGTTTTTTTTAAAAAGGGGAGTGGGTAGGTGGACTACAGCTACAAGGGAAGTAATAGTTATCTTCTAGGAAGAGAGAAAGTGAATAAATAAAAGATTCTCTGTGACAGCAAATATGCGGAGGATGGTAACTGAATAATTGTTCATAGTATAACTTAGCAAAAGGGTAATGCATCCTATCAAAAGAAGAGGGAGAAACAGGAAGAAATGATTCAAATTGGAATACTGTGCACTTATAATAAAGTAAAATGTAATTGTAAGTTTTATAGAAAAGTTTATGACTATTTGGTGGCAGAAAACAAGTTTTAAATATGTGAAATTATAAATATATATCATGTCAATGTCTTCCAAAATGATTCAAAATCTGGATAGATAATTGTATCAACTTTCTGTTGCTGTAACAAATGCCTGAGATGATTAACTTATAAAGATAAGATGTTTATTTTAGCTCACAGTTTTAAACATTCCAGTCCATGATTGGGCAGATTCATTGCTTTTAGGCCTGTGGTGGGGTACATGCTCTAGCCATGGCTAAGAAGCAAAAGAGAAAGAAGGAGGAGCCAAGGTCCCACAATGGGCAGGTCCCTTCAAGGGCATGCTCCCAATGACCCAAGAACCTACCACAAGATCCCGCCTCCTAAAGGTTCCACTCATGCCAACAGAACCATCCTGAGGATCAAGACTTTAACACATGGACCTTTAGGAGACATTCAAGATATAAGCCATAGGGCTGGAAATACAGATGAGTAGTAGAGCACTTGCCTGTCATGTGAGAAACCTTGGGTTCAATCTGCAGTGCTGGGGAAAAAATAAATCTAACTTATAGCAATAATCCATCTGAACACAAATAAGTTTTGTTATATTTTTTTTCGTTTGTTCTCCCTCCTGCAAACATTACATAGTCCTTCTTCCCATCCAGCACCCCTCCAGGAACCTTTGATATTCTCAGTTTAGTATTCATCCTCCTTCCATTTTTTTTTCTTTTTCAAATCTAGGGATTGAAATATATATATTGAACCCAGAGGAATTGAACCCCGAGTAAGGTGTTTTACCACTGAGCTACATCTCTAGCCCTTTTAATTTTGTTTTTGAGACAAAGTCTCTCTAAGCTGCTTAGAGTTTCACTAATTGCTGAGGCTGGCCTCGAACTTGTGATCCTCCTGCCTCAGCCTCCTGAGTTGCTGGGATTATAGTTGGGCACCAACATGCCTGGCCTCCAATTTTCTTCTTGAAATTTTTGTGTTTGTTTTGTTTTGAAATATACCAAGAAACCCTTGGAGTCAAACTCTCCAGACAACTCTCTAATTGGGTGGATACCAGCCTTTTTCCTGGAAATGCTGAGGTAACTTGGTGTTTCCCTAGTGACCTCTCAAGGAAGTTGCATTTTTCAATGGGGAGGAAGGGAACCCTAACTCTGTGATGTGACCCACTTCTCTGATCCTTGCTGAGACTCTTCTATTAGAGGCACAGCACTTTCACTGGCAGTAACAGATACAGTGGCTCTATACCACACAATGGCCATAAATAGGTCCAAGAGAGCCAAGTTCATAGTCATTTTTCTCACATCCTAAGAGAAACTATGTTTCAAAGTTGCATCTTTATTTACAGAGAAACCAGTGGTTTTTCTATATATGTCTTTGTGCTAGATACTTCTATCTGCCCCTCAGATTCTCCTTGCATTTTTCCCATTCTGCTCTGGGCCTTGCTATACTGACCTAGGAGGACAACATCATCAAGACTCCTCTACCTCTGGCTTCCATTTAGGTTTGGCCAATGACAGCCTTGACAGGCAATGAGGGTGGGGAGCAGTGTGAGATAGGGCATGGGTTTCCCTGGCTTCCTCCCCATGAGGTGGCCTTGGACTGGACACATATTTCCATCCAAGGTCACTGTAACTTCCAGGTGAACTCCACACACCTTTTTTTTTTTTTTTTTCCTTTTCTTTTTCCTGAGCTAGTAACTGCTCTCTTCTCTCATCCTTTCAGTGCAAGAATACCTCATCTACTCTCCTAGCCTCAGGTTGCTGCACAATGTCCTGTGTTCCCCATGCTTTGGCCATCACCACAATAGAGCTTTATAAACAGCTTCTTTGTTAATAAAATCTCCTGGAATCATTCCCAATTTGGATATGCCATCTGTTTTCTGCTAGAAATGGACAGGTTATCACTAAAGAAACAAGTGCATCCTTAATAAAAGATTTTATCTAAAAAAGCTATAATGTGAAAAGAGACAAAAATAACATACTACAGCTTCAAAGCCAGAGAAAGTTTGCTATAAATTCTATGTTTTCCTTTTATTGTTTTATTTTTATTTTGGTACTGGGCATTGAATTCAGGGGCACTTTACCACTGATCTATATTCGTAGCCCTTGTTATTTTTTATTTCAAGACAGGTTCTCACTAAGCTGCTGAGGCTGGCCTTGAACATGTGGTTCTCCTACCTCAGCCTCCCAAGTGGCTGGGATTACAGGTGTGCACCACTGCACCCAGCTTTGTCTTCTTTTATTTTTAATTTATTTTTAATTTTTAATTTTATTTTAATTAGTTATACATGACAGTAGAATGTGTCTTCCTTTTATAAACTGTATGTCCCTGGGCAAGGTACTCAAGCTTTCAGAGCCTCCATTATTTAATCTTTAAGACAAAGACAACAATAGTATCTACATCACAGATTTGTTGTGAGGGCTGGTAGGGAGTAAGAAGAATCCCAACTCTGTGAGGTAACCCATACCAATTTTCTGAGACAATTTTAGATGAAATTAAATTATTAGAAGAATTCCTAGAAGGCAAGCTCTCCATTTGTATTAGCTAAGAAAAATAATCATAATAATGATATAAATATTTATTAGCGAATGACCAACTGATCTTCTGAAGAAAGCTTAATCTAGAAGATGAACTTTAATTATATCTTAAAGACTAGATAGCTGAAAAGTATGTAGTCGGGATCAGGTAGGACTTACCCCAGGTATATGTTTTTACACAGGATATAAGCATTATAGCTTTTGATTTTCTATCAGTGTTCTGCTTCCAGACTTGTAAAAGAAAAGTTACCTTGAGATTTTTCAGAGTATTAAGGTGAGAAGTTACTTCATTTGTTGTCAAATACAGTGACCACTTTGCCCAGAAATCCTCCCCAAATGGCCGTATACAGAACTATTGCATATGTCTGCAACTTCATTCAAAACCAGAACAAAAGCCACCATTCTCCTATCAGCACCATGAATTAATCACTAGCTGTAATTAAGAATTGCATTGCAGAGGCCTCTATAATTGGAGAATTAATTTAATGAGCTATTACAAGTTAAAGTAATTTCCACTTCCTTGAACTGAACCGTGTTGAACAGAGTATTTTCAGGAAAACTTCATTACCTGCCCCATCATCTTAGCCTTCCAGACCATCTACTTTTGATCATGTTTGACTACAATCCAGCAAAATCCTGCATGAGTTTGAAATCAGAAAGATGCTAACAGTATGTCCAGGAAGCAGATGGACTTTTGTTGCACAAAGTTTGCATATGTTAATAGACTTAAATTGGTCTACGAACAAAGTCAATTGCCATTTCTTGATTATTTATATAAATTAAAGGATGGCTTAACTTAATTTCCACCATGTGTGCCCTCTGGCAATAAAGGTTGCTAAAGATTTCAGTTCTCTTTTCATGAAGTTGGGGAAAAAAGACTACCTAGTATCCTCCAATATTTAGCTATATTTCCTAAGAGGCAGTTTAGTTTAGAGTCTATAATGATCTAATCAAGAAAACCATGGATCTGATGTAACTTTCCCTCCTTAGCTTCAGTACCTCTCCTATAAAAGACCCATAAATAAACTACAAACAAAAGAAATAGAACTGTATAGGATTTCACCACCAGGCACAGTCCCAAATCAAGACCTGCAATTTTAAAGATCTTAGCATCAATGCCAAGATAGACAAAGCAGATGTGGTAAGCTTGGTTATCCAAGGATTATTGGGATAAAATGCAGCAGAATATATTAACCCCTGCACCCAAAATCTAGCGATGAGGTGCCTCTGAAAATAAGAAGGTAAGAGAGTTCCACAATTTTCTGCCAGTATTGACATATGTATGTTTGAAAATAAACATATTCACTTAGCACTACAATTAAATAGCTCTTTTCTAGCACTCTTTTGGTAAGGGATCCACAATACCAGATTAAATAGGAAAGTGAAGTAAAGTTTTTCATTTATCACATATGCAGCTGAATTTCCACAATAAGAGCAGTCCTCTGCCTAAGTTTTTCAACTCAGGATAGACCTACTTTTGCTCTTTTTCCTCTGTCCTCAGAATAGCTAGAGAGGGACAATCATAATATAATACAGTTCTGTATCTATCTCACTTTGGATCTTTGATCAGGTAACATCACTCCTGAGTCTCAAAGGTAAAGTTGATTGTTGAGTTCAATGAGATAGTGTATGTACATAAATTTGGAAAGTTTCAGGTATTCTACAGATAAAGGTTGAATGATTAAAAAAAAAAAAAAAAAAAAGAAACTGAATTCAGTGCTTCCACTTCTCAAAAGTGCCCAGTTATTAATACATCAATAGTAAAAAAAAAAAAAGTATAATCTTTCTCATTGATATTTTTTAATTCAGTGAAAAGATAATCACTAATTCAATATATTTCTCCTTCTTATGGAATAATATTCAGCATTAAATATTTCAAGTATAATTTTCAAATTATAAACATATTTTTCTGAATCATCTTTATGAAAAAAAAAAAGGATAAGGTCAATAGCTTAGATAAAATCAAGAGTGATCAACCCATGAAGGATAACTATGAAAAGCCATGATACAGAATTTTAACTTCACTTTAAAAAGATAACATTTTGTATTGGATTGCAATCATAGTACATGCTCATTGGTGGACACTTAGATAATATTTTTTTAATATCTGCATCACTTTTAAGTACTATGGTTCCTTTTTACTCCTAGTAACTTACTTCTTATATAATTTTTTTTTTTTCTTACCAAAGATGAGGCCACACGGACCATCGTATCCTCCCATTTGCCACCTGCCAGCTCTATGGCTAACATGAGGGTTCTGGACTAAGTGGACCAGGTCTATTTCTGTATGGTAGTTTTTCTTATATGCTCAATGCTTTGACAAAGCTGAGAAAGGGGTGAAGTTCAGAAGTGTGGTAGGCAGAATTCCAATATGGTCCTCAAGATTTCCAGCCTCTGGTGTACACACATCTTCTTCCAAGTATTCGATCAAACACAAATCCAGATGCTGCTAGGAAGGAATTTTATAGCTATCATAAAATCCCAAATAAGTTGGACTTGAAATAGTTAATTGCCATTTCATGATTATTTATGGAATAATATAATAAGCGTTCATCTGATTATGCCAGTTCTACCTTTAAATGGGACAGAGTTCTTACTAAAGAAGAGATTGAAACCATGAGAGAATTCAATGCAATATTTTCCATTTTGCCTTTGAAGAGAGAGGGGGTCATGTAGCAATGTAGATGGGCAGAATTTAGGAGCTAAAAATAGCCCCCTGCGACAGTCAGCAGGTAAACAGGGACTCATCCTAAAGCAGCAAGGAACTGAATTCAGCCTGCAACCTGAATGATCTTGGAAGGCAGTTCCACAGGGGCCCCAGAAAGGAACCCATCACCTTGATTTCAACTTTCTAAGACCCTAAGCAGAGAACCCAGCCAATGCTGTGCTTGGGCTTTTGACCTTCAGAACTGTGAGTTAATAAATGGGTGCTGTTTTAATCCACTAAGTCTCAAGTTTTCAATTCTGGGAATAGGTCAATGAAATTGACATGAGTACATTAAAATGGGTTGGAAATTATAATCTATAGCTTGTATATATTAATTATTAATGTTAATCAATATAATTATAATCATTATAATTATATGAGATATTATGGACTATATTTAAGTTTTTATAGATGTTTCACACCTAGGATGGTGGGACAAATTAGGTTGAGCTGCTATATAACAATAGAAATCTAATACAAAAGTCCTATTTGTAAAGGTCTTCAATTTGCTTTGTTTAAAGAAAATAGTCCATTTATTTTTATTGTTGGTATGGCATTCGGTTGCATGATTGTACTCCCTCCCCCCGCCAGTTGTTTATCCAATGGGTTGTTTCCAATTTGGAGTTATTATGAATAAACATGCTATGAACAAGTATGTGCAAGCTCTTTGGGGGAACATCTGTTGTTAGTTTTAAGTCCAGCACAGGAAGCACATGAGGAACCACTAACTGAGGAATACATTAGTTGTGCATCTCCCCACCCACTATTTGGTCATTCTGCCTGTGACTTCTCATCCCTGAGAATCAAGGGCCATGGGCCCATCACCAGGGACTGTTGTTGGGTGAATTGCCCAACCTATTTCTCTACCTACTCCCAGGCTATAATGTCTGCTTTGAATTTTTCATCAAAGTCTAAAAATAACCAGAGACCCCAAGAGCTTATTTTCAAACTAGACAGCAGATGAAAAGGAAGCACACAAACAGAACAGAGACCACTTGATTCCTGCACTTAGGAATGGAAATAAGCTTCACCAGGGATTCTAATTCCAGGATGTGTGCAAATCCAGCTCTCTTAGCAAAGCTATTGAGACTTCCCACTAGTTTTCAGTGTTTTTTTTTTTTTTTTTTTTTTTCCTTCCCTAAAGAGACAATTAGAGAAGCGTTTCATAGTCACTGATATATGACTATGTGATAAAAGAGAACAGTATCACAAGTCCTTTTTTCACAAAGATTAAGGAAAAAAGTTTGATAATGTACCTAGAAACTCCTTGAGTCAAGGAAGGAGGATGAGTGCAGGAGTCTCTGATTCCCAGCAGGTATATTCATATCCACAGATGGGGATCATTGTGGATTTTTTTTGTTTTGTTTTGTTTTTGTTGTTGTTGTTTTGTTTTTCCCCCACTTGAAATAGACCTAGAACAAGAGACACTAGTAATACATTCAACCACAATGAATGCTTACATAGTTCTTGCCTAAGCTTAACTTTTTGTGGGTTTTGGGTGTGGGGAGAGGGTAAGATTTCAAAAATCTAGCTGGGTGTATGGCACATGCATGTAATCCCAGCATCTCAGGAGGATGACACAGGAGGATTGCAAGTTCATGGTCAACCTCAGCAATTTAGGGAGGCCCTAAGTAATTTACTGAGACCCTATCTCAAAATAAAAATAAATAAAATAAAAAGGGCTAGGGATGTGGCTCTGTGGTAAAGCATCCCTGAGTTAAATCCCCACGCCCTCCTTCCTGACCCCCCCCCCAAAAAAAAGAGATTTAAAAAATCTAGTTGCTTTTTTTTTTTTTTTTTGTCAAAGACCTGCAGGAGCCAAAATGGAAAAGGGGATAGTGACTCAGGTAAATCTCCTGAGATGCCCCATTCCAAATATATATTGCCTCAAAACCCCACTCCTTGTTGTTAAGAGATTGTCAAATTATAATATATATATACATATGTTATAGAAACATTAACTTCAAGAATGGTTGTCAATCATGAGAGCTAGCACCTTCAGGTAACCACAATTAATGAAAAGGAAATTGTTTATTAAAACTGACATGATGCGGGGCTGGGCTCAGCAGTAGGGCACTTGTCTCACATGTGTGAGGCCCTGGGTTCAATCCTCAGCACCACATAAAACCACATAAATAAAATAATGGTATTGTGTTCACCTACAACTAATATACATATATATGATGCAATTGTATGATTTATTTGAGAAGAGAAAGAATTTTATCCAGATAGATTAAAACATCTTACATAAGAGGAACATGTCAAAAGAAGTGCTGGAAAAGATACAATTGTCTTGATAAGTCCAGCTAATTGTAGAATGGACCCCTCTGGGCTAAAGACAATATCCATTTTACCACCCCCCAATCCCTGAAGCCTTGACTGAAGTCCTTTCTTCTGTCTGAAGTCAATAATGATGATTACCACTTCTCAAAACTCCCACCTGATTCTACCACGCGGACACGCGGACTCTTCCTTGAAGACCTAGCTTGTACCTGTTGACCCTGTGTGTGTGTGTGTGTGTGTGTGTGTGTATGTGTGCGCGCGCGCGCGCGCACGCACGCACGCATGCCTGTGTGTAACATTCTCACACCAACAATATACCAGGTTTGTTCCTATTTATCTAATACTGAGTTCTTACCCTTACTCCCTGGTCTACTTCCTACTCTCAATCCCTTGCGTGGTGGCAACAGGATGCTATTAGTAGGAGAAACAATTTTAGTGTGTGTTCCTTTGACCATTTTAGGTATTTTAATAAATCAGAAGCACTCTATGTAAAAGGGAACTCTGAATCTCCCATATGAGTTGCTAGTTTAATCAGAATCCAACACACTCAAAGTCCCAGAGAATGGCTGGTTTCCTCTGGGGATGATTTTTTTCTCATATTCTTTTGTACTCCCCTATTGCTGATAAATCTCTTGGCACACACATGTTATGAGTTACAGTTTACAGACTCTATAATCCATGAAGCCAATGCCATGATTTTGTAGAATTGTTCCGCAAGTAGTTTTAGGCAAAGCTGCTCTTTTGCCTGCAGAGGAAGGGAGGGCCAGTGCATTTAATGATACCTGTGAATCCAAAGGGAGTGACTCCCACACACCACTGAAGCAGGCAGCTGCCATGGGCATAGAGCTTTTTGTTTTCCTATCCTGCTAAAGCCAACTTCAGACTGTAAGACTGAGTCTCACTGAGAGAGGTCAGTAATAAATAGCACCTGGCTGGGATGAAGGGCTTCTGTGTGTGTGTGTGTGTGTGTGTGTGTGTGTGTGTGTGTGTGTGCAAGCGAGCAAGGGCTTCTCACAGTTAAGTCTCTCCCTCAGAGTGAGAACCTGAGCCCATTTGTCTTTTTTTTTCTTCTCTGTTGGTTAAGGTTTATAATATTTTGAAGGAAAGACTCAACCGAGAGAACAGTATAAGAAAAGGTTAAATCCATTGCTAATTCCCTTCTCCCACCAACCATGTGACCTTGAGTTAATAGCTTAACTTAGTTACTTCATCTGTGAAATGGGAAAGATCCCCCTTGACCACCCAATCACTTAAGATTTGTGGCTCTATGATAGAGTTACATTCCCTAAATGCCAAAATATATAACAACTCTAAGAAATCTCTCTTTTGGCCACCAAGATAATATCTTTCAGGGATGTAGACACATAAGTCAAATATCTACTCAAAGTGTTAGTTATGTATAACTATCTAAAATTAAATTTAAACCTCTCTTTTGGCCACCAAAATAGTATCTTTTAGGATGTAGACACATAAGTCAAATATCTACTCAAAAGTGTTAGTTATGCATAACTATTTAAAATTAAATTTATAGGCTGGGCATGGTGGCATACGCCTGTAATCCCAGCGGCTCTGGAGGCTGAGGCAGAAGGATCGCAAGTTCAAAACCAGCCTCAGCAAAAGTGAGGTGCAAAGAAACTCAGTGAAGACTTATCTCTAAATAAAATACAAAGTAGGGCTGGGAATGTGGCTCAGTGGTGGAGTGCCCCTGAGTTCAGTGCCCAGTACCATAAATAAATAAGTAAATAAATAATTTATAAAATATTGAGTTTTTAAATATTGGGGTTTTTTTTTCCACTATCACCTCATAAAATAATGTTATCCTTTACCACTTCATGGTGACTAATCCAACAGTTTTCCAGCATATCAGTGTCACTTCCTTCTAAGATGTTTGAGAGCTAACACTTTTGAGGTCCATGTACAGTGCTGATACTAGAAATCTCTCAAGTCACGAACACACATTAGCATCACATTTGGTAATTTTTTTATTAGGACTGTATTTGTTATCTCCATCATGTGCTACTTACCGAATTGCATTTTTTATGTGTTGTCAAAAAGGCTCATTTGTAAAAATATCTAACACTTGCATTTCATGGCTAACTTAGAGACTAATTACTAAATCAATGATACAGTACTCTTCTTATTTTTTTTTTTAATCAGTTTTGGCAGATGACCTCCACAAATATCCAAAATAGATATTAACTAAGGTCATTTCACCCCAAAGCATCTTTCACTAACAATAGTCTTTTATTGTTTGTTTGGGGGTTTTGTGTGGTTTTTGGTGTTGATCCAAACTCAGGTATTAAAAAAAGCACAAAAAAATAACTTCATAAAGATGGATGTATCCAAAAGGTGACTTCCTTTTTTCTGGAAAATAATTTTGAGACAAAATTCATGTTATGTAGGCAAATGGTTATGTATAAAGCCAGGAGTTCAAGTTAATCTAGAAATTTAAAAGTAATATATGCTTTGTTCTTTGTTCTTCATTTGTCCTTGAAACCCAAGGTCATATCACTGAATAGATTTCCTTTAAAGTTATATTACTATTATTCTCCCTTTCAAAGGAAGCATCAGAATTTAATCTATCTGTTTAACCAACAAGGTTCTACCTTTAAAAGGTAAACAAGCCACTGGTTTATCAGGCACTGATTAGTATTATCAGTGTAATATTGACCAAGAAGATACAAGAAAAGAAGGGTTGTCTCTCAGCCCTTTGCATCTGTAGTTTTTCCTCTGACTTCAACCTTGTAACAACCCAGGCTCTGCCTTCTTCCTCTGAATTATGCCCTATATAAGGAAGAGGAAAAATGTTGGTGCATGTATAGTTGCTGATAGCTGCTGCCTTTAATTTGCTCTACTAATTGTGAAAAAGCATTAGCACTTTCAAGGGTCCCTTCCTGAGACACTAGGGCATTCCAACCAGGAGCTTACTGCAAAAACTTATTCCAAATGTTGTCTAAATGCCTCCTTCACCTACCTCAGCTGGAGGGATGGGAAGAATGAAAAAGTTTTGGCACCAAAAATAAACTAAGTCAGCTTTAGGAGTCACCTGATTAGATCGCAACTCTTATTTCCACCTGAATAGAGGGTATCCTGGGGCAGCCAGCTCTCAGAATGCTTTGTTCCTAAACTTTGGAGTCTTTGGGGAAATCCCACTGAGAAGCATCTCCCCTTCTACCCTGGACATTGTTCTCTCAGTTTCACCAATTCTCCCTTTTCTCTTTGAGGGGGAAAAATGTTTTCCTAGTATTCTATTTTTTTTTAATATTTTTTTTTAGTTGTTGATGGACCTTTATTTATTTATTTATATGCAGTGCTGAGAATCGAACCCAGTGCCTTACACATGCGAGGCAAGCACTGTGCCCCTGAGCCACAACCCCAGCCCCTTCCTAGTATTCTTATTAGAAGAATTTTTAATAGTATCTTTTAAAGTAGAGGGTTAATATTCACTTGGTGTTCAAGATGGCCAACTCCTCCCCCATACAAAAATCTGAAAATAATTCTGATAAAAAGAGCAATTCTGCTTGTGAGCAAACCAGATGGCTACACACTCCCTCATCAAGTCTGTTAGCTTTCACATTGCCGCCTTGGAAGTTTCTCCCCAGGAAAACACATGGACATGAGACTTTGTGACTGAGTTAGGAATCTGTTTTAAAACAAGGCCCAGGCACACCAACACCCAGGTCTCCTAACATAATCTCCTGCTTCGTTTTCTTCAGGATATTTTCCCTGGCAGATTGACTACCCTTCTGGATAACTAAATATATCACTTCTGGTCAACAAAGAGAAAACACTGAGGCTTCTTTGTGAAGAATTCAGACTGAAAGGCACTGCTTGCTCGAATCTTCTGGATCCATGCAATAGGCTGGGACTGGGTGTATCCTAAAGGGTTAGGGCACTCACATTTGGAAAATATCTCAGATGCTACTTGAATGTTTATTTGTAGAGCTGCTTATTTAAGCATAAGCAGAGGGAACATGGTAGGCCACTGATTAAGGGAGGCTTCCTGTTTTAGTGGTGATTGAATACTTTATAATCCCACACAATCCTGCTTCCGCTAAGTAATTGTTGTATCTCAAAGAGACATGATAATTAAAGTCCAATCTTGGAACTGGCACAGTTGGTGCTAGGGTAAGTGCCCATGGCCTAAGATATGTGCAAGTGCTTTTTTTTTTCCCCCTAAGAAAAAACTTAGCATCTTATCAAATACAGAATTACTGACAATAGCTTGAGTTGATCTAAGCAAGCATTAGCAAGAACTAAACTTTTCTTTATATAGGCATGGAGTTCTCAGCATACAGTGAAGAGTCCATGAATGAACTTCAGAGTGATCATCCTAAAAATTGTGTGTAAAAAAAAAAAACAAAAAACAAAAAAACTAGGTATCTGCACATGTGCATTTTACAGTGAGGTCCCATAGCTTCTTTCATATTGTCAAAAGGGTAGCTACCTGACAAAAAAATGTTAAAAATTATAAGCATTTAAGCTAGACCATAAGCATTGTACGTTAAGAAATAAGTTATAAACTCATGACCTGGTTTTACTAAGTCTATCTTTGAAATGAATTTATAACTCTCTCCCCAAACACTGACTCTGATATAAGCTAACATCATGTGCTACATAGTTCCAGTAATCTGGTTTAAATCATAACTCTGTATGAATTGTTGATAAGCACATTTTTTCTCCAAGTTAATCTTTTTTGAAAATCTCATTTTAATAATATAACTCAATTAACCATTATTCAAAGTAAGCTACATCTTCTCAAACAACTTTTTAAAAAATTAATCCTGGTGATAATAAGAGTACCCTCTGATTAATTTCAATGTAACCTCAATCACGTCTGTGAAACTGTAATCTGTCTCATGCAATGCCTAATTTTGCTTTGCACCAAAGCACTCTCAAATTCTGTATTATATGTGGAAACAGATTTTTAAAAAAGAGTGTTAATTACCTATTGTACCTGCTAGGTATAATCAAGGAAATCCAATATATGGTAATACTTAAAGGAAACACTAGATTTAAATTAAATTTCAGCTATTTATTAACTTCATCACTTGATCACTACATAATTCAGTTTTAACCTCCCTATCTTAGCATACTGATGTACCAAAACTTTCGACAGAAACCTCTCAAAAGTTTTTATTACTTTTTAAGAACAGCTTTATTGCAATGAAATTTACATCCCACAGAATCCACCATTTTAAAATGTATAACTCCATTTTTTCGTCTATCACAGGTTGTACAAACATCACAACTATGCAATTTTAGAACATTTTTATCACCTCTAAAAGAAACCTCATACCCATTAGCAGTCATTCTCAATTCTCCCTTCCTTCAGCTCCTGGAAACCACGAATCTATTTTCTTTTTCTATTGATTTGCCTGTTCTGAACATTTCATATTAAAGGCATCATACAATGTTGCCTTTTATGCCTAGCTTCTTGTACTTAGCAAAATGTTTTTGAGGTTCACCCATGGTGTAGCATCTATCAGCACTTCATTCTCACTGAACAGTCTTTCAAAACTGTAAATGGGATTTTGTTGGTGCTATCACTAAGTATATACAGCCATATGGTGATGCCTATCAGATGCCATCTTGCTAAACCGGTCCTGGGACACAAGGCTCAGCAAGGTGCAGCAGTAGGAGGCAAGGCGTGGTGTCAAGTTATTTCAAGAAACACCGTGCACATGCAGTTTGCGGAGTGAGTGTCTAAAAGAGCCCAGGAAGGACATGAAGTAAGTCATTAGGTCTCCTCACAGGGCAGCAGGATGCAGAAGCCAGCTAGGTGAGAGAGAACAGTAATTGTGAGAGCCTTCTATGTCTTTAGTTCCTTTCAAGGGGCTGCCAAAAATTCTAGTGTTGCTCCCTGTGGTGGCACATGCCTGTAATCCCTGGCAGCTTGAGAGGCTGAGGCAGGAGGATTGCTACTTCATAAACCAGCCTCAGCAATTTACGAGGCACTTAGTAACTCAGTAAGACCGTATATTTAAATAAAATATTTTCTAAAGGGGCTGGGGATTGGCTCAGAAGTTAAGCTCCCCTGGGTTCAATCCCAAGTGCAAACAACAACAAAAAAAATTCTAGTGTTCAAATCTCCAGAGGACACAAAAAATCGAGAACTGCCATTTCATCTATCCTTGTTTCCCCTACTTAATTAAATGGTAATTGTCATCAACATGCACTGCATCCTTTTATGCATGAGAATAAAATGCTTTCACTTTGGCTTGATGAGGGGCTTATCTTTTAGCAAAAGGCAATTTTCTAGGTCATGGCTGTGTGGCTTTTGCTCTTTCTCCACTGGCAGAGGAGGAAGGACAATCTACCCAGTGCTATGATGGCACTGAAACCATAAGAGGGTAAGTCTCCCTGCCCTCACTCCCTGTCACAAAGAGATTTTTTTCCCACTTAATTCTTTTTAAGTGCCACATCACCTCCCTCTCTTTATAATGTATCCTTGGAGCCAGGTATGATTTTATTTGACAACAATTACATGACTTTTGCCTATTTTAAACATACTTGCTAGAGTACTTTTCCCCATATAATCAATAGGCTCACATAGAAAGCATGTTAAAAAATGCACATTTCCAAGCAGGGTGCAATGGCCTGTGCCTGTAATCACAGCTACTTGGGAGGCTAAAGGAGGATCACAAGTTTGAGGCTAGACTTAGCAACTTAAAGAGACACTGGGATGTAGCTCAGTGGAAGACAAGTGCCCCTGGGTTCAATCCCTTGCACTGAAGGAAAAGAGGGAGCACATTTCCTCAGTTTGATTCTACTTGAATAAATCTGTGGTACAACCCAGAAATTTGCATCTTCAGTGAGCACATTTGTCCTGTGTTGATGCAGGAGATCCTTTAAAAGAATCTAAGAAATAGTGCCCTCCTCGCTTCAGTTTATAAACTGCTTCAGTCACCATTTCCAAAATGTCCATCTTCAATGTTCATGTATTCCATAAAACAATAAAGTTGGGGAGGAGCACAGACATTAACTTTTGGTTGCTGCATCTCACTTATGTTCTTGTGATGCCAATTTTAACCCATCTTTTCTCCATACACAGAGTAGAATAACAGCCATGCTATTGCTGCCTGACAAGAAGATGGTGACAGTGGTGAAGGCTCTAGATAGAAGAGGCTGGTTCAAACAGCATTAAAGAAGGAAAGTCAATCTAGCATGCCAGTATTTTGAGAAAATGATTGGTATTTCTATTCTGAAGACAGAAATGGTATGTGTGGCAGGAACAGGCTTTTAGAGTGAGGACTGTTTATGCGGTGAGAACTAGTTCCTTCTTTTTAACAGCAGAAAGTGTTTACTGAATACAAATTTGAAGTATGAAAGGTGTGTGTCTAAAAGTTTCTACACCAATATTCAGTTTCCTAACCCGGACTCCTCTTGGCCTTTTTCAAATCTCCACATCAAAATCTTTTATGTGGTATCTTGAGGCTTTGGACAACATCCCCTCTGTTATGGTTTGGATGTGTGGTATCCTCCAAAAACTCATGAGACAATCCAAGAATGTTCAGAGGTAATGACTAGATTATGAGAGCTGTGACCTAATTGGGGATTAATTCACTAATATGGATTAACTAGGTGGTAACTGTAGGCAGGTAGGGTGGCTGGAAGAGGTAGGTCACTGGAGACATGACTTTGAGGTTTATATTTTGTCCCTGGTTAACATAGTTTTCTCTTTCTGCTTTCTGGTGCCATGTCCTGAGCTGCTTTCGTCTGTCACAAGTTTCTGCCTTGACGTTTTGCCTTACCTTGGATCCAGAGCAATGGAGTCAGCTGTCTATGAACTGAGACCTCTGAAACTCTGAGCACCAAATAAACTTTTCCTCCTCTAAAATTGTTCTCTTCAGGCCTTTTTGTCACAGCAGTGAGAAATCTGACTTAAACACCTTCTATGGCCTTCACAGTAGCAGGTTCAGACAGTGCTCAGGGCACCTGGTGATAGCAACCCGACATTGTCACTTCATGAATGTTCATGCCCTGATCTCATCTTGTATTTTCACATGCCATATTAATTTTGTTTAAAATTTAGTTAATACCTATTAACTAAAATAGACTATCCAAGTCTAGAACATTCCTTTTTCATCAAAAACTTATGTGTCCATAATATAATATCAGTTAATGGTCAAAGGTTTTTGAGATTACTTTTCTGTCAGAAGTTTTCTCTGGTTGAGAAAGAGCAGTAAGATTTCTATGTTTGGATTCTATTCTTGAGCATCTAGTACTAAGTTCTGTCTGCTCCCAACATTCTAAGTGCACATCAAGCAGGAAGCATTGAAATAGTGTGTGAACCAAGAGGCAAAAATATATTTAAGGGTAGACACTTGACTAAACATGGCTCAGCCAGCCTAAAAGAAAATATAAATCAAAGGTCATAGTTAGCAGAGAGACAGGAAAAAGCAAAGCAGAAATTAGCTTCTGTAAATATATGGAAAACAGAAGCCAGTGAAGGTAAGAGTGGAGGAAAGCTCAATGCTCAAAGAAAGCTCAGGTAAGATCAACAAAGGAGATCCACCTGCCCAGAAGGCTAGGGTAGCACAGTGTGAAAACATCAGAGAAGCTTCCAAAGCAAAAAGAATCAATTCTGAGACAACCAATCACCCTGTCCCAAGGATCCTTAGCTATTTTCTATTGAGATTGATCCCAGCATTTAACCTGGGAGTTAAGTGGAAAGACATATGAATAGGAAATAAGAAATGATTGTATCTTTTAGACTAGTAGTTGTAAATTTTGATGTAGATGAGAGGATGTCAGTGATATGGAAATGGGGAGAGAAAACCATTCTAGAGGATTCTATTCAGGCACCACCTCCTTGGAAGCCATCCTGGAATTCTCTGCTGGGGTTTGGAGGCCATCCTGCTGCTCTCACAGCATCCTTTCTTCCATCTACCCTATCCTCTCCCATATTCCATGATGACTGTCCATTTCCTGGCCCAGACTTCAACCCACCTGGAAGGCCAGCATGCTGGCTTACTCACCACCCTATATGTAGTAGTTTTGCAAGAAGGGCTTATCAAATGTCAGCAACTGCCTTTATCAAACCATAGACAGGAAACATACCTTTAAGACAGTTCTCAGGGATAATATTTCAGTTGATAAAGAGGATGAAGCACTTAATCTGATGGCCTTTATCCTCTTGTAACTCATTCGGGTAGTATATCATAGACCTTAAGTATTCTACAGTCACAACAAAGAACTCCTCTTATTGACGCCTTTGTAAAAAGTGCTTGTTGGACATAGTAGCTAAATTTCAAGAGTTTTGGGTCTTTCAAATACATTTCCCTCAACTCCATTTTCAATAATGGACAGTTGGTCATTTTTTCAAAGATGCATTATAGCTGGTACAGGGATTAAGAACACAGACTAAAGAGACACACTGTCAGAGTGGTAACCAAGCTCCTTCACTTACTGTCTGGTGGCCAAGGGTCAGTTATGTCATCTAGCTGTGCCTCCATTGGTCATCTGTAAACGGGGATTCAGGTGGCTGTGTGAATCAGCTAAATACTGCTTATCTTTCTAAGTACTTAAATCAGTGTTTGGCACAGAGTAAGA
The DNA here is from genome assembly GCA_025594165.1 of Tamias sibiricus. NCBI lineage: Eukaryota > Metazoa > Chordata > Mammalia > Rodentia > Sciuridae > Tamias > Tamias sibiricus. The sequence continues at coordinate 93,291,261 of CM046659.1, forward strand.
TATATAAATTGTATAAAAATTAGCTACTATATTTTGCTTTTTCAGATGCTATTGATAATTTGGTCAATGATTATAATATCTGCAATATAGTGGGGACCTTCCTCAAAACATAACTGTTCTCTTTATGTAGTGCCAGTTTTTAGTAAAAGGGTATTTTGTAAAAATAAGCAAACAAGCTTAAAATTGTGATGAAAATAATTACATATCATTTTATTTATCATGAAAATAAACTTCCTGAATTTATTGTACAAAATTCCAAGGATTGATCTGAAGAAACTAAGTTTGAGGAAAGCATGCATATTTTGCCTTAATCATTTTCTAAGAAGTTACTAAACCTGAGGTCATTGTTCTTTATACAGGAAGAGAATCTCTTATACTTCTGGAAAATTTCAAAACATGGCCAACATGTTTTTGATCATCCCCACTTCCTGTGGTGGGGTTTAAAAACCACGCCAACGTTTCATTAACTGCTGAGATTTTCAGAGTGAAGGCTCATTTGACAATCTTGCAAAACAGATAGGCAGTACTTCTTTTCCTTTTTTAAATGCCACTTATGCCAACTTTTAGAGAGTTAAAAAATTTAAAAATTCCAACCAACCTCAAGCCAGCTCTAAGCGGGGGCACACATTGTTCCTCAGCTCCATCCCCAGAGTAGTCAGGGAAATCCCTCTTCCCTTATGATATCTCCTAGGTTTAGTACTCCAGCCTGGAATCCTTCATACTATAGGAAAAGTTTTCTCTTCAACTTCCCAAGTTCTGGCCAGTATCTCTGGCATCTAAATGATGAACAGTGGTGAAGAATGGATCAATAAAAATAATTTTTTTCATTTATCTAAAATAAAGACAAACTGGGATGGAATTAAAAGTGATCATTAATAATTATTTTTAAGATTTAGCAACTTTCCAACATTTTTAAAATAAAATAATACATCATACAAAAAACACACTTGTTACTGGACTTTTCAAAGGATTATGATTTGTTTTCTGGTTGTTCTCAGGAACAGCAATCATTGTTTAATAGAATCAGAAAGGGTGGATAATGGAGCTGTAATTAAGCATCCTTTCAAAATTGTCCTTAAAATAAATATTTAGAGTTTTGTTTCATTTTAGATTGTGATTTGTCTCAGGTCGAGGGGAAAACAAATCCCACTTATTTAAGATTTCAGTTTTTTTTCGGATTTTGTTCATGTTGCTCATCTTCATCTTTAAAAATATCTTTTTTAATTTTATGGAGCTCATTTTGTCCTTTTTGTATAATGTGCTTAAGCCCAGTTTATAGATACGTTAATAGGCATAGACAAGCCAGGGTATCTCCTTTGTAAGACAGCAAAAATAACTGCTCTTTAAAAAAAAAAAAAAAAAAAAAAAAAAAAAAGTCCAAGCAGTTCCCACTGTTAGACATATAGAGCACATTTGAGTCAATGTCCTCTTCCTCAGAAACCCTGTTGTTACCATGGGAAAACTAAAAATGCTCAAATGTGGGCATGTTATAATTAGAACCAAACGTGGGCTTTATGGGACCTGTCATGATGTTTCTAGGAAGCTAGTTCTGCGTTGGCTTCATAAGACATCCTTTTCCTACAATCATGACTCACTCCTCCTTCTCCTAACTCACCCCCCCACTTGTTCTGGGGTGGAAGAATGCCCAAATGCTCCAGAGACGGATGAGTAGGCGGATGTCCAGTCCGTGAACGAGAACACTTCTAGGCATTGTGGAAGGGGGCCAAAGGATTTTGCCGGGCATATCCAGGGCCAATGATGTGACAGGTGTATGTTTATCACACATGGAGAGACTCATTTCTTTGGCAACCAACCCTGGCCCACTTGCTAATCCACCCAAGTCCTCCCATCCCTCCCGCCTTTCTTCCTTTCAGGAAAGCATGTACAAATTCTCCTCAAAACAATGAATCTGTTCTCCTCAGGGGGATGTACAAAGCTTTTTTAAAAGAAAAGAAGAGCCAAAACTTTGCATAAGTAGGCCAGCTGCAGAGCCTCCAGAGAGGAGGGTGGGGAGAAATGTCCCTACAGCCCTGGCCCCAAACCTCCCCGTTACCCCTGTTCTCCACAATCTTCTTGCAGCCCAGAAAGAGCCCGCCCTCACCTCTATGACTTCACCCACAGTCATTTTCAGGAAAAGAGATGTTCTGAGTCCATCTTGGCATTTCTGTGAAATCACAAAATTAATTCATTGACTCACAGAACTGAAAGAGATGACCTAGTCACTTTTATTTATTTTTAAGTCGAGTTGCACTGACCTGCCCAGGTTTACCCAACTCTAGATACACAGAGCCAAAACAAGAATTTGGATCCCTTTATTCCTACTCCTTTTCCTCTTTCACTTGAGCAAACCCTATGGTAGATATGCTCTTTTCCCCTCAATCCTCTTGCTATATATTCCTGTAAGGCTCTCCTCTCATTTGTGTGATGTGTCTGTCACCAGCATACAGTGGAGCTGAGTCTGATTATAAGAGCATGTCTATAATGCTTGCTAAAAATAGATAGTTAGGCCTTTCCTTGGGAACTTTTGGGAAGGGGCTCGGAAATTATTTAACCAGTTTCCCAAGTGAGTCTTTATGATCAGGCCAATTCAGGGACTAACATTGTAGAGCAACACTAGGGGGAAAATCACACACACACACACACACACACACACACACACACACACACGGTTGGTAGGGTGTCCCAACAAGAATAAAACAGGAACACAAGGGCATGGAGAGGACCAGGAATTTTGCCTTCTAGCTGCTTTTTTTAGTGGGTTAACCACTAGACCACACTTCCTCTCTAAGAGAGACAAGGAATTAAAATCAAAGGTTTACCACTGATTCATGCTGCCTGCTAATGCTGCTTATTGCGCCATGCTGTGACCCTGTGCTCTATGGCTTGGAAACAGATGTGGGGAGTGAGCAGCCTGAAGTACTGAGGGAAGGGGGAGGCCAAGGGAAGGCAGCCGTCCAGGAAAAGAACTTCCTCTGCTGCTAAATTTCAGGCAGGAGTGGAAGTCAGTCTAAATTGTTACCATGCAGATCTGGAATCATTTTTGCAATTGTCTGGCTCCAATTCCAGGTTTGTGCATTTTGCAACAAAAATTTAAAACTTGGTAATGAATGCTCCTGACCTGACTTTTGCCTCTGCCCTACTCCGAATGTGGATGCATATTATGAAGTTACACATTTAGCTTGACAGTCATTTCGTTAGGCAACAGAGTTTGGTTACTCTCCTAGTCCCAGCCCAGCCCCTCCCACACACACATTTTATAAGGAAGTACAGAGAAGTTAAGCAATTTGACCAAAGTTACGCTGATCTCAATATTGTGGTTGTTTGATTAAAACTGCAACCAAGCCATTTTGACTTAGCTTTCCAGGCTTCCATTAATATATTATCATCATTAGGCAACTGAAAGAACTTTAAGATGTATTTTTTTCTCATATGAGTACTCGATGTGCCCTTAGATGTCTAGTTTACTATGTCAATGTTTATCAGAAACACATAGTTTTTGAATGTTAAATATGAGTCTAGAAATAGTTTCTGTGACTTCTCTGCTCAACCGGAAGCTCCATGAGGGTGGGACAGGAATTTTCACTAGACATTGCAAATGTGGTCATGCTTAACCACCAGCTGGTATACAACTAAATTTTAGGTCCACATTGGGCTAGGGTTCCCAGATTTAGCAAAGAAAAAGATAGTATGGTCAGTTAAATTTGAATTTTAGATTTTAAAAAAGCTAGTTTATCTCTTCCAATATTTGGGACGCACACAAATTACTCATTGCTTATCTGAAATTCAAATTCAACTGATCTTCCTGTTGACCAATCTGGCAACTCTGGCCAGAATCCTCCCCATTAGCACTAGGGTCTCCTGATTCTTACAAACATTATCAAAATGCAATTTCTTCCCTCCGGAAGGTTTTCAGCATAGCTACCAAGGAGGAAGCAACCTATCAGACAACAATCCTGTTACCTAACAGAAGATGTAAAGATTTCTAGAATCAGAAAGCAAGGAGCAAACAAACAAGACCATGTGGTCATGAAGGGTTCCACAGAGTTGGTAACATTTGAGCTTGGTCATAAAAGACAAGAAGTTCATTAGACAGAGGTGGAGGCCTGAAAGAACATGGTCAGCTGGAGTATCTGGTGTGTGTGAGTCCAACTGGGGAGTGGGGTGGGCCAGGTTGACGGACACGAAGAGGTCAGGTTTGAAAGGCTTATTGGGGTGCAGCTTGCAAAATGTGTTTATACCATGCACAGATTGATGGATAGAGGTGCCAATAAGGGGTTTTCAGCTGAGGAGCATGATCATTTCTGTTTTTGAAAGATAATTCTGTTGACAGATTGGAGTGGGTAGAAATTGTAGGCAGAGAGACCAATTAGGAGGTTATTGAAATAGCCCAGACAAAAAAGGCTGAACTTATTTCAACTAAGGGAGTGTTGGTAGAAATAATAAGGGCTGAAAACATTATAGAGACAGGTGGTAGAAACAACAAAAATTGGTGATTGATTACATACAGGCAGTAAGAGAATAGAATGAATGTAGGGTATGTCTCCAGACAAACATTAGGTACTGTTTTTACTTTAATTGTCTATGTATTTTGCTAATATTATTCATTGTACTTACTTCATTAAGTTACTGTGATGACCAATTAAGATCATTTATATGAAAGTGTTTATCAACTATAAAAAGCTATGAAAAACACAATGCTGTTAAACATACATGCATTTATCTCAGTAGACACTGAACTCTTCCAGGACAGGGGTTACATTTAGTTTGTCTGTCATTCCCCAGCACCTAGTTTACCTTTTTGAATGTGTAGATAACCAACACATTTCGAGCACTGAATCAAATTTGAAATTCTGCCATGCCAAACCAAAATAGTAAACAATCTTCCACCATCTTGTTGTTCTGTGTGTAAGCACATGATGGGGTCTGGATGAAAATGCCAACAAAATCAGGGCTGCAAATTCCAGGAGAAATACTCACTTAAGGAATGCTGATGCTGAAGGAAATCTCTTTCTCTTTCTTCATGAGTACACCAAACACTGAGGGGGCCACCTTAGTTTTCCAGTTAGGTTCTCTGTCCCATTATAAACTATTTAAAATACTAAAGAAATTATCTGCTTAATCTGCTTTGGAGATTTGGTTTCTGGTAAGAACCATTAGACTCTGAGCTCAGTTTAGGTGGGGAGTGTTCTGTCCTTTAAGTCTATATCTCAGGATCTGGCCCCATGCCTGTTTTATGACTGATACTCTAAAAGAAGTTATAACTGGAAGAAGATGATAATTTTTAAATTGACTACCAATCAAACTTTAAATGTAACCAAATCTGTGCACAACCAAACAAAAACACATAATTGTAAATCTTACTGTAAAATATGGGTACCACATTTTCAAATAATTTCATCAAATTTTTCTCCTCCTACAATAAATTCTTCTCCCTTGCTTTTTTTCCTCCTACAATAATTTCCTCCTACAATTTCCTTTCCCTTTTTAATTCTGCTTATTATTTCTTAGGTTAGTTTGATTCTAATAATGATTTTTTGGTACTTCCTTTTAGCCATTTTCTCTGCATTTATAAGCAAAATAATACCCAGAAAGACTGCATAAGCAGAATTATTCATTTCTTATCAGGTAGAAATTATTAGTATCACTTTACTATTTTTATTAACTATTATTTATAGCCAATATTTATTGAGTACATGTAAGTCAATCATTACACTTGGTTTACCTAAAATATCTCATTTAAACAGTCCTATAAAAAGCTCCTACTGTTCTTTTTTATGTATAAGGAAACTGAAGCTCTAAAAAATTAAGTTGTTCTAGGTCAAAGAGTTTGAAAGGGATTCAAACCAAGTCTTGCTGAAGCCACAGTCACTGCCTAATTAATCAATGATTCTCAAACTCTAGCAGGCAAGAGAATCCCCCAGTGTACACGTTACATCATAGATTGCTGGGTCTCACCTCCAGAGTTTCTGATTCAGTATAGCAGAAAGGAACATAAAACTTTCTGTAACAGGTGATAAATGCTTCTGATCTTAGGACTAAACTTTGGGAACCAACAAGCTAAGCAATAGTGGCTGATATCCAGTCATTATTATCTCCAAATCTATGATAGTCGTTGACCTGATAAGTGGAGATAACAAAGATAAGGAAGGCATTTATTTCTGCACTTAGAAGCTTACAGTCTAATTAAGGAAACATATAAGCAAACAGCATATCAATCACACCATTGTGGTGAATTTTATAAGCTATCTATAAGGACGCAGAAAACATTTGAGTGGCAAGCTCCAACCAGGTGGAAGTAACAGAAAAGGTCATGTTACAGAAAGTTTTCACACTGAATCTTATGAGTGACCAAGAGCTATGGAAAGAGGAAAGGAAAGGAGAAAAACATTTTCCTTAATGGAAACAGCATGTGGAAAACACAAGATATTACATTCTTAGTATGCTAAGAAAATTGCATACAAGCAGTTTGTTATAACTGGAGCATAAGCAATTGTATGATATTAGAGGAAGTCACAGGTGTAATGTGAGTTAGGATTTTATCCTTGAGTAAAAAAAAAATCCCTTTGTAGAAGGAACCCCAGCTGTGGAACCTAAACCCCAGCTGTGGAAGCTAAAGTTTCAGTAATAGATGGGAGAAACAGAAAGGCATTTCAATATTGTAAAAATCACCTGTGAGATTAATAAAAGTTGATTAACCTCTAGCCAAAGTGATTAGGATTGGAGAAAGAAGACAAAAATTATTAATATTAGGATTGAGAGAAGAGGTATCATGACAGATTCTAAAGATATTAAATGACAATTTAGGAAATATTAGAATAACTTTATGCTGACAAATTTGATCATATTGATGAACTAGATATGTTTCTTAAAAGACATTTACTAGTAAATCTCACTGAATAAAAATAGATAACCTGAATAGCCCTATATTTATTAATTCACTTAAAATTTGTTATTAAAAGCCTTCCAACCAAGAAAACCCTAAGCCAACATATCTTCCCTGAGATATTCTACCAAGTATTAAGGGAAAAAACTACTGATTCTATTCAAAAGCTTCAAGAAAATTGAAGAATGGACTACTTCTCAATTCATTCTATGAGGGCAACATTGCCCCAACACCAAAATGAAATAAAGGGAAAAAAATTACTCCCAATATTTCTCATAAAGACCGATGCAAAATTGTTAAGATTTTATGTAATAATGTCAAACAATATGTTAGTAAGAATGCATTCCAGTAATGCAAGCTTGGTCTAATGCTTAAAAAATCAATATAATTAGCCATATCAACAGAAAAATTTTAAAGACCATCTCAATACAAGTGGTTTAGTCAGCTATCTTACTGCTGTGACTAAAAGATCCAACAAGAACAATTTTAAAGGAGGAAAAGTTTATTTGGGGGGCTCAACAGTTTCAGAGGTCTTAGTCCATAGAAGTTCAGCTCCATTCCTTGGGCTCAAGGTGAGGCTAACCATCATGGTGGAACAGTGTAGTAGAGGGAAGCAGCTCACATCATGATCAGGAAGCAAATAGATATTCCATTTGCCAGATACAAATATATATCCCAAAGCCATGCCCCAATTCCCACTTCCTCCAGCCACACCCTGCCACTTCAGTTACCACTCAGTTAATCCCTAACAAGGGATTAATTCACTGATTGGGTTAAGACTCTCACAACCCAATTATTTCTCCTCTGAACCTTCTTGCATTGTCTCACACATGAGGTTTTTGGGGACACCTCTCATCCAAACCAAAACATTAAGTATTCGAGAATTTGACAACCTCATATATAAATTTACACACCTAACAAAAATCCCAAATCTGGGAATAGAGGAAAGTTTTTCAACCTCAAAAGGCAGCTACGAAAGGTACATAGCTAATGTCATACTTACTAGAGAATAAATGCTTTCCCTAAGATCAGGAGCAAAGCAAATATGTTATTCTCTTGATTTCTATTCAATATTATACTAGAGTTTATAGTGAGTTCAATAAGGGAAGAAAAGGAAAGCATCCAAATCTGAAAAGAAGAAATAAAAATTTCTTTATTAATAGGCAATACGATTATCAAAAAATCCTATAAGATCTATAAAAATGCTAATAAAACTAACAGCTAAGTTTAGGAAAACTGCAACATACATCAATCTGTAGAAATTCATTATATTTCTATAAAGTTACAATAAAGAATTGGAAATTAAAATTTAAAACATAATTTGTAATAGCATCAAAACACTTAAGAATAAATTTGATAAAATATTTATATACCTGTATACTGAAAATTACAAAACATTACTGAAATATAATAAAGAAGACATAAATTAATGGAACAAAATATCACATTCATGAATCAAAACTTTCATTTTTGTTAGGATGTAAGCTCTCCCCAAATTGATTTATAGTTTCAATATGATCTCAATCAAAATCCCAAAGGCATTTTTGGATAATTGTAAAGACAATTCTAAATTTCATGTGGAAATGAAGTGAACCTAAAGGAATCAAAATAACTTTTCTTAAAAGGAACAATGTTCAAAGATTTATATTATCTTTTAAGATTTATCTTAAAACTGCTGTAATCAGAGTTTTGTGATATTGGTATAGAGATAAATACATCCTATGTAATCAAATGAAACAGATTAGAAAATACAGTAATAGACCATAGGAGATGGAAAGACCTCTAAGTTCATTGATAGGTAGAATTAATGTCATTAAAATGGCCCTACTGCCAAAAGCAATATACAGACTTAATGCAATCCCCATCAAAATGCTGATGACATTCTTCACAGAACTAAAACAACAACAACAACAACAACAATAGTCCTAATATTCATTTGGAAAAATAGGAGACCCAAAATAGCCAAAGTAATTTTAATCCAAAAAAGCAATGCTGGAGGCATCACAATACCTGGCTTTAAAATATACTCCAGAGCTATAGTAACAAAAACTGCATGGTAGGTGTTATTAAAAACAGACACATAGACCAGGAGTACAGAATAGAAGACATAGAGAAAAACCCATACCTATACAGTCATCTGATCCTTGACAAAGAAAAAAGACAGCCTTTTTAATAAATGGTGCTAGGAAAACTGGTTATCTATACGTAAAAGAATGAAACTAGATCCTTATCTCTCACCCTGCACAAAAATCAACCCAAAATGGATCAAATGTCTCAGAATTAAGCCAAAAACTATGCAACTCCTAAAAGAAAACATAGAGTCAACACTCCAGCATATAAACACAGGCAACATCTCTCTATAAAGCTCAGGAAATAATGCCAAGAGTTAATAAATGGAGTGGCATCAAATTAAAAAGCTTCTGCACAGCAGAGGAAACAATTAGGAATGTAAAGAAAGAATCTACAGAGTGGGAGACAATCTTTGCTAGCTAGTTTTCTGAAAGAGGTTTAATATCTAGATTATAAAAGGAACTCAAAAAATACACCAAAAAATCAAATAATTCAATTAATTAATGGGCAAGTGAATTAAACAGACATCTCTCAAAAGAAGAAACACAAATGGGCAACAAATATATGAAAAAATGTTCAACATCATTAGCAATTAGAGAAATGCAAATCAAAATTACACTGAGATTTCATCTCATACCAGTCAGAATGGCAGCCACCAAGAATATAAATAATAATAAATGCTGGAGAAGATGTAGCAAAAAAGAAACACTTTTACACTCTTGGTGGAATTATAAATTAGTACAGCCATCATGGAAATCGGTATAGAGGTTCCTCAAAAGACTAGGCATATAACCACCATATGACCGATCTATACCACTCCTTGGTATTTATCCTGAAGAATTAAAGTTGACATACTACAGTGGTAAATGCATACCCATGTTTATAGCAGCACAGTTCAATAGCCAACTATGGATCCTGCCTAGGTGTCTGTCAACAGATGAATGGATAAAGAAAATATATATATATATATATATATATATATATATATATATATATATCACATCACACACACACACACACACACACACACACACACTAGAGTTTTATTTGGCCATAAAGAAAAATGAAATTATGTCATTTGCAGAAAAAATGGATAAGACTAGAGACCAATATATTAAGTGAAATAAGTCAAACTTAGAAGGTTAATGGTCATATGTTTTCTCTCATATGCAAAAGCTAGAGAGGAAAAGGAAAGGAAAGATGAGATCACATCTCATGAAAATCAAAGGGAGATGAGTAGAGGAAAGGGACCAAGAAGTGGGAAGTGAGGAGGGAGAGGAGAAGTGCTGGGGAGTGATAATGGTCAAATTATAATGTGTATTGTGTGCATATACAATCATGTAAATCCCATCAGTATGTACAACTTGAACTGGGTAAAGATTTCTTAGGTACAACAGAACAATATGTAAAAGAGAAAAATAATAAGTTGGGACTCATCAGAATTAAGAGAATCTGTGCTTTAAAGGGAATACACTTGTTAAGAGAGTAGAAATATGAGCAAAGACTGGAATAAAATATTTGCAAACCATATGTCTGATAAAGGCCTTGTATCCAGAATATATAAAGAGCCCTTAAAATTCAACATGACAACAAACAGCCCAATTTTAAAATTTGGCAAGATATTTGAACAGACTTCACCAAAAAGAAGATAATACAGATGGCAAATACACAAAAAGATTGTTACTCAACATCAACAGTCATTATGACATTAAATTAAATTGAAATATAACCACAATGAGATACCTCTACTTTCTTCTTGGAGTGGCTGAAAAAATTTTATTTGTTCTAATTAGTTATACATGACAGTAGAATGCATTTTGACACATCATACATAAATGGAGAATAACTTCTCATTCTTCTGGTTGTACATGATGTAGGATTACATGGCTAGAATTTTTTTTTTTAAATGAATATACCAAGTGTTGGTAAGGATGTGAAACAACTAGAACTCTTATGTATCTCAAGTGGGAATATAAAGTAGCACCACTACTTTGGAAAACAACTTGGTAGTTTCTTAAAAATCAATTACAGGTATGGAGCTGAGGGTATATAGCTCAATGGGAGCCTGTATGAGGCCCTTGGTTCAAACCCCACCACCAAAAAAAATGTCAATCATGTATTTATTTACCATATGACCCAACCATTCTAAATACATATACACCCAAGAAATGCCTATATGGATTTTTGTACATAAATATTCAAATAGCTTTATTTGCAATAGTAAAAAAAAATAACTCAAATGTCTACCAACAGATAGTTATAACACATAATATTAAAGCACTTAATGAAGTAGTTCTCAGTAATAAAACTGAATGAACTATTATTTGCACATCTAACAATACAAAGGAATCTCAGGATTATTCTGAGAAAAAGTAGCCAGAAAGGAAAAACATTATATATTCTATGATTCCCATTTATATAAAATATCAAAACATACAAACTAATCAGAACCATTATCTTGGATTGGGGAAGGTGTAGGGAAAGTCTAGAGGAAATTACAAAGGACACAAGAAAACTTTTGGGTGTAACAAATGTTTTCATTGTCATAATTGTTTCTTAAATGCTTTAATTTTATGTTTATTTTACATCAATTTTATTATATTACAGTTTACTCTGTGCCACTTATTCTTCAATATGTCTTTTGTTTTTTCTTAAAGAACTTACCTGTGATAAGTTTTTTCAGTGTCCAGGACAGGAGAGAAAAGAATTCTATTCTCTGATACATTTCAAATAGTGTACAATTTCTAGATACTCTTGATAAAGAATTTTTCTACATCGTAGACATAGTATATAAATCACAATATCATGATCTTTGACCATAATAATCCCCCAGAAAGACCAACTATTAGTCAAGTCTATTCCAGGAAAATCCAAGCCAAAAGAATTGACAAACATATTTGGAAGATGCTATGAGACAAAAGAAAAAGGCAGATCCAGAATTACAGAATATAATTTTTATTGAACAGAAGGCTGGTAGAAGGTGGCAGCAAGACTGGTGTATCCCCACAATTTGGGTCAGAGGAAGGGAGCTTATATAGTGATCAGGACAAAAGTGACTTTCATCCAAGCTGAATGTACCTGGTTTACTGATAAGCTTATGTCAAAGACATCAGGCACATTCGTAACACTGCGTGTACCAGGGTCTGGTCCAAAGCTCCACATGCCACTAAAGGTTTTGTGTATCTGTACTGTGCTGGGAAACTATGTGGGGAAAAACACTTCAGGGTTACTCAAGGGCAGTCATGGTGGTTGCTACTCAAAATGGTTGTGTTTAGGTCAAGTTTGGCCCTTACAAATTCTCTGATTCCAGTTCTGACTCTGCTGTTACCGGAGCAGCCTCAGAAACCTTTACTTCCCTCTAAATCTCATTTCTTCATTCCTAAAATGGAAACAGTGGACTGCATGAAGGGGCAGCATACTATACTATGCTCTGAGGGTGGAGAAAGGGAGGGTGGAAGGAGGAACCAAGCTGGCAAAATTCCAAAACCCTTCTTCACTCCACCAACCACAGTGGTTCTGCTTTTATCCATTCTATGCAGTAAGTTTTTCCTTAAGATCTATTTTAAAGAAATGGTTTTCACAGGATTCAAAAGAAAATTTACAGCTACTGGAGTAGACGACCTCTAAAATCTGAGTTACCCAATCCTATGACCCTAGTTAATGAAATTATGTCTTCTGGATTTCCATTGTGATTCCTTATGAGGAAACATTTGTTTGCATATGTGGCTTATAGAATATTAAGGAACTTCCAGTAATCCTCAGCAGTTTCCGACCCCAAATATTTTGCTATTTTATTTTGAACCAAACTGAAGTGACACTGTGTTTATCAAGAGTACACTCCTGAGGGTTTGGGACCCATGCACAAAAGAGCAGTCAGTGAAGGACAGAAAGCACTTCCCATGCTTCTGTGTGCAGCGTCCAGCTGCTGTCCCAACAGCTTCTCCATCTACATTTGCTCCTTTCCATTCTCAGGGTGGTTCTCAAGGCCCTAGAATCATTCATCATTGAGTCCAAGTAATTCAGAAAATCAGCCTTGCGACAGCGATGCACCCAAAGCTGCTGATTTGTGTGGGAGTCATATTTTCCAAGAGACCCCATCTGCCTTGCAGCTTTAACAACTTCCTACTGGTTTCTTTTTCCTCTAAGATTTCTGTACATTGTGCCTGTGTTCTTTTTAATTCCCCTAATTACAGTGACTCAATTTGTTTTTCTAGTGCCCACATCCTTTCCTCACAAACTCAGAAGATTGAAAACACAGTATCCTGGGAAGGATACAGAGATTTTAGGCCTGGCTTTGCGTTTCAGTCTCCTGTGTGACTTGGATCCACTCCTGTCACTTTTATGGACCTCAGTTTTCTCATTTTAAAATTAGATGGTTAGATTAAGTCAGTCCTAAATGTACAGACCTACCATTGGTGGTATGGGAGATGATTTTAAATTGTCTATAGCACATATTTAGTTAGTACATTTTAATGCATATTAGAATAAACATAATTATTATACAAATTAGCTGAAAATTGGTACTCGGATTTTTTTAAGAGACTTGATTTAAATTAAAATAGTAAGATTTAGGAAGTAACTGGCTATGACAAAAATTGGGAACATGATCCATAAATAACAGTGGCTGATCCCAGGCCACCACTATGTACCATCTTTAAAGTTTGACCTCAATGTTTCATAGTAATACTACTTTTTTTTTTCCAGCCTCCTCAATGTTGAGTCAGAGCCATGTACCTGATTTCTGAGCAACAAAATGTGAATACAAGTGAAGGGCCACTCCTGGGAAAAGCCAGTGTAAATTGTTCATCTCTCTATTCTCTTGCCACAGAACTTTGGGAGCTCTGACATTATCACAACGTGGAAAAAGCTTGAAATGAAAGTGGATGGATGGAAGTGTCCACCAACCCAGACTGGATGTGTGTGACTAAGAAATAAACTTTTGTTCTGCTAAGCAACAGAGATTTCTGAGTTTATTATTACAGTACAACTTATCCTGACAACTACTAAGCATAGAGAGATAATCAGGTTCTAACTAGCTCTAAAATTCTATATTCCCTTTTTTAATTTTTTATTTTTTTGTCTGTTCTCTTCTTATTCAGTTTTAACCTATACTTTTTTTCTGGCCATTTAACATCAAAGGAGTCCCTTCTGAACTAATTTGCTTATGTTTTCCTTTCCAACCATCTCTGTTTTTAGAAGTGCCATTTATTTTAATGATGGCTGTAGTCCTGGATAAATACATAGAATGTTCTTCCATCCAAAGAGAACGTGGCAATTAGTGTTGTGGCCTGTTTGTGATGCCCTTCTGAATAGCCATAGTGACCATCAGCTCTTTCAGGCTACTCACGCTAAAGATGACACTTTCTGCAGACTTTTGCTCAGTGCTGATGTCACCACTTCCAATGGCTTATGAGCCTGTTATCTTTGCTTGAAAAGCCACTCTTCCTGCTTGTGTCTTACCAGCCAGTGTCTCTTTGGGTTCCCAAAGTCCACAGACACATCGTTTGAAGTGGTACTATAGGAAGTTCCTCTAGCCACCCTTTTTGTAGTTTGGACCCTTTTTAAAGTCCCAGCCAGCCAGTGGAACTTGAGTTTGTCTACACTTATCCTATGCAAATGCCAGAACAACCAACCTGCATGATGAAATTTCAATCCTTGAAAATTGGTTATTGGAACCTGCAGTTGGTTTGTGTTGTCTGGTTTTGTCAATTAATGGTTATAGATGTTTATAAGAAGAAAACTTGTTTTTTTGTTGTTGTTGTTTTTTTTTTCCAAGAACTTAGAATGAAAGCATGGGTCAGATCACATCCTGTTAGTTGGAATCACTGTAATTGCTCTATAGACCTCCAACTTGTTCGGGTAATCTGCTAAGTTTTGTCTGCCTGTTTTCCAAGAATATTAACTCTTGATTTGATTTGCTTCTTTAGTGTTTAATCAGGATATTAGGTGTGCTGTGGAGGAAATGGAACTAGGAGACAGCTTTTAACAATATAAACTGATGGGAATTGTTTATAAAGTGTTTTCCTTGCTCAAGATAGTGTAACAATCTAGTTCTTTTAAGGCTCAATTCATATTCCAATGGTGACTCTTCAGACTGTCCAGGAGAGCAGAGTAGGAGAGCAGTGTACAGTACTCTGTTGGCTTATAAAGGGAATAATTATTTCTTTGCTATGTACACCGTAGAAACTTGTAAAAATAATATGGGGTTATCTTAGAACTTTTTTTTAATAATTACATTATTTATTTGTTCTAATTTGTTATACATGCTTGCAGAGTGTAATTCATTTTGTATCACATATAAAGAGCACAATTTTTCAAGTCACTGGTTTTACAGAAAGTATTTTCACACCATTTGTGTATCTTAGAACTATTAAAAATCATTAACCATTAAAAACACCACATGTGACAATATTTAAGTCTGTTGGTAACCACAAAATCCTGGAATTGTGGAACAACGGAAACAGAAGAAAATAACTCAGCTCCTTTTCTAACAGAGAAAATTGGGAGACAAAGGATAACAATTTTTGTAACAACTTTATTAAGATATGCTTTATATGGCACAAAATTCTCTAATTTTAAAGATGTGATCAGTGGTTTTTAGTGTATCAAAAAGCTGGACAATCATCATTCCAATCGATTTTGGAACATTTTCATCACACTGAAAGGATAACATACTATTAGCAGCCACAACCCATTTACCCTCAACTCTTCCAGCCCTAGGCAGCTACTCAGCTAGTTGCTATCTTCAGTGATTTGACCATTTGGGGTACTACGTTTAATGGAATCATGTAATATGTGGCCTTCTGTGACTGGTTTTGTTTACTTCACGAATGTTTCTGAGGTTCATCCATATTGTAGCTGGATCAATACTTCATTCCTTCTTAATTGCTGAGCATTATTCCATTATGTTGACATATCACACTGTGTTTATTCATCCGTCCATCAGTGGACATTTCCACTTTTTGGCTATTATGAACAATGCTGCTATACACATTCAGGTTTTTTTTTGTGGGCATGCACTCTCATTTCTCTTAGGTATACAATTAGGAATAAAATTGCTGGATCATGTGGTAACTTTATATTACCTTGTGAAGAACAGCCAGACTATTTTCCAAAACAGCTGTTACTTAACATTCCTATCAGTAATGTAAGTGGGTTCTAAGTTTTTCATATCTTTACCAATATCTGTAATTACTTGTCTTTTTTATTATACTCATCCTAGGAGTATGAAGTGATATATAATTGTAGTTTTATTTGCATTTCCCTGATGTGCTTATTAGTCATTTTTATATGTTTTTCAGAGAAATAAATATTCAGATCCTTTGTCCATTTTTAAATTGGTTTACTTATCTTTTTATTATTCAGTTCATATGTTTATATGTTCCAGATCTAAGTCCTTTATCAGATAATGATTTAGAAATAGTCTTTCCCATTTCATGGATTGTATTTA
Source organism: Tamias sibiricus (assembly GCA_025594165.1). NCBI lineage: Eukaryota > Metazoa > Chordata > Mammalia > Rodentia > Sciuridae > Tamias > Tamias sibiricus. Next base: position 93,307,664 of record CM046659.1, read on the forward strand.
TTTTCTTGATGGTATCCTTTAAAACACAATTTAAATTTTATTTTATTTTATTTATTTTATTTTTTTGTTAAAGTCCCATTTGTCAAGTCTTTCTATCTTGAGGTTCATGCTTTTGGTTTTGATCTAAAAAATCTTTGCCAAATCCAAAGTCATTTCAATTTATGCCTCTGTTTTCTTTTTTTTTTTTTTTTTTTTTTTTATTTTTATTGTTTTGTCTGTTCCAGCAATCTCCAGAGAGAGAGAGCTAATCCTGCTTTCTCTCTTTATTTATATGCTTTTTCTTTCATTAAAGGTACAGAATCATTCCAACAAAATTATGCCTGTTTTCTTCTAAAAATTTTATACCTTTTTTTTAACATTTAGATCGTTTCTTTTTTTCTCATACTTAGTCCTTGATCTGAGTTATCTTTTGTGTATATAGTAAGAATGTTCATAGTCTTTTGCATATGAATATTCAGTTGTCCCAGCATCATTTGTTGAAAAAACTTTTCTTTTCTTCCAAAAAATGTCTTGACAACCCAGTCAAAAGTTAGTTGCTTATAAATGTGACAGTTACTTCTAAATTTTCAATTCAATTTCATTGATTTATATGTCTATCTTTCTGCCAGTACCACATTATTATGATCAGTATAGTTTCATAAGTTTTGAAATCAGAAAATATAAGACCTTCAGCTGTGTTCTTTCTCAACATCATTTTGGCTATTCTGGATCCTTTACTTTTCTATGTGAATTTGGGAATCAATTTTTCAACTTCTATAAAGAAGGCACCTTGAGCTTTGATAGAAATTGCATTGACTCTGTAGATTGTCTGAGTAGTATTGCCGTTTTAGCAATATTAACTCTTCTAATCCATGAACGTGGCATGTCTTTCCATTTATTAGGTCTTCCTTAATTTCTTTCAATGTTTTGCAATTTATAGTGTTTTGTTAGTCTTGCACTATTTTTGTTAAATTTATTTTCAAGTATTTTTATTTCAGATGCTATTATAATTGAAATTATTCTCTTAATTTCATTTTTGAATTTTTAACTGCTAGTGTATAGAAATACAATCTTTTTTTGTTTATTGGTCTTATATCCTGACATTTTGCTGAATTTGTTAATTTGTTTTAAGATTTTTGTTGTTGTTGTTATTTTGTTTTGTTGTTGGATTCTCCTACATGTGTAGACTTTTCTATATACAAAATTATGTTATCTGAAAATAGAGTTTTACCTTCTCTGTTCCAATCTGGATAGCTTTTATTTCTTTTTATGGCCTATTTTTCTTATGTAAAACATTCAGCAATTTTAAAAAGAATTGACAAGATTGAACATTTTTATCTTATTCCTGATCTTAAAGGAAAACTATTCGGTCTTTACTAGGAAAGCATGCTTTAATGAGAAAGTGTTCACCAACAAATATATTAGCTGTTTTATCTGAAATGCTTTTTGCCAGCTTACAGAAAGTCCCTCCTACTCCTAATTTCTTGAATATTTTCATCTTGCAGGGGTGGTGAATTTTGTAAGATGTTTTTCCTGAATCTATTAAGATGATAATGTGACTTTCTCTCTCTCTCTCTGTACCTGGGATTGAACTCAGGGGCACTCAACCACTGCACCACATCCCCAGCCCTTTTTTTGTATTTTATTAGAGACAGGGTCTCACTGAGTTGCTAAGTGCCTCGCCATTGCTGAGGCGGGCTTTGAACTCGCGATCCTCCTGCCTCAGCCTCCCAAGTGCTGGGATTACAGGTGTGCACCACCACGCCCAGCTAACTTTTCTCTTTTATTCTATTCATATGGTGCATTGCATTAACTGGTTTTTAGATGTTAAGCCAAACTTGCATTCCTGGCACAAATTCAATTTAGTTGTAGTGTGTAATTCTTTTTTATAAACTGCTGGATTTTGTTTGCTAGTATGTTTTCCTGAGGATTTTTCATTTATATTCATAAGAGATATTGGTCTATAGTGTTCTTTTCCTATGATATATTTCTACTGTTTTGATATCAAGACTTATAGAATGAGTATTTTATTTTTAAAACATAAAAGTACCTGAAAAATTTAGGTGGCAGGAAAAACTAAAAATTATAAAGTGTAAAAGTCCTTGTCCTGTCACAAGTTTTCATGTGTACAAAAACATATATGAACTTTATTCACAGTTTACCTGTGTTTGTGTGTGTGTGTGTGTGTGTGTGTGTGTGTGTGAATATAAAGGTTTGTGGTTAGTGAATGAAAGTGACTATCTTAGAACACATAATTTAAAATTAACACAATCATCATCTGATTCTTTGTTTTCTGATTCAACTCATGAACCTCACAGGCTCAGGAATCAACATATTTTACAAAGATTTTCCAATTCTTTGTGACACATTCAAGGAAAGCTAAAACATCTGAATTAAATGAGATTTTTGATGATGTCTATTAGATTATCATGTTTGCTATTAACTTGGACATCAATATACCATGAGGAGCAATAGTGTTTTGCTTTTCATTATACTGAGTTTCTCAGAATAGAGAAACTTATTTGATAACTAATCCATATATACATATACTAAAAGCCAAATTTCTAATATTTCATTATAAGCATATAGTTTCTATGCATATAACTATGTTTGTTACAGTGGTATTAGACAGTGTGGCATGGATTTCTGTAACAACTGAACCCAAAAGACTTCTCAATGGCCAAAGCTGAAAGAATTTGAGCAAAAAAAGAAAAAATTACTCGATTGTAACCCAAAATATAAACTAAATATTGATGGGTCTATAGTAGTATAAATAAATGATAGGATAAATAAAAGGAAGGAGACAATTCTCCCATTAAGAAAAAATTCCTAATAATTTATTACATGGTCTGTCATCCAGGAGGTGAAATGTAGCTCCCCACTCCCCCATGTGGGCCACACAAGGAGACTTCCTTACAAAGAACACAGCATGAGACAGGGGTGAAGAGACTAATTTTACAGTGGAAAAACCTGACAGACATTACCTCATCCACATGATCAAGGTAAACATTAACAAGGAAAAGTCATGGTTGGTAGTATGTACCCTTAAAAGAAAGATAAAAATGGAACTTCTGTGATCTTCCTCCTGAAAACCCATAACTCTAGTCTAATCATAAGTAAGTAAATCATAGAACAAATACCAATAGAGGGACATTTTTACAAAACACATGACCAGAACTCTTCGTGGTCATCATCAAATAAGGTAAGTCTGAGGATCTGTCAGGTCAAGAGGATCCTAAGAAGGCATAACAATCAAATCTAATGTGGCATCCTGCATTCAATATACATGGGAGTTCTCTTATATCTTCTTGATTTTCCTGTAAATCTAAAACTGTTATAAAAACAATTATTTTAGAGAGCCTCTCTGGATGAACTGAACAGTCGATTGAGCACAGCCAAAGACAGATTTACTTATCTGGAAAAGAAACTACTGAGAATTCAGTTCAGATATCAAGAAAGGCTAAAAAATACTGAAGCTACAGAAGGAAGTTCCAATATGGTCTCACTGAAGTTGCAAAAGAAATATAGGGAGGAATGAATGAGTAATAAAGTAGAAGAGAGAGTCAGAATTTTCCAGAATTGATGAATTAATGAAAGATACAATTCCTCAGACTCAGGAAGTCCAACACATATCAAGTAGAAAAAAATTAAAAAACAGTTATCAAGACACACTGTAGGAAAGAAAGAATCTTAAAAGCAGTGGGGTGGGGAGACAGGCAGAGTCTAATGAACTATAAAGTAACGTGTCTTAGACTAAAATCCAATTAGTCGGAATATAGTGTAATCTTCAAAGTGCCTTGTCTGATAGAACAATTGTTTAACCTATGTATTACTATATCAAATCTACTCCAATTCCTTTCACTGTCTCTTTTCACATATTAAATAGGAAGATGTTTTTGTGTTGAAGTCCAATTTCCCAGTTTGTTATGAAAAAGTGCTTAAATAAGAACACTGTATCAGTTGGGGTAAGGTAAACTGCTATAAAAAAACAAATTTATTTTCCTTTCATTTGATGATTAATGGTAGTGTTCCAGATCTACAAGAATTTTTGCTCTATGAGGCAATTCAGGAACTTAGGTATCTTTCACCTTGAGGAGCTGGGAGCGGTGATGCATGCCTATAATCCCAGCACTTGGGAGGCTGAGGCAGGAGGATCACGAGTTCAAAGCCAGCCTCAGCAATGGCAAGGCACTTAGCAACTCAGTAGACCCTGTCTCTAATAAAATACAAAAAAAGGGCTGGGGATGTGGCCCAGTGGTCCAGTGCCCCTGGTGCCAAAAACAACAACAACAACAAAAAAAAAAAAACCACCACCTTGAGGTCCTGGCATCCTCTGGACTCTCTTGTCAACTGCATCCGTGCTGGGAAGAGAGAAGGAGAGCATGGAATAGGTGCATCTGCTTCCTAAAAGCCTTGGACTGAAGTGACAGACACATGTCACTTTCACCTACATGTGTTTGACAAGAGCCAATCACATAATCTCAACTGATATAAGGAAGGATGGGAAATAAAGTCTAACTCTGCTCAGGAAAAAAATAAAAAGAGGAAACATATTTTAAACAGCTATCAGAGTTTTTTTAAATACCCTCACATACAAATAATCAAAGAAAAATCTATTTCTATCTATAAGGTAATCTACATTCAGATTTTGAGGGGAAATTTTTCTAATTCTGCTAATGGACAAATGTGTTAATATGCTGGATGTATTTAACAATTATTTTAAAGTACAGTCTGAAGCAAGATCATTTACATTTTTCTCAATGCATTAAGAGGTCTCTAAACAGTAGGTAAGTACAAGACTGAAAGCAAAATAACCCCCTCCCCCCCCCCCCGAGGTAAAGAAGTTTCCCAAAAGGATTAATTCCTGCCTCTCACTTTATGAACCAAAACTGAATTGACCTTTAAAATAACAGCACTCCATTTTCAAAAATGTCAAATCCAGTCTCTATTGGCTCCCCATTATAATTAAATTGTAAACTCTTTAGAAATTCATCTTCCTATGTCATATGATGGCTCACACACAATATATTTGACAAACCAGGCTGTCAGTAAACATTTGTAGAATTGAACTGCTTTGGTAGCAGAGATGTTCTTGGTATATTTTTGTTCTGTTTTGTTTCATTTTGATTTGTTTTTCCTGACATGGTAACAGACCTGAAACAGAGATTTGCAAAGATCCTTAATCCTTATATCCACTTCATAATTAAAGAGAATATCCAAGGGAAAGGCTGTTGATTTTTCTGGGTACATGTGCACATGAAGGTTACCTGAACTAACTGTAGTCTAATCTTTATTGAAAAGTAATAGTGACTGTACAGGTTTTTGGATTCAAACAGGGTTGTTAAACCAAGCTACTTGCACCAAAACTTCAAAGGTTGGTAATTCTGCTGTGTTAAGTGGGTGTGCCTTCCCACAAATGTTTGCAAGTAGTATAGATTATTTTTTTTTATAAGCCCACAGTTCATATGTTCCACCAGGCTTTTGGGCTTTGCTAGACTAATATATCTGTTTCTTCAGAACTCCTGTACAGAAGGCCTGATTGCACCAACCCAGCATAGCCTCTGCATTCAATAATAGACAACAGTCTCTATTATTGCAGTGCACCATTTGGTGTTCCCAACTAATGGGCTGTCTGCAAAGAGCTACATTAAAGAAGTCCATCTGAGAAGTGGAATCAAACTCCATATTCCAGGGTTTTGAAAGGGAGTGAAAGGCTTTTCCTCTTCTTCTTTTCAGTATTAAATGAAAATGGTTTAAATAGAGTCATTTTCTAATTTATATATGAAAAACTTGGAAATTTGTCTGAGATTACATTGTAAATAATATTAAAGGAAGAAAGTTTTCAATGTTGAACTAACAATTGAATATGAGAGTAAACCAGCTCTCAAAATCCTGGTATCTTGGATGATTTCCAACCCCTCATGGCACCATTGAAGAAAAGGTAATCTAGACTTATTCATAAGTCTATAATATAGGACACATAATTAAGTATAATATAGGTTTAGCAATCATTACTCCTTCTACATTTAGACTTATTTCATCCATCTCTTAGTGTTTTTTTTTTTTTTTTTTTTTTTTTTTGTGTGTGTGTGTGTGTGTGTGTGTGTGTGTGTGTGGTACCAGGGATTGAACTCAGGGGCACTCGAGCTCTGGGCCACATCCCCAGCCCTTTTTTGTATTTTATTTAGAGACAGGGTCTCACTGAGTTGCTAAGTGCCTAACTATTGCTGAGGCTGGCTTTGAACTCGTGATCCTCCTGCCTCAGCCTCCCAAAGTGCTGGGATTACAGGCGTGCGCCACCGCGCCCGGCCATCTCTTATTGTTTTTTGATTAGTGGTTTTTTCTTCTCTCCTAACTTGGATCAGAGAATAAAGTTTTTCTATGTGGTTGAAGAGACCATTGGTAATATTTCTGTTCTTCTACTGGTTTCACCCTCTGAATCTGTGAATTCTGCATCTGTGGATTCAACCAACTCTGAATCAAAAATATTCAAAATAATCTGTGTCTTACTGAATGTGTACAGACTTTTTTGATCATCATTCCCTAAATAATGCAACATAATAGTTATTCACATAAAATGTACCTTGTATTGGGTATCATACATAATCTAGAGCTGATTTAAAGTATTTGAGAAGATGTGCATAGGCTATATGCAAATACTATACCATTTTATAAAAAGGACTTGCACATCCATGAATTTTTGGTATCTGAGAGGGGTCCTGGAAGCAACCCCCTATTGATACAGAGGGACAACTGTATTTAGCTATATGTTTTTCTTTTGTAAAGAACAAGCAGCATACTTATTTAACATTATAAAGAAACATGGATCTTGAATATGTTAAAAGCATTAAATTTCAACTTTTTTTTTGTATACCAGGAAATAAGATTTTAACACAAAGGGATTCATAAATGCAGAATACATTGAATCATTCATAGTGGAAAACTTCTGTTTGATATGGATTAAGAAATGCATATCATTCAAACAATGTTTTACAGTGGAGGAATACATAGCTTTATATCAAAGCAATTTATGTGAAAAATGAATCAAAATGTAAACTGTTGTTTCACAAACATAAAAACTATGATTAGGAACGATAAAGATACCATGCTCAGTCTAATGTCACCAAGTCTTTTTTCCCATTTCTATTGTTGCATTATAATCATACATAATGGTTGGTTTCATTGTTACATGTTGTTACATGCACATGATATAACACTATAATTTGGCTAACATCATTCCCCACTATTTCCCCTTTCCCTTCCGTCTTCCCTCCTCCTATTCCTTTTCCACCATTCCACTCATCTCCCTTCAATTTTCATGAGATTCCCCTATACATATACACCTTTCTTTTCCTTTTTCCTCTCTAACTTTGTGAATTTGGCTTATTGTGCTTAATATAATATATCCATTTGTGAATAACTAGGCTGGTTCCATAACTTGCCTGTTGTGAACTGTGCTGCTATAAACATGGGTGTGCATGTATCCTGATAGTAAGATGATTTTAATTCTTTAGGATAAAAACCAAGGAGTTGTATAGCTGAGTTATATGGTGGTTGCATTCCTAGTCTTTTGAGGAAACTCCACACTGATTTCCACAGTGATTGTACTCCTTTACAATCCCACTAACAGCGTAAGTTTTCCTTTCCTCCACATCCTCCCCAGCATTTATTATTGTTTGTATTTTTTTTCTTTTAGTGAGGGGCTGGGGAGGTTGAACCAGACATACTTTACCACTGAGCTACATCCCCCAGCTCATTTTATCTTGAGATAGGATCTCACTAAGTTGCTTAGGGCCTTATTAAGTTGCTGAGGCTGCTCCTAAACTTGTGATCTTTCTGCCTCACCCTCTCAAGTTGCTGGTGTGTGCCATCATGCCCAGCCTATTGCTTGGTTCTTGATGGCTGCCATTCTAATTGGAATGAAATGAAATCTCAGTGTGGTTTCAATTTGTATTTTACTATTTTCTAATGATGCTTAACATTTCTTCATATATTTGTTGGTCATTTATAATTCTTCTTTTGAGAAGTGTCTATTAAGTTTGTGTGCCCATTTATTGATTGGATTATTTATTTACTTATTGTTAAGTTTTTTTTGGGTTCTTTATATATTTTAGATATTAATCCTCTGTCAAAAGAGTAGCTAGCAAAAATTGTCTCTCATGCTGTAGGTTCTCTTCTTTCCTTTCTTTTTTTTTCAAATTTATTTTTTATTCTAAGTTGTTAGAAATGATAGCAGAATGTATTACATTTCATATTATACTCATAGAGCACATTTTTACATATCTCTGGTTGTATGCAAAGTATATTCACACCATTTGTGACTTCATACATGCACTTAGGGTAATGATATCCATCTCATTCTACCATCTTCTTTTTTTCCTTCACTCTTTGGCCCACTCCCATCACCTCCCTCCACATTGGCCATTCTTGTGTTCCTCTATTCCTCCTATGCTCCCCATCCCAACCCCACTGTGAATCGGCCTCCTTATATCAGAAAAAACATTTGGCATTTGGCTTTTTGGGATTGGCTAGCTTCACTTAGCATTATATTCTCCAATTTCATCCATTTACCTGTGAATGTCATTATTTTATTCTCTCTTATTGCTGAGTAATACTGCATTGTGTAGATATACCACATTTTCCTTATCCATTCATCTACTGAAGGGCATCTAGGTTGGTTCCACAGTTTAGCTATTGTGAATTGTGCTGCTATAAACATTGATGTGGCTGTGTCCCTGTAGTATGCTGGTTTTAAGTCCTTTGGGTACAGACCGAAGAGTGGGATAGCCTGGTCATAAGGTGGTTCCATTCCAAGAAATCTCCATACTGCTTTCCATATTGGCTGCACCATTTTGCTGTCCCACCAGCAATGTATGAGTGTGCATTTCCCCCCACATCCTCTTCAATGTTTATTGTTGTTTGTGTTCTTAATAGCTGCCGTTCTGACTGGTGTGAGATGAAATCTTAGAGTGGTTTTGATTTGCATTTCTCTAGTTGCCAGAGATGTTGAACATTCTTTCAAGTGTTTGTTGATTGATTGTATATCTTCTTCTGAGAAGTGTCTGTTCAATTCCTTGGCCCATTTATTGATTGGGTTATTTGTTTTTTTAGTGTTAAGATTTTTAAATTCTTTATGTATTCTAGAGATTAGAGCTCTATCTGACGTGCGTGTGGTAAAGATTTATTTCCAATTAGTAGCCTCTCTATTCACCTCACTGATTGTTTCTTTTGCTAAGAACTTTGTAATTTGAATCTATCCCATTTATTGATTCTTGATATTAATTCTTGTGCTACAGGAGTCTTATTAAGGAAATTGGGGCCTAATCCAACATGTTGGAGATTAGAGCTTACTTTTTCTTCTATTAGGTTGTAGCGTCTCTGGCCTAATTCCTAGGTACTTGATCCACTTTGAGTTGAATTTTGTACATGGTGAGAGATAGAGGTTTAATTTCATTTTGTTGCATATGGATTTCCAGTTTTCCCAGAACCATTTGTTGAAGAGGCTATCTTTTCTCCAATGTATGTTTTTGGTGCCTTTGTCTAATATAAGATAACTGAAATTATATGTGTTAGTCTCTGTGTCTTCTATCCTGTACCACTGGTCTACCAGCCTATTTTGGTGCCAATACCATGCTGTTTTTGTTACTATTGCTCTGTAGTATAGTTTAAGGTCTAGTATAGTGATGCCACCTGCTTCACTCCTCTTGCTAAGGATTGCTTTAGCTACTCTGGGTCCCTTATTTTTCCAGATGAATTTCATGACTGCTTTTTCTATTTCTAGGAAGAATGTCATTGGGATTTTGATTGGGATTGCATTAAATCTGTGTAGTGCCTTTGGTAGTATGGTCATTTTGACAATATTAGTTCTGCCTATCCAAGAACAGGGTAGATCTTTCTATCTTCTAAGGTCTTCCATAATTTTTTTCTTTAATGTTCTGTAGTTTTCATTGTAGAGGTCTTTCATGTCTTTGGTTAAGTTGATTCCCAAGTATTTTATTTTATTTTTTTTAATGCTATTGTAAATAGGGTTGTTTTCCTCATTTCCCTTTCAGAGGATTTGTCACTGATATATAGAAATGCCATAGATTTATGGGTGTTGATTTTGTACCCTGCTACTTTGCTGAATTCATTTATGAGTTCTAGAAGTTTTCTGGTGGAATTTTTTGGATCTTCTAGGTATAAAATCATATCGTCAGCAAATAATGATAATTTGAGTTCAACTTTACCTATCTGTATCCCTTTAATTTCTTTCGTCTGTCTTATTGCTCTGGCCAGCATTTCAATTACTATGTTAAATAGAAGTGTTGAAAGAGGGCATCCCTGTCTTGTTCCAGTTTTTAGAGGGAATGCTTTCAATTTTTCTCCATTTAGAATAATGTTAGCCTGGGGATTAGCATATATAGCTTTTATGATGTTGAGATATGTTCCTGTTATCCCTAGTTTTTCTAGTGTTTTGAACATGAAGAGGTGCTGTATTTTGTCAATGCTTTTTCTGCATCTATTGAGATAATCATATGGTTCTTATCTTTGAGTCTATTGATGTGATGAATTACATTTATTTATTTCCGTATGTTGAACCATCCTTGCATCCCTGGAATGAACCCCACTTGACCGTGGTGTATTATATTTTTGATATGTTTTTGTATCTGTTTTGCCAGAATTTTATTGAGAATTTTTGCATCTATGTTCATTAAAGATATGGGTCTGAAGTTTTCTTTTTTCGATGTGTCTTTGCCTGGTTTGGGGAACAGGGTGATATTGGCCTCATAAAAATGAATTTGGAAGTGCTACCTCTTTTTCTATTTCCTGAAATAAATTGAAGAGTATTGGTATCAGTTCTTCTTTAAAGATCTTGTAGAACTTGGCTGTGTATCCATCTGGTCCTGGTCTTTTCCTGATTGGTAGGCTTCTGATGGCATCTTCTATTTCGTCACTTGAAATTGGTCTGTTCAAATTGTGTATATCATCCTGCTATAATTTGGGCAGATCATACAACTCTAGGAATTTGTCGATGCCTTCGGTGTTTTATTTTGTTGGAGTACAAGTTTGCAAAAATAATTTTGAATTATTTCCTGTATTTCTGTATTATTTGTTGTGATATTTCCTTTTTCATCACATATGTTAGTAATTTGAGTTTCCTCTCTCCTTCTCTTTGTTAGCCCAGCTAAGGGTCTGTCAATTTTATTTATTTTTTCAAAGAACCAACTTTTTGTTTTGTCAATTTTTTCAATTGTTTCTTTAGTTTCAATTTCATTAATTTCAGCTCTGATTTTAATTATTTCCTGTCTTCTACCACTTTTGGTGTTAGATTGTTCTTCTTTTTTTAGAGCCTTGAGATGTAATTTTAAGTCATTTATTTGTTGACTTTTTCTTCTTTTGAGGAATGAACTCAATGCAATGAACTTTCCTCTTAGAACTGCCTTCATAGTGTCCCAGAGATTTTGATATGTTGTGTCTGTGTTCTCATTCACTTCTAAGAATTTTTAAATCTCCCCTTTGATGTCATCTGCAACCCATTGTTCATTCAGTAGAATATTATTTAGTCTCCAGGTGTTGGAGTAGCTTTTATTTCTTATTTTATCATTGATTTCTAATTTCATTCCATTATGGTCTGATAGAATGCAGGGTAGTATCCCTACTTTTTTATATTTGCTAAGAGTTGTTTTGTGGCATAGTATATGGTCTATTTTAGAGAAGTATCCATGTGCTGCTGAGAAGAAAGTGTATTTGCTTGTTGAAGGATGAAATATTCTATATAAGTCAGTTAAGTCTAAGTTGTTTATTGTATTTTTGAGTTCTACAGTTTCTTTGTTCATCTTTTGTTTGTAAGATCTATCCAGTGGTGAAAGGGGTGTGTTAAGTCACCCAGAATTATTGTGTTGTGGCCAATTTGACTCTTCAACTTGAGGAGAGTTTGTTTGATCAACATGGATGCTCCATTGTTTGAGGCATATATATTTATAATTGTTAAGTCTTGTTGGTGTATGGTTCCCTTGAGCAGTATATAGTGTCCTTCTTTATCCCTTTTGATAGACTTAAGCTTGAAGTCAACTTTATTTGATATGAGGATGGAAACCCCTGCTTGTTTCCTCAGTCCATGTGAGTGGTAGGATTGCTCCCAACCTTTCACCCTCAGCCTATGGATATCTTTTCCTATGAGATGAGTCTCTTGGATGCAGAATATTGTTGGGTCTGTCTTTTTTATTCAATCTGCTAGTCTATGTCTTTTGATTGGTGAGTTTAGGCCATTATCATTCAGAGTTATTATTGAGATGTGTTTTGTATTACCAGCCATTTTTGTTTATTTTTGGTATTTAACTTGACATGGTTTCTCTTCTGATTGTTTTTTTCCTTTAGTGTAATACCTCTCTGTGTTGGTTTTCATCATTGTTTTTCTTTTCCTCTTCATGGAATATTTTGCCGAGGATGTTCTGTAGTGTTGGCTTTCTACTTGTAAATTCTTTTAACTTTTGTTTATCATGGAAGGTTTTTATTTCATCCTCAAATCTATAGCTTAATTTGGCTGGGCATAAGATTCTTGGTTGGCATCCCTTTTCTTTCAGAGCTTGGAATATGTTGTTCCATGATCTCCTAGCTTCCAGTGTCTGAGTTGAAAAATCTGCTGTGATACGAATTGGTCTCCCCCTATATGTGATATGATTCCTCTCTTTTACAGCCTTTAAAATTCTATCCTTTTTCTGTATGCTAGGCATTTTCATTATAATGTGTCTCGGTGTAGATCTGTTGTAATTTTGTACATTTGGTGTCCTATATGTCTCTTATATTTGGTTTTCCAATTCATTCTTCATGCTTGGAAAATTTTCTGATATTATCTCATTGAAGAGGTTGTGAATTCCTTTGGTTTGAAACTCTGTGCCTTCCTCTATCCCAATTACTCTTATATTTGGTCTTTTGATGCTGTCCCATACTTCTTGGATGTTCTGTTCATGGTTTCTTACTATCTTCATTGTGTGGTCAACTTTATTTTCAAGATTAGATACTTTGTCTTCATTGTCTGAAGTTCTTTCTTTCAGCTGATCTAGTCTATTGGTGATGCCTTCAATTGTGTTTTTTATTTGGTTAATTGTTTCCTTCATTTAAAGGATTTCTGACTGGTATTTTTTTAGAGTTTCTATCTCTTTTTTGAAGTAATCTTTTGCTACCTGTATTTGCTCTCTTATATCTTTGTTGTAGTGGTCAACTTTTGCCTGTATTTGCTCATTTAGGTCATTCTTTGATTCACAGATCTTTTTAATTATGAACCTTCTGAACTCCTTCTCTGACATTTCATCAGCTTCGCTGAGCATGGGTTCTATTATTGTAGAATCCTGGTTTGTTTGGGGTACTTTTCTCCCTTGTTTTTTCATGTTGTCTATTTGCCTTACTTTCTTGCAGTGTAGATCTGATATATTACAGTTTCTTCCCTATAGTCTTATAATATCCTTGCAGGTTGTTTGTGCCTCCCCTTAGTGTTGGGCTATCAGAACCTGCCATTGTCCCTCAAAGTATGCTACTTGGGGCTGGATCCACGCAGGTTGGTGTGGGTCGAACTGGTTGAATCTGAGCTCCTGAGGTGGTCTGCTGGGCCTGGCGTCCCTCCAATACAGGATCCCAGGACTTCCCTGGGCCTGCCTGGACTCAAGAAGAGTTGGAGGGTCTGTCCTTGCTGGCTCCTTCTCTAGGGAGGAGGTCGGTGGGACTGGCTGGAGCCTGGGCCTGGTGGCACTCTAATGTAGGACCCAGGACTGTCCTGGGCACACCTAAACTCAAAGCAGAGTTGGCGGGTCTGTCCTTGCTGGCTCCTGCTCTTAGGTGGAGGTCAGTGGGACTGGCTGGAGCCTGATAGCACACCAGCAGTGGTCAGCGGGACTGACCTGGGCCTGGCGTCACTCCAATGCAGGATCCGGGACTGACCTGGGCCCACCTGGACTCAAGCAGAGTTGGAGGCTGGCTTGAGTCCAGGCTGGCTCCTGCTCTGGGGCAGAGGTTGGTGGGACTGTCTCTTCTTTCCTTTCTATGCAGAAATTTTTTAATTTGATCCCATCTCATTTATTAACCCTTGGCATTATTTCCTGAGCTTCAGGGTCTTATTGAGAAAGTTGTTGCCTGTGCAATATGTTGAGTTATTATATTTCTTCTGGGAGTTGCATAGTGTCTGGTCTAATTCATAAGCCTTTGACCCATTTAAGTTGACTTTTGTACAGGCTGAGATATTAGAATATAGCTTCATTCTTCTGCATATGTAAAATAACTTCCCTAGCACCATTTGCTAAATAGGCTGCCTTTTCTCCAATGTTTTGTTTTGTTTCTGGCACCTTTGTTGAGAATCAGATGACTGTGTGGGTTTGTCTCTGTATCTTCTATTCTGTTTCATTGGTCTATGTGTTTGTTTTAATGCCAGTTTCATGCAGTTTTTGTTACTATAGTTCTGTAGTATGATTTATGATTACAGAAGGCAAGATGTTCAAAGTCAGATATTGTGATACTTCTAGCATTGCTTTTTTGTGTTTAGAATGTCTTTGGCTATTTTGGATCTTTTATTCTTCCAAATAAATTTTAGGACTATTTTTCTAGTTATTTTTGATGGGGATTGCACTGAATGTGTTCTAATTAGTTATTGTATCTTTCCTTCTAGCAAACAAGACAATAAACCTTTTACACTTGAATATATCCCACTCCTATAAAGTTGTTACTAACTACCTTTTGTTTCTTATTTTATAAAACAAGATGGAATTGTTATTTTTAATAGTCAAATATTCTAAGTTTGCCAACATCTTTTAACTTCTGTGCATACTGTTATTTATTATATCCCTCCTGTCCCTTCTGGGTATACTTTTTTTCATAATATAATTGTTCTTTTAGAAAGGGTGCTTGGGTGGAATGGAGGCCTGAAAATGTCTAGTTTCTCCTCATCTTCAAATAATTAGTTATCTGGGAGTAGAACTGTAGGCTGTCAGTTATCTCTCCCTCTGGACTTTGAAGATGTTTACTTCAATGTCTCCCGAAATCTATGATTACAGAAGGCAAGTTTACTGGCAATCTAATTTTCTTTTCAGGCAGTCTTGCTGTGGGATTGGGTAGTATTTGAGATTTTCTTTTTATCTTTGATGTTCTGCAGTTTCCCTTTGAGATAGATTTTTTCATTTAAGTGGCTTGAAATTTGAGATACACTTTCTACCTAAGGACTTGGGGCTCTCTTCAACTCAGAAAGATTCTCAGCCAATTTCCTCTCCAATATTGCCTCTCCAGTACTACTTTTAATCAGTCTCAACATCTACAAACTGGATTCTCTTTATCTCACCTCCAAGTACTTTTAGTCAGGGTGTACACAGACAACATAAGATTTCTAACAGGTGTCTCCAAACCTATAAGGCCTATAGATTTTCCAGGGGGAAAAAAAATGAGTTTACAAAACATCCACAGCAAGGTCCATCACAGTGAAATGATGGGGGAGAAAGAAAAATTCCTAAAATGTCCCTTTCATAGTAATACTGGAAACACAGGAAGCATGAAATGTTTAACCTAAAAGAAACTTCATTTTCTAAATAATAAACTTGAAACCAAGAGAGAATAGGATGATTTTTATTCCAAGCTATTGGTTGGATTCAAGACAAAGCTTAAACTTTTGGCTGGGGGTCATTTCAAGACGGCAGAATAGAGAAGGTCACTTTCCTGGCTGCTCCATGATGTGAACCAAGAAAGCAGACAGGCATCTTCTAAGCAAGGTGGCTGAATGAAAAGGGCGGGGGGGTTACTGGAATTTAATACTGGGACTCAGAAGGTTAGATATATTAAAATCAGGAAGAAATCCCCAGTGCTACAGCCACTGCCACAGCCAGAGACACCACCCAGTGCAGTCCCTCCATGAGCAAAATAGAGGGATAAAGGAATTAAAGGAACTGGCATTTTTAGAAGGACTGAGGCATGTCTGGGTATGGAAAGTTTTGAGATCAAAGACGCTGCCCAAATTAACTGAAAGGCATGCTGCATAATGTCCCTGTATAGGAAAGGAACCACGTCTCTCCCGGCCACGAGTAGAGGACAGAAGAAGGAACAATTTTGCAGCCCTGACATGGGGTCCAGCAGGTGAGAGAGCCAATTCCTGGCAAACCTGAGTCTGGCCCAAAATACAGGACTGGCAAACCCATACTGCACAACATAGAGTGACCAGGAGAAAATCAAATGTGGAGAGGTTTACACAAAGAACAACTGATCTTGGAAACCCACCTAGCTCTCCCCATCCCCTTCCAATCTGTCTGCTTGCAGGATGGCCTTGGAGAGACGTGCCTGTCCAGGAATTCAAAAGGGCAGCAGGGTAGGGAAGAATTGAGTTTTGAGACTGAACCTGAGGCCAGAAAATGTGCAGTCTGCAGGTGACATAATGGACTAAGAACTGGCTCCTCCACCACAGAAGTGGAACCCAAGGGAGATCCCTGGGGTGCAGTCTCCTTCTAGCTGCGGACCAGCAGTTGCTACACACTGGTGGTGCAATGATTTAAAATCTCCAGACCAATTGGCATTCAGGAAAGAGCCTGGAGCCTATAAGCCTAAAGCCTGCCGCCAGAATTTCTGCCTACTTGATAAACTCCCTTACTCTAGCAACCCCACCCTGAGAGTGGAGAAAGCATCATCCTGCAGATGACCCCACCTGACACTGCTGAGAAGGGAAGCTGAGAATCTTTTGAACTCCAATGGAAATAATTCTTTAACTTTTCATCAAGTGCTTTGTTTTCTTCTTTTCTTTTCTTTCTTTCTTTATTATTTTTTTCTTTTCTCTGTTTAATTGCAACCTTAATGGTTCATGAACATTTATACATATTCATATTTGGGATTTTTCTAAATTTTCAAAAATTTCTAAAATTTTTGAAAGCACTTATTTTTCAAGGGTCTGGTTTTTGCGGGCTAGGATATTTGATTAGTATATTTCAGGTTTTGTTTTGGATTCTTTTATTTTTATTTTTCATTTTTTTACTTTACATATATTTTTCTCTCTCTTTTTCTGCTAACAGCTAATCTCTATTGTTCTTTCACTCTCCCTTTAATGTTTTACTTCTATCTTCTCTCCTCCTCCCTCATAATCATCACATCCTATCTCATTTTTATTCTCTCCCTGTCCACCATTCAAAATTGTAAATCCTTTTGTAAACTTACTTCTTTATTGTGGGCAATAACTGATCACATCATATCTGTTTATTGTGACAACACTGTAGATGTCATAGCAGGAACTATTTGGTTTAATGCTGTATATTGCTTGCATTGGTTGTTATTATTATTTGTCTCCTCATAAATGGTGAGGTACTGAAAAACTTCAGGGACACTACAAGTCTATAAGGTAGAAACTCTACTGCCTCGGATCCATACTTTTAGTTGGTTAGACACACAAACAACATGAAAAAGTGAGGTAACAAATCATCCCAAACAAACCAAGATACTCCAATAACAGAATCCATCAACAACACAGTAGAAGAAAGGTCAGAGAAGGAGTTTTGAATGTACATAGTTATACTAATCTGCTAGGTAAAGGACAATGTAAGGAATGACATCAGAGAGAAAATTCAGGAGTGAAAGATCACGTCAATAAAGAGGGATTCTGAAAAAAAAAATCAAGTAGAAATCCTTGAAATAAAGGAATCAATAAACCAAATTAAAAACCCAATGGAAAGTATCACTAACAGACTAGACCACTTGGAAGAGAGAGTTTCAGGAAATGAAGACAAAATATATGATCTTGAAAATAAAGATGACCATGGAGAAAAGATGTTAAGAGACCATGAACATAACTTCCAAGAATTATTGGATAACATGAAAAGACCAAATTTAAGATTTTTTTTGTATATGAAGGCTCAGAGATACAAACAAAAGGCTGCACAATCTTTTCAATAAAATAATGCCAGAAAATTTCCCAAACCTAAAGAATTAAATGTAAAAATCAGATACAGGAGGCACACAGGACCCCAAATATACAAAATTACAAAAGACCCACACCCAGGCACATTATTATGAAAATACCTAACATACAGAATATGGATAGATATTTAAAGGCTGCCAGAGAAAAATGACAGTTAACATTTAGAGGGAGACCAATCCAGATCTCAGTGGCTTTCTCAACCCAGACCCTCAAAGTAAGGAGGTCTTGGAATAATATATGTCAAGCTCAAAAAAAAAAATAAAAAAAAAAAAAAAAAAAAAAAAAAAAAAAATGGATGCCAGCCAAGAATACTATACCCAGTTTTAGAATTGATGATGAAATAAAAACCTTCCATGGAAAACAAAAGTTGAGAGAATTCACAACTAAAAAGCCTGCACTGCAAAACATGATCAATAAAATATTTCATGAAGAAGAAATGGAAGTGAAAAGTGAAAACCAGCAAAGGGAGGAACTACACTAGAAGGATAGTCAGTCAATGGAGAAACTAATTCAAATTAAAAACCAGAAATAAATCAAAATGACAGGGAATAAAAATAATTTCTCAACAATAACATTGAATATAAATGACCCAAACTCATCAATCAAAAAATATAGACTGGCAGATCAGTTTTAAAAACAAGACCTAATAATATGTTGTCTCCAAGAGACTCATTTCATAGGCAAAGACATCCACAGACTGAAGGTAAAAGGATGGGGAAAAAAATGTATCATTCACATGGATCTTGTAAAACAGCAGGTGTTCCTATCCTCTTATGAGATAAAATGGACTTCAAACCAAAATTAATCAGAAGGGACAAAGAAGGACATTTCATACTGCTTAAAGAAATTATCCATCAATGACTGAATACACTTTCTTCTCAACAGCACACAGATCCTTCTCCAAAATAGACCATATCTTAGGCCACAAGGCAACTCCTAGCAAATACAGAAAAATAGAGATAATACCATGCATTCTATAAGATTATAGTGGAATAAAATTAAAAATCAATGATAAAATAAAAAATAAGAGATACTCTAACACCTGGAGACTAAATAATACACTATTGAATGGCCAATGGATACAGAAATCAGGGATGAAATAAAAAAAATAGTTAGAGGTAAATAAGAATAGTGACACAACATATCAATATCTCTAGAACACTATGAGGGCAGTTCTAAGAGAAAAGTTTATTACATTGGGCTCATTAATTAGAAGGATATAAAGTTACCAAATAAATAACCTAACATTACATCTCAAAGCCCTAGAAAAAGAACAAACCAACACCAAAAATCAGTAGAAGACAGGAAATAATTAAAATCAGAACTGAAATCAATAAAATTGAAACAAACAAACAAAAAAACCCAAACGCCTTTTAATTTTATCTTTCAATTCTTGAAAAATACCATGTTTAAGAGTGTCTGCTCAATTGCCACGTATTTATGGATTTTTGAAATTCCCTTCCACTTTTGATTTTTAATTTTATGCTATAATGTTTATAAAATAAATTTAATATTTTAATATCTATTAACCTTTATTTCATTCCCTACAAGTGTGTCTATCCAGTATAATATTCCCTTTGCTATTCAGATCATTGAGTATATACATCTAATTG
This sequence comes from Tamias sibiricus, assembly GCA_025594165.1. Lineage (NCBI taxonomy): Eukaryota > Metazoa > Chordata > Mammalia > Rodentia > Sciuridae > Tamias > Tamias sibiricus. The sequence goes on from CM046659.1 coordinate 93,327,164, forward strand.
GTTTAAAATATTTTTCAAAGTCTTCTGTTTTGAGATTACCATTTTGTATGACTTGATTTTTCTTACAATAAGTGGGGAATGGTGTCTTGTGGTATTAAAGTGTTGTTTTCTATCTTTTTATTCAATTCTCTCCATCTTACCTTTTTATATCTTGGAAGTACTAGGTGAGTTGCAAGATACTCTTGTTGCATTATCCTAGGGAAAGGTCCCTTTTATCTTTATGTAATATTCTACTTTTCCTCTATTCAGTTTTTTTAATTTAAAATACATTTTATCTTATATGCCTTTTGTTTTAAACTGTTTTGCATACCATAATTTCACCACCCCAGCTTTCTTTTGCTGACTTTTGTATGTAACATTATACATCCTTTTGCTTTCAGTCTACTTGTGTCCTTTGATTCAGAGTTGACTGTGGATTATATACAGTCGTATTTTTTTTAAGATTTAATTCTGTTACTCAATCTTTTTGTTTTGGTGTTTTGTAACAATGCATTTGTAATCAAATAAATTTCTAAAAGTGAAAAAACAAAAAATAATGACACATTTTTCTGAATTTTGGAACAGTATTCTTAATGCTCTTCCACATTGCCTTCCAAAAACAAAATCCATGCTCTGATCATTTTCTCATCCAATAATGGAGGGTCTTGAATATTAAGGGGCAATAGGGACCTCTAGAATAATGAAGTCACTGACTTGCCCAGCAACAAGGATAAATTGGTCCTCCAACACTGAGCCAGGCCCAAGAGGTCAAACAAGAGCAATTAAAGAAAAACTACTAGAAATGCTATGAATTAGAAAGCAGGTTCAGTTAAGGAACCGAATAGCAAACCCACACGGATTACCTGTGGGTGGTTACAAAAAATGAAGTTTCCACCAATTTCTTAAGAACCATATTTAAGAGCTAATTGGTAAAAATTGATTTAATTAGAAGAGCCCTTTCATAGGCTAAAGAGTTTCTAATCATAAATACCAGGGGAAACTGATGGCTGATTAAGGAATGGAAAGAAGAGGTAAATCAAGGATGGAAGTGATTAACCAGACCAGATGAATATGCAGGTTGTTCTTTGAAAGGAAAGATAAATGGAGCTGAAAAGAGTCATGTGCTACTTTAATCTACCAACTGTGGGGTAATTTCAGTATTCCAGTTTACATTGTACATACCACTGTACTAGAGGTGTCCTGGGAAAATGACAAAAAAAGCTTTAGAAGCAGCAGAGTTAATAAATACCATACACTGCACTTCCTTTCCTCCTGCACAGCAAAATGAAAAGGAGAGATTGCATAAAGGAGAAGGTCCCATTTTGTCACCTCTGGGTAAGGCAAAGCAGGATGTAACTGGATTTTACCCACAAAAATATAAGGAAGTGGTTCTAAGTCAAACAAATACAGATCCTCAACCTGCTTAAAGCACTCAAAAAGAAAAAAGAAAAAAAACAATTCTTAAGCAATAGGAGAGGAAGGGCACTTAGCTGAGCCTGAAAGGATGAATCTAATGTAGACCAAAAAGCATGGATATGTTAAGGTGAAGTAGAAACACAGCCTTAATCTTGCTTTAAAAAAAAAAAAAAATGAGATGAATGTCTCTGCTGGGATAAAGAAGGCTTGGGGGCTTATAGAGAAAGGAATGTACTTGAAACAGCCATTAGGGGATGGAATTAACCAGGTAATGAAGGAAGAACAAGTAATGAGTTGATGTGCAATGACCAAAGAGGAAATATAAGCTTTTGTGGGCCATTTGGGTTTAATTATGAGTCTTTCTTTAGCAGTTTTCTGTGGTTTGGAGCAGTAGACAAAAGAAGAAGGCTGAAGGATGGAGAATATGATTAACAAGACCAGAATAGCCAAGCAGGCTGAAAAGATCACCCTGAAGTCAGTGAATATTCAGCCCTTGGTGAGGAGAGAGTCTAATGCATGTGGCCAGAGGAAATAAACTGTCAAGACTGACAGTTACAACTTTCAGTGGATTGGCAAGAATAGTAAGAGGGCAGAATTGATAGTCCTGGAGAAATAGAAACTTAGCAGAAAAAGGTGGCTAGTGATGCCAATTATATTATCCCAAGGGATCTAGAAAACTGAGTCACATCCAAGACAGCATCAATATCTAGGTTATGTCTGGAAGTAGGGAACCTCAGCAGGAATCATTAGGCATCAGTAACACATAGTGCAGCAGGTAGCACAGTCAGAGGCCAATACAGGCAGCAATACTTTTTGTGCTGAACAGGGTACTACCCACAGGAAGAAGCTGACAAGGAATCAGCTTCTCTGGGAGGGGTCATGCATGAATCAGGACTATGTTTGAAATCCAAAAAAGGATAGAGAACACATCAGAAACCAAGACAGAAGCCAGCCATAGAAATAGGGTACCTACAATAGGGCCTGGGATCCAATACTGAACAGGGTAGAAACTCAGGATTCATTCAAGGCATGTTCAGTCAAAGACCTTTTCACAATTCTATCATAAATCCTAAGGAGCTAGGCGCAGTGGCACATGCCTGAAATCCCAGAGGTTCAGGAGGCTGAGACAGGAGGGTCGCGAGTTCAAAGCCAGCCTCAGCAACTTAGCGAGGCCCTAAATAAAATACAAAAAGGGTTGGGGATGTGGCTCAGTGATTAAGCACCCCTGGGTGCAATCCCTAGTACCAAATAAATCCTAAGGAATAAAAGTATCCTTCTGACTTTAATATATATCCAGGGTTGGTTCTGATCAGTTTAAGCTGAGCAGAGCTGGCCTCAAGCTGTCGAGTTTCAATACCTGCAGCTCAGTGATTCTCAAATAGGGGCATTTTTTGTCTGCTGTGTAATATTTGGCAATGTCTAGAGGCATTTTTAATTGTCAAGGATTGGATGGGGGATTTCCCACTAAACAGCTTACAATGCACAGAGCAGCCCATCACACAAAGAATGATCCAGCCCAAAATGTGAATTATTTGGAGGCTGAAAAATTCTGTATAGGTAGGAATGGGTTGGTCAGGGACAAGGACCAATAATCAAGAGAAAAGTTGTTATTATTTTATGGGTGTTCATTCATTCATTCACTCATCCTTCCAGCAAACACCTTTTATTATGTGCCAGAGGCCATGAGGCTGTATTGGGCAGTGAGGAGACAATGATGATTAAGAAATGGTTCTTGCCCTCAAGAAGCTCTTAGTTTATAAAAGGAAAATCACAACTTCATCAGTTTCATTAAATTTTATCAAAAATGCCAAGAGCCCAAATGTAAAGATTATTATTGTTTTAGTTCATCTTATTCTTTGCAGAATAATTTGAGATATTCCAAAAATCAAATTGGTTTCAGTTTAAAATCATAGTGGGATGCCCTCAATAGAAGACATGATATGTATGGATTGAGGTTAGGTACAAAGATAATACTTGGATGAAATGTAAAAAGTAAAACTAGTACAATGTTAATGGTGGAGTCTAGGTTGTGGGTTCACTCTAAACATTTTTCAATTTTCCTTCATGTTTGAAAATTCTTATACCAAAATGCTGAATGAAATGCAGCCTAATTCCCCATTCCTTGTTTAACAAAGAAAATTTTGAAACTAAATCATATGTATTTAAGTAGACAATAAAAATGGTTCTGGCAAACCTTAGTTACCTGTTGCTTCAGAAACACAGTTGCTGTATGTTGTTGAGATGTGCAGTCCAGAGATCTGAATCATATCCATCACCTGAGAGCTTGTCAGAAATGCTGAATCTCAGAACCCAAGACATTTTCAATCAAAAGTTGCTATTACCAAGATTTCCAAATGATTCACATGCACATTTAAAAAAAAAATTTTTTTTGGTACTGGGGATTGAACCCAGGGGCAGTTAACCACTGAGCCACATCCCCAACCCTTTTTAAAATTTTATTTAGAGACAGAAATTTAGAGACAGAGTCTTGCTGAGTTGCATAGGGTCTAAGTTACTAGGCTGGCCTTGAATTTGTTATCCTCCTGCCACAGCCTCCTGAGCCAGTGGGATTATAGGCATCAGCCACCACACCTGGCTGCACATTAAAATTTGAGAAGCACTGGGGTAATAAGGATCAAGAACTGCAGACCCACTTTCTAGTTTTCATTCATTCGTAATTTTTAAAAATATATTTATTGAGTAGTGAGGTACAGTGGCATAGGCCTGTAATTTCAGAGACTAGGACAGCTAAGGCATCCTCAGCAACTTAGCAAGGTCCTAAGGAACTCAGTGAGATCCTGTCTCAAAATAAGAAATAAAAAGGGTTGGGGATGAGGGTGTGGCTCAGTGGTTAAGACCCCCTGGGTTCAGTTCCTGGTACCAAAAAAAAAACATACACACACATAATATGTTTATTGAATGTGTTGAATGCCTATTATGTTTCTGACACTGTTGTAAATGCTAGGGATAGAGCAATGAGTAAGACACATCCTTCCTTAAGTTCTAGTGAAAGAGAATAATAAACAAGAAGGCAAAATATTTCAGAAAATGTATATGGAATATAGAAAATAAAATAGGTAAGGTATTAAGAAATATTGGTTAGAAGCTATGTTAATTAGGGAACTCAACAGATATTGAGCAGAACCCTGAATGATGAAGTGACAAGTCAAGTGGAGGTAGGGCATACTTCCCAACAGAGGAAACAGGGACAGAACAGAATATATAAAATCCCTGGCACTGGAGCCAAATCAGATATGCCACTTCACATTTCTGAAACAGATATGCCTGATCTGTAAAACAAAGGTTTTGGACCAAATGATCCCTGAAGAAGTCCTTTACAATTCTCCATTTTCAATTCTACTCAAGAATATTCATGAATCTTCTAGGAAGAAGACAGGACTATATATATATATATATATGTATGTATGTACATGTATATACATAAATATATACACACATATGTATTTTTTATATTTATATATATTATTATATTTATATATATATATGTATACACACACACACACACACACACACACACACACACACACATATATATTTAAGATGGAATCTCACTGTTGCCCAAACTGGGCTCAAGCAATCCTCCTGCCTCAGCTTCCCTAATAGCTGGGACTATAGGTATGCACCACCATGAACTACACTTTTAGTGAAGACAAACACATAGCTATTTTTACAATATAGTTATGTGTTTGTCTTCGTTGTTTAAAATGATCCCACCTTCTGTAGTTCTGATCTGCATTTTAGTTAATTCATCTTCTGTAGATCTGTTCTTCTACTATTTTCTTGCCTTACAAAGACAAGTCAGAATAATTGATAATTATCAATCTATAAGTGCTCTTGAAGCCCATCCAATCACAGTCCCTCTCATTTTCCGTTTATTAGTTGATACATCATATAGGAATACTGCCTGCCAAGGATGCCAAGATTCTAGTAGCTGAGACTTGCGATCTAGATAATGGGTAGAGAAATACCTAAATCCAGCTCCATCAAGTATCCCCTGAGTTTCCTCTGGAAGCTATTTACACATGAATCAATAGCAAAAGGAAAACAAGTAACCACATCACACATCTCACTGGCAAGCTTCTGTTGGAGCTACACAGTGTGTAGCTGTGTCCAGATCTAATGGGTTTTACCTCACCCTCAATCCTAAATTCACACCTCACCAACATCAGACTGCTCAAAGAAGATGATGGGTATCTTCCCAGACTCATCTCCCGCCATTCCTCCTGTTACATTGTGATCCAGATACATGAAAAGGGGTTTGTTCCTCAGTCTTAAGATACACAGTACTGTTCCCTTGGCCTAGAACACTCTTTCCACCCACAAACATCTTCATCTAGCTAAGTTCTGCCCATGTTGTGAGTCTCTGAGTCCTCTCCAATACCACCATGTACTTCTACCACTAAAGCCTTTATCACACTGTATTGTCATGGTGTGTTTATTTGTGTGCAGCCCCAGAGGCTGCTAAGAAACACAAGATTTCAAGTGCATCTCCTTCACCTTTCTTAGTTCAGAATTGTATCTATAGTCTGTGCTACAACATAGGTGCTTATGTATCAAGTGGATGAGCACAATTTCCATTTGTCCCTTTATTGATTGGTCTAACCCCTATGCAACCATCTTTAGATCTCTGTTCTTCTCAAGAAAACTTTCTAATCTTTTTGAACAAGAAAAGTTTTCAGAATTGTGAACTTGCTCCCTTGATATCTTCATGTCCAAATAAGAATTTCTTTTCAAGAGTCCCTAGGACAGAAACCACAGTATTTCAAAAATACAGAAGGAGAATTTTTTATAATTTTTTATAATCCAGGAATTCATGACTCCTGTGATAGCTGAAATAAATATACTGCCTTAGTCATCACTGTCCTCTTAAACCAGTTTGAGGAAACATGTTTTGCTTTTTGTTTTAAACAGGAACAGATTGCTCAGGGTTTAGGAGAGCCAGACACGAATCAGAAAGCCCTTCCTCTTTCATTTTAGAAGTCCTTGCTCTCTGCTTAGTTGGAGATATTTACTGACATACAGATGAAACCACCTTCTTTCTCTTCTCCCGATGTCATTGTGGGAAAGAAATTGTGAGTGCTTCCTTGGCAGCAAGCCTCAGGAGGTTATTCAGGACAGGGCGGTGAATTCTGTTCACCTTCAACACTGGAAATGCTGAACGGAGGTGGCCTGAAGCTAAACTCAGAGAGGGAACTGGGGTTGAAATGTGCTCTTCAGCTGCTTAGATAAACTCAACAAACTGTAGAATGATGCCAGATCAAAAGAAGAGCAAGCAGCTAATCTGTTCCAAAATTCCTTCCGGCATTTTCTAACTGAACCAATCTGGTGTTTGTTTGTTTGTTTTTGGAGGTCTATGGAAGAAAACCAAAATTTTCTGAGTTCTTTTTGAATCCCAGGCACTGTGAAAAATCTTTATGTGCATTGTCTTAATCATTCATATAACCATGCAAGGTATCTATTTTTATACACATTTCACAAAGAAATTGAAGCTCAGAGAAAGCAAGTTACTTAACCATTGAATTAACGAACAGTAGAGATTCAAATCCATGTCTAATAGATTCCAAACCTAGTATATTTTCCTTCCGTACCTAGAAATAGAAATATGTCCCGCCTTTTGGAGATAGCTTCCAAATTATAAAGGGTTCCATACAGCTTATAGCATCATAGCAATAACCATTCCATAGGAGATCAGTAGTTGATCCTAGGCATACTATTACTTCTAACTATATTGCCATAGTAAGATTCCTTGGACAGTATTTTGACAATGGTTAGCTGTTTACCCAATGGTCTGGCATCCCTTAAAAACTAAAGATGATTCTGGAATCCAGCTTTGTATTTGCTGTTCCTCAGACTAAAATACCTTTCCTGTAATTCTCCACCTGGTGAATTTAAAACTGTTTTCAAGTTATTTATCCTTTAATTCCCAGTTCTGCAAAACTCTCTGTAATACCCCTCAATACTTAAAAATTCCCTCTGCATCGTATATCTGTATTTTGTAACATCTATCCAGGGATATTATAATGATTTGTTTATATTCACCATTACAATATGAGCTCCTAGAAGGCAGGGAGGGCAGAGAGAATGTGATTCATTTTTGTGTTGCTTATCCCAGGGCCTGGCACTCACAGCCACTCATTAAATGTTTGTTGAATTGATGTAGCAGAGACCACAATTGTGAAAACAACTAGCTATAAAGCAACTGGCTAAGAATTGCCATTAAAATGGGTTCAAGATGGTACATAAGCATGTAAAAACAATCCACTGTTTCCATTTAGAGCAAAAGTGGTTTGGAAAAGTTACACAACAAAATAGTAGACGGGCTAAAGTTTTAGAATGAGTATAACTTTGCCAGGTGGAGAGGGAATGAGAAGAAAGTCATTTCAAATATAGAAAAGCCAAAGCAAAGGAAAGAAAGTAGGAAACTATGGCAAGTAGCTGAGAGGGGAACCCAGGGATTTATTTTTAAACTTTTGAGGGAGATAGTGTCAAAGGAACAAAAGTCAAAAGAGTTGAGAATGTTTGTCAACAATATCAATGTCACCTACTTATTTCTTTATACTTCATGCTTAATATATTATTTACAGTAGAGTTACAGTCCAGAGGTCATGAAGCCTGGAGTGTGCTTATGAATAGGCCATTGACTTAGACTACTTCTTTCTTAACATCACTTGCAGGACTTTGGGGGAAGTGAGGTTAAGCGGGCCATGGGCAAAGATTGTCAAGAGGGGCTGGGGTTGTGGCTCAGTGGCAGAGTGCTCGCCTCGCACGTGCGTGGCCCGGGTTCGATCCTCAGCACCACATAAACATAAATGCATTGCATTGTGTACAACTAAAGTAAATAAATAAATATTAAAAAAAAAAGATTGTCAAGACTGAAGGAAAATTTTTGGAAGATAATAACAGATCTCCTCTTTCTAACACTAAAAAATGAAGAACAACCCATAGTGTTTGCACATCAACATATCCCTGAATTAATTCTTTAAGAGATCCTCTAGTTAAGGGCAAGGGGGAAAGTTGACACTGAAATAATCAAATTTCTCTCCTATAGTCTAAGAAGCCCTAGAGCAGTGGTTCTTAACCTCGCTTTACAATCACCTAGGGAACTCTCAAAGTCCCTGGTACCCAGGCCACATTACAGACTAATTGATGCAGAATCTCTGGAGATGGACTCAGACATCATGAGGTTTTAAAGCTCCTCAGTGCATAATCAAGTCTGAAAACTGCTGCCCCCAAACTGGGGAAAGTGGTGAGTAAATGCAATGGAGAGAATATGATTCTGTAGATCCAGAGTAGCCCCCCAAATCTTCATTTCCAAAAGGTACTCCAAATGATTCTCGGGCAGGTTGTCTGTGGATAATACTAGGGAAAACCCTGGTGTCACAGGTAGTTCCCTATTAGCTGTGCAGTGAGGACCACTGAGAAAGTTCATGTGTATGAAAGCCACTACCTAATAATGGCTCATTGTTACATAACCATAAATTCTAATCTATTCTTATTCCCAAGGACAATAATGAGAATCCTGAGAAGAGCCATGGATGGTGCTATGTGAGAAAGTAGAGTACAAAATGTAATATGATACAAAGTAGCAATTTCACAGATTGCTTATTCATTAAATGGCATCATGTATGTCCCCAGCATCATCTATACTCCTGAAGATTTTGCTAAACAATTGCACATTTGGGCCAAAATGATAATGGTCATGGGGAAAACCTTATTGATTTCAAAAGAAAATGCACCTGTAGGGCAAAGGTAAATTCTTTCAAATGAATAAGTATGTGCAAATTGGCTCATAAGAGACAAATATGAAACACAAGAACTTTCCTTTCTCCGAGTCAGAAGTGGGAAACATTTTTCTAAGTTTGAATCAAAATGTTTCTTTAGAAGTGCTTAAGAAATTAATTATAGTGTCGGGTATTTACAGCCTTCCATAAATCTATAAATTAGAAAAGCAGCAGGTTTTAACTAATTAAAAGGGATACATACCCAGGCTGGGGTGGCTCATTCTTTTAAACCCAGCAGCTCGGGAGGCTGAGGCAGGAGGATGGTAAGTCCAAGGCCAGCCTCAGTGACTTAGCAAAGTCCAAAGCAATTTAGCAAGACCTTGTCTCAAAAATATAAAATAAAAAGGACTGGAGATGTAGCTCAGTGGTTAAGTGTCCCTGAGTTCAATCCCTGGTACCAAAAAAGTAAATAAAATTAAAATTTAAAAAAAAAAAGGAAGATGTATATGTTTGTAATTTTCCACAAATACTGAAGATCTTGTTTTGGTCTATGTTTGCCTTTTTTTTTTAATTTTTTTTAGCTGTAGATGGACACAATACCTTTATTTTACTTATTTATTTTTATGTGGTGCTGAGGATCAAACCCAGTCCCTCACACATGTGAGGCAAGCGCTCTGCCACTGAACCACAATCCCAGCCCATATGTTTACCCTTTTTGAAGGGCAGTGATCTTCCAGAATATACTCATGGTAAATATTTGGTATTGGATTAACAGTTTCACTGCAGATAGTTATCTTAAGAACCCCAGTTAGGGATCCTTTTACAATGGGATGCCAACTCTTCAGATGTCTTCCCTATGGCTAGAGAAAAGAGAGTCCAGAAAGGCAATCAGGGGCATATAGCATTGTATAGCACCATCTTTTCCTGCACGGTGAAGAACTGCAGTATTATATGATTTGAATATTTCCTTCTTGTAGTGCAACTGCTCCTAGCAGCACCCACACCAGAAGTTGCAGTCTCATCTTTACCCTTGCAAAAACAGACTCTTCTTCAGAAGACAGCGAATGCATGTCCACAATACCTCCTCAGTAGAGCGGAGCCTGCTCTTATTGTACTCTTGTTCTGCCAAGAACCTGGATGGGTTTGGGAATAGTTGGACAGAAACTAGTTTGTAAAACCAGAAGAACCCGATTGGCAATTGGCTTACAAAGCCATTTTATCACTATGCCTTCAAGCAATGTCATTAGAAAAGCCATGTACAAAGTAGGTAAGGATTTTACAGTTATTTTTAATGCAATTAATTTGATAGATTCAAGCACTAACTCAGTCCGTGCTACTCATTCCTGGCTTCCTATCACCTATATGCATTCCTTGCTCTACTCAGTTATGTAGTTAGCATATTCATTCTCTCACTGGTCAGTAAATGCAAAACTTGCTGTAGCACGTAAGTTCCTCTGAGGCAATGAAGAAGGGTGGCTTATATTCTTGAGATCACACCAATCTCGGGGGAAAAAGCACATGGCTACGGAGTGATGGCACGGATGGTAGAAGCCATCGCTATTGGTTTCAAGAAACTTAAATTTAAATTTGAGACATTCTGGGAAGAAAGAGTTAATAGCCTTCTGCAGAAACTTAAGCATTCCCTAGATTTCATGGTCTACTTTCCTTCAGAAATGCCTCTGTTTTTTGGTCTTCTAAAAAATGCAGGGGGACATGTTCTCATTCAAGCACTGCTAGAACCATGATCAGTTAGAGGCTTTGACAGGAAGATTCCACCCCATAACCACTGGCAGATGCTATCTGTGAGATGGTCATATTGTTTTCCATGTTGCTAGCCCCCAAACAGTTGTCCACCAGTCTCCTCACTTTTTTTTCCTAGTCCTTTTATGAGATGAATGAAGATGCTTTTTCAATGAACTTTTTCCATCCTCATGACCTCTCTCTATAAATGATTTTCTTAGTGATTCACTGACTCCCTCGGGCTCACTTCAGTTTCCAGGTAACTGGCTAGTAATTCAACACTGCTGTTAGAAAAGGTGCTGAAAAAATGATGCAGAGAAAAAAAGAAAAAAGCTTTCATCAGTGCTAAGTTGTCAATGGCTTTTGTAAGTAGTGATAAAACATCAAAAGAATACTTAAGCCAAACAGATTATTCTGTGAGTGTTAGGAGCAAAAATGGGCCAGTGGGGGATTATGTGGAATATACTCCTCTAGAATGTTTTTTTTTTTTTTTTTTTTTTCCTTTAGTTGGTCTTATTTGGCTATAGGTTTAGGATGGCTCAGACCCTGGACAAGAAGGAGAGATTTTATGAGTTTCAAAGTACTATCTAGTAAGATATATCAACCTTGAAAGCATTTAATTGATTTTGAGTAACCATTAGAATTTGCTCTCATCTTTGAACTTCCCCAAAAAAGTGTGAAGTAAAAAACACAGACATTATGTATTCACCATATTTGCAGATTAGAAAACCATGATTTATAGGAATTATGTGTGTTTCACAAGGTCACAGAGCTGGGATATAACAGAAGGCTCTTTATCCCAAGCCATGTTGCCTTTTCCACCTCTGCCCAGGAGTGCACTAGCTGACACTCTGGGAGAGCACAAAGTTTAACCGGTACATAATGAAGCAGGACTGATAGGTATAATCACCAACCAGCTTCATATTGTCTCCTGCTCTTCCTGTAAAAGTTAACCAATGAAGAACTTTCTTTACTGATGTAGGCCAAAACTCAAAAGTCCCATGATTCTTCTGATCACAGTGGTAATGAAAAGTCCAGTCATTGTTTCAAGCCACAGAACAGTCTCAAATTCCTAATAAAAACTATCCAATTACATGCAATAGTCAAAACTTCAAACCATATTAGAAGTCAAACCTTCTCTTTTCCCACTCCCTAGAAGACTTTTGATAGATAATCTCAAAAGACAAAATTACAACAAATTTAAAGATTTTAACTGGCTCTTACCACGGTCTAGAATCAGGCAGGCCTCTGAACATGAACAGGTCTGTTTTAGTCAGCTTTTTCACTGCTGTGACTATAGGACCCGACCAGCACAATTACAGAGGAGAAAAGATTTATTTGAGGGCTCACGGTTTCAGAGGTCTTAGTCCATAGAAGGCTGATTCCATTTCTCAGGGCTTGAGATGAGGCTGAACATCACAGCGGGAGAGGGTGGCAGAGGAAAGCAACTCACATCATGGTGACCAGGAGGCAAAGAGAGACTCCACTTGCCAGGTGCAAATATATACCCTAAAGCCATGCTCACCTCCACCTCCTCCAACCATACCCTACTACTTTAGTTACCAGTTAATCCCTATCAGGACATTAATTCACAGATTGGGTCAAGACTCTCACAACCCAATCATTTCTCCTCTGAACCTTCTTGCATTCTCTCTCACGTGAGCTTTTGGAGGGACACCACATCTGAACCATAACAAGGTTCAAAGAATTCCAGTCTGACATAAGGTCCAACAGCAGTTATGGACAGAAGATGGAAATGAGATACAGAGACAGCTGGAGTGGTAATAGTTCCAAGTTTGCCTTATCTGGACATGATTTGAATAGTTAGTCACCTGTGCCTCACTGGAGTTCAGCTCCTAAAATTGACTGAGACTCAGCTATTTGTTACAAATGTATGCTCCTAGATTGGGCTTTCAGTTAGTTTAGGTACTAAGTTAGGTTGTAGTTCATTATGTAAAAATTCATGTACAGAAGCATCCTCAGGTCAAATTTAGTTTAATAGTAGGAAGATTGGAAAGTGGTGGTGAGGAGGAGAAGTCCTTCCTTTTACCACCCCTTCTCCATTTTGCTAAGCTGGTTCTGATCCTTATTTCCAAGATCTAAGTATATTGAAAGGAGAGTTAGGATGTGGCAGGAAAATTCTCACCTAACAAATACCATCACAAAACAGTCCTATACTCTTATAACACTGGCTTTAAGGAGCTACTTTGTGGATTCTTAGAAAGAGCTGCATCACCAAGGACTTCTCATTTCTGAGATTCCCTTGATGTGAGTCATGCCCACTCCTCCAGCTCACCCATCTGAAGCAAGCCGTTCTGTCTCACGTCTGTGATGAGAAAACTGTGCTACTCTGTGCCCTAATTCCATATCAAATCAAGTGAGTGCTCCCTGTAAGTCCTTTGCACCAGGCTTGGCATAAGGTACAAGGACCTCATCTTTTCTTTTTGGAGAGTTAGAATGCAGCCCAACTATCCATAAAGTTTGAAATTCTTCCTCCATGCCACTTTCTTAGACCTTCCAGGCAAGAATTGTAAGAGCCATGTAATTGGTTTTGGGACATAACCTTTAAAACTTTACATTTTGACCTGAAACCTCTATAGGAAATGTACTGTTAACTCTACACACCCAAGTCAAAATTTTCAGCAGGAAGTGGTGGTGCACGCCCATAATCTCAGAGACTAGGGAGGCTGAGGCAGGAGGATTACACATTCAAAGCCAGACTCAGCAACTTAGTGAGGCCCTGAGCAAGTTAGTGAGATCCTGTCTCAAAATAAAAAGGGCTGGTAATGTGGCTCAGTGGTTAAGTGCTCCAGGGTTTAATACCCAATACAAAAAAAAAAAAAAATTTCAAATATTACATCAAGTAAGTATGAAAAGTGATCCCTGCACTTTAAGTTTGCTTTCTTACTGGGAAAGAAACTGACATGAAACTACATGAGAATAGAAGCAGGATTGACCACAAGTGCTGCAGATGCTTGGGAAATGCCATTGGCTAGGATATTTCATTCTATAAGCCTTACATTAAAAGCAAAGAATTAGAACAAAGGGGCATTCCAGAGAAAAGAATTACTATGAAAAAAAAAGAAGGAAGGAAGAAAGAGTATGAGATAAAAATTATCATGATCTATGATATTTTAACTAGCTCTCAAAATTATCTCTTCTATTTTTATTACTACTGTCTTGGTTCAAGGCACCACCATCACTCACCTTAATGCAATAACCTCTTAATTGCAGTGCCTAAGTTTAATATTCCTCATCCCTGCCATTCTCCCCAGTCCACACTCATCATCTGTACGATATTTCTCTCTATATTCATCTTCTATTTTTTTTCCCTTATGCAGTCAGCCCAGAAATTCCCCAAAATTTCTATACTATTTTGCCTCCTTTCAAATGCTATCCTCTCTCCACCAGGTTCTCCTATTCCCATTTCATCTTTGCCTGGTATGTTTGAAGATTGATCTACATTTTGCATCCATTACCATCTCCTCCTACTATATAGCAAAGTCTGGAAAGCTAAAATTCACATTGCCCAGATGCCCTGACAGTGAGGCTTCTGGGTGTGAAATAGGCTTCATCCGTCAGCTGCAATCACTCAAAAAGCAGAAGGTGGAAGTGAGGGAGAAGCCGTCTTCCAACTGCTTTTGACTGTTTCTTTCCTGCAAGCAAAGAATATCATGCAGATATGGATATTTCTGTTCTAGAACACAGTTTCCAGTTTTGTGGGCGTTGAGTTTGCAGAAGCTTTCTAAATCCCAGTTTTCCGACCCTTGCGTCCCAATCACAGCACTATATTTGTTGGATTAGCAGATCCAGAGAACCTCTTGATTCCTATCTCTTGAATATGACCAGATAGTAGCTCCCATGATAGGAAGCGTTCTGTGACTCATTCCTGGGAGCTAAGGCTCCAGCCCATTTTTCTAACCTTCCCAATAATTGCATAGGCAATTTTCCTTCCCAAGGCAGTGACACAGAGAAGGAAGCACCCAATCACATGGATATTTTCCCCAGATTTAGTTTCATAATGAGGGACCAGAAATTTGAACAAAGGTAAAGAGGGTTTCCACTTATTATAATATAAAATAGTTTTACTATGTAATAGAGATTACACTGGAATAATATACTATGTAATAGAGATTAATTGGAATAAAAACAAGAAAACTAAAATTATATCTTAAAGATAGGTTGTACATCTCTTGCAGTTAGAGAAATGCAAATTAAAACTATGCTGAGATTTCATCTTACTCCATTCAGAATGGCAATTATCAAGAATACAAGCAACAATAAATGCTGGTGAGGATGTGGAGAAAAAGGTACACTCATACATTGCTGTTAGGACTGCAAATTGGTGCAATCACTCTGGAAAGCAGTATGGAGATCCCTCAGAAAACTTGGAATGGAACCACCACTATTTGGCCCAGTTATCCCACTACTCAGTTTATTCCTAAAGGACATAAAATCAGCATGCTGTAGTGATGCAGCCACATCAATGTTTATAGTAGCTCAACTTACAATAGCTAAATTCTGGAACCAGCATAGGTGCCCTTCAACAGATGAATGGATAAAGAAAATGTGGTATATATACACAATGGAATATTACTCAGCCATAAAGGAGAATGAAATTATGGCATTTGCCCATAATGAAGGGAACTGGAGAATATCAAGGTAAGTAAAATAAGCCAATCCCCCAAAACCAAGGCCAAATGTTCTCTGATATGTGGATGGTAACTCACAATAAAGGGGGGTGGTAGGGAAGAATATAAGTACTTTGGATTAGACAAAGAGAATGAAAGGAAGGGAGAGGGAATGGGAATAGGAAAGATAGTAGAATGAATTGGACATAACTTTCTTATATTCATATATATTCATATATGAATACATGACCCATGTAATTCCACAACATGTACAACCAGAAGAACAGGAAGTTGTTCTCCATGTATGTATAAATATATTCTACTGTCATGTATAACTAAAAAGAACAAGTGAAAAAATAGGTCATGCATCTGTTAAATAATCATTAAATAATAGTAGTTAGTAGTAATAGTAACTTTTTAGTAATATTTACTAAATTATACATACCTATAATTATATATCATATATTCAAATATATGTGATACATGTATCTAACGTGTATCTATTTATATACAGATATAGATAGAGTTGTCTCTATTTAACAGTCTGGGAAGCTGGGCTTTAGCTGGCAAGGGGCAGAAGAACTGAGACTCAAGCCTGACTCTGACAAGAGACACACCTTAATTTACAGAAAAGCTCAACGTATAAAGATGGGAAAAGAAGTCAACTTTACCTGAAAGAAAATTGTTAAAACCATAATAACATCTGATTAAGAAGAATCTAAGGCATGTGGTATTACTGGAGATAGAAGGAATTTTATGAAAAGAGACAGGTCAATTCAAAAGGAAGTGAGTAAGTTTTATATATATATATATATATATATATATATATATATATATATATAAAACAACAAAGCTTCAGAATGTACACAACAAAATAATCAAATTTATAATAGTAACTTAAAACTTTAACATAGCTCTTTCCATAACCAATATAATGGAGAGACAAAATTAGTAAGGATACAGAGGTTAACAGTATGATTAAAAGTTTGACATAACACATATATAACACAATCTTGAAATATACATTCTTTGCAATGCACATGGAACACATACTAAAATAAACCTTATACTGAGTCATAAAAACTCAATAAATTTCAAAATTTTTACTTGTCAATTCTTTGACCACAATGAAATTAACCTGGAAATTAGTAACAGAAGAATAACTAGACAATCCCAAAATAGTTGTAAACTAAGCAACATATTTCTCAATAATTCATAAATCAAAGAAGAAATAACAATGAAAATTAGAAAATATTTTTAATTAAATGATGACAAAACTATGACATGTCTCATAGACCCCCAAAGCATAGACAATGGACACAAAAATAGATGAATGGGTTGCATCCAACTAAAAAAGCTTTTGCATATCAGAGGAAACAGTCAACATAGTGATGAGATAATCTACAGAATTGTGGAATATTTGCAAACGATACATCTGATATGGGTTTAATATCTAAAATGTATAAGGACAACTCCTGTTACAGGACAACTCAATAGCAAGACAGCAAATAATCTGACTTAAAATTAAAGAGAAGCTTGAATAGACATTTTTCAAAAGAAGACAAATAAATGGTCAATAGATATACGAAAAAATGTTCCACATCATAATCAGCAGGTAAATGCAAATTAAAACCACAATGAGATTCCTCTTCATAAGTGCTTGAATGATTACTATCAAAAAAGACAAAAAACAAGTGCTGGTGAGGATGTGGGAAAAAGAGAACCCCTACCCATTATTAGTTGTAATGTACATTAGAACTGCCATCGTGCACAACAGCATGAAATTTTCAAAGAAAACTAAAAATAGAACTATCATATGATCTGGCAATCCCATTTCTAGATACATATTCAAAGGAAATTAAATCATTGAGTTGAAGAAATAAATTCACTCATATATACATTGCAGCACTATTCATAATAACCAAACTGTCTGTCCAAAAGTAGATGAATGGATAAAGAAAATGTGGTACATATACACATTGGAATACTGGTCAGCCTTTAAAAAGAAGGAAAACCTGTCATTTGAGGCTACATGGATAAAAGAGCTTGAAGGACATGATGCTCAATGAAATAAGTCAATACAGAAAAATAAATACTATATGATCTCACATAAAAAAGGTTTTAAAAATTGAACTTATAGAAGCAGAAAGTAGAATGATGGTTACTAGGGGATGGGGTGAATTGGATAATAAGGAGATACTAGTCAAAGAGTACAAAATTTCACTTAGACGAGAGGAGTAAGTTCTGGAGATCTGTTCTGTAGCCTAGTGACTACAGTTAATAACAACATATTGTATATTCAGAAATCATTGAGAGTAGATTGTAAGCTGCCTGTCGTGGCCAGCCACAACGCCACGGGAGGAAAACTCTCGGAGGCAGAGTAAAGCTATTACTACTTTACTTCTACTTTCTTAGAGCTTAGAGAGAGAAAGAAAGATTTTTCTTCTTCTTAGAAAGAGCTTAGAGAGAAAGATTAGAGATAGCTTTTTCTTCTTCTTAGAGCTTAGAGAGAAAGATAGAGCTTTTTCTTCTTCTTCTTAGAGCTTAGAGAGAAAGAGAGAGAGCTTGAAAGAGAGAGATTTCTTCTTTAGAGAGAGAGAGAGAGCTTAGCTTTTAGAGCTTCTTTCTTCTTTCTTCTTTCTTCTTTCTTCCTCGGGAGCCTCGGCCTGACTCTGACCAGCAATTACTTCTTCTATCTGGTTTCTCTTCTGTAACTGCGCTGCCTACGTTCTGGCCGCTCTGATTCTTTTCTTCTTCTCTGACCCGAACTCTTCTTCTGACCGACCGAGCGACTGCACGACTGACTGAATGAATTCATTCTTCGTTCTCCTAACTCCGACTGCTTTCACCCGGTTATATACCTTTAGCTTTGCGGGTGCCTCACGTGCATTTACAGGTGTGTCACATACATACTTATTATCAGGTGGAACTTATGGCTTCCAGCTGACCGCAATAGCCATCTCCCTAATTGGGGCTCCTTCAGTAGATTTAACATGTTCTTATTACAAAAAGTGATTAAGTGAGGTGAGGGATATGTTACTTAACTTGATTTAATCTTTCACAATGTATACAATTTACATTGCAACTAGTAATGTATAAAACTTTGTAGCCCTTAATAGTTTATTGACTCCACTAATACACAAAAAAAGGATAATAAATACATCCAAATCAAGTAAGGTTTATTATAAGAATGCCAAGTAAAGGAGAAAATTCACATGATTTCAAGAGAAAAATAAACCGGAGCCAGTCTCACTGAAAATTCCAGTCTTGTGTGAATAAGAAGGGTATTCTGCTTAAAAATAATAGAAAATGAAAAGACAACTCACAAAAAAAAAAAATAGAAGCTTGAAGAAAAGGAGGTTCATAGAGTCCAAGGGGTGGCAGTCTGAACTGTTGCAATATTTAATAATACCATTGGGATTGCGATTCTTTCTAACCTGCTCTGCTGCTTTTCAAAGCATCCATAACAGTGCCCTGCACCCTGGTGGGTGTTCAGTAAGCATCTGCTAAATGAGTCAATGTATTGATCGTCACCCTGAAGGTTAGAACCTAGTGGCCCTAAGACTATACTCAGGTCCATGTTCTAGGCACAAAGAGCAAAGCAGAGAGGAGTGAGGCCTACAGCTGGTCAGAAACCTGTACTTTCATATCCCTGTGTAGAATTGACTTGTTTGGCCACCCTACTGCAAGGGATCTGGGAAAGCAAGTATATTTAGCTGAGCACATTGTCACCCAGAGAAAGCAGGAGTTTGGTTACCAGAGACAGAGAATCCCTCTATATAGAAGATGAAATGACGAGCACTGTTAGGTCCACAGTATAATTTTAAAAGAGACTCGATCTCTAAGGAGACTGAAATTTAACAAATGGGTGAGAGAAATATAAAATAATCATTATATAGGAAAAAATAAGATAACAACCACTTGAAACACAGTGCTCTGAGAAATTAAAGGAGGGAAGGATAGCACCTAGGTAGAGAGACCTGAATAGCTTCATGGAATAAAACTTTGGAAAAATTCTCAAGATGGCTTAGATTTTAGTGATTAGCAATAGGTACATTCCATATTTTATAGAATAGTATATTCCGACTATATAATGAAAAGCAAAGTAATTAGGCAATATAGCTGGTATCTGAGAAACAGTACATGTTTGCTATAGTATATCATATATCCATAAGGGTCTACTGAGAGAGAAAGGGGGAAACAAAAAGTGGGTCTACATCACAGGGAAACTAAATGTAGAATTCAAACAATCCAGTTAACAAAGAAAAGACAATGAAGGATTTAAGGCAAGACAACAACAAGAGAGGAACGGTACTTTTGAAAGCTTTTTCTGGTCTGTAAGAAGTTTGAACAGGAAGACAAGTCTCAAGCATGTTAGGATTGTCTAGGGGGCACATCATTGTCCCAGGCATGAAGAAAACAGCAAAAAGTTCCTAGTGATATAAAGACTCAAACCAAAGTAACAGGGTTAGCAAGAAAAAAGAGGCTCAGGGAAACAGACCTTGGAGAGGAAAATCCATTAGGACAGGGCTGATGCTGAGGGTTGAGAAAAGATGGTGTTGTGAGAGTGGTGGTGTCAACAGGCCAAGGCAAAGGTAGCAGAGGATACCTGGCTGAATTTGTTCAGCTGATGACGATGAACATCAGTCCATAGATGGATCTAGAGATGGGACCCAAAAATGCAGTTTGCTGTTCACCCACATGGACATGCAGAACTTCTCTGTGGGGAGAAAACTTGAGAAAAAGAATCCCAGAGCAGAGTCATGTAAGGGGCTTAGTGGATGGAAAATCTAAGAGGAGCCAGTGAAGAAAAAAGAGAAAGAATGTAAGCAGGAAAGGTTAAAAACTTGAACGTCAACAAGAAGGAACAGGGGCCTCTGGGGCATCAAATCCAGAAGCAACAAATTTTTGTAAAGTACTTGTTTGTTAACTTGCCTTCATGCCTCACTTGATCCTAAATTCCTTAAAAATTAGAAGAGTCTAATTCAATCTTGTGAATGAATGCAGAGCCTGTCACAGAATAGTCAAACAACATGGAGAAAATGAAGGAGGTTGAAAGGAGAAAAAACAAATTAGGAAGATAGGGAGAGAAACTAAAAGCAGTTGGGTTTTCACCAGGAGAGGGTATTTTAATAGAATGATAGAAGTCAATGCCAGATTCCATGAGGCTAACGGGGTGACTAACACAGAATGAAGACAATGCAGACAGAATTTTTTTTTTTCAAGAGTTGGCAGTGAAGAGATGGTAGTGAGCACAGAAGATCCAGGGACAGTGTTTGTTTGATTGTTTTATTGTGTTTACTGTAATGGAAATACAATTTGAAATATTATCCTGGGTTTTTTCCTTCTAATATTGAAAGCATCCAATCAGCTCCATCCTTACTCAAAAGTCTTTTTGGCATTTTTCTTGTTGTTTCCCAAACTCATAAGCCCTTGGGAGAAATTAAGGGAAGAACTCTAATTTAGGGTTTGACTGATTTAGTCAAAGAACTGACTAAATCGAAGGGAGACATATTTCCCTCTAGAGGGATTTCCACAGCGGGTAAGAAGGAGGAAGTAGAGAGAAAGCCATCTGTGGATTCTAAGAGCAGAGAACGAAGGCCCTGCTGGGGAGCAGCACCACAGAAGGAAGGCAGTGTGACCTGTCTAGGATGCAGGACCCACACTGGTGCAGCAGATACCTCTGTGCCTGGGAGGGTTAAACAGACTTCCCAGGGATAACCCAAGCAGAACTAGGACCAGGAGTGCAATTGCTGCCCTTCCTTATTCTCAAGCCTTTCTACAACGTAGGATCCATTGGGTGGTAAAGGTAGACCCTAACCAGGAGAGACATCAATTTTTTTTCACTACATTTGATAAAATGGGGCTTCAAGTCAAAAATTAGATTGGCTCTTTAAAAAGGAAAGAAGAGAAGTCGTTAGCTGAATTTGTGATCCAACATCCCCTGGAGCAGGTTTGCAGGCAGAGGAGAAGGAGCGCTGGAGACTGTGCATAGAACAAAGCCAGAAGAACCCCGTCACCAGTCTTGTTGTGAGCAGCACCCCTGAGGACGTCCAGCTGGATGGCCCTGAATGAGAAGGCGAGGTAGAAGAGCTAGAAGTAAAGGGAAATCTGACATCACTTTTGTTTTAAAGAAGAATTGGAGGCTGAGCTATTGAAAGAAAAGCAGGAAAGGTTAGAACAGCAACCCTAGGCATTGTTTGAAAAGACAAACCAGTATGTTCACAGGTGAGCAGCAAAGAACAACGGGCCTACAGGAGTTCGCACTCTGTGACAATGGATATCAGCATGTGTTTATACACCCAGGCATTGACTTATGTGTGTGTTTACATTCTGCCTGGTTCAGCAAGGACAAAGGATGCTTACAGGGCACATCCAAGAATGATAAAATAAAAAAATAAATGAGAAGCATAGAAAATATATAAACATATATTAGAATCAGGGCAATTCAGGCAACATAATTCTATGTGTTTCTCCAGCCAACACTCAGCCACCTGTACAAAGGATCAGAGAACACTAAGAGCTGAAGTGCTCTGTGGGAACTGCAAGGACAAAAGGGGAAACATGGAGGTGAAGCCATTAGCTGCTCAGGGCACTGAGTTTTGTCAGACAAGTGAAAATGGGGTAGATTGAGAGCATGCAAGGAGGCTGGAGAATACATTAGCTCAAACAACCTTGCCCCATTTGAGCCCATAATTCCATTTCTAAGAAGCTACCTTAAGAAAAAGATCAGTACTATGATGAGATTTGTGTTCAAGGATGCTCACTATTGTATCCTCTAAAATTTAAAGACATCCTAAATGTGTAACAATGGGGAAATTGTTAAATAAACTATAGTACATTCATATAATAGATTACTAAATAGGCATGAAGGCTGGTGTTGTGGCTCAGTGATAAAGCCCTTGCTTAGCATGTGTAAAACACTGGGTTCAATCCTCAGCACCACATAAAAATAAATAAATGATAAAGGTATTGTGTCCAGCTACAACTAAAAATAAATAGGCATGAAAAATTGTGTTTTCAAAGGATATCTAATGGAAGAATCTCACAATAAAATATTAAGTTAAAAAGGACAAAATGATATACAGTTTGATATAAATTTTCTAAAGATATGTTAGCATGAATTAGAATATTGGATTGAAATTCACCAAAATGTTAATTGTGTTCATTTCTGAGTGGTGAGATTACAGAAAACTTTTATTTTCTTTGCTCTACTTTTCCATATTTTCCAAATTATATTCAGTGAATATGTATTGCTTATATAATCGGTTATTTTTAAAAATAAGTGAATAATGCAAGACAGATTCACAAGTATAAAAAGAGTTCAAACTCCTAGAAAACACAAGCATCCAGAAGAAGGTCTGTATTCTGGCAATGAAAGATGAAGCACACAAAATGGTCACAGCCTCACTGGCATTGGCCTTAGTGAAGTATGGCCAAAGATGTAGAATCTAAGGATGTTCCTATTGTTTCTTTACTGAGATAAAGACAATTGAGACAGGGAAAACTTACTTTAATGCTACCATGGGTACAACTAAGACACAATAGGTGGATTTCTAGGAAGATATTCTTATTGCACTTAGTGATGCCCCTTGTCATTTTTATATCTTTTAGACAATTCCGGGTGTGATTCCAAAACTACCAGAAAATTCATATAACCAGATTTCCCCACATAACATACCATGACGGTTACCTTTTAGAAAGATAGCACTGAAGTACTGTGAGATATTTAGAGACTTACTCTTAACCCAGAACTCTGATGTGTAGAGTAGTTTTGTTTTAAATTGTCTAATTCTATAAAAAAAAATCAATTCATATATGATATAATGGCCTCAATTATCTAAAATATTGGATAAACCAAAGACACCCTCCCACATTCTCTAAGAATGCTAAGTGAAGTAGATTTTATGCCGATTCATCATGTCTTAATCATTTTAGTAGCTGGTTATTAGCTGTGAACATGCAATTATGTTAATCTCGCATGCAGAAATATTACTCTCACCTAAACCCCTGCAGCTGAAAGGAACAGGAAGAAGTTATTCGTCCATGCTGTCTGGTCTCCCTTCAAATTCACAACTTTCTGACGACGAACATCAAACATTCTCCTCGTGCTGCCCAGCAATCACACTGCATTTCCTAGTCCATTTACCATTCTTCTCTCCTGAACAATAATTCCATGTCTTCTCCTCTCTCCTAAAACTTCCAACACTTCCTCCCCCATCTTCACTCTCAGCTCTTGACCTTGATTGCTACTTCCCTGAGAAAATAGAAACAATCAGAAGAGAACTTCCACAAGTTCCCACCAACACCTCCAGCCGCCCACCAGCATCTGGGCCCATAAATGCTGCCTTCTCTCCTGTCACCAAGAAGGAACTTTCTCTGTTCCCATCTAAGTCTAAACTCCACACTTGTTCTCTTGATCCAGTTATTTTAAATATTCAAAAACAGTGTTTCAAGCAGGGCCTGGTGGTGCACACCTATAATCCCAGATGCTCAGAAGGCTGAGGCAGGAGTGTGGCAAGTTCAAAGCCAGCCCCAGTAACTTAGCGAGCCCCTCAGCAACTTTGCGAGGACCTGAGCAACTTTGCGATAACCTGTTTCAAAATTAAAAATAAAACGGGCTGGGGATGTGACTCAGTAGTTGAGCACCCCTGGGTTTAATCCCCAGTTCTGGGGGGAAATATTGCTGCCCTGTTGCTGCCTGCAGCTATCGCTGCCTGCAGCAACGATACCGCAGGAAAGAATTCGGAAGCAGACTGGAAAAATGAATAGGCTCTTTATTCTTACTTCTTCTTCTCTCTCCGGCTCCAACAACCTCTCCAACTCCAACCACCTCTCTAGCCAACCTCACCCAGTTAAATACTTTTTGCCTTAACAAGTATACATGTATACAGCTCAAACTTACAGGTGCGTCACGTAGTGTTCACGGGCATAGAAAGATTCTTAGATAAATGATGAATATCAGGTGAAAATACTGAAACACCTCTTATGGCTCTCAGCTAGCCGCCATCTTAGCTATCTCCTTATTAGGGCTCTTACACTGCCCCAGAAAATTCTCCCCTTTCCCTCTTCTGCCTCATCATTTCCCCTCTCTTGACTATATCATTCCATCAGCGTACAAATGTGATGTACTTTCTCTTATCTATGTTGCCCTTCAGCTACAAGTTCATATTTCCATTCTTCCTTACAGAAATTCCTCTAAAGGGTTGTCTACACTCACATCGCCAAAACCTTAACACTTGCGTTCTCTCTAAAGCCCCCTTTAATCAAGTTTTTGCCTCTGTGCACCAAAACTGTTCACCAATGGTGTCACATTGCTAAAGCCAATGATCAGTTCCCTTATTGGACTTCTTAGTAATGTTGAACACCATCCTTCACTCTCTCCTTCTGCAAATACTGTATTAACTTATCTTCCAGGGCATCATTCTCTCTTGGTTTTCTTTCTACTTCCCAGTATTCTTTGCTCATTTCCCCTATTTCGTCAATCTCTTAACATTGGGTGCCTCAGGATTCAGTCCTTGGTCTGCTTTTTTTCATAGATGGTCCCCTGTTGACCTAATTTGTCCTGCTTAAAATTCTATCTATATTATGAGTGCTCTATAATTTATGTCTCCAACCCAACTCCAGACCTGGATGTCCAACTGCCTACTCAGTATTTCCTGTTGGATGTCTAATAGATACCTCTAACTAAATTCTTGATTCCCACCACCCCCCTGGAGGGGGGGGGAAACAACTTGCTTTTCATTCAGTCTTCCTTTTTTTGCTTAGACCAAAAGCCTTAGAGTTAGCCCTAATTCCTCTCTTTGACTTATATGTTAGTTCAAGGCAAAATCTGTTGGCTCTATCTTCAAAATGCATCCAGAATCTGATGACTTCTCACATTCTCCACTGCTTCCTCCCTGGCCAGAGTCATCATTATCTCTTTTCTGAATTAATTCCTATGCTCCCTGCAGACTATTCTCACAGGACCCAGGGTGACCCAATCTTTAAGATGGCCTTGTGGGCCAGTCTCCTTCCCCACCAACCTTATCTCTCTCCGCTCCTTTCCTGTGATTCCCCCCTCACCTAGCTTGCTCTAGTCATACTACCTGGGCTGTGGCTCATCCAACATACCAGGTACACTCTTTTCTCAGGACCTGAACTTCACTCTGTTCTCCCTGGTTTTCTCCATGACTCTTGACCTTACCTCCTTCTGACCTTTGCACAGACATCACCTGCTCAGTGAGGCCTTTCCTGACCCTGTTCTTTAAAATTGCAACCTACCCTTCCCTCAATACCAGACCCTTTCTCTTCTCAGCACTTACCCCTTTCTGGAATAGTATATATTTTCTTTACCTGGCTAAAGGTTAGGCTGCTTTTACTGTTTGCTGTAGCTGTGGGTGGCAGATGTCAAGCTGTATTCTGGTGTCCTTGTTTCTGTCTCCCTTTTGTTTTGGGGTTTCTCTAGGGATATCTTAAATATCGTTTGAGGTGTACAGTTCTTTCAGTTGTTATTATGTGGGGCCCCATTGTAATGGTGGTGAAGGGGGTTGGAGCAGGGAGGAAGCATTCTATCGTCCTAGAATTAGGTCTCAGTCTTTCAGTAAGCCTGTCCCTGGGCTGTGACCTTCACAAGCCTTCTCTGTTTTGCTTTGGTTCAGTTTGTTTCCCCCTTAAAAGAGACAGGAAGGGCTGGGGCTGGGGCTCAGCAGTAGTACACTTGCCTGGCATGTGTGAGGTACTGGGTTCGATTCTCAGCACCACATATAAATAAATAAGGGTCTATCAACAACTATATATACATATAAAAGAGAGACTGGAAGGCTAGTGGGGGCTGGGGTTGAGTATTTCCCTTCCCCCAGGTCAGTTAGTCTCTAGTAAAGCACTAGTAAGTTAGGCTCTGGTAAAATGGTTTCTCTTGAGGCCAAGTCTTGTAAGAACAGAATGCTCTGGGCAGCTTCCATGATGGCTAATTTCCCTTTTCCCCCTGCCAGAAGCTCAGGGAGATTTCTCCCTGAGAACCTCACAGGCTCTTGGTGATATAGCTCACGAAAGTGTGGGAGTATCCCCAAGACTGGCCCTCTTTTGGGTTTTTAACTCTCAAACTTGTCCACATTAAGCTTCCAGTGATTTTTGTACTCTTAGATGAGGTTTTTCCATCCAATCTATTTTAGTTCCCACGAAGGTCCCCCCAACCCCCGGGCTTCTGCTCTGGACAATTGTGATTTTGTGTATCTCCCTGTCTTTCTCTCCAATCTGGGGGGCAAGGTTTACTCCATGACCTCAGTTCTCTGATGGATTCAGAGATAGTTATTGCTTTTTAGTTTGTTCAGTTCTTTCTTTGTATGGATGAGAGAGAGGACATTTAAGCTTACCTATGGGATCAAAAATAAGAATTCCATTTTATAGATTGTATTCATTAATCTTACTTATTGTCCTTTTTAACCACAAAAATATAAGTTTTAGAAGGTTCATCTTTTTCTTAATATTTATTTATTTGCTTTAGTTGTACACAATGCAATCCATTTATGTTTACGTGGTGCTGAGGATTGAACCCGGACCGCACATGTGCTAGGCAAACGATCTACCGCTGAGCCACAACCTCAGCCCCGAAGGTTCATCTTTTGTTCAGTGTAATACCCCCAGTGGCTCGATGAGTATCTGACACAAAGTAGGCACTCAGATAATACTGCTTTGAAGAAGTCAAATGAATGAATAAACCATCTCCTCATAGTTTCTGGTAGAAAAATGTAGTTGGGACTACTGTACAAGGGTCCTCACATACACTGCCCCTCTGCCTGGAAAGTTCTTCCTTGTCCCCACTTCGTCTTTACCTGGATAACTCCCATGCGTTCAAAGTTTCAACTCAAATATCAATTCCTCAAGCAAATCTGTTCTGACCCTTTGGGCTTGAGAATCCTAAGCACTCATAATCTTATTGCCTTGTACTTAGTATAATAAAACAATTATGTAATCATTTATTTAATATCTGGATATATCACAAAAATATAAGGTCTTGATGGTAGAATATCATTACCCTAAGTGCATGTATGAAGACACAAATGGTGTGAATATACTTTGCATACAACCAGAGATATGTAAAAATGTGCTCTATAAGTGTAATATGAAATGTAATGCATTCTGCTGTCATATATAACTTAAAATAAAAAAAAAGGTCTTTAAAAGAAGAAACCATTTCCTCCTTTCATTTTAGAACTTCCAGCACTTAGCAAACTTCTTGATACATATGAGATGCTTAGCAAATATTTGTTGGATAAACAAAGGCAAGACCTTGTCCTGGAAAAATCACTACATCATTGCTACTTAACATAGCTCCCCAAAACTTATTGCCTTAAAACAGTGGTAATCATGTATTATCTCTCCCAGTTCCTATGGATGGAGAATCCAAGAGTGGTTCATCTGGGTAACTCCAGCCAGTTCTCTCTTGTGATGTTTCAGTCAAGACATCGGCCAGGACTGCAGCCATCAGAAAGTCTGAATGGAGTCAGAGGATCCACTTGCTGTGGTGAATCTTTCACTTGCAGGCTGTCAACCAGAGTTCTGTCTGTGCAGATGTTTCCCACAGTTATTTGAGTACCCTTAGAACATGGCAGGTGGCTTCCCCCAAAGTGGATAATCTAAGGTAAATGGAAGTAGTGATTTTTGTGTGTGTGTGACTTTTCTTAGAAGTTCCAAATCATGACTTTTTGCCACATTCTGTTTGTTAAAAGTGAGTCCTTGGATGTGGGACCCATTCATGTGGCAGGGAATTAGACCCCACCTTTGAAAGAAATTGTATCAAAGAATTTGTGGACATACAGACGTTCCTCTACTTATGATGTAGGTATGTCCCAATGAACCCATGGTGAGTAGAAAACATTTGATGCCAGAAGTGCATTTAATACATTTAGCATACCCAAAACATTAGCACCTTCTCTCTGTGAGGGTATCACAGTCTGCCCTACATTGATTGACTTGTGAGGATGTGAGGATAGTGGACATATGGAATTTTTCTTCTCTGCTGATTCACATCAATCAAACATCTGACCCTAGGATTTAAGAGTTAAACTGATAAAGTACCAGGTAAGAATTTGAAAAAGGCATAAATTACATAAGCTCTTATAGTAGTATCACTATGCTTATTGCCAAGGAGAATGTTAGCACAGGCCAAGACTCTGAAACCACTTTAGTGTTTTAATGAGGTTAATATCAACGTCTTGGCGCCTTTCCAGTTTGGGTCTATACTATCTGTCTGCTAAAAATCCCTACCTAGTTATAATTGCCATTGTCTTCTTCCCTTCCTTTCCTGGGCCATTTTTGAGCACGGAAGAATGGTCTGTAGACTATGTAAATAATAAATAACCCACACCACACAACATTCACACAAGCTTTTAAAAGTGTGTGTATGTGTGTGTTTCTTTTCATCTGAATTCCTACTTATTGAAGATTTCACATAAAGGACTTTTCCATTTAACAGAAATTTACTTGTTCAGGTAATCAAACATTGTTATTTCAATTTGAGCATTCTTAATGGAAGTGTTTGTAAGATGCAATCAACTGTTCTACATTTTAAAACTAAGTGTGCCAAACTTTAAACTTTGCTTAATGCTTGAAGATTATCTTTTAGATTATCAAAGATTATCCTGTATTTCATATTTTGTATTCTGTATTATCTTTATTATTCGGCATTGTATAGGTGCCATCATGCAGCAGAAATATTATTAAATTAGGAATCAGAATAACTGGTTCTTTATCCTCCTTGACACAGTTTCCTCATCTGTAAAATGGGAATGTTATCTTCTCTAGGTTTCTCCTTGTTTACAACAAATGTTACATTATGTAAGAATGTCACCAATTAACATTGAATATGAGTGTAAGAATGTAAACACCAAAAAGAAAAGCACAAGAAGTGTTATACAGCTGTGATGTAGGTGTACTAATGTATTATAGATGAGTCATGATTCCCCAAAGAAGTTAAACTATGTTTAAAGTTAAAATAAGTAGGTTCAGAGTAAATAGATCCTCCTCTGAAAAAAGTTCACTCTTAAGTATACGGATTTTTTAATATTCAATTTAGGTATATGGATTTTTTTTATCCTTCTTTAAGCAAGGGCATGACAATCAGCCAGCAAATTGTGCCCGCGACACTGTGCTTCTGCTGTATGATCGCTTCAGGATGAGACACAGTCATTCGTACTTTCAACAAAACTGATCTAATGAGTGGCCATATTTGAGAATCACTGATCAAAATGGGATGACTGAGGGTTCCCCCTCACCACCTCTACATTATCTCACTATTGACAGAGTGTTCCACATAAAGTTCCAGCATTCTTCCCACTCTCCCACCCCAGTCCCACCAATCCAGCACTGGCACTGTGGTTTTCCTTCCTTTACCAGGTGTTTGCTAAGCTCCTACCACATGCACTGTAAGGGTTGCCAGCTTCACAACAGTGAATAAAGCACACATGGTCTCTTTCATCACTGAGCTCAAAATTGAGTGGTAGGAGGAGGGGGGGAGGCAGCATGATAAGCAAATAATCACTCAAATTTCTGGGTGCTGTAAAGGAACATGAGTATAACTAGGGCCTTAAATATTAGTGGAGAATTGGAATGACAGAGAAATGGCATGTAACTTGAGATGAATAATGGGTCCCAGTTAAGAGTATGGGTGATCCCAGAGGAAGAGTGGGCAGCAGCAAGGAGGTTCATTTCTTGCACCTGCTTCTTCTCAAACTATAGTCTCAAGTCCACTGAACAGTGTGCCTTGAGCAGCATAAAAAAAGAGCAGTCAGAATCACAAGGGAGTCCACAGGACTGGAGTGTTATTTAAAAAGTCCAGACCTGGAGATGTGTGTACACACACACACACACACACACACACGTATATGTATGTATTTATTTATTGTCTGCTTCCAATCTGGGGTTCTTTTAGTCAGATTTTATATACTTTGCTCTGAAACAGAGGTTCTCCATCTTGGCTGTACATTGGAATCTCCTAGGGAGCTTAAAAAAAAAAAGCAGTAATACTGATACTTTGGCCCACCCCTAGAAATTCTGATTTAAGTGAAATGAGGTATGGTCTGTATGGAGTTTCTAAAACTCCCCAGATGATTCTAACATGTAAACAATTTTGAGAACCACTATTTAAAGGAGGGGAAAAAAAAAAAAAAAACTCTAAGCAGATCCACCTAGAAAGTCAATGAACAGTTAAAATAATCTGTGTGTTTTGTATGACTTTGTTGGAAAGCAGTGAACACCTGTTAAAATTGAACCTTAAGTCGATAGCACACCAATCATTAAACATGGCCTTCCTGGCTGTCTATTTGATCCTCAATCTGCTTTTATGAGACAGTCTTTTATGCCTAGAGCTTTGTATGCTAGGCTTAGGGAAAAAGATGCAAATGCAGGATAAGAAAATACTTTCTTTTTTTCTCTCAGAAAATTTGAAGATGAACTAGCATCCACAAAATAATAAAATAAAGCCGGGCGCGGTGGCACACGCCTATAATCCCAGCACTTTGGGAGGCTGAGGCAGGAGGATCGCGAGTTCAAAGCCAGCCTCAGCAATGGCGAGGCACTTAGCAACTCAGTGAGACCCCTGTCTCTAAATAAAATACAAAAAGGGCCAGGGATGTGGCCCAGTGGTCGAGTGCCCCTGAGTTCAATCCCTGGTACCACAAAATAAAATAAAATAAAATAAATACTGCTTAAGATATTAAATAAGACAATGGAAATTCAAGAGATGGGGGGGCGAACTTCATTTAGGCTGGACTGATCAAAAGAGACAAGAGGATGTAGGACTTCAGTGATATGGGAAGAGATAAAAAAAAAAAAAAAAAAAAAAAAACCCAGGCAAAGAAACAGGAATAAACATGGTAGAAAAAGAGAACAGGGAAATGCTACAGTTTAGATCTGGAATGTCCCACAAGGCCCCTGTGTCAAAGGCCTGGGCCCCAGCCCATGGCGCCATTGGAAGTGGTAGAAACCACAAGAGATGGGGGCTAGTGGGAGGTCTTCTGGTCATGGGGGCAGGACTGAAGGGGACTGAGGGACTCTTTGTCTCTTTCTGTTTCTCCTTTTCTGATTCTTGGCCATGAAGTTAGTGCTTTTTGCCACATCATGTCACTGTGCTTTGCTGCCTCATCACAGGCCCAAAAGCAATGGCCAATTGATCATAGACTGAAACCTCCAAAACTGTGAGCCAAAATAAATCTTTATTATCTCAGTATTTGTTACAGTAACAGAAAGCTGAGTGGCAGAGGAGAAGACCTGCCTCGTCCCTCAGGATAGGAACTGAGAGGAAAAAGAGATCAGCAATTTCTCTAGGTCAGCCTGTTTTTCAGAGAACCATTCTTCCTAAGCTTTTCCATTCATACTAAAGCAGACTACTTCCATTTTTCCATTTCTATCTGTCAGAAAAGTAACTGACCAATGATTTC
Source organism: Tamias sibiricus (assembly GCA_025594165.1). Classification (NCBI taxonomy): domain Eukaryota; kingdom Metazoa; phylum Chordata; class Mammalia; order Rodentia; family Sciuridae; genus Tamias; species Tamias sibiricus. Next base: position 93,359,090 of record CM046659.1, read on the forward strand.
CAAATGCCTTGCTGTCAACAGCCAGGTTTTATAATCTTTAGTTCTCATAGATTCTCCTGTCCTCCCGGCACAGAAGATAGCCTGATTTCATAATTAATCTCTCAGGTACAAGTGTCTCCAGATTACTTGCCAAATGAACTAAAATCATAACTCTGCTATATAAGTATGTTTATCTTCATAGTTTGCCATAATACGTGTTTACCAAGGAACCATGGGAAGCATTTTACATACATTAGCTCATTTGATCTTTGCAATGTTCCATGAAGAAACTATGAACCCCATTTTACAGTGGAAAACCAAGATTCTGAGAAGGTGAGTGATTTGCCCAAGAGCCTACACTTTCAGCTAAGTCTACCTTAATTCAAAACCTCATTTGTAGGCACTGCCTTTTATAGATTATTTAACAGATAAGAAATTAAGATTCTTGATATTACTTTATTACACCTAAGACTTCAGTGACTGCTGTGTATTCAGAACCATGTGTATGTAGCAGTCTTTTGAATATACCAGATTGGACCCCCACCTTGGAACTATGGGATGAGAATCTCCAGGACAGGGCCTCGGAACCTGTAGTATTTTTACACCCCACAAGTGATTATAAAATACAGCCTGAACAGAGAACAATGGTCCTACTCAGTGGCAAGGACTGGGAAACATTTGTGTAGCTGAAATGCTACTTCCTGTACTTATATGCAAGTCTGAAGAAGGTTCCTCACTGTGAAATATGTATAACATTTTTCTACTTAAACTGCTAGAAACAATTATCATACAAAAGTATAATGATGAAAACTAGTAAAAGCAAGTTTGGAAAGACACCATACCTTGGAGGAGTTCAGTAAATCCCAAATTTGGGGAACCTGTGAAATGTCATCATTTTTACTCAGTAATACCCTGTGGGATTGTTGTTTTACCCAAAAAGTATGAAAATATATTACCCTAATCCTGTCATTTGTGATTTGCCAATGTACTCCTAGAGCTGAAGCCTGTTGAAGATTAATATACTGTCTGACTTTAGGCTTTTTAGCATACATTACTTCACCTTAAAAATTGTTTTCTTTAAGTAAGTACTATAGAAGTCAGATACTCATCACCATGGAAGAAAATGTGATTTGAGACGTTTGGGTATCATAAAATAATGAAAATCTTGTGAATCACCTTATCAACCATTTTGAATGTTTTTACGATTAGCATGTGGTTACCATAGACATAGGGTTTGACATAACCATAGCAGACTGAGAGAATCTTCAGGATATTTGGGGGAAAGTGGTATGGGCAAATTTGGGCTAATCTACCTTTTTACTGGTCAACAATTTGCATTTATGCTATTTAGAGGATCATTCTGAAATGATTTTGTCTGAAGCTAAATTTCCTTTTATTTGGGTAAAGGCTATCATGCAATGTCTGCCTTGAAGCCTTCAAGGAAACTGACACATTCTTTCATCTTCCTTAAAGACTGAACCATTAAGTAGAAGGCAAAAATTATGTTTCATAAGCTTGATGGATTATCTATAGATGGATTATCTATTATCTTTTGTTCAGTGCTTCTTATTTGAAGCTCTGTGTTAACATGTTTCATAAACAATTGAAAATTACCAACAAATGTACTGGTGTCAAGTTGTTTGATATTTACTAAATATAAATGCAAGAGAATATAAATGATAAGTCAACTTCTAGAGATAAAAGTTTACCTAGCAATAGATCTTATGTAACAACCTATAACTGCAATAGATCTTGTGTAACAACCTATAACTGCCCAAGTTTTCAACAGTAGACAAGGACACAGCAATGAAAGAACAGCTTTAGAACACACAAACTCAATCCAAGCAATAAAATTAAGGCCATAAATTTATTTGCCTACCAACTCCTGCATGTTCATTTCTTGTTACAAATGGTTTAATATAAACAGGGAGGGCAATCTACCTAACATCCCCATATCCTGTGATTCCCTGGGAAGCGGCAATTATCAGTAGCAATTAGCACAGAGAGAAAGTGGAAGAAAGCAATTAACATCACAATTTCTGTTGCTTCATGCAAGTTTGCATCACAAGAGATTTTTTTGGTGGTTAGTTTTATACAATTAGAACCTTCTGGCATTTGGTGAGAACAAAGCATTGGAATTTATTCTTAGAGCAATCTCATCTAGTAGAAACATCACAAAAGCATCAACCAAAAAAGTGAAAAAGTGGATGTGTGCCTAGCAGAGGACAACCTAGGACAGTAAAATATGGGAAATCGCCTCAGTACCTAAAGTAATTTTCCTTAAGTAATTTGAAATTATAGATTTACAATCATCTACCAAATATTGCTGGCAATTCTGAAAGCACCATGGGTAGATAGAGGATCTGGGACATGAAGGTGCTTCAAAACACCACCAGATCAAGCTCCAGACTTCTCAGCAATGCCCTCTGCTCTCCCTGAGTGGGAACAGATTCACTTGCAAAGATGAAAAAGAAAAAGCTAAATGACGCAAATTGTTTTTGCAAGTGAATTCCCCATTTTGCATCTTGGTTCTCAGGTTTATAGAATCATGAAACATTCCATCTGAGAGCAACCTGGACGATCAGCAAACACTCCCTTCATGTTACAGGTAAAGACATGAGTGGCTAGTTGAAGGCCGTGGTCCTAGTTCCTTGCTAAACTTTTGACTATGTCAGCAGTGCTCCACCTTATTAGAGAAAAAAAAATTTCCCTCTCACATTCTACCAATTGGAAATTCTTTGAGGTTAACAGCTCTTTTTTTGAAAGTGCTAAACCCATTGGTCATTCCCATGTTAATGCCTTCAGTGCTTTAGGTAGGCAACATCTAGATCTTTCTGTGAAAGTGTGAAAGGGAGGTTTGTTTGAAACTATGTGGAGGGAGCAGAGAGACTCTATCCCGCAGGAATGCAGGAGATTTGCTGAACTCCCCATGGCATCTGAAAATGTCTGTTCTCAGGTTCGAACTTACTATTTGTATAACTTGAAGCAGGTTATTTGAGGTCTCTGAGCCTCGGTTTCTTTATCTACAGAACCAGAATAATAGCAGTTACTTCCAGGGTTGCTGTAAAATTAAATGTCAGATTATTAAGTAAATTGAAAATCACCAAGCAAAATATCTGACATTTGGTAGTGCTCAGTAAGTGCACTCAGTTCTCTTTCTTTCCCTTTGCTTTTGCACATCCCTGACAGAAACTTAAGCAAAGTGATTTTTTTTTTTTTTTTTTTTTTTTTTTTGTACTGGAGATTGAGCTGAGGGGCACTGGACCACTGGGCCACATCCCCAGCTCTTTTTTGTGTTTTATTAGAGACAGGGTCTCACTGAGTTGCCAAGTGCTTCGCCATTGCTGAGGCTGGCTTTGAACTCGTGATCCTCCTGCCTCAGCCTCCCAAGTGCTGGTATTATAGGCGTACGCCACCGCGCCCGGCAAACAAAGTGATTTTTAAACCACTGGGTCTAAATTTCCTCACTTATAAAATTAAGATAGGACAACCTACTTCAAAGGCCCATTGTGAAGATCAAATGTGACAGTATCTGTGAAAGTGCTTTGTAAAGTGTGGCTGCTGTACACATAGCACATACTCATAGTACTGTTATTAACCACACCCCCATATTCCAGGTCCAACATTTTGTTTTCCCATCTGCTTGAAGTATCCTCATCTTTTCAAGTACCTAACAACTTACCTTCAATTCCTATCTTCTATTCTTTTCCAATAAATTTAACAGTTCTGTTGCCACATTATCAAGTCATTCTTTCTGCTCTTTGCAGGGTGATCTCTCCCTCCAGCTAACCCCCTTACAAAATGAGTTTACTACATCCTCTGTCACTTAAAATCAAATTTCACAAGTGATCAGAGCAGGCTTATAATACCTGTCTGCTGAATAATCAATTGAGTTTGTTATTATCTTTTCTTTTTATTACTCTGCATACATTAGAAAATACCAGAAAACTAAGTCAGGCATGTTGACAGAGCTACATGGGAGGCTGAGGCAGAAGTACCATTTGAGGCCAAGGAGTTCCAGGCCAGTCGGGCAATATAGCAAAAACCCATCTCAATAAAGCAAAGCATAGAAAACTAAGTAATATAAAACAATCTCATTATGCAGGTCAGGAATTTGGACAGGGCACTTAGATGATAGCTTGTCTCTTCTCCAAGATGTTTGACACTGAAAGAATTGATAGCTGGAAGCCAAAATTACATGAAGGCTCATTCACTGGCAGTGAATGCAAGCAGGTGGCTGGTAACTTAATAAAAACTATTGCCTGGAACCTGTGTGTGTGGCCTCTCCAGGTGACCTTGGCTTCTTCACACGTTGTGGCTGCATTCTCAAAGAAAGCCAGGCAGAAGCTGCATCCTCTCTGTGACCTGGACTGCAGTCACACAGCCTCACTTTTGTAGAGATTGGTTGGAGAAGTCAGGAGCCTACCAAGGAGAGGGGAAATAAACTCCATTTCTTAATGCAAAGTAGCCTGGTTTTGAAAAAAGTGGAATAATAGCAGACTTGAATTATCCATGATTACCCTAAATTCATGTATGAAGACACAATTGTTGTAAAAATACTTTATATAAAACCAAAAAAAAAAAAAAAAAAAAAAGCTTGTAGGAGTGGATATGATGCATTGGCCATTTTTGGAAAATAGAATGTGCTACAGATTTATTGTTCTAATGCAATAGCATCAGGTTTTTCTGGATTTTAAATGTAAGGAGTTCTCTTATTCTTAGGTCTCTAAATATAATACCAGAAACCTCGAGGTCATTTGTTTTACAAATTAAGAAATAGAAGCATGAAAAAGACTTGGACACAGTAAGCATGAGTCCAAACACTCCTCTCCAGTGGGTGTCCAGGATTACAGAAAGAGCTGTCTCTCTATGACAGACAAACCATCAGTTACTATTAAAGTCCTAGGTAAATAGTTGGCATTTGGTTGGTACTTCTTTTTCTCCCTCAGATGTCAACCACGTTGACACTACAAAACTAGCCCCCTGGTTGATTTTCCTGTCTGAGAGCTGACCCTTCCCTAGATCAAATAACCTATTCAGCATGTGGTCATGCACAATAACTTACTGATGATTTCATGGCTAAGAGAGTGTATTACTTTGAATTCTCCAGAGAAACAGAACCAACAGGATATATGTCTACATCTGTAGACAAAGAAAGAACTTTGCTATAAGCAATTGACTCCTGTAATTACAGAGGCTGAGAAGTCCAAGATCTGGAGTCAGCCAGCTGGAAACCCAAAGCCAATGGTAGAGTTTCTGTCTGAGTGTTAAGGTCTGAGAATCAAGAGAGCCAATACTGTAAATCCCAGTTCAAGTCTGAGCTCACAGGCAGGAGAAGACCGAGGCCTCAATAGTCAGGCTGAGAGAATTCTCACTTGCTCAGCCTTTTATTTCATTCAGGGTTTTAACAGATTGGATGAGGCCTATCCACATTTGGGGAGGGCAATTTGCTTTATTTAGTCTACTGATTCAAAGGCTAATCTCATCCAGACACACCCTCACAGACAAAGGTTGAAAGAATGTTCAACCAAATATCATTTCTGACAGCAACATCAATGTGTATGTAGTTTTCCAAAGTATGTTATAGAGTACCAATTCAAAGGGACACTAATAGATAAGTTTCAGCGTCTCAGTCCATTCAGGCTGCTATTACAAAAAATACCATAGGCTGAGTAATTTATAAACAATAGAAAATTATTTTTCACAGTCCTGGAAGCTGGGAAGTCCAATCAAAGTACCAGCACATTCCATGTCTGGTGAGGGCCTGTTCCTCCTAGATGGCGCCTCTTCTCCCATGGCGGAAGGGGGTAGGTAAAGGCAGCTCTCTTCAGCCTCTTTTATAAGAGCACTAATTCTATTATGAAGGGTGGCCCTTGGTGACCCGATTATTCTCAAAAGGCCCCACCTCTCAGTGCTATCACACTGGATTGTAGGTTCCAACATTTCAATTTTAAGAGAACACCAACCTTTCGTCCATCACAATAAAAAAATAAAATAAGGCCTGTGGGGAAAAAAAGTTTGAAAAGCACTGGGTTAAACTTAACACAAACCCAAAATGAAAGATGTTCTATTAAAAAGAAAGAAGGGTGACTACATTCTTCAAAAATGTCAATGCCATATAAGACAAAGAAAGGCAGTCATAGCAGTATGCCCACCAGATCTCCCATCAAGCAAGAACCTGCTGCAAGGAATGGAGTTGGTCAACAGCCTCTGCCACGGTTTTGAATTGGCCACAGCATTTGTACAGAGATAATACTCCACAGGATCTACTCCCAACCAATGGCTGAAGGATGAGGGGAAACGGCAGCAGGGCCACTTCTGTAAATGTGGGACCTCTCTACTGGGAAACTTTTGCCTTGAGGTTCCCAGCGGACCTGGTTGAGCCTATCCTATGACTGCTCTGCAGACTCAGGCTCTGCCCTTTCAATCTTCCTTCCTTCCCTGTCTCCCTTTCCACGGGTCAGACCTGCATCATAATCAGAGGAGCTCTCAGAGCTTCTACTCTCTTTCCCCTTTGTTTTCCCTTAATAAAATTTTTGTGCTTTTAATCTGGCTTGAAATCTGCTCCAGAGGACCCAGATGGGCATAGCTGTGGCACTATTTCAGATTAAAGCAGGCCACAGAACCATAAAAATTTGACTGACTCTGTATTGGAAGGGGGGAAATGCTGTAAAGAACATTATTGAGTCAATTGGTAAAATACAAATGTTAAATACAGAAGTAGTGAATCAGTGTTATTTTTACAGAAGCTGATAATGTGTACTGTAGTTATCTGAGAGATCCTGTTCTTAGGAAATACACACTAAAGTATTCAGGAAGAAAGTAGGTTTTTTTTGTTTTGGTTTGGTTTTGTATTTTGTAATAGAGATTGAACCTATGGGTGCTTTACCAATGAGCAACATCTCCAGCCCTATTTATTTATTTATTTGGGGGGGCGGGGTCTTACTAAGTTGCTTAGGGCCTCCCTGTATTGCTGAATCTGGCTTCAAACTTGTGATCCTCCTGCCTCAGCCTCCCCAGTAACTGGAATTACAGGTGTACACCACCATACCCAGCTTTAAAGTGCCATGTTGTATGCAAGTTAATCTCAAATAGTTTTTTTTTTAAATATTGCCTAGATAGAGCAAATGGAATAAAATATTAACAGCAGTGAACATGAGTAAAAGGTGCATAGATGTTCTTGCTACTCTATGTGTTGGATATTATTTCCAATGAAAATGTAAACGAAATAAAGAAACACAGGGTTTAGAGGAAGAGGATAGCAGCCACTGGGATAAGTAAGTAAAATAAAATTTCTTATTATAGGACTTCTTAGAGCTTTTCTGTGCATGCTTGCCAATGTGTATTTGCTCCTAAAAACTTGCTTAAGTGGAAAATCCTGAGTCAGAACTCCCAAGAACTCACTGGATTAGAGATCAGTAGAGAAACCGAGGTAAAAGGCCCAGAATTCTAATCCCGGCCTGCAATAATCCCAACTCCTGTCTTTTGAAAGAAAGTAGCTTTGTTTATAATCATCCCTGTTACTATATTCCCCTCCCATTAGTGGTAATGGTGTGAAATACTGACAAAAATCTGTGATAACAGCCTATTTCCAACCATTCAACAACAGATGAGATATAATTTCAGATCATTGGGAACAGAGCTTCCTAACTCTGAAAAAAAAAAAAAAAACTGGAAAAACCTACATTCTCCAGGTGCTCTGTGAAACAAAATTTTTCCCATTCTTTCTGGCCAAATTACTCCCTCTTCAAGAGCTATTATCCTATATTTTACAAGAAGAATTTTATTTAAAATATTCTGCATCTCAAATGTCACAAATCCTTACAATATACAAAAACAACAAAGAAATACCCCATGTTATTGATAAATTTTAAATTCATCTCACCTAGAAAAACATCAGATGGGTCAAAAATAGGGACGAATATAATAGATGCCCCTTCACGTGAGCTTTTTAAAATCCCATTTGATTATTGAAGCAAAAATTATAACACTATCTGATGCAGTGCTCAATGTATGAGGAGGAAATACTTAAAACAATTATATTTTTTAGGTGGGGAGGGTAAAGGACCTAAATGAAAGTAAGGTTTCTGCACTTCACTAGAAGTGGTAAAGTGGTGTACAAGTAGACTGTGATTAGTTATGTATGTATAGTGCAATACATTAAGCAAACATTAAGAAGATTATACTGAGCAATATACTCAAAAAGTCTATAAATAAATCACATTGGAACCCTTAAAATTGTTTGAATAATGCACAAGAAGTCAAGAAACGAGAAACAGAAGACTGAGAAACAAACAGAAAATTCATGATAGCAATCAACAAGAAACCACCCAAATGTCTTTCAGTGAGTGAATAGTTAAACATGGTGCCTCCATACTATGGAAGATTACTTAGCCATAAAAAGGAACAAACTATTGATAAACACAATAACTTGGATGGATCTCAAGGGGATTACTCTGAGTGAGAAAATGTGATCTCAGATAGTTACCTTCTATTTCTTTCATATCTACAATATTCTTAAAATGACAACATTTTAGACATGCAGAAGAGATCAGTGGTTGTCATAGGAAGGGGTGAGGGGTAGACAGAGAAAGAGCTATAAAGGGTAGGTAGAGGCTGGGGATATAGCTCTGTTGGTAGAGTGCTTGCTTCGCATGCACAAAGCCCTGGGTTCAATTCCCAGCACCACAAAAAAAAAAAAAAAAAAAAAAAAGGATAGGTAGTGTAAAGGGTCCTTGTAATGGGATTTGCATCTTGTATCTTTGGCATCCTGACCATGATGATGGTCACACCAACCTGTACATGTGATAAAATTGCATATGACTAAATGTACACACACACACACACACACACACACACACACACACACACATATACCTACAAACACATGTAAAACTAAGAAAATCTGAATAAGGACTACAGACTGTATCAATGTCAAATTACTGGCTGTCTAATATTCAACTATGATAACCATAGAAGGAGAAACTAAGTGAAAGGTGCAGGGAGTCCCTATTATTTCTTCTGAATGCATGTGCATTCAGAATGCATATTTATCTCAAAATAAAACACACACACACACACACACACACACACACACACACACACTTTAACTTTGCCTAATAAGTTAACATTTATCTTTCCAAAGGAACAGATGTCACCAAATGGAGACAATGTCTTTATCCAGAAGAGCAGTTCTAGTATCTGGCTTTCTTTCAGAATCTATGATAGACCCAGAGGAAAGATATTTTTGTGCAGGCAAGTCTCTTAGTAATGTGCAAATCTCACGACATCAGCAACTGCCTGCTCCACCTACACTATCTCCCTTTAGTGGGTTGAAAATAAAAGTTAGTTCATATTCATGGAGAGCTGTGCTTAGCTTTGTCCAAGTAGGTAAGTGACTATTTGTAATTTTCCTGTGTTGCAGAGTAAAACTTAAACAGAAAACTGTTTTATTCTCATTTTTTCTTTGTTTGAAGATGAAAGAAAAGGTCTTTCCTTGAAATGAATGCCCAGGGTCCAAAGCATGAACAGTAAAAAACCTGAAGTGAAATGAGCATGTAAAAGCTTCCTCCCTTCTTTTCCTCCCATATACTATGCAGGAGTAAAAGCCTTTTTCTCTGTTGACAATCAATCAACAAATATTTACAACTTTTTCAACAAGCTATTTCAACCATTACTAGATCATTAGGACCTCAAACTTTCTGGCCCTTTAAAGGCATTAGGGATTTAGCTGCAGAAAGATGAAACCACATACAGTTAATAGAATTCCCACTCTGAGCCCATACTTCAACCACAGGGCAGCTTTTAAAAATCAATTTGTGGTTCTGGACCAACAGTTTGGACTAGGATGGGAACCCAGAACAGAAGCAACTGGAAAATGAGCTTGGCAATTAGAAAAGTCTAGTTATTGTTAGGATGCTACTCAACTTTATTATTACTCTTTCATACTAAAAACAGGTATATCGAACTGTAAGATAACAATTATTCACTATTTGTGCCATTTGTGCTTCTTAGTGAAATGATTATAAATGTTCTGTAATTAGCACATTTAGCAATATGCTTTTATAAATAACCTATGGGCCAATGTGACAAATGATCTACTTAGAACCCTGATTTTATTAATTTCCTTGCATGTCTCCCAGTGATTCAGCGGGTTAAAAATGTTGTACATATTTACAAGATTGCATTTATTCTTCCAGAAGTTCTTGAATTCCAAAACTGAGTACTTAACATCTCACAGAGTGTGGAGGAGCAAAGGTACAAAGAACTCTCTGCACTGTCCCATGTTCTATAAACACAAAACTTTTCCGAAAACAAAGTCTATTAATTACAAAACATAACAACAACAACAATAACAACAAAAAAGTCTCGTAGGGAGCCAGAGTTAAGGCTACAGGTAGAGCCGAATAACTTCTTTATTTTGGGTGCTGGTATCCTAGATTCCTCCTCTTTCCAGCAATTGTAACAAGAGCCCACCCTTCTGTCTCCCTGATCCCTGCCACCTCCCCAAATGTTCTGGTTCTATTTTGGAAGAATCTACTGATGGAAGCGAATAGCTGGAGGAAGAGATCCTGAGACTGTCATGAAGGGAAGAAAAGAGGACAAAACAAGACAGTACTCAGGACCCTCAACTCTCAAGAGGAAAACAAAATGGCTGACACAGGACGCTCTGGAAGAGAATACCACCCTGGGTATAAAGTCTGTCATCCTCCTTGCCTTCTGCAGTAGAGAAATGGCCACTTGCGCTGGAAATAAGCAAGAAAAAAAGCCTTTGCCTTGGAATGAGGAACATTTAGGCATCAGAAAGAGAGAGAGAGAGAGCAGGCGAGACTGGCAGACGGTTCTAGCCACAGGTGGGGTCAGGAAACACTGCCAGACAGAGAGAAGAAGAGTGTGGGAAAGACAGCAGTTCCTGAGCACCCACCACTCAAGGATTTCTTTCCTGCGTCTGAGCAGAAGAAAGGACTGGCTCAAGATAGAAGTTCCCACAGGTCACGGGCAAGAGGACCAGAAAAATCAATTCGCTACACTAGGACATCCCGGCTCTATCCCATGACTGGGCTGGCCTGAGGGAAATACCTGTTATGTAAGTAATCACTGAAATGATTCACCAAGTCACGCAGTGTTATTAACATGCTGCCTCTGTTGTCATAAAAATCCCCACCAATGTTTTTTTTTTTAAATAAACTTACTTTTAGAGAGTCAGATGATGCAACCCATTTCAGAGAATGTCAAAATGCTAAGACTTCCATAGTCTAGCTTCCTCACTTGCCAATCCTGAAAAGACTTTTCAGGGACATCAAACCAGCTGGACATAAAATCCCAAGACTTGTGCTCCTATGATACTCCTGCCCCATGACCCAGGGTGAGAAGCTTCAGTCCACAGGAGCAGCCAACGCACTCCATGCCACTGTTGATATTTAATTGGCTGTATTAACATAAAGAGAGAGAACTCTAAAGTTACAGACTACAGCTTAGGATGTGAGAGGCCGATATCTAATCTGAAACCTCAAATTTCTAGAGTGATTCACACAGACTTCTCAGAAATTGACCATTAATTCCATTTCCCCAATCCAAAAAAGCCTAGAAGGGCATAGCCTGGTAATTTCCTATCACACATCAGTGTTGAGGAAGCAACATCTGGGGGTTTCCACAGTTCGTTTTAGAGTTCATGGGTGTGAAGATCATGTTGGGATTACCAGCACCAACCTTGCTAGTAGAGTCTTGGGATAATATACAGTGTATGTAAAGGATTACCAATAAACCTTCCATGTACATACAGTAAGCGTTTTGCAAATCAAGCCATATGGCTGATTGCTGGTCTCTTCTAATTGCATGAATAAAATCTGAATGACAACTAATGCCAAAGTCATAGACTAAACTCCACGCCCCACTCTTCCTAAGGCTTCCTGTTGTGCCCGGGAGATGGGTTATAGATTCAAATCAGTCCCATCCTGTTGCCTTTAAATGAACCCAGCTCACCTACGCAGATACTGGGAGCACAGGAAACACCCGCAGGCCATGGGCACTCACCTCTGGAATTTGTCTAGACTATTTCCCTTAAAGAGATTAAGAAATTTGCCCAAGGTTACACAGCCAGTAACTGGCAAAACTGGGATTCAAATCTGAGTTTGCCTAACTGCACAGCCTGTGAGAGGACGATGGAATTGTTAACTGGCTCCCAAGAGCTCCATTCGTGGGAAAGTAATGTTGCCAATTTGATTTGACAGGTGACCTGGTCCAGGTTAAGAGGCTAATTATAAAACACACAAAGAGTCTCAGGCCCAGGTGGCTCTCTATAAAAGCCGACATGTTATCTGCCAGAACACCTATCCTCTGCTCATATTCCAAATTGTACAGGCCACCAGTCACTCAGTACTATGAAGTCAATTAACATGTATTTTGCATTTGCTATATTCACTGCAGTTTAAAGAGTGCTGTACAGGCATTAAAAGAGTAATAGAAACATCTTTCCTCCAGCAACTCAAGTCTAAGGGGCTGGAATTGGGAGGGCAGATTGCACAAGTGAAGGAAAAGCATGAATTCTGTTATCCTGCCCAGGGTATGATGAAGACCACAAGAGAACAAACAAGTCCTACAGAAAATGAGGTCTTACCCAGGTGATTTATCCGAGGTAGCTAAAGTTGTCATCAAGTTAACCCTAAGTTCATCTAATAATAACTTGTATATCAATTACTTTACCTAAGAAAAAATTGCCTGGAAAAGGTCTTGGCTTGCTATTCCCCAAAGCCCCTCTTTCTTCTGTTCTTATAACAAAGAAGCAAAATTCTCTGTTTTTTTTTTTTTTTTTTTTTTTTTTCTTTTCCCCTTGAGCATTCTTAGCATGTTAAGACTTAGTTCAGATCTTCTTGAGAACAGCATAATTGGTAGGAATGTGATCAAGGGCCCTATTCACTAGGAATGTACACACGATTTACATGGCCAAGTTATATTGGCTCCAGTGCGTATTCTCAAGTCACGTAGAAGTAGTTTGAAGATTAATGCATACACATAAGAATCATTCTTTTTCTCCAGATTGTTACAGCAATATAGTGAGACTATTCTCTCTGCTGATCTTATGTCAGCACTTCCAATCTAACCCTGTTTTGTCAAGTCTTTCAGACTCAGCTGTGAAACTGCCCTGGGGTCTGAAATTCAGGAGACAGTACTGTAAGACCATTTCAATTAGATTTTTTTTGCAAGTTTCCCTTTCTGAGAGCTGTGTGCTCATTACAAGATACCTAAGGAAGGCTGTACAATTCTTAAGCTGTTGTGTTTCTAAAATGAAATGGAATTACCTATCAACCAGGACAGGGTTTATTATTGCTGTTTAGGGATCAAATATGGGTTGTTTCAATCTTTTGTAATTATATCAAAAACACCTTTGAGATGCATTTTAAAAATAGAAGATATGAGACGCTAATCTCCATCTTCATGAAATGTGAAGGTGTTACATCTTTCATCTGATCATCTCTTTCATGTGATCCAGTGTCAAGATACCTCTCAAACCTGGTAAAAGAAAATGCTGCACACACATATTCTCACCTTCAAGTGATATGCTTCATTCTAATACTTTATTATATTCAGAGGCAACAAGTACAACAACTTTAAGACAATTACTCTAAGATTGGTTCCAATCTAAAGTACAGAGACAGCTTTCCCATTTTTCTTAGTAGTTTTGAGACTGGGTGTGCTTTTAGGAGCCAGGCAATAAGAGAAGCACACAGATAAGAGCATTGCCTTTCATTTCTGCACACTGTAGAGGAGGGCAGATTGTTGTAGTGGAAAGTGCCTGGTCTCTGAGTCAACAGACCCAGGATTGAATGTTAGTTTCACCAGTGGTAACCAAGCACATTCTATCAACCTTGGTTTCCTCAACCACTAACCAGTGAAAATAATCCTTCATTTATAAGGGGTTCAAGCAGTTAAGATTCATTCACTTATTTACTCAATAAATATTTGGGCGATATTTACTATGTGCCAAGCACATAGGCATTAGAGCCACAGAGACAATCCCTGCTCTGCTGTAGCTCAGGCAGGGAGACAAACTTGAATCACATGGTGACTGAAATAAAAGAAAAAAGGTAGAATTACAGAATGCCAAGTGCTACAAAAGAAAGTGCATGATGTTTTGAAAGCATTATCAACCTCAACCAGGAAACCAAGGGGACTTCCTTAAGTGAGGGATGTTTGAGCTAAATCTAAAAAATGAGAGCTGGGCATGGTGGCACATGCCGGTCAGTCATCCTAGCGATTCAGGAGGCTGAGGCAGGAAGATTTCAATTCAAGGCCAGCTTTGGTAACTTAGTGAGACCCAGCCTCAAAATAAAAAATAAAAAGGGCTGGGGATGTATCTCAGTGGTTAGTGCTCTGGGTTCAGTTCCCAGCACCAGAAGGAAAAGAAAAAAAAAAAGATAAGTAAGTGTTAGCAAGGCAGAGTTGGGGTTGCTTTGCTGGAGCAGAGAGAGTTCTTCAGGCAGAGATCAGCATGTGCAAAGGCCTGCAGCAGGAAGAATCACAGCACCCAAGGAGGTGAGGGAGGATCACAAGTGGCAGAGTCCTGTAGATACAGTGATCCGTAGAACATTCTCCTTAACTCTCAAGTGTCCTCACCTGGATAATTATGTGCTCATTCTACATCTAGGCCATGTCAACCATTTTGACCTTTCTTGAAAACAATAAAGAATTCTAATAATGGCAACAACATGAGACTAGAAAACCAAGTTGTAGAGATAAATCCCTGTACCCTCTGAGGTTACCCCTATAACAGCATATTTTATATCAGCCTCACCAGGATGGCCTGAAAAGAGAAGCATTGCCAAATATATACAGATATAATTTAAATACTTATTTTCTACAAATAGGCTTCCATCAAGTTTTAAAAAAACAACTTTAATGTATGTTCAGAGTTTTATGAGAGTTCTAGGAGAAACAGAACCAATAGTTCATATGTATATAGAGATGGGGTGGGGGAGGGAGAAATTGATTGATCTTAAGAAATTGACTCCTGCCTGGTGAGGTGGAATATGCCTGTAATTCCAGTGGCTCAGGCAGCTGAGACAGGAGATTGCGAGTTCAAAGCCAGCCTCAGCAAAAGTGAGGCACTAAGCAACTGGGTGAGACCCTGTCTCTAAATAAAATACAAAATAGGGCTGAGGATGTGGCTCAGTGGTCAAGTGTCTCTGAGTTTAATCCCCAGTACCACCCCTCACCCAAAAGAAGAAATTGGCTCACAAATCCAAAACCTGCAGCCTGCCTGGGGAAATGTTTCCGATCAGCCTGAAGGCAGTCTGAGGGCAGAATTCCCTCTTCTTTGGGGAGTTCAGACTATTTTCTATTAAGGCCTTCAACTTATTGGATGAGGGACACTCACAGTATGGAGGGTAATCTGCTTTACTCAGTGTCTACAGACTTTAATATTGATCTCATCTAAAAAAAGTACCTTCAGAGAAATATCAGAGTAACATTTGACCATTGTTCTGGGTACCATGGTCAAGCCAAGTGGACCCTACTATTAAGTATCATGATGGTTGGTTGGTACTAGTGAAGGAGTTAGGTTTTTACCCTCCCAATTTGGGGACAACATTTTTCTTAATCTCAAGAATGGAGTATCTGCTCCCATAGATTGTCACAACACCTCTGTATAGTGATGTCAGCTGAGTTGAGATGGTTTCTGAACAGACAGAGCACAGTTTAAAAGAGGCATAATTTTCATAATCCCCATCTGCTGCACATTCCAGAGAAGAGTCATGAGCCATTCTGGGAAAAGATGTGCCTGCCTTCAATATTAACCACCTAGAAAGAATAAGGTGAGAACTATTTGTTTGTCAAGGAAATTCCCTGAGGGAAACCAACTTTGGAACTTCACAGTTTCAACAAGGAAGGTATAAAGCCAACAAACAAGAGCTGAAACTCCCTGGGGACAGAGGCCCACACCTGTAATCCCAGTTACTGGGGAGGCTGTGGCAAAAGAATCACAAGTTTCAGGCCAGTCTCAGCAGTTTAGCAAGATCCTCACCAATTCAGTGAAACCCTGTGTCCAAATTAAAAAATTAAAAGAGCTAGGGGTGTAACTCAGTGGCAGAGCACCCCAGGGTTCAATCCCTAGTACCTTAGAAAAAAAGAAAAGGAGCTGAAATTCTTCTTTTTACATTCATTTACAAAGAAGGGGGCGGGGGCTTTTCTCACAGGTTATTACTCTGTACCTCTGTGAAGAGATGGGAGGCTTATCTTAGCGTTTAAGCATGGGAGGGCAGGCTGCAGGTAGGGTGGCCTGCCCAGAAGCCCACTACATTTGTGATACCAAGTCATAATTTCCCCTTACCATGAGCACTTAAGTTTTTAATTCACAAAAATTTTCCCTTCTGCTCATGAATAAAAAAAAAAAAAATGACATGCTGGAATTATGTGTGCATGTGTCCCTTTATTCAAGATGAACATGAGGTAAAAATCAGAAGATCCAGAAGCTGTGAGAAACTTTCTGAAGACATTCAATCTAATACCACACACATTTTGTGGTTTTCTTTTTTTTCTTTTGTCTTTTGATAACTCAAGGAGGGAGAGTGGTACCTAGTAAAAGAAAGAGAAAGTTTTCAAGGACAAGAATCATTAGGTGAACTAGCTGATTTTGAACTTTCCTGTAGACAGAATAAGAGACAATAGGCTTAGACTGAGCAAGAGTGATTTGAGCCTGTTATAGAGAACCATCAGATATTGACAGAACTATAGAGCAGAAGGTTGTCCAAGACTGAAGACTCTGCTTCCTGTAAAGGTCAGAGTAATCTTTGATATGAAGATACTAACTTATAAAGGCAAGGGAGTGGGGATGAGAGGAATGAAAGAACTTTAAATAGAACAAATAGGGGGGAGGGAGGGGAGGGGACAAGAGGAGAGGAATAATGGTAGAATGAGTTATCCATCATTACCCTAAATACATGTATCTTCATTTACAACACAATTGTTGTAAAAATACTTTATATAAAACCAGCAACTTGAAAAATTGTGTTCTTTATATGTAATATGAAATGAAATATACTCTGCAAACATGTATAACAAATTAGAATAATAAAATTTTTTAAAAAATATTTATTTATTTGCTTTAGTTGTACACAATGCAATGCATTTATGTTTATGTGGTGCTGAGGCTCGAACCCGGGCCACTCACGTGCTAGGCAAGCGCTCTACCGCTGAGCCACAACCCCAGCCCAATAAAAAATTTTAAAAAATAAAATAGAATTTGGAGTACCAGTAGCACCAAGACACACCGTGGAGTGCTAACCCTCTTAACAGAGTGACTCAGCAAGGACTTCTGCCTCCAACATCCCGGGAATCAGTTGCCCCAGACTGTAATGGACCAGAAGCCCTCTACTCTTTTCTTTCTTTTTCTCTATTACTCTTTCAGTTCAAAACACACCCACCAGCCAGCACCACCGTGTATTAAATTTCCTTCCTATAGTTTATACTGTCATGAAACAAAACACAAAGACACATCTAAGCCAACATACACTCCATAACTACACGTGCCATATATATATATATCTTTAAATAACTTTCTCTAACTTTTTTTCTAGGTCTCAAAACATGCAGATTTTCTTTTACCAAACAGAGTGATAAATTGCTCTTCTGGAGAACTCCAATGCTTCTACCAGATTAGCCAGATAATTAGAAGTTGAGACACCTGAAGTCTAAAGATTCTTCATTATCAAGTGCCAGCCTGACTCTAAGAACTAGCTAACTTCAGCCTAACCCACTGTGGATAATAAATCTAACTTTTCTAGAGGCAAAACTGAGCAGAAATGGACTGGATTTAAGGGCATGGAAGGAATTTGAGGTGTTTTAGTCAACTTTTTAATCACTGTGACCAAAAAGACCTAACAGGAACAATGTAGAGGAGAAAAAGTTTATTTTGGCTCATGGTTTCAGAGGTCTCAGTCCATAGATGGCTGACTCCAAAGCTCTGGGCTCAAGATGAAGTAGAACATAATGTTTGAAGGGCATGGCAGAGGAAAATAGCTGAGGACATGGCAACAGAAAGATATGGCAGCATGGAAGAGAGAATGCTGTGCTCACTGGGAATAAAATATAATAAACCCAGAGGCATACCCACAGTGACCCACCTCCTCCAGCCACTCCCCACCTGCCTATAGTTACCACCCATTGATAGTTTACAACAATAATAGTAACCCATCGATTAGGTTAGAACTCTCAGAATCCAACCATTCCACCTCTGAACAATACTTGCATTGTCTCACAGTCTCACATGTGAGCTTTTGGGAGGTAACCTCATATATAAACCATAATAGAAGTTAACCAAAGTGAAGTAACCTGATTACCTGATCAATTTTTTCATTCTATAATTTATCACAAAAATATGTTCATTAAAGGACAAAACATTTCATCCATCTCTACCTCTCTACTATCACAGCTTTCCTTTCTTTCTCTTAATCAAGTACCAATAATCATTTTTTATCCCTAACTGGCAGTTCTCTTCTCCATACTCTTCTCATACTGTAGAAGTACCCTTGGTACTTCAGAAATTTATATGTTCAACATAGAATATTAAATATAATATAGAGCACATCTCACTAGAATGATGTGATGTTGTTCTGCCTGAAGTTAAGATGCTTTCTATATAAATATTCTATCAAAGTCCTCCAATGTGTATAGTTTAAACTGAATTTAAGTGACATCTTCAAGTCCTGGCATTTTTTAAAATTAATTAATTTTTAAACTCTTGGGAAGATTTATGACCTAATAGTTATGAGAAAGAGAAATGTTTTTTCCTAACATGGAAGATCTGATTTTTATTTTTTACCATGACTGATCAAGAATCAATGCTAAGTTCAGGTTCCAAAGAAAAGAGATTGTGGTAGAATAAACTGTGCTCCCACAATATTCATATGTTGAAGCCCTAATCCCCAATGTGACAGAATATGGAAATAGGGCCTATTAGAAGGTAATAAAAGTCAAGTGAGGTCACAAGGGTAGAGCCCTAAGGAAAGAGAACGGGTGTCCTTATAAGAAGAGGAACAGATACCAGAAAGATCTCTCTCCTTGTGTGTACAAACTAGAGATCATGTATGCACACAAGATAAGTGGTAGCTAACTATAAGTCAAGACAAGGGGCCACAGAATGAAACTTACCTTAAAAGTATCTTGATTTTGGACTTTGTGTCTCCAGAACTATTAAGAAATAAAGTCTATTGTTTCAGCCACTCAGTGGTGTTTTGTTATGGTAGTCTAACAAATTAAGACAAAGACTAGGCTCCAGATTGGAAGGAGCAGAAAATGGGCCAAGACAAGCAGGTCAGCAAGTTAAGATGAATAGCTAAAATTTGAATAGCTGAGATGCCCTATAAGTTTAGAAAACACAAGAGAAGCACCAATGTATATGGAAACATGCCCAGCCATGTCCGCGAGCTCTGAGATCTAAGGCACATGATCAGCAAGTACATAGCTTAGTGGTGTAGAGCAGAACAGGACTTAAGTCCTTGTTTTTCCCAACTTTGTGAACTTCAGCAACTTTCTGTGAGCTTCAGTTATCTCATTTGCAAAATATGGACAAAGACAGTATCTACTTATTGTGAAAAGCTCAGCACAGTATCTTACTCATACAAAGTACTTACTTAAATGACCCAAAGAAATATAGGCCAATATTGCTATTTACAGCTAACATGGCCAGAAGACAGAGGCAGAACACAACAGAAAGTGGTGTATCACAATGGAGGCTTGGGAGCAAGCTCATGGTGGGGGCCAAAGGTGGAACAGCTATCAAAACCACAACATTATAAAGCAAAACTGTTGGATCCAGGTCAGTAGCTGGCTGTTTGCTCTCTGTACTAAGAAGCCTTGTTGAAATGGACAGGTGAACAAGCTATCATTCTAGCAGAAAACAGATGGCTCACCCAAACCATGTGAAAGACAGTAATAATGGGTAAGGAAAGCCAATGATGCATGCAAACATCCCTGGGTTAGCAAGAAAAGGAAGCCACCAGGAATCCTAAACTGGAAGGACAAAGGAAAAGAGGGGTTGTGGACTGCACAGTAGGAAAGAGCCCCTAATGTTTCTAGAGAAACATGGTCACTAATAACCAGGCCTAGCCAGGAAGGGTAGTGGGGAATAAGTTGATAAACCTCTCTTTCCTACTTCCCTCTGACTTCTTGCCAATCCTTCCCATTAGCCAAGTCCTTCCCACTAGCAGAAGCCAGAGGCCAGTTGATGTGGCTCATAGTTGTCAGTCTCAAAAGGCCTAGAGTGGAGAAAGGTTGGATATAAATCTACAGGTACATAGAGAATATACAGAGCAACTTGCAAAGGATAAGGTGAGTATTCTATGCTCCAGAACAAGATGGGGTGGGGAGGGGACTGGTTTTGGAATGGAGCCTAGGCCTTCTTCAGGGGCCTTCTCCAGTCTAACTGTAGACTGACTCAGCAAGGCAGAAACAAACTAAGGATCCCTTCATCTCCTCCAGAGCATGAAGGTCCCTCCCTACATCCTTTATTCATATAATCTCCTCTTCTAATTATATTTCCTTGTGTGCATTTCAGAATCTTTAGCACCTGGTTCCTGCCTTTTGGCTGCCCTTTTTCCCGTCAGCTTTCTGGAAGTTTAAATCACTTTCTAGAAATTCTATTTCCATGTGAGCTCCAATGACACTATTCTACTATACCTAGGGACAAGTTTGGCAGTGTTTGAGGTTCTGGAGCATATATAAACATAATACAGAAAAAAATATATTAAAATCTTCTGTTTCATCATTAACCTTTGTTCTGAATGCTCTACTTTGTTTTCTGTTAGTCACTGAAGAGTAATGGGACTTTGATCATTTTCATCTTGGAATGTATTGCGAAGATGTTGACTTTGGGATCTAGTCCCCTTGCCTCCACCCGACCGGATATGCACTCATAAGTCTTGTTGACATTAATGAATAGTTTTGTGTGCACAGCACAAGCATGAGAGAGACAACTGAAGGACCAAAATGGCAATGTCTTTGCTAGAAGCAAGAGCAATAAACTTTGTCCAACAAAGGAACTAGTGGAGTAGCAATGCAGACTTCATTTTTTTCTTATTCTACAGGGAGACATTACAAGTTCTTTTAATTAATAGAATGTTTCGTGCATCACATTGAGAAGAGCCTTTCCCTTTCAAGAAGGAATCTAACAGCACAGCAAACATACGCTTTTTTGGCTGGATTTCAAGCCATATTTATTAACTAAGTGCTAGGGTGGAGCATGGTTTTCTTGCCAACAGGATTCATAGGACAGAGCACTTGAAAGCGCATCAAGGAAAGAACCATTTCTATGACAAGCACAATCACTGCCTGTAACTCCAACTTAGCTCGTGCTGTCAGCGCTGACCACATAAACCACAGACTAACTGAAGAACTTCAGGCACCTCAGATGAAACACAGTCTCCCAGTATTATGAGGTGCTGGGGCCAATCCCCAGAGCCACTTGAGTTGAGAGAAAATAGCAGCTGGTCAGATGGAGACCATTTCCGACTTCTCCCCACCATTTTGGGCACAGAGACCTTCCTGGAGCTGAACTCTCCCATATCCTGTTGTTGGAAAGGAATATCCTATTCACCAGCAGGCCTACTTTACTCCACACACCCTTTGCAAAACAACATTTCTGGAAGAAATCCAATGACCTATGAAACCAGCACAGGGAAAATGCCAGGTAATTGAGACACAGGCAGGTTTTCTTTAGTGCCTCTCTGCTGCCTGTCCACACTCTCTCCCATCTCTCCCTATTTCCAAAGTCAGAAACCTTCTTTGTCATGGAGGCAGCAGCCCCCTCCCCACCACTCCTTGGTAGTCTGTGAAGATGAAGCTGGAATAAAAGGTAGTTAACGGAGTTCATGTAAGGTGACAAAGCTGGCACTCGCTAAACACTTAGCATTACACAGCCACCCCTTAAGAGTGCTCCAAATCCATCAGTCATCATGGAAAAATTAGAAGCTTTACTGGATTCCTGCCTCTCCAAACAGATCATCTGAACTCCTTAATGGACTCTCTAATTCAGCATTCGAGAACAGAGCCTCAGACCAACAGACTGTCTCTGTAACACACTGTCAGGCAACTTGGAACAGGCAGAGAGAACAAGTCAAAACAATCAGCAATTTCATTAAGGGGATAAGATTAATCTTGAATGATGCCCAAGTCTGACTCACATTGTCAATTATTATATATGATCTCTATGAGCAGGCCATTTTTCCAACTCACTGAAACATCCGCACATTTCAATGGGTTAGGCTTTACCCTGTTCACTGCCCTCTAGCTGTTTTTGTTGTGGATTATGTAATTTAGTGAGTGATGCAATAAGAATGCTTTCTACCTGTGCTTTGTATGTGATGTTGTCCAGTGATTAGTGCAACAGGCTGAATGGCTCAGAATCTTGGATTTCAACACCCTCATTTGCTGTGACCTTGGGCCTATTACTTCTCTTCTTCTGGCATCCGCTATAAAAATGGGGAGGAGGAAATATTCTTGCCTCTTTCATCACTAGATATGAAAACCCATTGTAAGTGTTGTGAAAATAAGCACTGGTTCTTGAGACCAATACCCAGCACATTCAGGCTAAGATTCCTGGAAAGTGGTCAGTAGGCATTATTTAAAATATACACACACACACAAACACACACACATGCACGCACACACACACATACACACACACACATACACACACACACACAAAATACCTTTTTAATTTACCTTTCCATTTATCTATCTGGGAAGCTGTATTTAAAGAAGGACTTATATTTTTGTCCAGTGATGCAAAGAGGAGTAAGAGAGGCCTAGGAGGCTAAAAGTTTACTTTGTTAGATGCAAATAAACTCACAATTTATCCTAAAATGTATTCTGCTATGATCAATTTTTTAAATGATGCCCTTAACACAGTGAAGGAAATGGATTAATATTTTTATAATCTTGGAGTCTTTCAAGGATGTCATAAAATCCAAATGCTGCAAAGAAAACCTGATGAATTTGCCACATTTTAAAAAATAGTACATATAAAGCCAATGTATCAAAAAAGAACTGGAAGCAATGTTTGCATGTCATATATCAGAAAAAGGCAAATGTCCCTAACATATGATATGCTTTTTAAAATTCAATATAAAAATCATGAATACAAAAAAAGCAAAGGATATGAATAGGCAATTTTTGTAAAATGATGTAAAAGACCAACCAACATATGGAAACATATTCAACCATGTTCTAACTGAATATAAATTAAAATAATGTAGATAAATTGATTTATTTTTTTACCCACTGGCTTGACAAACATTTAAATACTTCTTAAGTTCCCTGACTGAGGTAGGTATGCAGAAGTGTATTCCATATCCTAACAAAGTACACGCTGATAAAAAGTTGGCAAACTGGCAAGATACATTAAAATTTACTTACAAATGGAAGTGATTCTCTTTCCAGGAATTTATTCTGCAGATATACTCCCCAAAGTGTACAAAGACACAATCCAATGGGTAAAAAAAAATCCATATATCTACATTATTTTAATTTGTAGTCACGAACATGGTTGAATGTCTTTCCATATGTTAGTTGGTCTTTTATATCATTTTTTCTTTAGCATTGTTTGTACATTTTTCATTGTTTGTACTTTTTTTACTTTAGCATTGTTCATAATAACAGAAATTTGGAAGTAGTCATAGAGAGCAATACTATCAGCCATTGAAGAGTTATATTGGACCCACACAACCACAATGCAGGATGGCTAAGCACATTCTTAAGCAAGTATAGAAGTATAGGATATTTCCAAGTGAGATTAAGGAAATGATTTATAATATTTAGAAGAGTGAGAGAGTTGCTTAAATGGACTCTTCTTTGTCTCACAATCTTACATGTACTTTTCCTATTGTCTCACACTCTGGGCAGTTTCAAACCCAACAACAGTAAGCGACATGTGACATGTTTCCCCATGTTCTAAACAGAAGTATCTTATTATCCAATTCAGAACTTGTGAAAAGGTGAACATAGGTCAGATCCAATGACCCTTAGCTCATCTCCCACCTTCAGTCTTGAAGAGGATATTAAATGTTGGTGAGAGCAAAGAAGAAGAGGAAAGCTTGGTCACCTGCAGTGGTGCACACCAGTAATCCCAGCTGCTCAGGAGGCTGAGGCAGGTGGATTGTGAGTTTGAGGCCAGTGTGGGCAACTTAGCAAGAGCCTGTCTTAAAATAAAATTTAAAAAGAAAGGTTGGTAATATGGTAGAGTGTTCCAGGATTCAATTCCTACCCTGACCGCCCCCCCCCCCAAAAAAAAAAAAAAGAAAAAAAGAGCTTGCATTAGACCCCCTTGGGCTTACCCTCCCTGTGAGTGAGGCTGAATGGGATGCCAAGAGAAAGGAAAAGAGAAAACCTTGGAGGGAATGAGTGGCTCATCAGAAAGAAAAGGTATCTTACTCCCAGCTCAAATCTTGGAGTCTGCAAAAACTCAGAGCTTACTCCACACTGCGCCTGCTACAACATAGTAAGAGAGGTGAGGGTGACCTGTGTTCCCTGGAACTCTGACACAGAATGAGGTGCAGAACTCTTACCCAAAAACCTAAAGGCCAAGGAGTATCTAGAATGACCTGTTATGATGGAGCAAAGAGAGAAGGCTGTGTTGAAAGCAAGCTGTCCTTCAAGGGTTATGTGGGACAAAGATGCGGAGCTCTTCCATGGACCAAGCCACCACCACCCCAGAAGGCAGCCCCACTCATACCATCCAGAAAAACCTCACCCCAGAGTGCCGTCTGCTGGGGCAGAACAACCCCAACAGGCATATTCTGTGAGAGTTGGGGAATTGCAAAAGTATAATCAAGGGAGAGTCATTAAGAGGCTCGGCTGAGAGAGCTCCCACAACAAACACTTCAGGGAACAGAGAGCACAGTTCCCTTATTGAGCAGAAGGAGTCTCTAAAAAGCCCATAAAACCATCCCATGCAAGAATAATCTAGCATTAGGTATCCACCATCCAGAGGGCATAGATATCAGGTTACATGGTACTCATTGAGCAAGAACTTGTCCTTTTACTTCTCCTCTTGCCCCCTCACCCAGTCCTGGAGGGACTGGCATTCTGTGGGGAAGAACCAAATACCATGCTCCTCTTTCTTATTGCAGGTTTCTGAACCAGAGCCAGGTCTAAGTTTGGGAATGGGGAGAAACTGTAAATAAGATGTGAGGAAGAACTTTTGGTCTTGACAAATTGAGCTTTTAAATACATGTAAAGAGGTTGTCTTTGGGTTTTTTGTTTGCTTGTTTGTCTGTTTGTTTTTAATCTGAACTGGTTTGGAAAAGCTTCAGGATCTGCACAAAATACTGTCCAAAGGCTGTGCCAGGAGAACTACAAAGTGGGTTTAAAAAGCTTGAATTAGAGAAAGAATAAAGCTACATTTCTGATTTCACCCTCATTTAGTCTCGCCCATTCAACATACCAGTTATATGTGCACTAAACACTTTTAAAAGGATAAGCAAGAAACTGTTAGAGGTGCTTTCTCAAAGTGTGGGATTAAGGCATCACACCAGTGGGGGACTTCTTTATATTCATCCATACTTTTGGCATTTTCTTTTACTATAAACATAAGTTGATAAAAGCTTAAGATGTTTTAAATATGGAACTTAAACACAATTTGTAGCCAGGTAAATTTATGAAAACTCTTCCCAAGGTCTTTATAGTATCTTTTCAAGAATCCTATCCTTCACCTTTCACACAGTTAACTACCACCTACTTTGCCTAAACAGCTGGTATTGGGTTGAGTTCTCTTTCTAGTTGGCCCTACAGGGCACTAGAACCTTCTGGCATCTATCCACGTAAGTGTGCTAACGAACAAGCAGCCCAGAGAGGGAGGCTCCATAGGTCAGTGCTGTGGCCAGTCATTCTTACCTAACCAGGAGCATCCCCCAGTGGATTCCTTAAGCCTTGAAAGTTGCTGTCAGGACTCCTGATATATCAGGAAGAGGTATCCACATGAGCAGGCTCAGGTCTAAAGAGTTCCATGTCTGTCACTGGGATGTTTATCCATCCATCCACTGTTGTCAATCAACACATATTGGCACCTGGTATTTTGATTGACTACTATTTACTACATCATGTGGTAGAAAACAACTGATAATGCTAAGAAAAAAAATAGAGAAATTGCCTTCAATATTTATTTTTCTTAAGAATTATTTGAAGTCAGAATAGCAGTCATCAAGAATACAAACAATAATAAATGCTGGAGAGGATGTGGTGGGAAACGAATACTTTTACACTATTGTTGGGATTATAAATTAACACAATCACCATGGAAATCAGTATGGAGGTTCTTCAAAAGAGTAGGAATGGAGCCTCCATATGACCCATATACCACTCCTTGGTACTTATCCTAAAGAATTAAAATCATCATACTACAGTGATACATGCATACCCTTGTTTATAGCAGCACAATTCACAATAGCCAAACTATGGAACCAGCCTAGGTGTTCATCAATGGACGAATGGATAAACAAAATGGGGTATATTTACACGACAGAATTTTATTCAGTCATAAAGAAAAATGAAATTATTTCATATGTGGGAAAATGGGTGGAATTTGAATATATTATGTTAATTGAAATAAGCCATTGTTAGCAGCCTAGGGGTCATATTTTTTCTCTGCGAGGGGAAAAAGGAAAATAAAGTTTTGGGGGAGCTCTTGAAAATCAAAGGCAGATCAATATGATAGAGGAAAAGGACCAGGGGAGGGAAGAGGGAAGGGAAAGAGGAAATACTGGGGAATGATGTGGCCAAATTATATTGTTATATTGTATGCATGTACTAATATGTAGCAAGAAATTCCACCATTATGTACAACTATAATGCATCAATAAAAAGTGGAAAAAAGGATTATTTGGTAGATATCTTTTTGTGTCAAGACAACAATGTAGATGGTCTATGTCCTTATGAACACTTATGACCGTGAAAAGGTAGCTTTTTGTCTTTTGAATAAATAGTCTAGAGTGCGCTGTTCACCTAATGGCACTGTTAAAGAGATAAAAGAAATTCAGCAAAGGCCATGTTCTAAGGTTCTGGCTAGAAGGCCTCATGCCTTTGTTTGATAGTAACAACAACAACAAAATAGCCCATGTCAGTTTTCAAAACTTTGTACCCACCTTCCCTGGAGGGAATGTTTATGTGTATCATTATATTAACTTCTTCAAAAGCTGTGGTTAGAGAGCTTCATGCTTCAGGCTCAGGGAAAAACAATCAAGAAACCCTGTCCATATTCTCCAGGGAACACTGAGGAGACCATGAGGACAAGTAGATCCTGTGTGGTCCCTTTGCCCACCTCCCCCTAGCTGTGAGATACCCTTTGGGGCCTTCACTTCAGAGGTTACACAGACCTCTCTCCACACGAACACTATGCTGAGATACCTGCCGGGTTGGCATCTAGTCCTATGGGTTCCAGAGCAAGAACCTTGGAAACCCAAGACAGAAATGAGAAGGGCCAAATGGGCCACCTGTGAGTGAGCAGTGTAGGGACCGAAAGGCAAAAATTAGGCACTATTTTTGGCAGTAGCCCAAATCTACACCCATGGTCTGGATGACACAGGTCCCTGAGATAAGTGCAAGGAAACAGAGGAAAAAAGGTGGCAAGGGAAGGTGAAGAAAAGTGGAGGTTAAGAATCAGACTGCTTAAAAAACATAGGGAAGGAGAAGAAAAGAAAAAGAAAGGAAGGAAGGAAGCAAGCAAGGAAGGAAGGAAGAAAGGAAGGGAATTTGAAATAGGCAACTTCTAGTTTGGCCAGGAAGTTGGCCTCTTTTTCCGATAAGGTCTCACAGTACCTAAGGCATATGACCAACCTGCTGGGTCATGCTGTTGAGCCCCCATAGGCAGAGAAATGACTAAGACAATCATTCATTAACATGAATTTTGGAATGTGCATATAAAGACTATGGACAACTTAGATTCTAACAGTAGCTCTCTCTGGCTAGTTAAATATCACCACACGATTGCCAGGAAGGGAACTTGCACAAGACTGAAATATAACAATTAATTAACAATGCAAAAGAACACACTCTGAAGGTAAGGACAGGAAGTACTCCATAATCCTATAAATTATTCCTGCTTATTGAGTGCTAAAAGCACAAGTTCCAGACATATATAAATAATATATTCGTATAAATAATTGAAAACACAAGGAAAATTACATAAGCAAGAACCAACTCTAAATTTAGCAAGGCCCCTGTCTTTTAGAACTCCTACACATTATGCTTCTCACTAAGCCCCAGCACAGGAGAAAATCAAGGTGAGAAACATTTCACTGTATCATGTAGAACTGGCAATAGCATTACCATATCCTTTCTCTGGTTTTCAGTTTTTACACCAATAAATAAATAAATAAGTGTGAACAAATGAACTCTAAAATTTTTTCCAACTCTGTCATATTATCTCCTTAAAACTTACTAAAATATTCATTAATCTCAATTCTTGTTTCAGGCTTGATTTTCTGTTTTTATTGAAAGATTCCCCAGTGTACATGCCAATGTCCAAGCCTCCCAAACACTTCTGAATCTCAGGTTTGTAACATATGGCTTGACCTATCTCTAAGCAGCTCTTCCTCTAGCAACATTGGCAATCGCAATTTGGTGCTTTTTAAGCTAAGGAATGACTATCTTCAGCCAAAAGATTCTACTTTAACTCCAACTTTGCTTCACGAATTGGCTATTTATTTCTCCCTCTTTGGGAAATTACCTTGTTGTCTATTTCCTACAGAGGAAAATTTTACATGGTGCCAAGAGCTCTGGTGTAAATGGGCTTCAATTTCTAAGTTGTGTGAAATGCAGAAAGAGCATGACTGTATGGTGTTCTTTCCTCCAACAAGGAAACAGACTATCAAGTAGCCACCAGTAGCCCTGGTTAATAAGAAAAGGAAAAGTTAGGTGCAGTTGGAGTTTGGAAATAGCTTACTTCCACTGTGCTTCTGTACAGACTCAGAGAGAACAGTTAAATCACCACCTATTGTTTATTGAATATGGACCATGTGACAGGCACATCTATTACCTCTGGTCTTGTGGCCGCTGGGCAAAGTAGATATTATCAGGAAACTGAATCTCAAAGGTTAAGTAAATTGCCTATGATCACATAAGAGACAGAAATAAGATTTAATCAGGGTCTCATCTGAATCCAAACCCAATGTTCTTCTCTGGTGTTCTCACACTGGTTCTGAGCTCCTTCTCAAGCAACATACCTGTGGGGCCCCAGGGACAGTATATCAGGATCTGAATCCTTGACCTAAAATTTACTAGTTCTGAAGTCTTAGCTTCCTTGAACCTTTTTTCCCTCAGTTGTTGGTAGTAGCGATACTTACTGCATAAGGTAAAATGATGCTTTATGGAATAATATAATAAAGCAAGTACACACACTTGGCATATTCCTTGGCAAAAATAAGCACTCAGTGCATGGTAGTTACTATTGTCTGACTGATTGACTGCCTTCCATTTCTCTTTCTCTGTCTCACTTTTCTTTCTATTTTATGGAGCTAGGGTTCAACAGCCCCTCACACATGCTGGGCAAGTGCTCTACAGCTGAGTTACACCACCAGCCCTTGTTGTTGTTTTTATATTGTGACCCCAAGGAATTACTTCAAATTCTGCACTGAAACAAGAGTCCTTGTGGGTGGTATCCATCAATAATAGGTGCCTAATAAATAAATGCTTGTTAGTCATCTCTATCATTTGCCTAAGAATATATTCCCTGTGGGTAAAGGGTATGTGTTCTTTGTATTTGAGGGCCATGTGTTACTGGTAGTACCTTTTTTTTCTTTTTGCCCCTTTGCCTCTTTGTGTGTGAATGAGTATATACATAGTCACAGTTTATCATCTTTCATTCATATCAATGCGCCAGATTTGTTTTATTCCAGAGTTTCTCATGTGATACAAAATAGCATTTCTGCCTTCAAAATTGCTTGTTATTCAATTCCTAGCATCACAAAAACAAACAAAAATCTTTTGAAGTTTCATTTGAACACCTGGTATGAGCATACTACATACACCTTGAAAGTCATCAGCATACCAATCTTGGAGAAAAATGTCATGTAGAGAAAACAGGTGTGTACACCCATGGTCTTGTGTGTGTGCGTGTGTGTGTGTGTGTGTGTGTTTTAGTCAACTTTGTGTCCAAAAGACCTGAAAAGAACAACTTAGAAGAGAAAATGTCTATTTTGGCTCACAATTTCAGAGGTTCAGTCCATGGTTGGTAGACACCGACTCTATTGCTCTGGGCCTGAATTGAGGCAGAACATCATCACGGAAGGGTGGGGCAGAGAAAGGCAGCTCAGGACTTAGCACCAGGAAGCAGAGAGTGAGCTCCACTCACCAGGGACAAAATATAAATCCCAGAGGCATATTCCCAGTGATTTGCTTGCTCCAGCCACACCCTACCTGCCTATAGTTACCACTCACTTAATCCATACCAGTGTGTTAATCACTGATTAGTTTACATCTCCCATAATCATTTCATCTCTGAAAATTCTTCATTGCCTCACACGTGAGCTTTTGGGAGACACCTTA
This sequence comes from Tamias sibiricus, assembly GCA_025594165.1. NCBI lineage: Eukaryota > Metazoa > Chordata > Mammalia > Rodentia > Sciuridae > Tamias > Tamias sibiricus. The sequence continues at coordinate 93,389,597 of CM046659.1, forward strand.
ACAGTATCCCATACCATTCATTTATTATATTGTTATGATGTTATCAAGTTCATTAGTTAAAATTCTGGAAGATAAAAATGATTACTACAGTGTGTCCATTTTATACTTAATACAATGGTCACTCTGATTCTTTCCTTAAGTAAATCTCTTCACTTAGGGTTAATGCATTTTAATCTTCCCACTGGGACTTTGTCAATGACTTTTTTAACCATAAGTATCCATGTTAGGGAACATTGCCCAAGTATAAATCTAAAACAAAAGTTAGAGCATAGGTACAAAATTCAGAGCATTTTCCAAGTATGGAGTGAAATACATGTTCCTCGCACCCCTGATATTTTAAATTTACATGAAAATGTTTCAGAATCTAAGGCACTTCTGTTACATTTGTTTTTACCTGAAGCTACAGTCTGGATGTTTTTGTCCCTCCAAATTCCATGTCAAATTTGAATCTCTAATGCAACAGTATTAAGAGCTGGGGCCTTTAGGAGGTTACTAGATCAGAGGGGTCCTCCCTCAGGAATGGGATTAAGACCCTTTTAAAAGAGGCTTCACAAAATGTTGGGCCTTATTTGTCCTTCCATCTTCCACCCATCAAGGACTCAGTATTCAAGGAGCTACCTCAGAAGCAGAAACATGCCCTTATCAAACTTGCCAGCACCTTGACTGTGGAACCTTCAGCCTCCAAAGCTGTGAGAAATCAGTTTCAGTTATTTGTAAATCACTTTGTCTCTGGTGTTTTGTAATACCAGAGCATAAACAGACTAAGACACCCAGTAGAACAATAGTTCTATTCAACCACAATTAAGGATAATGCCTCTGCTAATCAATTGCATTATCTTAATTAGGAAGAATGAACGTAACCTGGGGTGAATGTTAAAATCAAAATGATTTTCAACTTAAATGTATCAAAGACCTAGGAATTAGACCAGACCAGAAGTTTTGCAACTTCTAGAAGAAAACATCTGCTCAACACTCCAACCTATAAGCATACATAATGAGTTTCTCAATAGGACTCCTAAAGCTCAGGAAATAATACCAAGAATTAATACGTGGGACAGCATCAAATTAAAAGCTCTGCACAGAAAAGGAAACAAGAGCACGAAGCAAGAGCCTACAGAAGGGGAGAAAATCTTTGCCAGCTACTTTTCCAACAGAGTATTAATATCCAGAATATATAAAAAACTCAAAAAATTTAACGCCCAAAACCAAATAACTCAATCAATCAATGCGCAAAAGAACTAAACAGACACTTCTCAAGAGAAGAAGTATAAATGGTCAACAAATATATGAAACAATGTTCAATATCTTTAGCAATCAGGGAAATGCAAATCAAAAGTACACTGAGATTTTATCCCACTCCAGTTAGAATGGCAACCATTAAGAATACAAACAATAATAAGTGCTGGTGAGGATGAGGGGGGAAAGGAACATATACTGTTTGTGGGACTGTAAATTAGTACAACCACTAGGGAGGCCAGTAAGGATGTTTCTCAAAAGACTAGAAATGGAACCACCATATGACCCAGCTACATCACTCCTCAGTATTTATCCCAAAGAACTAAAATCAGCATACTATACCAATGTTTATAGCAATACAATTCACAATAGCCAATCCATGGAACCAACCTAGGTGTCTGTCAACAGATAAATGGATAAAGAAAATGTGATATATATACAAATGGAGTTTTGCTGAGCTGGAAAAAGAATAAAATTGTGTCATTTGCAGGAAAATGGATAGAACTTGAGAGCATTATGTTAAGCAAAATAAACCAGACTCAGAAAGTCAAAGATCATATTTTTCTCTCATATGTGGAAGCTAGAAAGAATAAAGGAAAAAAAGTGAGAAGAATCTTACAAAAATAGAGGGGAGACCAAAAGAGTAAAGGAAGAGGACCAGGGGGCTGCAGAATGGGAGGGAGAGGGAAGGTACTGGAAAATGAAATTACCAAATTATGTCTTGTGCATGTAGATACCTAACAGTGAATCTCACTACTGTATATAATTATGATGTACTCACAAAATTTTTTAAAAAATCAAAAGACATTAAAAAGTGGATCTAATTCAAGTGAAAGTAGGTATTTATGCCATAAACTGACCAAGTTTGGATCTAAAAAATCACTGGAAATGTTGAATGTTATAATATGTGAAACTCACTCTTAATACAGAATGACTTTTAGTGTTCAACCAAGTCCTTAATACAAGGACAAAAATTTGCTGAAATCTCATGCAAAAGAAATAGGATTTAATGTGTTTTTGCAGAATGATATTTAAAGAAAAAAATTTCTTTAGGAAGAAAACCTCCACTCATATCAAACTATCTAACCCCAATTGGCTACCGTCACTGTGATTTCCTGATCTATGACCTCTTTGTCTCCAACTCCATGCTCTGATTGCTACTGTCACTGAGTCACACAGCCTGCTCTAGGCATGGAGCCAATTTGATTACAACAACTGCTTGTGTGACAGAGAAAGGTAGTTTTCAGGGCCCTAGCAAATGGCTCACCCAAGCTCCTGACTCTGGGGCATAAATTTTGACTGTCATTCACAAGATGGAAAATAAATATCCACCTAACCTAATAAACCAACAACCTGGAATACATATGAACATGGAGTTCTATAACCAGGACACAGAAGGAGTGACCAAACTGCTCACACTCTAGATTGCTAATAAACAGTCCTAAGTATAACCAATTTCCTCAAAAGCAAAATTTCCACATAATCAACACATTTACAGTCTTATTTTTTCCCCAAGGTTACAATGTAACTTGCCATTTTTGAATCCCAGGTGTCTTGTCCATTGTATAGGCATAAAAAATATTTGAAGTGGAATAAAAAAAATAATTAAGACACGGAGAGGTGGAAAATCACCTGCTACATAGCCTTAGTCATTCCAAAAGCTGCTAATTTGGTGGGGCATGGAAGGAGTGGGGAACCTAAATACTTTTTCAGTCTTTAAAATTGAACTGAATTGTTCCATTTTCAACTAATTATTTTAGTTTCATGGAAACTAAACCTGTTATTTTAAAGAATCAAATAATGTTGTATTCTACTAATGTAGTTAAGACAATCAATCAGAAATGGCATATGCAGGGCTGGGACTGTGGCTCAGCGGTAGTGCAGTTGCCTGGCATGTGTGAGGCACTGGGTTCAATTCTCAGCACCACATATAAATAAATAAAATAAAGATCTATCAACAACTAAAAAAATATTTAAAAAAAGAAATGGCACATACAAATAAAATATCCTGACCATTATAACAACCATGTAGTAGAAACTCTATTTCTTTTCTTTTTATTTTGGTGGCGGGGGAGGGGGCCTGGGGTGCTTAACCACTTAGCCACATCCCCAGCCCTTTTTATTTTTTATTTTGAGACAGGGTCTCACTAAGTTGCTCAGTGCCTTGTTAAATTACTAAGGCTGGCCTCAAACTTGGCAATCCTCCTGCCTCAGCTTCCCCAGCCGCTGGGATTACAGGCATGCACTATCACACCCAGCATATTTATTTTCAAGTTTCTGTGTTGCCCTTCTTGGTTTAGATCTAAAACATAACATAGAACATTAAAAATTATTCAACCCCCTGAAAAGCAGCAAACCTTTTACTATATATATTTTTCCTTAATAGTTTCTTTGTTTCACTCACATAGTTTGCCCAATAAATCCTTATTAACTGAGAAAATAAGCACTTGTGTGAGAGTGAAAACTAGACAAATAATAATAGTAGCTGCAATATAATGAATACTTCTTAGTCTCCACTTCTATGCTAGTGTTTTACATGCATTATTTAATTATCACAACAAAACTATAAGTTGTTATTATTCTTACTTCCTCTTAACAGATGAAGAAAGTCAGAGAGCTTAAGTAATTTGTTCAAGGTTACCTGTCTTGAGTAGTAGGGTAGAAGTTCAACCTAGGGCTCTTGGCTCCAAGGCCCAGTTCCTTCCAGTTCACACACAAGACAGAACCAAAGGAGGTTTAAGAGGAGCTTTCTTATTCTAATCAGTAATTTGGGTGGTTATTGAGACTCTTGGGCCTGAAACAACTTGAATGACTCTCAGAGAATACAAAAAAAAAGTGTAAGATGGCCCAGACAAAGTCACTCTCTGGTAAATAAATCAATTACAATATAAACAAAGTAGGTCTCTGCAAAGCCCAGAGGATACATCCCAGACCTGAAAGAGTGTACTTTTTAGTCATCACCACAGTCCTCCCTCTGGAATATTTCTCTCCCAGCTCAGCCAGCTTTTTCATGTTTTTGTTTTGCAGCTGGGGTGTCCCCCAGGGCATTCTGCTTTCCATAGATTTCTTGGCCTCTGTAGAAACTTACTCTTCTTCCCTCCTAGTTAGCTGAGTTAAAGCTGGAATTTTTCAAAAAGTGTTCTAAGAAATGAAGGGAGAAAATGAACCAGAAGGAGGAGGAAAAAAGGAGAACATAAAAAGTTTAGAGTGCAGTAAGAAAGAACATTTCAAATTATGGAAATTGTTTATGAATGTCACTTTTTTTGTAGGTTTTTTGTTTTGTTTTCTAGTCCTCAGGAAAGTCCTTTAAAAGTCCATTTTTGCCTATTTAATTTTGTAAATTCAAAGATGTCAAGTTTCTTTCTTGGCCTTTGCCCACACTTTCACCCCACATGCTGGGGATTGAACTGAGGGTCTCCTTGTTCAACTTGTAGCTCAGCATCATTGAGCTACACCCTCAGCTATCTTGCTTTGCCTTTGGTTGGGGTGGGGGTAGATGACAGCTAAGGTTTCTCTATGCTTATGATGCATAATTATTTAATTATGACAACACAGTAAAAGTGGATTATTACCAGCTTTTTATGAAATAGAAAAATGGGGTTCAGAAAAATAAATGCCTTTGCTGAGGGCCCTTATCTGCTCAGAGATGAGCAGAATTTCTGACCAGGCTCCCTTTCTCATAGTTGCACATTGCAAATTTTAGAACTCTCCCTTTTCTTGTCCTAGGGCATTTCCTACCACTCAATCCTTTGCATTCTTTCATGCACCATCATTTCTCTAATGGCTGAAGCAAAAGCCTCAGCCCTAGGGTAGTATACCTAAGATTGAAGACTAGAGGTCACAGGAGATCCTCAGGGATTACATACGTTTAACTGTATGGCCTTGGGTGAGTGCCTTAACCTTTCTGAGCTAAGGTTTCCTCATCTATAGAAGAAAGATAATAATATTACTATTTTGTAAGATGAGAGCTAAATACATAAACATGAACTAAAGCTTTCAAAGCTATGCTTGGAACAAATAAACATTACATATATGTAAGCCTTTTATTAAGGAAGTTGTCATGTGGGAAGGAATAAGAAATTAGGACTTCAACCCTCTTCCTAAAATATATCAGTACTTATTGAGTCATTCTTCTACCAATGGATCTGGTCCATGGTTTTTTGGTAAAGGGCAAGGAATAGCCAGAGAGGCGGGGGGAAGGAATACCTTGGAATTTCCAATGTCAATGCACTCTATTGTGTTTGCTTTTTTGAAGTAATATGTCATCTGGAAGAAAATAAATGCTGTGTTGGCCACTTTCTGAGTATGTACATTGCACTGAGCAAAACAGGAACTACAGATAAACAAGTATTTATCTTGGGACTGGGACAACCTCCAGAGATGGAAGTTAAATGCTTTCACAATACTCAGCCACAGTTTTCTGACTACTTTTGATCCAATACAGATGTTATGAACATGCTCCCAGAGAAGGCATATTGAAAGATAGCTCTAATATGAAAGATTATTATTCTAAATGGACTCTTCCTTTGGAAAATGTTCTTTTTTTAGAGAGGTAATCATAAAGGGAGGATAGATGATAGAAGTAGATGGATCTATCTATGTAGGATACAGAAAGAGAATGACATTATTTAGAGAGTGGAGGAGACTTTATTTTAATGATATCACTTTTTGAAAAAAAGCTCATTGAAGGAAATATAGATATACTCAAGCCTGCTTGCAATGACCTGAAAGATTTAAACAGGTCCTTTCGAAATAGGGCTAATTGTTTGGGAGTTATGAGCTGGTTAAGAAAACTCAGCAAGTCTTTGAATTAAATAAGCATACTTGAAGCAAATTTCTGCTTAAAGTTCACATGAAACCTAACTTCTTTCTAACCCATAGAAAAATACTTTGGATTGGCCTGGGAAATTTCACTTTTAACAAGTTTCTCAAGAAATTCTGATGCATAATAAAATGTGGAAACCATGGCATACCTTTTGGTGGCCACCTGTTAAGTATATTATATCGACATACCTATTAATATATTATATAGACATGATACAATATAGTTAATCAATCTCCTTTTCTTAAACAGGTTTAATCTAAGTTTTAACCATTATAGATTACTATAAAGCACATATCATAAAATAACAGCTAACAGGGGCTGGGGATGTGGTTCACTGGCAGAATTCTTGCCTGTCATGCACAAAGTCCTGGTGTGATTCCTAGCACTGTAAGAAAAAAAAATTAAAATAACAACTTACATTTATTCTTTGTGCTGACCACTGTGCTACATATTATTTCCTTAGGATGAATTTTTAAGGAGAATTACTGAGATAAATTTTTTTTTTTGAGGGTTTTGATGCCCATTGCCAACTTACCACTCCAGAAGGTTTTCTCCGTGGCCATTTTTTAGGTTAACACCCCCCACTTACGCAATGGGAAAACACTGATGGTTATGTTCCATGGAGACCAGTATTCGTCTATCCACTCAGTAAAGCACTCTCCAGCAGTGCCTTTTCCAAGAGACTTAGAAAAGATACAGCACAGTGTCCTGGCTCATGCATCAGATCTTAGCCACTATTGTTGCTAAAAGCAGCACTCCTGAGTGGTTGTTTCCAGGAATGTCTATCCAGAATCTACCCACAGGGACTGAATGCTGTTTCTGGGAACTGGCACATTTCACATGCTGTCTCGTCTAGGGCCCATCAAGGCATAGCTGTCTACCGTAGTCAAGGGAACACAGGGCAGTATGGAAATGCTGGGTCCAAGATTTTTTTTTTAAATAGAATCCAATAAGAAATGTTCTGACATTGGAGACACACACACACACACACACATATATATGCAGGGCACTATGTGTCCAGGTAACAAAGCAAAGTGCACTGGAGTTATTCAGTGAGCAAAAAGAAATATCTTTTCTTCTCATCCCTCTTTTCTTAGATTTTCACAGAATGAAATGTGTGGGAAACTCTGAACAATATGCATTACATGTTCAGAACATATGTTAGCCTTCTAATATGAGAAGGGACAGAAGAAATCATTTGGAGGGGTGGCATTTTCCCATGGAAGGCCAGTGTGAGATGTTTTTTTAGCTACCTAAATATATTTTTTTAAAAAATGACAGCAGCAGCCCATTACTATGCTAGTATTCAGAGACAAGGCTGCTTTGTTTTCAAGGAAATCTGGCTGATTTAGTGAACATCACTAGATCACATAGGATCAGTGTGTAAATAGTAAAATGCAGACTACTTACCTGTGAATGAAGCACAGTGAAACCATTTTGTTATTATGAAAATGTAGAATTTTGAAACTGGGATGAATGGTATATTTAATTGCCTTCTCAAATCTTTTTAAGAACATAGTAAGAGTATGGACTATAAATAATTCCAATAGAGATTGTCTAGTCTCTACTCATACTTTACAAATTAGAAAGCTAAGTGAACTTCTAGACCTCACTTAACTAGAAAGTGAAAAGTGGGATGTCTGACTATAAATCAAAATTCAATTTTCTTTCCTTCTTGGCTTTCCTAAACAACTCCTTAAGAATTTGCAATTTTTAAATACGAATGTTCTTCCTTAAGGCAAAGTAGTAAATATGATATCATAACTACTAAATAAAAGTGTTTATTTTTTTTCCCTCTCAACTTACAATGTGCCTCCAATGTGGTGAAAATATCTATATCCCTTCTAAGCCCTAGTACATGTTAACTGAGTGTCTAGCATGGCAATCCCTCTTCATGCAGATTTTAGAAAAGCTCATGTCAGAATCAACTAGCAATGCATGATTGAAGACCTGAATTGTATGAATATACTTTGTATACAAACAGTTGTATGTAAAAAGATGCTAAATTCATGCACTATGAGTTGTACACATTAAAAATTATAAAAATTAAAAAAAAAGAATCAACTAGCATGTGGAAATGCAATGAAGAGGCAGAGGGAATGAGATATTTTCTAGAAGTTTTATTTTTAAAAAATATTTATTTATTTGTTTTAGTTGTACACGATGCCTTTATTCTTACATGGTGCTGAGGATTGAACCCGGGCCACACAAGTGCTAGGCGAGCGCTCTACCGCTGAGCCACAACCCCAGCCCTTCTTGAAGTTTTAAATAAGGAAAATTGGGAGTGAGCAATGATTATTTAAAAAAAATAAATAAATAAAGGAAGCTGTTTAGAGTTGGGTGTATAGTTAGTTGGTAGGTCACTCGCCTAACATGCGCAAGGTCCTAGATTTGATCCCCAGCACACACACACACACACACACACACACACACACACAAATTGCTTTTTAGAAGACCATCTGTTTGATCTAAAAAGCAGTTTAGTAAGGATTAAAACTTGCTGCTGATATTAACTGCAGCAGACAACTGCAGTAAACCTTTTGGGTGTGGCACTTAGTGAATGTGCAGTCAATGTGTTTTGAATTTAAAGCACAGGAATTGAGCTTCAGAACACCTGAGCTCCAGCTCTGGCTTTTTCACTAGCTTTGCTCAATCCACCTTTCTGAGCCTCGGCATCATCATCTATTACATGAAGGTCTTGAACTATATTATATCTTTGGTGGATATAGATACATTTTTTTCTGCCAAGTTCTAGCTTAATCCATCATCTATGTCACTACAATGGGACAACACCACTAACTACCACCTTGGTCACATCCTATGCCAGGCCAATAGGAGTCTTTTCCAAGGATTTCAGAACTGGAACTAAAAAGGTAGTGTCCATCTCTTTCCGGTGGCTGAAACTGAGGCTGTACAGACCTGTAACTGGTTGACAGCCCTCTTCTCCAATTTTATATGAGTAGTATACATGTCCATATGAGAGAGAAGAAAGTAGTCACAGGAGAAGAGCAGAAAGGACAACTTTTAGATCCATACCTGGTTGAATTTGAGGCCCAGTATATCCCTGTTCTTCATGTAATGAGACATTGCAAAATCCTCATATTAAATTCCCCATTTAAAGAATAAAGTTAGTCATCTAGTCAATAAACTATCTACTAATTAACATGAAAATAGTTATATCTAATATATTATAATATCTCTTTCATTTCTAAAGATGAAGATTTAAAGAACTGTGAAGGCTGAAGATATGGTCAGATAAGAACATTTCTCCTTGGCATGAAGCCATTTACCTGGAATAGACTTGAAAATAGAAGATATTCTGCTGAAAGGAGATTTCCTAGAGTGGAAATGAAAGACATTTTTATTTAGGCCATCTGGGAGTTAAATGAAGTATCATCTTACCTAAATGTGAAAGTAAATCATAGAGAAATCAGACAGAATGGATATTACTTTCACAATCCCCAGAAAACTAAGAGATAGACAGGCTTCCTTGTTATTATTTGAAATCTTGATATTTTGCTTATCATGGATTTTTTTGCATTAATTTTTTTAAAAAAGATGATTGCATTAAAATATTATATTTTAATTACAGAAATATTTGTCTACGCGACTCCCCCTTACACTGAGTGTGAGGCAAGTTCTCCATTCACCATTATCTCTGCTCCAGGCCTGAGACAAAAGATTCTATCCACAGAAAGGGTCAGGGCAAGAGTGTTGGTAAGTGAAATGGTAGAAAATAATACAAGCTTCAGAAGCATACTAAGCCAGATTAATCAAATAGCTAGATTGTGTGTTTAAAATTTGGCTTCCTGCATGTAATTCATGCCCTCAAGATTCCCTCCTTCTTCAGTAGTTTTGCAGTTTTAGTGGGTGACCCCAGTACATATTTTACTGAATAATTGTTATGGAAAAAGCACTGGGGAAGGATTAGAAACATATTTCCTTGGGACTCTGAAATAAACGCTTTTGTAAAGAAATGCTAGGTAGCCTTCAATTTTGTGGTGCACATCTACCTTGTCATACTGTATTTTTATCCTGTTGGATAATGAAAGGGCAGAAGCCCCTCCCTCCTGCCACTTTGCACTATTCTGATGGATGAGTATCATATTCTGCAATCATTGTTGTGTCATTTGGTTTTAAGTGAGTCTGAAGGAGATGTCATCTAATACTGATCTGATATGAAGCTACTACTGAGGGACTCTCGGAAGAAGCACTGCCAGGTCTCTGAGTTTGACACATACAGCAAAAAATACTCTATTATTCCAATGGTCTTGGAAGTGGGTGGAAGAATTCCAAGAGGTATACAGAATGCTGATCCATTGAGACATAGAAAGAAATATTATAACTTTAATTTTCACTTGCTCTTTATTGCATTTCATTTTTAAAATTTTATTTTGGAGTATTTCATAATGAACATAATGTATTTCCTATAATAATACATTTATCATATTTGTACTTTGGTTTTATTTATGAGTGCACTTTTAAATTGCCAAAAGAGATTTATTCCAAGCTTTGCATGATCTTGTGAGTGAGGATAATGAGAGAGGCAGAATCAGACTATATACATGATGTAGATTTGGTCAGGGTCAGAGGATGTAAATTCAAATTCTTGTGTGCTTCTTACTAGCTCATATAATCTTGGGAAAATAACTTCACCTTTCTGGGCCTTTAGTTTCCACATTTACTAAATGGGTATATAAGGGTTGGGGATGTAACTCGATGGTAGAGTATACTTGCCTCACATGTGCACTCTGGGTTGAGCCCTAGCACTGAAAAATTAAAATAAATAGACACATGAGGTTTCATGAAATAATGCACTGAACAGAGTATGTGGTTCATAAAATTTTAAATAATATAAATTTCAGTTATTACTATCAAACACTTCGATTTTCTTAGAATACATAAAAATACCATGTTATCATTAATAAACATATAAAAGAAACAATATTCAAATATGTTAATTAATTTTTATTTAGAAAAATTCTAGTCTAATTTTGGGTAATAATTATTCCTGAGGCAGTTACAGTTGAATAAAATTTTTCCTTTCTTCTATTATTATCTCAACAACATCTGCTCAGTTTCATTTTAATCCATGGCTTTATAAAGACATCCAAATAATATCATTCACAAAATCCTTCTGTAAAATATTCCTTGACCAGAGAGGAAAAAAACAAGAAATTGCACCCAAATATGCTGGTTTGGACTTTTATACTACTTCTATTTTGCACATTTTTTTTTTTTTTTTTTAATGAATGCCCTGGCTATAGGCCAGACAGGAAGGAGTTGGAAGGAAAAAGTAGAATTTGAATCAAAAGAAAACTTCTGCCTGTCCTTGAATATTTGTTAGGGGACAAATCCCCATGTAATTAGAGAGGACCTTAAACTTGAGCCTGGGTACCACTGCCTCATGAAACAGGGTTCTCAACCTTGGCACTACTGGCATTTTCAGATAACTTGTTGTCAAGAGGGGATGTTCTCAGTAGTGTCCCTGGCCTCTATCCACTAGATGCCAGACACATCCCCTTCCAGCAGCACCCCTAGCTATGACAACTAAAGATGTTTCCAGACATCACTGAATGTCCTCTGGCACTATAGGGGATGGACTTGACCCAGTTGAGAACCATTTTCATGAAATGATTGCCCATTACATTTTCTATACTGCTCAAGATGAAGTGAGTCTATTGAATTAGGAAGAACCTGAAACCCAAATCCAAATTTTACACAATGTGTCTTCTTGAAGTTTTTAAGGGCACACTTTGGAAATATTTGGCAACTTGTTTAGAATAATCCTCAAAGCACAAATCTGACAATGATTTTAAAATTGACCCCATCTCTCTTTTTTAGAGTTCATGCCCTTTGCAGTTTTTATAAATTGTGGAAGTACAGTACAGGGAGATGCCGGGATGATATAATCAAGTTGGAAGAAGTGTGTCTGTATGTGGGTGTAAAGGGGCAGCTGAGCCAAGGGCCAGGAAGGATGATGAAGACCAAATCCAAAATCCAGTGCATTGTATTGGTGCTGATATGAGCAAACTGTTTAATTATTTTCACCCTTTCTTCCTTTTCTTAATTTCTTCTCCCTTTGTGGCACGGGAGATTGAACCTGGGTTGCTTAACCACTGAACCACATACACAGCCCTTTTTATTTTGAGACAGGGCCTCACTAAATTTCTGAGGCTGGCCTGGAACTTGGGATCCTCCTGCCTTAGCTTCCCGACTTGCTGTGATTACAGGTGTGCACTATGGCACTCAACCATCATTTTCCCCTTTCTCCTTCCTTTTCTTTTTGTTCATCTTTATTTTCCTTTATTTCCCTCCCTTTATCCTTCATGTTCTTTTCCCTCTTTGTCCATATCCTTCTCATAGTTCATTTCCCCTTTGTTACATTTTAGTGAAGTACTGATCAGGAAAGCTCAGCATGGAGTGTCTGAGTGGGGCTCTCCAATTTCATGGCCTGACTTTGAATCAGAGCTCTGCAACTTTCTTATTGTGAAACCTACTCAAGCCTGTCACTTAACCTCCATGTGCTTTCATTTCCTTACCACTGAGATGGGGATGGTACTAATAGCACCTATCTGTCTGTGGTGAAATTAACATTAACATATGTAAAGCAGGTGGGACAAAGCCTGAGGCCTGCGGTGAGCATCCAATAAACATGAGCAATTGTGATTATCATCATGTCCTCTACCAGGGAAGAACATGCACCAACACTTCTATGTAAAAGAGTCCAGCAACATTTGCCTGTTTGTATTTATCAAGGGAGTTATATTACTATATTACTGATTTGGGAAAAGAGAAAGTTAGGTATTTGTTTCATGACGCTTTAAGGATTGATGCTGGTTTAACACCTTTGTGCAGGGGAAACACTATAGACAAATGTACATTTTATACATAGTTTCATTGAATTTTCCCCTGAAGTATGTGTATTGTTAATACCAATGGAAATAAAATTCATATCATATTTCCATGCAACTAGAGGAAAGACAAATTTTAAAATTGCATACATAAAAATAGAACATCAAATATAGGAAAGAAAACTTTGAAAAGACTTTCTAAACCATATTTTTATTTATCTATTATTTTGCTTAGAAAAGACAATGACCTAATAATAATAGTGGTTAATACATTGGTATTTTCTTAGAGGTTTGGGGTATAGCACAAGCAGAATGATTGCCTCCTATGCACAAGTTTCTAGGTTCCATCCCCAGTGCCACAAAAGACATAACTAAATAAAATAAAAAAGCATAAACAGATGAATCTTGATATTATCTTGTGCTTTTTAGAAAATTTTTTTGAATTAAATGTAATGGCACAAACTCACATAAGTTTTCTTCAGATTTCTGGGAGGTAACAGATATCACTAGGTCAAAGGGAGTAAACATTTGGGAGGCATTTCTACCCATTAACATTGTTGAAGATTCAGTACTAGGCATTTGGAGAAGATAAAAGAAAGTAAGTCTCCTGATTTCTAGATTTGATATTCAAAACATAACTAGAAACCTATGAATATTTTTTGGAGTAAAATAAACACCCAAAAAGATAGGTCTACTGTAGAATTATTACAAGCATTCAGAAGAGACAAGAGAAACAGAAGGCCCAGAGAAAACTACATTGGGGTAGAAAAGATGAGAGGCAATACAAGTGCCCTTGGGCATTTAGAATTAATATAAAAGGCAACTACTGTCAGTTCTGGTGCTGGGAATCAAAACAAAGAATATTATGTAAAAGGTTATTTTCTCAGAGTATTTAGGTTTTAAATTAGCTTTATAAAGACATCCAAATAATATCATTGGGATTGCTGAGCTAAGCCAAAGAGGACCCATATGATATCTAACTGCCAGAAAACACAATTGAAAACAAACAAGCCAGCTTTATCAACATCTACTAAGTTGCATTAAACAAATATTCTCCCACACCTATCTTCATTTCACTGGGAGGACAGTCTGAAGGTTGGGAGTCTTATTCTTAATGGATCCTCATTGGCCTTGTTGTTTAAAAGTGTGTAAGAAAAGAGAATCACACATTTGTCTGATCTCTCTTAGCTCCAAATTGGCCCTTTCGAAGTTGAAACTACACAAATCAACAATCATTATCATTTTTTTTTCTATTCACATTCTCCTTGAACACATGGGTGTTATCAACTTCAAGGATGATTTTTCATTTCACTGTTTTGGTTATGTTTCACAATAACGCTTTATGGTAACTCATCTACCATTAATTCTCTGTTTTATATGAAGCAAAATCAGTTGTTCACATAGGGCTTTACTCAAAAACCTTACAGCACTGACCATGGTAATATTAAGTTGCCAATTCACACCTTCACTAGACTATAAGCTTCTGGAGATCAAGGACTGCTTTCATTTTATCTCTAGTTCTAAGCCTGGCATATAAAATAAATATCTCAATGAATCGATTCTTCTGATACAGATTGCTTTTGTGAACTTATCAAAGATGGATCCTTTGAGACTTAAACCAAAATACTACTCCCTAATGAAGTCTAGATTGCTCTATTAGTCTTCAGAAAGTTCTCTATATCTTTTATTGAGTACATTTGGTTTTATAAAATAGAATAAACATCAGAAGTGTAAGAACTAAAAAACTAAACCAAGAAATGATCATTGTTAGAATTAAATTACTTAATTAAATCAAATTAATTAAATCACATTTCAAGTGATTTTCAAGGAAATTTAATATTTTAGATGTATGTAAAGTAAAAAGACACTGGATAATACATAGTTTATGAAATTGATGACAGCATGTCAAAATGCCTAATGTCATTTTTACATTCGAATGGCTAGGAGTTCCAGAGATAAATTCAAAATATAAACTAAAAGTTGTCCTACCAGAGTAACAAATTACAATTACTGCCATAAAATAACATTTGATAAGCAACTATCAGACATCTCATTTTACATGTTGTTATAAATAATTTGATACATATGAAGCTTTTATAAAAACTTGGAAAGGATGAATGACTAAATATAGACATTAAACAAATATAGTTAAGAATAGTACAATGGAACAGATCAAGAATAGTTATTTCTAAGATGTAGACTGGACCAAATAATGTAGGATTTTAGAAAGCAATGCTATTTTTCCAAGTCGATTCTAAAAGCTTTATAGAAAACTTCAGGAGATAGACTTAAAATAGGCAAGAACAATAAGAGAGGTTAACAAAAAGGACTGTTCAAAGTACATGGCATTGCTTGGCAAAGGACCTAGAAGGAAGTCTGGGACACCCAACAAAGGAAGGAAATTTGAAATAAACAAAGATTGGCTAAAACCCAAGAGGCAATAAGGGTGTGAAGTGTTTAGAGCTTTTAGATAAACAGCTTTAGGACTGAAGGTGGCGTTCTCTAGGGAGAAGGAAAGCCAGGGTCTTCTCAGGATTTTAAATCTTTCAGAGAATAAAGGCATCTTTCTTGGGCCAGATGTCACTGGAATTAAAGTTTTTAGCATCTAATAATTTTTAAATATGGAAGCTTTCATTTTGGTGTATTTTTTGCTTTATTACACAACAGTATAATATCATAGGATTCCAAAATGGACATATTTAGATATGATAATAATATTAGTGTCATTAGAAGAAAACAATAACATTGAATTTTATTACTTGCTAGGTATTTAGTCATGCTACATCACATATTATCTGAATGTCTCCCTTTGTTTTCCATGTCTCCTTCCAAGTTAGACTGCAAATTCCCAGAAAGTAGTTTTCATCCTTGAACCTAAAGTGATCCTGTGAATTCTACCACTGACATGTAGTTCTAATTATCCTCTTCGTTCTAGCCCCATAAGTAGTGCCCTCATTTTCCTCTTGTATAGACTCTTACAACAGCCTTTTTACTGGTCTCTAAAATCTTATAATATAGCTATGGAGAGATGGAAAAATAAATGGAAACATTTAGATTATATAAGATGCTATAAAACAGAAAATAAAAGTAACTGTTATTTTTCCCCCAATACTAATACTTCCTTTATACCTCTCCTCCAGATTTTACCACCTAAACTTACATATTCTGACTTTGAATTATAACTATTAAACTACACACAGTTATATGCACAATGGGAGGTATTACATATAACAATGTCATGTAAATGTGGGTTCTTAAGTTTGGTTTGGTTTTTAAAATTGTAGTAGACCACATTGAAATTACAACAAAATTCAAAGTTTTAAGAACACCTGGAGCTGGGGATGTAGCTCAGCTGATAGAGTGATTGCCTCGCATGCACAAGGCCCTGGGTTCAATCCTCAGCACACACACACACACACACACACACACACACACACACACAGAACATCTATACAGGCTTCACACACACCTAATGAAATATGAAAAAGTCCAACTCAAATGTGATGGTTACATAGTGGGAAGAGGAGGGAAACTTCAGATAAGCCAGAAACAATTTGAAAAGAGAAGGATTTTTTTTTTTTTTTTTTTTTTTTAAGTAGAGAGATTTGAGAGACAGGAGGGAAAAGAAGAGCAGTCCTTAAGGTTACAATCCCCTGACTGATAGTCCCAGGACTACAGAGAACTAAGACAGAGTAGCAGGCTTAATCATGAGATAAGAGGAGATGAGTGGTCTAACTCACAAGCCAGGAAAAAGAGGCTAAAATTACGAAACAAGAACAAAAGTCCTGTTTGAGGGGACTAGAGAAAACTGGAAATGGTGATAGGACTATCTTACTTTTGTATACCTGGAGACTGGACAAGCCCAGGTAATATTATACCCAGGCAAGATGAGGAAGGAACACTCTTATAGATAAAGAGATTATTTAAAGCACAGCTTCCTTTAAAAATTTTTAAAATTTGTTCTAATTAGTTATACATGACAGTAGAATGCATTTTGACCCATCATACATTGATGAAGTATAACTTCTCATTCTTCTGATTGTACATAATGCAGAGTTACACTTGTCATGTAATCGTATATGCACATAGGGTAATAATGTCCAATTCGTTCTACTGTACTTCTTACACCCATAAAAGCGCAGCTTCTTCAACTTTTAATGTGCACATGAATCATGTAGCAACATAGTTAAAATACGGTTTCTTGATTCAGTAAGGCTGGGGTGGAGGCCAAGAACCCACATTTCTAACAAGCTTCCAGGTGAAGTTTGTAGCTTTGGGTAGCAGACTTACAGTATTAGACAGGAGCACTTAAAGTATTTTTATAAAATAATCAATGAATTTGTTTCTTCCAAGATAGATATCTTCTGTGGGTTTATCAAAGACTTGAATTATGAAATTTTTATCTTCTCTTTTACCTTTAGTGGATGGCAACAAATAGATAATCTGAGATCAAAAGAGAGAATTCAGTGCCCTAATTCAAGCCAATAAAATTTGAAAGCATAATCACTGTTATATGTCTGCATCAATAACAAGATAATTACCTGTACTGCTTGCAACACATGTGCACATTGAGTGTCCAAAGTGAACAAAGACTGTCCAAAGTGGTAACCATTAGCCACTTGTGACTATTGAGGACTCGAAATATGGACAGTATACCTAAACAATAAATAGTCACACACACGACTAGGGGACAAGCAGGATCATCAATGGCTGCTAGCATCAACTGGAGGCAACCAGACGTTATATACCTTCTGATTGAAGTAGTCTTGCTATCAAGGCTTAGATTTGGTTACTAATTTACAAGGAGATCCCAGAGGTCTCTGAGAACTGATGGTATCAGGGAACTCATATACTGAGAACTATAGAAGGCAGTTGATAACAGTCAAGGAATTTTATCCTCTTTTTTTGGATAAACTAAGGGTTGGATTCTCCTGCCAAATCATTCAAAGTAATAATGACTTGAAAAGAAAGCAATATCCCACCTAGGATTTCTCATCTGAAATATTATGTAAAATATTGAAAAAAAAAAAACCCACAGACACATAGATATGTAGTCATACACACTTCTGGGTTCTTGAAGTATATGATTTGGATTTCAGCTTCACCCATAGCTTTACTTCTGTGTAACCTCTGGTGTATCACCTAACCTCTCTGATCATCAGTTCCCAAGTCTCTCTACAGTAGGAGTTATAATAATACCTACTGGGCAATAGTGTTAGGAAGGTAACCTCCTGAAGGGCATTATAACTCCTAGACAATGGTTAATTATTACCCCCAAAAGGGAAGTCAGTGCCATAAAGCAAAAATCCAAGAACTGCCTAGAATTTTTGTTGTCTAAGAATTTTGTTGTCCTAAATTTGTGTTGTGGGTACATAGCCTTAGAAATCTTTTGTGATGGCTATTTCAATCCTTCCTATTTGTTGTAATGGAACATAGTTTTTGAAGAATGAGCATGCCAAAGCCATTTGGGAGAATGATGGTAAGGGGAGGAGTGCTTTATTTAGTAGCAGAGGGTCTGGTAAGCATCCTCCCTGCTAAGATTATACTGAGCATAAAGGAAGTCACAGACTGCTCATTTCCCTTGTACTCCTCGTAATCTTGTGGAAACTTCCTGTAAAAGGCAGTTATAGCATTAAAAGTAAACTGATTTCACACTCACCGGATACTAGCAGACCAACAATTGCAGTCCTTGGGGAGAAAAAGAAAATAGCATACTTATCCTTTATACTTTGTATTAGTTTGGAAGAACATGGAAACTCTAGTGATGGAGAAACAGATTCCTGCCAGAGGCAAGGAAACTATTTAGAAACATGGTTACCATTTAGTAATTCTACTGAGAGGCAAAGCTCATTAGCCAAGAGACTGGCTACACTTAAAAAAAAAAAAAAAAAAAAAAAAAAAAGAAAGAAAGGAAAAGAAAAATTCATTAAACGAACATTAGCATAGCATGAAAATACAGTCCTTTGATAAATAGTTTTTAAATACAAAATTTTAATAACATCTGCTAAGAAATAATGCTAAGGGGAATTTCAGAAATAGAAATGTTCACTTGTATTTTATTAAGAACTTCAAATGTTGGCATGGTTGTCTCCCATTTACTGTCCCAAGTGTACAAACATCTGTTGACAGCTAATAGTCCAAGGAACAGTGTGTATAAAATACTGAACTATAGTAGCATTCTAGTTGCAAGACTAAGCCAGAAGGAACTCCTAGCTCTACCAGAGTGTCAGGCAAACGGTTTCATTTGTATACATAGAAAAAGATTTGGCATAATATTATACCTGAAAAATTGTATTATTTAAAACAACTACTGAAATGCAGCCTCTTCCTCTAAGTCACTTAAAATTTACTGGGGAAACAAACATAAACTGATAAAATGTTAATTAGCAATGTGTGTGTGGGGGGGGGTGTAAGTATAAACAACGAAGATAAGAGAATCTGAGGATTTCTTTTCTTTTTCTGTATTTATTTATTTATTTTTTGAGATGGCATCTCAGGGGTCTCAGTATATTGCCCAGGCTGATACAAACTCTTAGGTTCAAGGGATCCCCCTGCCTCAGCCTTGGCCTCCCAAGTGATGGGACCACAGGCACACACCACTATGCCTAATGCTGAATGATAGATTCTGAGTTCAAAAGAAAGATGGTAACTATGGAGTGAGCAGCCTGGGAAGAGGAATTCTTGCATTGCAGAGCCACATGTCATCTACTAGTACCACAGTAAGGACAGTGAGGACAGTCCATTTTGCTACCCTTGTGAGTCCTTGGACTGATACCTATCTGGAACCTAGAGTCCATGCAGCCCTTCTTAATTTTGTTGATATCCTGGCAATTACTTGTCAAGCTGTTCTTCCTTTCTCTTTGATTCATGAGTTGCTATTGATAATTCATCACCTCTAACAAGGGGCTGTGGCTAATTCTTACATCTGAGTACAATGCTACAGAGAGCCACAGAGAGAACCAGCTACTGTTGACCAGGCTTCTCTCGTGGGCTCACCTGAGAAACTACAATCAAGCAAATATAAGTGTACCCTTCCTTGCTGAGCCCTGATATGGCCATAGAGCCCCTCTTGACAAGTATCAACTGAATGGAGTTAGAACTTCAAGTGAAATTATATTCTACATTTAGCTTCTCACAAAGCTATTCATGTCTGGCTGGATCCACCTTTCTTAGCAGAACTGTCTCTCTGGCCTCAAATACTATGTACATAAGCCTATGATATACCTTGGACTACCCCTTTTTTTTGTTTCTGACTATAATGGAAGTTTTAATTAGGGATGTGATGAGAGACAGGATGACAAAAATAGTTGCAAGAAAAAGGGGAAAGACTGTGAAAGACTTAAAAAGGGTCAAATACTTGGCATATTTCTGAAAAAGATTTGTTGGTCCCAGTATAGACCTACAGATTTCAATCTGTGGGCTGGAGCCTAGGAAATCTGCATTTTAAAGAAATGCTCACAGTGTATTTAAAAAAAAAAAAAAAAAAGCTTATCATGAGAAATTTTCAAATATATAAAATAATAAAGAGAATATGTTTCTCATTAATCTACATTTAATCTTGTTTTTTTTTTATATCCCTACCCGCTTTCCCCACCCTCTTCAATACACTGAATGATTCTGAAGCGAATCAGAACAATTTTATCTGTGGATATTTCAATATCTATCTTTGAAAGATAACGACTTAAAAACATAATCATAAAGCAAAATTTAAAAAAAATTATCTCATCAAATCTCCAGCTAATGCTCAAAGTCTCCCAGTTGTATCAAACTTTAAAATATTTTTTTCAAATCAGAATCTAAATAAGGTCTCACATATCGCCTTTGATTGCTAGACACTGGGACAGATCAGTTGTGAGACACCTTGAATTTAGGGCAGCTGCCAACTGAATGTCAGCTAGAAGACCCCTAGGCTCTGAGCCTCACTGTAGGATCTTTCTGATTGAATTGAAGCCTTATACAATTATCAGACCATGGCAATTTTTCAAAAAGTTGGTAAGTTTGTCAACAATTGGGTAGGAGGAGAAAATGACAAATGTGTTGTTAAGAAAGGCACAAAAGTGTCCTAAGAATGGCATGGAGACCACCAAAGGCAGTGAATGGTTTGGTTATTGTGTCTTGGCCATAGGGGTTCAGTGCAATATAAAAAGGACCAATTTGGGCTGTCAATCATATCTTGACTCTTTAGGTAAGTCATGTGTTTAAAAGTGGCCTGTACTGCTTGGCACATGACAACAAAGATGGTTTTCATATCATCTCCTAAAACTGGTATGGATGATTTCCCTGATGTGCCAGAACTTCAAACAGATGCACATCTTCAAAAGTGAAAATTGCTTTTGCAAATGACCAACTTTCTTTATACTTATCCATTACTGTGATAGTTATCTTATTGATAGCTTCTAAAGACCAGGTCATGTGTCTAGCAAGGGGAGTACACAGAAGATGAATGATGAATTATTTGTTGAATGAATACCAATAGTGAATCCTTTACAATTAGGACTTTCAGAGCAACTGCCATCATTTTGCTATGGAGTTTATTATTTCTGTTTTACAAAATAATCATAACAGCTAGGACTTCCTGAGTTCTATGAACTCAATCTTTTCTAAGTGCTTTGTGTGTTTCTACTATCTTATTAGAAATCAGTATGTCAGCTTTATGAGTTAGGTACTACTATCTCCATTATGTACAGGCAAAGAGTTTAAGCAACTTGCCTAAGAACAGTGATTATAAGTGTTAGGACTTGATTCAAACCTGAGTGCCCAAAGTGTTTAATGGGTATTGGAAGAAGAGGCCTGTATCAACACTCCCAGTTACAGGTTCTACATAAGGACAAGTTATAAAAGGCAGGTCTTTCCCCATCACCAACAATGCCTTTCCATGCTCTGAGTATGGACAATCCTTCTGAAAAAGTCAGGAAGTCAGTTAACTAAAAAACTCTCAGAAATCAATAGGATGATTTGGGGGCATACTGACTGCTTTTAGTTCTTTCGTCTCATCTTTCATCTTCAAACATTTATTAAGTGCTACCATGTGCAAAAAAAAAAAAAACAAACAACAACAACAACAAAAAAAAAAACAAAACCACACTGTTAATAGATTAGTATGCACGCTCATCCAGAGAACAATCCTGAAGCTTCCAGAGACATATGGCAGATGAGAAGTGTTGGTTTGTTTGGGAGGTTCTCTCACTTTCTTCTTCCTCAGGAATTATTCTACTCTTCAAACTGGCTGGAGCAGCAAGCCTCATTCTCAGGCCACAGAAACCCGAGAATAACGTGAAAAGCATTGCGCACAGAGCTAAGCAGATGCCTGGAGTGATGCTTCAGGAACTTGGGAGCATTTGGGATTAGGTCCTCCAGGGTGGATCTTGTATAGGCTGGCTTTCTAGGTAGAGAAAAGATAATAGAATTTGCAGAACTAAGAGCTCCGAGTCCTCCTTAGGACAGACACTGGACTCCAGCTTGAAACCCCAGTAGGTTTCTTTACAAAAACCTTTCGAAATAAATGCATACATTGTCCTCTGACAATGCAAACGTGACAGCTGCCTATCCAATAAGCGTTCCCTTTCCTTTCAGAGCAGTTGGTGCTACAGAGGCATCTCCTGCGCTATAGTTATGCAACCTCACTCGCAGCGGGAGTTATTTCCTGTGCTTTTGGATGCGCCAGATTCATGTAACACGCCTACCCTGGGTTTCAATGGAAGTCGTTCTCCATTAACAACCACTCTGGCTTTCGGAGATGAATGCTCTGCACGGTATATCTCTTGCGCAGTAAGAATCAGGCAGCAAGCTATTAAAACACCCTCACCCTCCTTGTGCATGAAGCTAGGGGACTGCAGCAGTGCAACCTTAGGGACAGCAGGAGGAGCTCTCTTTTCAGTTCCTGCCCGTAACCCCCACTAACTAACGATGAACTCAAGCCAGTTCCATTCTCCGTTCTGCAAGACACACAAAACACACACACACACATACACACACACACGCACACACCAGAACAGAGCTGCATCCAGATTTGCTCCTTAAGCACACTGTTTTTTGTAACTTATTCGTACAAGCAACCTATATATTCCAAGCAGAGTAACGAGGGGTATCGCACCGCAACAATGCAACCTCCCAAGCAGCTCCCCTAGCAGCTCACACCCCCGCCCCCTTTCGCAGCGTGCCAAGAGTTTGGAGCGCGCGCACGCACACCAAGCACGGTGCAGTGACATATCCCTCCGCCTCCCTCCCCCTTTCCCCGCTCAAGTGGCTCGACAACGATTTGGGAAATGAAGGGAGGAGGGAACTACTTTCCTGAAACTTGCTATGCTGCACACGACTTCGAGTTGCAGTGATTCGTCCGGGGGCTGCAGTTTTTCGTCCTTCCACCCACAGCCCCCGCCAGCCGGGGCACCCCCCGCTAGGCAGCCCCACCCCGCGTCCGCTCTGGCCCCCGGGTAAAGCAAGCGGCCCAGAGAAGTCGCGAGGGACTACTTCTCCTCCTTCTCCCGCGGGCGCCCCCGGTTCGGGCAGCGGCGGCGGCGGAAGGAGCGGGCGGCGTGAGCGCTTCCGCGGCCCCCCTCGTAGCTCCTCTCTGGCTGGCGAGAGGAGCTGGCCCGCGGAGCTGCTGGTGGGCACGGGTTGACCGGGGACCTGAGGTCGCTCTCCTCCTCTTCCGCGGCTTCTCGGGACCCTGTATCTACGAGCTCGCCCGCTCTTCTCCGGCTCGGGTGGGAGCAACCAGCTCGTCTGCCCCTCGCCTCTCACGCTCCTCGCCACCCCTGCCTCCCCTACGGGAGGAGTCCCGGCTGGAGCGTGTCTGGAGGAATCCGCCGCCGCGGGCCCCCTTGCCCGGTTCCGCTCGTGCCTGAGGGCCGACCCCAGCGCCGCCGGGGGCTGAGTGGGCAGCCGGCGGCGGGGCGGGAGATGGTGGGGTGGGCTCCGGCAGGACCGCGCCGCCGCCGCCCGGAGCCTGGGCTCGGCACCCCCCCGCCGGCCCCCACCGAGCGGAGCTCTGCTTCCTCCTCGCCGCATCCCTGAGGGAAGCGCCTCCTCTGCTCCCGGCTTCTCCGCCCGCCCGCTTCTTCCTGGCCGGACCGACCCCGCGGCGCTCCACCCCAGTGGCTGGAGGAGCAGCTCTTCAACCAGCCTTTGCAGCCCCTCTTCCATTTTTCCTTTCCACCCGGCCTCTCAGGATCCCCTGGCCGGGCGTTGAGGCGGGGGAAGAGGCTGGGGTCGCCACGGCGAAGATTGCTGCCGCCACCCCCCTGCGGGGGTGGCCGGGGTTCCCGGCTGGGGGGGCACCGTTCCGGGTGAGGCATCCACCATGGTGAGGCCCCTGAGCCGCTGCCCCCGCGCCCCCCCGGCCGCCGCTGCCTGCTGCCCCTCGGTGCTGCTGCTGCTACCCCGCCTGCTGTTGCTCCTCCATCTCCGGATCGGATCACGGTGAGGGAAAGATGAGCGAGGAGACGGCGACTTCTGACAACGAGTAAGCGCCTCATTGATCTTGATTGCTAACTCCCCTCCCCCAGTTCTTCCTCGGCACTTCCCAGACTCGGTGGAGACTTGGGTGCCGGAAAACTGGCAGCCCTGGAGAGTTGGTGCATCTTGTGTTGGAGATAACCTATTTTTGGGGCCATTTTATTTAATGGCAGCACCCCACTCTTTCCCTTAGATTTAGTTGCTGTCTGCCGGGGAAGGGTATTAAGTGCAGAAGTGGGATGGCAATTGTTGATGGAGTATTGTGGATGGATAGAAGTGGAATAGAAATTGTCTCTTTGCCTCGAAGACCCCTGCCTTGTCCTTGTTTGCTCTGTCATGCCAACCAACATACCTTGGATATCCATCCTTCTTCCTTTATAGCTATTTCACTTGGAACCTAATGTGTGGGAGCACCTCCTGCAGCAAACTGCTTCTGAATCTTAATTCGATGAGTCAGTGACTCTTAAATACCGATTAAGTCTTTGTCTTCCCCCTTCTCTCTTTTTAAACTTATGACCTGTAAGATTCTTGTAAAAAAATAGGGTTAGGGAAACACTTTTGAAATTTAATAGGATTAAGGACACCTGGAGTGTGGGAGATGTTGACCTGTTGTGTTTACCTTTGTAAATATTGGATGTGTCTTCGTAAGGACACAGAATTAAGAATTTTGAGTGCTGGTTTCTACTTTTCGGCTATATTAAAACACATCAATTACGTTTGATTTAACAGAATTTCACAATGCTTGAACATGCTGGTGACTTCATCAACTTCTAGAGTATTCCAGTTTTAAGGTTTTGCTTATTTGGGCTGCCCTTATGTTTTCCAAACGAAATAGTTTGCCTGCTAAATATTTTGTTTCATCCTAGCAGTTGCCTGGGGGGAGTAATGCTGTGGTGGTGTTAATAGTTTCCTACGGAGAAGGGATTTAATTCCGTGGAGAATATTAGTATCCGTTTTCTTGTAGTTGAGTTTTTGTTTTATCTTTGGAGGGTTAGAAAGAGTTAAGTGAGTTAGGACTAGTTCTTAGGATGCATTCCTTTAAATAAAGTGCATTCCTCAAGTCAGACCTTTTGAGGAAACTTTAAAGTCTGGTGCCAGGCCAGTTTGACATAAACTAACTAGAGAAATGACAAGCAGCGTTCCCCCTCCTCAAAAAAAAAAAAAAAAAAAAAAAAAAAAGAAAGAAAGAAAGAAAGAAAAACCCAAAACAAAACCAAACAAAACACCCTTTTTGATGAGCGGGTGTAGAAGGAGGTAAATTGCTGCAGTGTCAGCGCAGTCTGGAAGCAGAAGTGGCCGCCATGTTCTCTCTCTTTTTGTGAATCGCCCTCATTTGCATAACACACTTTTCATTCATAAAAAAATAATTAAACATCCATCACCTTGGACACCTTGAAAGAATTTCCCAAGAAAAAATTCGAAACTTCTTTGTCATTATGTATATTTTTGAATTCTGGAAGTAAGGAGAACTTGAAGTTTTCGATTAAATTTAGAAACGTAACGCACACACAAACAACTACCCCAGTTCTCAGAATGTTGACACAGTTATGTGGGAAATATCAGTTCGGGGAGGTGCTGGGATCACGTGATTGCCTCCATTCATAAAATACCTGGCTGTCCATTCACAGTGCAGAACACTGTCTCACTGCCTTCCGCAGATTAGACCTACTTTGAGGGAGATCAAGAAGTCTGTCGTAGTGCTTGGTTAGGAGAAAAACTGCTGAAAATCTGAACGGAATAACGGTAACTTTTGGTATTTTTCAAGCAAGTAGCTGGGATCAAAATCTTAAGTTTCTATTTTAGATATGGGAAAAGACTTATTACCAATTTTTGTTTTAAAGTATTGAATATCTCCTTGTGGCTGCAGCTGATAGAAAAACAAATGGTGGAATGTGAATTTGACACACATGTAAAATAGATTGTTTCTAAATGGGCCCTTTTTAAAAAAATACTTATCATTGATAGCTAAACCCGGAGTACAAGTGTGTGTATAAAGCACTGGATAATGCATACCCCAGTTACACTAAGATGAAAAAATATTTTAAGTGGTTTATAAATCTCAAGTTGTTGATTTTTAGAAATGGCTGAACTTCACTGGTATGATTACTTTTTTCTTTTTAATTCTAAATGTACTTAGTATGGGACCACTTGGAAATTACCTTACTCATCCAGACTTAAAATTCGGTTTTCACGAGTGTATCCTGCTTTATTGTAAATTATTCTCTACAAATTTTGTAATACTGTTAAATTTGGTAGGAAAACATAATATTTATTTAGCATTATATTTTGGTATGAGATGTTAACTATGGGGAAAAATCTTGGTTTTACTTTAAAAAACTATAATAGAAAGTGATGTTCATCTGGTAATAAATTATGCTGGAGCTGACATTATTTGCTTGTGCATTAGCTAAACCACAAAGAGTGAACTTCTTTGGAATGTAGCTTTTAATCTGATAATTTATGTCTCATCTTTAATATATGAAGTAATGTTTTCATGGAAATTTATTATTTATAATCACATTATGAAGAAACAAAAGAGACATATTATGCCAGAAGCTCTTAAAGTCTTAGCATAGTTTAAAACTGAACTGTAATAAGAATTTTATTTGGGCTTTTTACCCATATTCTTTTTCTCTCTTTTTGAAAGCCCCACAGTTCATAGGAATTTAATTACAGCAGAGAGTGTTCTTAACCCTAGTCATTTTTTTTTTTTTTTTAAACCTGATTTCAACCTTTAAAAGAAGTGAAAATCACCCATTTCTTAGGATATTAACTTTTTCTAGGTAGCTATTGTGTTAAAATCCAGGAAGGCCTTTAGAGGTCTTAGTGGGAAGTCTATTATTTGACTTTAGAGTCCTGTGTAGAGAAAAAGATAACTCCTACAGGATGGGTGTGAATATGTGTTTAAGAATTAGTGAAGAATCTCTTTAAGACTTTGTCTTAAATAGTAACAAGCTAAATGGGGAAGAAAGGACTTTGAATAGCATAAAACATTTTTATCTCAGTCTTTCAAATTTGGGTTTAAGATTCTTAACTTTTGAAAAGGCAGTAAATAGGGTAAAATGCTTTTTGTCATGAATAAATGAAGGGATTAGCTAAACATAATTTTTTGTATGTAACCTTTTTGTCTTACAGAAATTTATTAATATTCCAGTCAAATGTTTTCCATAAAACCATGTGTATTATTCATATTGAATAGAATTTAAATAGAATTTCAAATATTTAAAGGCACATTATGTGATACTTAAGGGTCTTTGTCCTTTGCTGGTGAATGAATATAATACTGCACATCTTCTGCCAATTTGGCCAAAGTCTTGAGAAGTGAAATAGCTGAAATATTAAACATTGTACTTAGTATACTTTCATTAGCCAGACATACTACTCACCATGTCAGTACTAGGTTTTCTAATGGCAAATTGGGATTATATAAGATATTAGAAGTAGGTTAACTAGAATTAGGTCACTTGTGATAAACTTGGTGTAATCTGGGTTAGAACCTTTTTATTTCATAAACAAAATGCAATTTTTTGTGATTATGTTATTTGATGCCTTATTAAAAATGTATCTTGGTGGATTATTCTGAGGATGTGTGTGAAAATATATATATTTAAGATATATTCACCTACATATATCTTTATGTGTATATGTGCATGCATATATACATATGTAATTGGAAAGCTTTCAAGATATGAGCAGAAGCATTGGAAAGCTGTGTAATATTGTCAAATAACATTTATAAGTATTGATGTAATGTATATATAATATAAACATTTGCTTAGAATGTTTGAGCTAACTGAGCGAAATGACTGCCCACTTGCTTCAGTTTTTTTTCCCCTCTGCTTACTGACTTAAAACTTTATGACCTCGAATTGTATTTTTTTAAACACAGCATGCCAGCACACCTAAAATAATCTCTCCCCTGAAGAAATTTTCTTAGAAATCATTATTTCCATCCAAAAGATTTTCTCATTTATGCTTTACTGCTCCTGCAACATTCATTCCCTCCTTATATATTGTCTTGTACCTAGTACATATTTATGTTGGGGTTTTATACAAATCACATAATATGAAATCATTTGCTTATTTCTGTGTCCCCTTGTTACATAATTCCTTGCTTTCATTTGTATGACTAGCACAATGCTTGGTGATAGATGCTTAATAAATAGGTTGTATTAATGGAGTCATACCACCTTGTATTTGTTTCTTGTGAATTTATGCATTTGAGAGCATTAACTGTGTTAGAAAAATAGGTTGAAGAATTATGAGAAAAGTAAATCAATATATTATCCTTATGCTTTTTATTTTAGGCCAAAATTGGCCTTTTTTTTTTTTTTTTTTGTACCGGGGATTGCCTCATTTTTGCATGTTTTATTTCAGTAAATCTGAGAAATAACTTTGTTCGGGCCTAAACCTAGGTGCTGTTGGAATATTTGAATGTGCTTGGCCTCTGAACTTTGTGATATATCTGAAGAACCATGTCATTAGCAAGGAGAGGTAGATATTTGTCTTTTTTAACGTAGAAAACTGAAAATTTAGCAGTTTATATCTCTGGCTTTGATCACTTTTAAGTTCTTTAAATCTTTATCTTCTCCCCCTAGCTCCTCAAAGGTGCCAAGTATGAGGAAGTGACTAGGGATAAAGAATTGGTAATTGATCTGGAAAGGGTAAAATGTACAGGTTCCATAGTTTTATGCTGCAGCTCTTGGTTTTTACATAAAAATGGAGAACTTTGTACTGCTCATTCAAAAAATATATATAACTTCTACCCATGAATAAGATGAATAAGTGAGCAAAAGGCTATTGAACTTAAACACCAACTTGAATAGTTCTATAAGGAATTACTCACAGTGTACCAGTCTTCATTCTTGATGACCACAAAGTACCAAAAATAATTCTTCTCACTTGGTCATTTATTCAAATTATATTGATCTAACACTAAAGGATAATTGTATGTTTAGTTAGTTTAAGAAGTTGACATAGATAATGAGTTTTATTATTATTTAACATTTAGATTTAATTTGTCACTGTGACACATGTGGTGTCAGAAGCTGCATCTCAGTCCAAAAACAAAGTCATTACAAATCTGTGAGATTTCATTTTTGTAACATGGAATGGAAAACTGGATTTTTGTTAAAACAGTACATTAATAGTGGCTCTTAAGACAAGGTATTAAGTGACTGTAGAAAAAGATTCTTAAAATTCAGAGTGTGGGCTTGAATGTGGAAAAAAATGACATTTTAATAATACCAAAATTTGTTTATATTCATAAATAAAGAAAATGCCAACAAGCCATAGTGTATTAAAGATACTTGTGATAGCAAATATAAGTTTCCTAGGGCTACCGTAACAAAGCCCCACAAACTGAGTATTTTATAACAAAAGAAATTTACTGCCTCATAATTCTTGAGGGCAAAAGTCCAAAATCAAGCATTGGCTGTACTATGTTGCCTCTGAAATGGGGAGTTGGGGGAGGGAGATGTGGCAATGAAACACACACACACACACCTTTCCTCTTCTTTGCCTTGGATGGTCGCTGAGAATCCTTCCATTCCTTGGCTTGCAGCTACATAACTTCAGTTTCTGCCTGCATCATCATATGTCCTTTTTCCCGTGTGTGTCTATTTTCATTTGACCTTATACAGACACCAATCATTAGATTTGGTGCTAACCTTACTTCAGAATGACTTCATCTTAATTAATAGACCTGTAACAACCCTGTTTCTTAGTAAGGTCACATTCTAAGATACTGAGGGCTAGGGACTTCAACAGTATATTTTTGAGGGACACAATTCATCCCATAATACCCACAGAAATTACAGACTTTTTTCTTACAGTATAATTTCTGCTCAGTTGTTACAGCTATCCTGACAAAATATTTATAGTCATCACTACCTTGAAATTATTCTAGTTATTAAACCCATTGCTATATCTTATGTTAAATATGTTAAGGAACCACCTTATTACTATATTAAAATGAAAAATACTTAGATAATTACATCAATATAATTGACTTCTATGTAATCTTATATATTTTCTTTTAGGTCTTTTTTGATCTGAGAAGGGGGCCATAGGCTTTACTGTACAGCAGGAGGTCCATTACACACAAAATTAAAATCTTCCCTTATAGACTATATGGAGGCTCTAAAAGTTGAACTTAAAGATGGAGATATAAAATATGAAGATTGAGAAATATGAAGGAGATTATGAGCAATCCAATATATAGCTAATTCCCTGAGAATAGAGATGAGAGTAAATATTTAGAGAATAGGCTATGAATTTTCAAAAAAATAAAAAGACCAAACCCAATTCATTGAACCTAAATATAAAACAAAATCTCACAGGGTTTATTTTGAAAATGCTGGATCAACATGAAAAAATCAGTTTATCACATTTGAAGATTAGAGGAGAGAAATGATAATATGATCTTAATAAATGCCAGAAATGTAATATTGTCATCTAATTTCTCCCCATAGGAAATGTTCATAAGTATAGGTATATTTTTCTGCTCTTTAGAAATCTAGATTTTTAATTTCTCTGATTTGAGTATTGAATTTGATCAACTTTAGGGTTTCTTTTGTTTCTAGAATTCTAGTTTTCTTTATACTTCTGAAATTCTTTTTTACTAGATTCTATCAGTTACTCATAAATGTAGGAAACTGAAATTTTAAAATTATCTTAGAGTGTTTAGAGAACAAAGAATAAACTTCAGTAGATTCAAGAGTAATAGGAAATTTCAATCTATAAATTTTAATAATTTTATTTCCAAATATTACTTTAGTGTAGATGAATGCTGTTATGACTTGGAATGTGGAATGTAATTGTTTTCCTGGTAGTATTTAGTGATACTGTTACATATGATTAGACATATCTTGCTTGGAGAATATACATGGTTATAAAATGTTTTTACAAATGCATGGTATTTGTTAATGTCTTCTCTGTTTTAGGATTATAGTAGTACTATAAATTTCATCTAAAAATTTAGATGAAATTTAATGAATTATGACTTTTCTGGCCTTGTTTTTTTTTTTTGTTTAGTTACCTTAACTTTCACCACATCAGAATGAATGTTATATAAACTTCAATACAAAGTCACCATACTTTTTTTTTTTTTTTTTTTTCCACTAGTTTATTGTGTTATTTTTGAAACTGAGATTGGATTAGGAATCAGTTCTGGGTTTTCCCCCTTGATATGTAACAACATTTTTAGTTGCTGGAATACAAACATACATATGTGTATATACTTATTTCTTATGCATTAAGGACAGATTTGAACAGACACCATTAATGTTTTTTTTCTTCAAGGACTTCAGTTTAGTGACATTTGAGTACTTCCTAGGCACTTGACTTTTTCAAGTCTGGAGATATAAAGATAAGTAAACTTCTCTTTCACAATTCTACAAGGAAGATAAATCTTTCTGAAATGTGATGAGTGCTCTGCTTATGAAGTTCTTCAGGACTCAGGGGGAGGCGATTCTATCTGGGCGTAGATAGTAGCCTTGGAGGTAACATGTGAAGGAAGGATTCAGGATAGAGGTAGCATTTTAGGAGTCGGTGATGAATAAGGGCATGGAAAGCAGAAAGGGCATTCCAACCAAGAAGTGGTAGTGGGGCTAGCATAGAATGAGAAAGGAAAAAGTTAGGAGAAAAGCAATAGTTTTTTGTTTTTATGTTTGTTTTTTTTGATGCTTTTGTTTGGAGGAGTGGTGAGGCAATAAGTGTCTGGGGACAAGATTGTAGTAGTTTAGATTTGTGCTTAATTGTGTATTAGCAGCCTTGGGGCAGAGAGAGGTGACTGAGCCTGGAACATAGAACCACAAGATAAATGCAGTAGAAGCAAACTTATTTAATTGGTCTGTAATGTCATGAATTTTGAACAGAGTTTTCATTGATTTTTTTTTTCAGATGAAGCACTGAAGAGTTCAAAGAAATTTTTTTCTTTGAAATACTCTTCCCGCACCACAACCCTATTTAGTCAAGGATACTTAATGAGAAGCACCAGAGCTTTTATTCATGTAGGCAGCAACAGGGAGTCATTATTTTAAGTGAGGGAGTGATAGCAAATTTGTGTGGAAAGCAAACAAAACAAATAAGTAAACTCACCAAGGCCTGAAGTAGTAAAGTATTTGGAACTATTTGAGATGAATTTGAGGGGCAATTCAGATGTTTAATACATAGGATTACTTGACTGGATATAAAGAAAGGAACAGGAAAAATGTGGAATCATTTTAAATAAAGTGAAAATATTGGCAGAATAGGTTTTTAATGGGAAAAAAAAAAACCCAATTTTGAAATTTTTAAAGTCTGCTCACTAGGTATCAAGGTAGAGAATGTCCCATAATATGTTTTAAACAAAGGTTTAGTTTCCAAAGAGAAGTTTAAGAGAGCAGAGTTAGGGGTTATGTCCTAGGCTGATGTAACACTTGAATCCAATGCAAAATTGTCCATGGAAAATATGAAGTATGGAAAAATGAGTAGTGAGAAGCATCGTTTTTAAGGGAAAGTAGAAGAAAGAGGAGGTACCAAAAGACAGTGTTTTAGAATCCAAGGGTTAAAGGAATCTGAAGAAGGCCATCAGTGTTAGGATATTGCTGAAAAATTGGTGATAAACCAAAAGAAGGGTTTAATGTTAGGTTGTCACTGACCTACTACTTTGTGGGAGTAATAGTGCAGGCAAAAATCAGTTATTGCTGTAGATTGAAGAGAAAATGAGAATTGGTCAAGTGGAGAAGGCAAAGAGTAGATAGTACTCATTCAGGGGAAGTTAGGCTTTGAGATTATTTGTTGGTTGAGGTGATGTCAGCAGTGGAGAGGAAGGGGGGGGGGATTAAAATGAGTAGTTGATGAACAAGGCCCAGGAAAGAGGAGTCTCAAACTGTCTTACTACTTTTGGACAGTGTTTGATTTAATCTTTGTAAGGGCTATGAATTAAGTATTATCCATAGTTAAAAGATTAGATAACTTAAACTCATGAGAGATTTAGTTACTTTTCTACAATCCACACAAGGAGAAAGTTGTAGAATTGACATTGGAATTACTATCATAGTATGAGCAGGGCAATGTGGCACATACCTGTAATCCCAGCAACTTGGGAGAGACTAAGGCAAGAGGATTGAAGATTTGAGGCTAGCTTTGGCAATTTAGTGAGACCCTGAGACCCTGTCTCCAAAAAAAAAAAAAAAAAAAGGAAAGAAAGAAAAGGGGGGGGGGGGAGGTCTGGGGATGTAGCTCAGTCAGTGGTAGAATGGCCCTGGGTTCAGTACCATGCAAAAAAGAAAGAAAGACATTGTATTTGTACCAAACTGTACTCCACACACCTAATAAGCTATATTTTTAAAACGTGCTTGAAGTGATAGGTAGACATGTAGAATTGATGACTCTATTGAAAGTTTGGTAAAGTTACAGAGCATGTAGATTGAAAGTGGGAGAAATTGAAAGATAAAGAAATTTTTGATCAGAGAACAAGTTCTCTAGAGTGACTTGAGGGAAGATTAAAAAGTAGAAACAGATGAAGGTTATTGAAGTAGAGAAGCCAGGATCTGCTGGGATGTTTTAAAAAAAAAAAGCAATAATACAAGTGTTAAAGTTGCGAGAATGGCATCTGAAATTGAGGTGGAGAGATATCCTGAGCCATTGGCAGCATGTTTGAGTGTAGATGAGTGACTTAGAGTAGAAATATAAATGTTGCCATCTGCCTCTACAATTTAAAGAGGCAGGAGTAAGGATTTTGGAATTGGAAGTTGAAGAGAAGGAGGGTGTTGTTGGTGAAAGAAGTGTTGAGTATGTAATTTTTGTGAACTTCAATCTTAATGGGGTTAGAGCAGCCCTTTCAAAAGAAAATTTACTAATTTAATTTTTACAGTTAATCTGCAGTTCACAATTAACATGGTCCTGTAGTTAACTGCTGCTGTTAGCATTAAAACTTTTGCAAAGCCGGGTGCTGTGACTCACACCTGTAATCCCAGCACTTGGGAGGCTGAGGCAGGGGGATCTCGAGTTCAAAGCCAGCCTCGGCAATGGTGAGGCACTTAGCAACTCAGTGAAACCCTGTCTCTAAATAAAATACAAAAAAGGGCTGGGGATGTGGCCCAGTGGTCAATCCCTGGTACCAAAAAACAAACAAACAAACAAAATCCTTTGCCCAATTGTATAATCTGTCCTTGTGTTTGATTCTCCAACTGTAAAACCAGGATAATGTGTGCCTACTTCATAGGGATTTCAAGATAAACGTAAACTCCTCTTCCCAATAATATTTTTTCATTGGAGATAAGAGAATATTAAAAAGAACTTTTAGTTCTTCAGAAGAGTGGTAGTATGTTCATGAAATAATTAGTGCTCACTTTCATTTAGCCTGAAGGTGGAGTTATTTTTTTTAAAAAGGATTATAACCTGTTTGAAAAAATGATTTCAGTTTAAATATTAGAAAATAGCTCTTCAGAAAAACTTAAAATCTAAAAGTTCCTGTAAACAAAAAAAGTAGCTACTAATCTGTACTGTCAATGTTTTCTTCCATGTTCTAGTCAGGACAGTGAAAAAGTAGGTAGATAGAACTAGTGTTGGGCAGGACAATGAGGCAAAGACCTCATCTGTATGTATCGATTTTGTTTGTCTTATTTGTCTTTAATTCACCTTGAAGTTTGTATAGCAGGATAGATTTTACATCTTCTTAACTCATCTTGAGAGTTAAAGATTTAGTGTCTGTTAACAACATAGAGAAAAGGACCAAAAGAATATTGTGACCTTAGTCTTTCTGTAACTGCTAAATTCATATTTTATGTCTTGTAAATAAAATTTTATTTATATGTATATGTATGATACTTTATTTGCTGCATGGGATTTTAATCTTTTAAAAATCAGCATTTTGAAATGAATAATTTGTAATTCTATGATAATTAGCCCAATTGGGTTAGGATTTAATGTAAGAGCTTGAGATGTGTTATTCTAAGTCATTTAAATGGTCCATACTGCCTAGATTTCTGATTGAAAAAACGAAGGGGTATTTTAGGTGAAGAACACAGTTGAGAATCCAAACTCCTCAAATAACTTGTCATGAACCTACTGAACTATATTTCTCTCTCCCATTCCATTCAGTTATTTATACTAAAAAACTAAAGATTGTATGGGTGAGAGGCCAAGGTAGAAGTAGTGAAGAGAATTATGTAAGCAATACCAGGCTGTCATTGCCTGTCTAGCCAAATTTGGTAATCTTGAGAAGTTTTCACTGTTATATACCAGAGTTCTCAAAAATAGGTGGCAGTTAATGGTAAAGTAATTATAAACTAGACCTCTTCATATTGCTGTGTTCCTTCAGAAAATTCTTATGCTTAGAATCTACTTTAAGGTCCACAGTGAATACAAAGAATGTACAGTGCCTACAAAGAATACATATATGCTCTTCAGGCAGTGTCCCAAAATGTTAACATCTTACATCAAGTCAGAAAATTAACATCTAAACAATATTACTATCTACTGATAATTTTCGTATCTACTGATTTCATTCAGGTTTTACTAGTTGTTCCAGTTCAGGATACAATCCATGATTACATGTTGCATTAAGTTGTCATGTCTCCTTAGTTTTATTTAATCTGAAACAACTCTTCAGACTTTCTTTTATAATCTTGACACTTTTTAAGTGTACTGGCTAGGTATTTTGTAGAATATTCCAAGTTCAAGTTATTTTTGTCAACTGTTTTGTAGTATAGTGAAAGTCTTCTGGTGCATCAAATCAGGAGATTAAAGTTGATTGTACTGACCATTTATTTAAGATGATATTTGCATGTTTCTCAAATATTAAGTTCTCTTTGTAATAAGCATCTTCTGGGAAAATACTTTGAGACCATGTACATAACCTATTTTCTATCATACATTTGCTTATCATTTTTGACATTGTTGATACCTCCCTGCCGTAATTATTGTGATGTTTGCCAAATGTTGATTTTTTTCCCCTAGTCCCATCACTTCTTCTACTTTTATTAATTGAAATATTTAAACTTTCCTTTTCACATTTACGTATTTCTATTAGTGTGGATTATAGTCCATTGTTATCTTTTTTTTTTTTTTTTTAATGCTCAGTAGTCCCAGATTTGACCTTTGGGATGCCACATCAAGTTGGCTTCTGTTCTTTTGACACATCCCTGCATTTGAGCACTTCCTTTCTAGTATCATAGGATGTTCCAGGTTCATTTTATGCTTTCTTTGCCGGTTCCTGTTATTGGAGAATATATTTAGAATTAGGTGCTAGGTGTGCTTAATTTGCTTTTGGTGAGGTTTTATACATGTAGAAAAAACAAGCTGAAGTTGTCTTGTTCATAACACCCAGATAAAGTCATAAGAGTTGGAACATCTTCATGAGTTGGAATTGCTTTTCCCATATTCCAAGCGAGTAAACAGTATATGTGAAGTTCTGTTTCTGTTTTTTTTTTTTTTTTAATAATATATATTTATTTGTTTTAGTTGTACACAATGCCTTTATTCTTACGTGGTGCTGAGTATCGAACCTGGGCCACACACGTGCTAGGCGAGCACTGTACCACTGAGCCACAACCCCAGCCCCTATTTCTGTTCTTTTATGTTTTTTTTTTTTTTTTTTTTTTTTTTTTTGTGGTACTGGGGATTGAACTCAGGGGCACTTGACCACTGGGCCACATCCCCAGCCCTTTTTTTGTGTGTTTTTTTTTATTAGAGACAGGGTCTCACTGAGTTGCTAAGTGCCTCGCCATTGCTGAGGCTGGCTTTGAACTCGCGATCCTCCTGCCTCAGCCTCCCAAAGTGCTGGGATTACAGGCGTGCGCCACCGCGCCCCGGCTGTTCTTTTATGTTTTGTTCAGGCTTTCACACTGTCCTTTAGTTTTAAGATTGAGGATCTGGTGAGTAAGTCTATTCTGTTTAAAATTGTTTTGGCTTGCACATTTTGATCCTGTCCATTCTCAGCTTATACTTGATTCATAAAACAGTATAGTTTATCCTTAATGATCTTATCTTAGAGTCATTTTTATTAGTTTTTATGGGACATTCTTATGGTGTATTAAATTTTGTTGGACTAGAGTCCAATACGTATAAGTGCAAAAAGGGATGTACTTTTGCATAGTTCCAAATACTAGGCTAATGCTTGTTTGGTGAACATATCTTTCCTAGGTTTCTGTTATAGTTTGTAGTCCAACTTTGTCAAAAAGAATAATATTCGTAAAGCTTACATCTGTGCCTCTGTATTAAAGGAAAAAGGCCAGGCTGGGCAATTTAGGGTGACCCTGTTCCAAAATAAAAAGGACTATAGAAATAGTTCTGGTAGAGCATCCCTGGGTGCTAATTTGCCTCCTTATAATAGAATAGAATGTAAAATAATAGTAATTATTATTATTATAGCAGAATATTGTGCTACTTATTTTAATTATTATAATAATTATTATTCTGGTGTTAAGGAAATATTAGTGACGAGTAATATGGGATTATGCCTTAGCTATTTCAAAGTAGATTAGAAGATGAAAACCTGTATGAAGGAGTGTATGGTATAACTGTGTATGTGTTTTTTTCACTAGTAATGAAAATAGATCTCAAGACAAAAATTTGTATTTTTTATTAGAACTCTTAGAAGTGATTCTTTGTGTATATCAGAGTTTGATTAGCATGTATGTGTACTCAGTGAATTTGTTTTTCATTGTCTTAATATAGTTTTTTGAAAGTTGGTGAGTGAACAAGAATTTTACTTTTTTAAAATTATATTTTAAATAAGGGTTGATTTC
Source organism: Tamias sibiricus (assembly GCA_025594165.1). Taxonomy (NCBI): domain Eukaryota; kingdom Metazoa; phylum Chordata; class Mammalia; order Rodentia; family Sciuridae; genus Tamias; species Tamias sibiricus. The sequence goes on from CM046659.1 coordinate 93,427,705, forward strand.
TCTGTATAAAGCAATTTCCCAGTGTAAGGCTAAGGTTTTGCAGTTGGCTGTGGTTTTGCAGTTCAGGTTAAGTTTAGTAAGATTTAATTTTAAGACTAGATGTAGAATATTGTTTCTTGTTTTCTTAATGTTATCTTATTGAGTTGTAAGTTGGCCTCATGACCAAAAGAGGATGTGTGTGGTTTTGTGCTATCTTATTTTAATTACAGCCTTTGAAGTACACTTCTACAGGAAATTTGAGTTCCTTATAATGACCAGGTTCAGGGCTCCACTATGCCATTTACCATTTACCAGTTAGGTGGTCATGAACTTACACAATCATTAGTTTTCTTGTCTCCAAAATGAGAATAATAACCATACCTGTTTGGAAGGTGATTATAAGGATTAAATATAATCCATATAAAGCATTGAACTGTTTCTATACATAGCAAGTACTAAAGTGTTAGCTATCTACTGATATTACTAGTGGAAGTAATAGAAGCAGTAATTCATTGCAAAGAAATGTTAAAAGTTTCTGCTGTTGAATAAGCATTGAATAATGTATGCCAAACATTTCTGGGGGCTATCTAGCATAATTTTTAACAAGTCTTGGGTGTTTCACAGAATCAAAGACATTTGGAATTGGAAAGGATTTTAATTAAATAAGATCTTCCTTATATCTATAGATGAGGCCTAGAATTATAAAATAACTTCCCCAAAATATAACAGTTGCATTGTGTCCATTTTAATGGAAAGTTTATTTTCATAAATATCAGCTCAGTGTTTAACTGAAAAATGTCACCTATTGATTTTTTTCCTGCAATATGTCTGTGACCCCATCTCTATTGAGGGGAATAATTTGGGGAAATTATCTTCGTTATTTTTATGGATCCTTAATACCAATAATCACTATATATATATATATATATAATTTATATTGCATATATATGTTGCATATATATGCAATATAAATTGAAAGAGAAAATCTAATTTGCCTCCTTAGAAGGATATGATAGTATAATAATGCTTTTAATCAGAATCCTTTCATTAATCCCTGCCATAAGGCAATGGGGGAAAAAAAAAAAAACTTTTCTAAAAGGTCTGTTCAGATTCTCATTGTAATCAGCTGGGTCTTGCCAAGAAATCGGTTCATTATTTAGCTTATGGGTGAGTTGCTTTTTAACTTTTGAGAAATTTAAAAAGTAAGAAGGTACAAAGAAAATAGCTATTCTATATCCTTGTTATGCACAACTAGCCACTCTTACTTTTATCCCAGATTTAAAAAAAAAATATATATATATATACATATATATATTTTATTGTTTTTGTGGGGGTAATTACAGATTGAATTAGGTTATCAGTTTAATCTTCCTTAAAAATGTATGTCATGAAAAATGGTGTGATTTTTTTTTTTTTTTTTTTTTTTTTCAGCTTGGGACATTTTAGAATGTTTAAGTAGCATACTACATTTTCTTTAATCATAAGAAACAGTTGTTTGTAAAACTAAATGATTTAGAATGAATTGTTACTAATTTATTATCTCTTACAGATAAAAGAAATACTTAGGTTGTAAGCATATAACCCAATGCAGTGGGTTTGACTCTTGGAGACTGCAAAGCCTATAAGCTCAACTGGAAAATAAAAAAGTGTAGGTTTATTATTACTTGCAGCAAGTAAAGAGAGCACTAGTGGCTATCAAGATCTATTAAACCTTCATTTTGAGCAGAGTTGATAAATGAAAACTATTTCTATAGCCAGATAGAAAATCTAGGTGTTTTTGTATAGTGGGAATAAACTTAGACTCTTGTTCTGAGAGTAAAACTAGAATAAGTGGATGGAAATTAAAGAAGTGGAGAGCAGATTTTTGTTCTATGAAAGAGGACTTGCTAATGATGTGATTTTTCTGATAGTAGAATGGATCATGGGAGCTTCTTACTCTCCAACTTAGAGAAGATCGATCATCTGTGTGGATCTTTTCAAAAGGAGTGCTATGTTGTGTAACATGTTAGTCTAGATCTTTAAGGTTTCTTATGACTGCTTAAATTCTATGCTCTTAATTTTTATACACACTGTTTTTTAGGTTTTTCACCCTCCGAAATGTATTTTTTTATAAAAATGAAACAAAATGCATAGCTTTAAAGAAGTGCTGTACAATTTGAAATTTAAGGATGAGGAACAAATTGTCAGCCAAGCACCATGACACATGCCTGTAATCCCAGTGGCTTGGGAGGCTGAGGCAGGAGGATTGCGAGTTCAAGCCAGCCTCAGCAAAAAGTGAGGTGCTAAGCAACTGGGTGAGACCCTGTCTCTAAATAAAATACAAAATTGGGCTGGGGATGTGTCCCTGAGTTCAATCCCTGGTACCAAAAAAAAAAAAAAAAAAAAAAAAAGAACAAATTATTGTCATCCTCCATTAATCTTTTGTTATAAAGAAAAGCACACAGTTTATGCTAACTTATAGAAGTTCCTGAAAATTTTAATTATTAAGTTATTAGGTGGGTTTTACACAACCAGTTCAACATGAGCTCTTACAGGAAAAAACTGATTTTATTACTAAAGAAAGTATCAGATAGGAGTATAGCTCAGTAATAGGTGGAGAGAGCCTGGGATTGTAATAAACTGTTGGACACTGGCATTACTGAGTTCATACGTAGTGCATAATTTTCCATATGTAGTCCATAAATACATCTTTTTGGAATGTATTCCTAATTCTGCTGTAGAAACTGTGGGGGGTAGTATGTTTGATTCACTCCAGCTTTGGTTAAAAAAAGCTACTGAATTGATGGATGTATTATTTGGGGTTCTCTAAAGGAACAGAACCAACAGGAGGTATGACTATATAAAGGGGATTTATTAGATTGGTTTACACAACCGGAAGCTGGATAGTCCACAATGGCCATCTGCAGGCTGGAGAGCTGGAGGAACCAGTAGCTATGCAGTCCAAGATGCTAAAGCTTCAGAACAAGAGGAATCAATGATACTTACTCTGTGAAGGGGTGGACAGCACCTCCACAGAGCAGCTTCCTCCTCAGGAGGTGTGATCTGCCTGGGGAAATAAAAAGTCTGAAATAATCAGTAAGAAATAAGACAAAGCCAAAGATTAGATTAAAAAAGTGGGGCACCGGCGCCTGATGGGTCTTCAGTCCTGATAGGCACTGGAACTGAACAACTAAAAGGCCCCAATTCAAAGAAATCAAAGACAAGGAGAAGGTTTCAGTGGGAGGAGTCTTGTTTAGGTGCTTTCTTCTCCGTGTGGCGGGGTCTTGGGGTAAACAGGTGGATTGACATTTGGCAAGCTATGCCCATCTCTGGGAGTCTGTTTGGCTCCAGTGAGTTAATCCCATCTTGGGAGCTGTTTTGCACTTGGGCTCTGAGCTAGATCAGGGTACCAATATGAACTGGGCATTCTTGTACTAGGGCCTTCCACCTGGGAATTCCCAAGACTCTGCTTCCCTGCCTAATGGCTCCAATGTGGCTCTGTTCATGGCTTCCTGCACTACTCCAGTCCAAGACCAAAGGCTTCTGGAAAGTCACCGGAGCATCACTGGTAGAGTCCACTTTGGAAGAGTGAGGGAGCAAGAGTCTAGTGTCCTCAGGCAATTGCAGCAGCAATCAAGAACCCATTCAGGAATAATTGAGCATGCTTCTGCTGCTGCTTTCTCTTTTTCCAACTTTTATTCCATGGAAGCCTCCAGCCAATTGGATGGCGCTGCACATGCTTAGGGAGGGTTTCCACTTTAGTTCACTATCCCACGCATCATTATTATCAATGCCTGTTTGCCAGTATCAGTAAAAATATATTCTACATGTCTTTATTGTAATCTTTTGCTCATTATAAATTTAGAAATGAAAAGTTTATAACTTTTTTTTCTAATGGTTATTTTTATTTGGTCATTATGTGTTTTCTTCTCTTCCAAGTAGAACCATGTTTTTTTTTTTTTTTTTTTTTTTTTTTTTTTGTAAGTGCCTCACATTTCTCTTGCTAGTTTGAATGCTGATTTGAATTCTGTATGGCTTACAGTTAAAAAGTTTCTTGTAAAGTTGGGTGTGGTGGAACGCGACTGGAACCTAGCTACTTGGGACTCTGAGGAAGGAGGATGGAGAGTGAGTCCAACCCCAGCCTGGACAGTTTTGCAAGACCATGACTCAAAAAAGAAAAAGAAAAAATCTTGTAATTTTTAGTGTATTTCCATGATGTTCTGGGTTGCTGAACATTTCAGGGAAGAAGAGGAGTGTAGGGCAAATAAGAAAGAATTGTAGACAAGGTGGGCAGGTCTGTGAAATAGGATTACAAATCTGAGATTTGTTTCTTTGTGACAGTAGGACAGCAATATGATTATGGAATCCTGTTTGTTTGTTTGTTTTTCTTGGCAGATGCTATGATCTCACATTCAGACTTTTCATCTAGACACTTGATCCCGAATATATTAGGCTAGGTAAACGTTTGCAATGAGGTGTTCACTATTAAATATTAAATCCAAATTGCTATTTCACTTTTTTTTTTTGTGTGTGTGTGTATGTGTGTGTGATCATAAAAGAAGAAATTAAGATAATCTCTGCTTTTGAGAGATAACCATGATGACATTATACTGTGATTTTTTTCCAGCATAGTTTTTTTAAAGCAAATCATATACTTTTTAAATTATTTCTCCAAAACAGATCACACTGTTTCATGTTGCTTTGAAGTTTGTATTTTTACTGTCAGTGTATAGAAAATGCATATCCTAATACCAAATGACTGAAAATTTATTTTTAATATCTTACTAATCCTTAGCCAATTTGTAGGGTTTTTTTTTTTGTTTTTACTGTAATAAACAATGATGTGATGCATAGTTTTATGCATACATTCCCAAGCACTTTTCTGTTTTCTTTAGAATAAATTTCTAGATATTAAATTTCTGGGTTTAAAGGTATGTATATTGTATATTACAAGAATATTTCTAAATACACAGTTTTAATTGTAGTTTAATGTAGAGATTCAAGTTCTAATTTGTCAGAGGCTTGCCTTTTACTCTGACACTATCCTTTGAATAATCTTTCTATTGTCCGTAGATTTGATATACCTTATTGTTATCACATATTAAGTGTTTTTGAGTATTTTCTGGACTCCATTCCTGTGGCATTCATTCAAATATATTCTATATAAGTATCACCTCATCTTTTTTTTTTTTTTTTTTTTTTTTTTTTTTGTAAAGCATCTTCATGGGCCTTGCCTTCAGGAAATCTTGATTCGAAACTTCAGGATTTAGGAGTTGTTTTATAATAAATACAGTAGATTGTTGTGATGCATGTGTTTTATGAACAATAAACTGAGAAACCTTGTTCCGTTTCATCCATACCACACTATTTTAAATACTTTATCATTTTTTGTTCTCCGCTAACCCTGCTGCCTGGTTGAAAGGACCTCCTGTCCACTCACTCTTTCAAATACTATGTATTTACCATATGCTGTGATAATTACTATGAAAAGCTCCTCTCCCTAATTGAAATGTTTATTTATTCAATGGATATTTTATTCAGTGCTGACTCAGTGCCAGGTACTCTTCTAGATTAAGGATTTAGAGAACAAAACAAAGATCTTTAAGCTTTACAGTAAGTTGGGGGCAGGTGGGAAGTATCACAGAAAAGAACAGTGAAATATAGCAAGTAAGCTGTAGTGTTGTGGTAGCACAGGATATATGGGATGGCTAATAGAGTAATGGTGTTATCCCATTAATTCTTTGTTTAAAATACGTAAAAAGAACTTTCTTTCAGACAATGGGAACAATTGAAAAAGCACAGAAATATAACAGGGAGATCAGAGTTTTGGAAGCAATCTGCATAAAATTTTACCTCCAAAATATGACTTTAGTCCATTAAATTTTCTGGTCCATTTTTCCAGTTATCTCATCTTAGTCTTTATTTCTCACCTGGATTAGTAAACTACCATTTGTATCCATTGTTGACTCTCTCTCTTCTTCTATCATCTTTTCCTTCAATTTATAAGGCAGCGTGATTTTCTTTTTTTAAGTGTAGATTTTATATTATTTTCCTGTTTTTTTAAACATTAAAAGTTGAATCCTTAATATGACTCTGTGTGAGCTGATCTATATATCCTATTACTGCTCTTTTTCTCCTTTTTAATAAGAAAGTCTGTCTGAATCTTTTAGTTTATCATTTTCTCTAATGCTCTTTCTTCTTTTCTTCCTTTACATAAAATAGTTTTCTATCAGGAAAACTCTTCCTTCCCTTTCCTCTTCTAATTTACCTCTATTTTTCCTTCAACTCTCTTAGGATACAGAGTACACCTGGTTCCTGGAAAGATTTGAATCACTCTGAGATCTGAAATAGTCTCATCTTCTCTGAATCACATGTAATTGTGAAAAACTCTGTATTTTATGGCTTTTGTGTGGATTATAAGAATGTACCTATTTCTACCTCTCTGTGTCATTAGAGTTGCTCTGATATGTTTTATATTTACCTCTCCTACTAAAAATTTATCTGACCTCAATGGCACAGGGTAAATGATGGCTTCTAGAGAAAAGGAACTCAGAAGATAATGGTAGAGGAGGCTGGGATTTGAAAGTTTCCCACATCATCTTGCTAAAATTTCAAAAAATATTTTGTCTTCATAGAGGATCATAGAAATGGTATGTTGTTAATACAGTAAGAGGAAGGTTGGGAATTTGTATGCCTTTCCATTCATTTACTCAGTAATTACATATTGAGCACCCACTATATCCCAGATAACATTCTATTAGATACAGTAGTGAGCAAGGAAAGCAAAGATTCTGCCCACATGAAACAGAAATCATATTAATAAGAAACAGTTCCTCCATTCTTCCCTCCTCCTCCACCCTGTCACTCCTGCCCATTATGGATCAGCATCCACTTACCAGAGAAAACATTTTGGCCGTTGGTTTTTTGGGATTGGCTTACATCACTTCGCATGATATTTTCTAACTCTGTCCATTTACCTGTAAATGCCATAATTCCATTCTTCTTTACGGCTGAGTAGTATTCCAATATATATATCACAGTTTCTTTATCCATTCATCTGTTGAAGGGCATCTAGGCTCTTTCCACAGTTTAGCTATTGTGAATTGAGCTGCTATAAACATTGAGGTGGCTGCATCACTGTAGCATGCTGCTTTAAGTCCTTTGGGTATAGACCTAGGAGTGACAGCTGGGTCAAATGGTGGTTCCATTCTGACTTTTCTAAGGTAGTACCACTGATTTCCAAAGTGATTTACCATTTTACAATTCTACCAGCAATGAATCAGTGTACTTTTCCCCCCACACCTTCATCAGTACTTAATTGTTGCTTGATTTTTTGATAATTGCCATTCTGACTGGAGTGAGATGAAGAAGGGGAATGTTGGAGAGGGGGGAGATAATAGAATGAGATGGACAGTATTACTCCTATGTATGGGTATAATTTCACGAATGGTGGGACAACCAGAGAAACGGAAGAGTTGTGCTATATTTGTGTAAAAAAAAGTTAATTTTTAAAAAAAGAAACATAATAAATGTTTAAATTGATAAGTAAATAAAATAATTTGAGGAAAAGAAAAAGAGTAGGCTGGTCTTACTCTTTCAGGAGGATTCACATTAGCTGATACTGAAGAAGGAGTAAACCAATAGAATATCTCAGGGGAGAATCCCAGTAAAGGAAAAAGCAAGTGTAGAGGCCTGGGGTAGAAGAGAGTTACTTAAGGAATAGAGAGATGCTGTTGTGGTTGCAGATTAGTGATTGAGCAATAGAAGAGATCAGAAAGGCAAATAGCTTCTGTTAATGCATTTGCTGAAGTCTTGCAAGTTTGGGATTTTATGTTTAGAAGCTAAATATATTTAACACTTTGAAGTGAAAAATGCATTAAAGTGATATTTAAGTAATTAAATAGAATACTAATTGGTTTCTTGTTACTAATGAATTATTTGGTAGATCCTAAAGCATGCTGTTTATTTGTATAGTTTTTATTATATATAGTTCTTTAGTTTTTTAAAACAGATAAATGCAGTGGTAAAAATGGATAAAAACAATTTATATTTCTCTTTGATTAAAAAGTCATTATTTAATAAGACAGAAGATGAAAGTTTCTTATATGAGCCAATGTATAAGAAATCGTGAGATTTCAGTAGGCACAATTTCCAACATCTTTAAAAAATTAAAACATTCTCGTAATAATGAACTTGCATTTCTACAAGGCAGCTGCTGAGTGGAGTTTGAAGTATCCCTTTAGATAGCTATAGCCTCCATCACTACAAGCATTATAAGTACTCACAGCCACTTACTTTGCTCATTTGTGTCTGCTTTAAAACCTGTGATACTATTACAAGCAAAATGGTAGGTCAGTCTGAATCTAAGGTGAAATAAGAGAGAGTAAATTCAAATATTTATTTGAGCTGCTAACTTTATTCTAAAAGACAAGACTTTCTTAAAATAAATTGGCTTAACTAAAAGATGCCAGAAACTGAATTTATGACTTTATTAATCATCTTTATTAGTGGAGGAATCAATGTTCTACATTAATTGTACCAATCTATTAGTACTTTTACATTTTAAGAAAAAAACATTGTCTTGACTTTCATCACACTTATACTTTGCAAGTTTTCCACCTGTCTTAAGTATTCCAACCCCTGTCACTGATCTCTCTTCCTTAAAAGGAGTATTTCTATTTTTCTTTTACATGGGCTTTTGATTTACTTTCGAGCTTCCATTACCAGAATAAATCACTTGTTCATCTGAACTTCAGGTAATGTCTAAAAATTATTGCCCTTATTATATTGCTGAAGTTAGTTGTTTTGTGAATATTTTGAGAAAAGGGACCCATGTCTATTCATCTTTGGTTATGTTCTGCTTAATATATTGCTTGGCTTGTGAAAGAGATCCAGTAAATTCATTCATTGTTTTAGATTGTATATCGCCATGACCAGAATACCTCACAACAACATAGAGGAGGAAAAGTTTATTTGGGCTCATGGTTTCAGAGGTTCAGTCCATATTTGGCTGGCTCTAATGCTCTGGGCGTGAGAAAACCATCATGGTGGGAGGGCACGGTGAAGGAAAGCTGCTCAGTTCATTATGTCCAGAAAGCAGGGGGAGAGGGGGAGTTGTCAGGGTGACAAAGATATAATCCACAAGTGAATACCCCAAGTGACCCACCTCCTCCAGCCGTGCCTTACCTGCCTACAATTACTACCTAGTTAGTCCATTCAAATTATTAATTCATCAAATGAACCGATCCACTTATTAAGTACAGCTTTTTTAATTTAATCATTTAATCTCTGAACATTCCTGCATTAATATAGGCGCTTTGGGGAGACAGCTCATATCCAAACCATAGCATGCATCTATACAATTTATTTTTAAATCAAATATCTGTATGTGCTAGGTAACTAGTATGTAAGATTTCCATGTCTTTTTAGTTACTTCCTTTGAATCTTTTTACTGTGTGTGTAGGCTTTCCATTGCTGTGACAAAATACCTGAACATATGTATAAGGAGGAAAGATTTATTTCAGTTCACAGCTTTAGAAGTTTCAGTCAGTGGTTGCTTGACTATGTTGCTTGGACCTATAATGTGTTGAGGCAGCATATCATGTCAGGGAGTGCTTGGTGAGGCAAAGTTTCTCACCTCCTCGTGGCCTGGAAGCAGAGAGGGAAGAATGGGTTGGGGTTCTAATATCTCTTTCAAGGGCATGACTCCTGATAACCTAACTTCTTCCCACTAATCCCCACCTCCTAGAGGTTTCACAACATCTCAGTAGCACCTCAGGCTGGCCACCAAGCCTTTTAGCACATGGCCTCTAGAGGACATTTAAGATCCAAACCTTAATACCATATTTCATAATTGGACTCTTGTTCTGAGGTTTTTTTTCCTCCCCCAAAAAAGAATAGGTCTAGGATTCTGCATTCTACCTCTGTCTTCAAAGACATTGCATACCTTAGCTTTTCATCTCTTTAAGATCTCTCTGCTTTCCTTGGGGGACTCATTCTCTTCAGGCTTCAGGCCTTTTCACTGAGTGGGTTAACCTTCCAGGTGTGTGATTGGTTCAGAGATTAGCAGATAACCTAAGGCAGACAAATCAGACAGTGAGACTCAATTCTACAAATTTTGAGCTTTGAAAAGAGGTGCTTTTTGGGGACTGTAAGGATTTTATGAGTCTGGAGCTAATAAGAAAAAAAATCAGTGAGGAATCCTTAACAGTTAAGTTTAAAAATGAACTTCATTTTATTTTAAAAACAAAACTTGCCAGATATGGTGGCATACACCTGTAATCCCAGCAACTTGGGGGACTGAGACTGGAGGATCACAAGTGCAAGGCTAGCCTGGGCAACTTAATGAGTCCTTGTCTCAAAATAAAAAGTGCTATGAAAGCCGGGCACAGTGGTGCATGCCTATAATCCCAGCACTTGGGAGGCTGAGGCAGGAGGATCACAAGTTCAAAGCCAGCCTCAGCAATGGCGAGGCACTTAGCAACTCAGTGAGACCCTGTCTCTGATAAAAAACAAAAAGTGCTATGGATGTAGCTCAGTGGTAGAAAGCCCCTGGGTTTAATCCCCAGTAACAAACAAATAAATAAATAAGAGCATTCTAGCTTTTAAGATGTCTTTCTGTGCAGTGTTACCTGTTTTTATAATCTTCTAATAAGCTGTCCTGTATTGTAATTGTTCACATATAAATGTTGAGGGCTAGTCAGAATTGACGTATACAACATGTGTAAAATGCAAATCTAATTTCAGAGACTTACTTTTATTTTTTTTAATTGAGTATGATTTTGGATTTGTAAATTAAGACAATTAACATTTTACCTGTATATTAAACATTGAGTGAAATTGCATGACATAAATTTAACCATTTTCAAGTATAAAATTTAGTGGCATTTAGTGTAGTCACAAAGTTGTGCAACATCACCCCTGTCTAGTTTCAAAACATTTTCATCACCCTTAAAGAAAATTCCATATACGTTCTATTACCCCTCTTCCCTGTCCCTTGGCAGCCACCAAACAGCTTTGTGTCTTTGGGTTTACCTATTCAAAATAATTTAATGTGACCTTTTATGTATGGCTTCTTTAATTTGTGTCACAAATCAATAGACTGAATGCTTATTCTTTTATATGTCTATTTTTATGCCAGTACCACAGCGTTTTAATTACAGTAACTTTGTAGTGAGTTTCATAGTTCAGAAGTGTGAGTCCTGAAGTCTCTGTTTACCATGTGGTCATATTATGATTTGACAGAGATTTCCTTGAATACCAGAAGTTTAAAAAAGAAAGAAAAATCCCAATCTTTGAAGATTGTCACTGTATGGCAGCACTGTTTCAAAATTTAGCCAGGCCATCTACAATTTGTCTTACACCCTTTACTTCTTGCTTACACTGAGCCTAGAGATCAGCTAGAGGCAAAACATAGGTATCCTCATGTCTTTTCTGAGCATAACATATATGCGGCTTTCTAAATCCCCCAATATGTGAGGTCAGTTTTGATTGTCCTAACTCCTGAAGGACTTTCCCCAACTTTTCCTCCTAGGCCTTTTGTGATTATATTGTTGGTACCAACTGTAATATTTTACCCTTTACCCCTGCCTGGATTCAACTATTTAAGTATGTATTGAATGCTTATTTTGTGGAGGTACTTTTAGGATTTCTAATTGTCAGTCGTATCCAGAACAATCAGATTTTGATGGTTTTTAATCATGTTTGTAGAAATAGTTCCATTTTAAACCAGGTGTAATGGTACATGCCTGTAATTCTAGCATCTCAGGAAGCTGAGCTAGGAGGATCTCAAATTAGAGGCCAACCTAGGCAATTTAGCAAGACCTTGTCTCAAAATAAAAAGTGAAATGGGCTGGAGATGTAGCTCAGTGATAGAGTGCCCTTGGGTTTGATTCCTAGTATCAGTCCAAACTAAACCAAACAAAAACTTTACTTGTCCTTTGGAGATTATTCTGTTGATAGGGGGTCCCCACTACTGTCTTCATATATTTTTTGTATTCCCAGTTTGGTTGTGTGATCCCTGAAGAATTGTCATCCTAGACATTCAAGGTTGGTGGCTAATCCTTGTTATTCCTTACTTCTTTGACATTAAAAAGATTTTATGTGCATTCTTAACATGGGTAAAGCCATACTCTAAATATGTGCCTCTAGGTGCATTTGGAAAAATAGTGCTTTTCACCACTCCTAAATGAAGTACATGCACAAAACCTTTGAAAAAGGAGTTGACAGTGTATTCAAAAGTTTGGGGTATTCAATGTAACGGATTCTAGTGGCGCCTTTAGTAAAATCCATTTTCTGATGTTGACAGTGAAGAAATTAACGGGAAGGTCACCTGAATCTCCCTGAATGGAGAGAAAAAAGATCTCTTACCACTCCCCCGAAGTAGTCAGAAGAATAATACTTTATCCCATGCATAAACCCACAATTGTCATTATAATATCTGGTAGCACAAATAAGACTAACAATATAATTTTACTAAAGACATTGAGAAACAAGAATAATAAACACCTGTGCCTTATTTCTAGCTAGCAAAAAAGAACTTCCTGTATGACTAGATAGTGGTAAACATAAGGTATCACATACTTAATCTAAGTCAGAAAAATGGAATGGTGTCCAACTTTTGTTTTAAGTAAGAATTATTGACTACAATGAACCATCAAAGACATTCATGGTAACCATCAATTATAAGATAACCATCAATTATCTGAGTCTTCCACTCTCACCTTACATGATGGAAACATTTACAAAAGATAATAACCCATTACTGGCATCAGGGTAGACTTCCTGAAGAGTAACATATATAATTAGATAATTATTTACAAGTTTGAGATCATCCATGTTCACCTGGGAGTATGTAGAAATACCTCTCTTTAGATCTCTGCTTCCTTTAGAAAGGTAAAAATTGTATTTCTCCTGTCATTCAGGAATTCCTCTCAAGTGTATCTTTCTTTCTTGAAATCTAGATCCAAGCATAATAGGACTAAAATTACTTCCCCTGCTTGCCTACCTTGTGTGAGTTCACATCTTTCTTAGGACTTGTCTATTTTTTGTATGTTTAATATGAGAACATCCAGCCTTTCTTCAGATGAGATCTCATTTGCTATCTACCCTACAATTCCTATAGAACAATTACTTTAATGATATGATTCCAACATTTCTAGAAGAATTAAGTGCATATGAGGTGATTTGTTGGCTATTTTGTAGAAGAATGGAAGGAACTGTGTTGCCAAGACTATATTTGAGCAAGTTAGGGTGTTTGGGGAGAACTATACATTTCAAGTAGGTGGGAACAGAGGTATTGTTAGTTTTTAGAAGTTGATGGAAAGGGTGCAATTAGAGAAATGCAAATCAAAACTACTCTAAGATTTCATTTCACTCAGAATGAAATGAAATTTCATTTCAGTCAGAATGGCAGCTATTAAGAACACAAACAACAATAAATGTTGGAGAGGATGTGGGGAAATAGGCACACTCATACATTGCTGGTGGGACTGCAAAATGGTGCAGCCATTATGGAAAACAGTATGGAGATTCCTTGGAAAACTAGGAATGGAACCAGCCGAATGACCCAGTCATCCCTCTACTGGGCCTATTTCCAAAGGACTTAAAAACTGCATACTACAGGGACACAGCCACATCAATGTTTATAGCAGCACAATTCACAATAGCTAGATTGTGGAACCAACCTAGATGCCCCTCAGTAGATGAGTGGATAAAGAAAATGTGGTATATATACACAATGGAATTTTACTCATCAATGAAAGAGAATAAAATAATGGCATTCGCAGGTAAATGGATGAAATTGGAGAATATAATGCTAAGTGAAGTTAGCCGGTCTCAAAAATCCAAATACCGAATGTTTTCTCTGATATAAGGAAGCTGATTCACAGTGGGGTTGGGTTGGGGAGCATAGAAAGATTAGAGGAACACCAGAAAGGTCAATGGGGAGGGAGGGTAAGGGAGGGAGCAAGGGGGTATAAAGAGAGGAAGAAAAAAAAAAGATGGTAGAATGAGAGGGTTATCATTACCCTAAATGCATGTTTGAAGACATGAAAGATATGAATATACTTTGTATACTAACAGTGATATGTAAAAAGGTGCTCTTCATGTGTATTACAAATTGTAAAGCATGCTTCTGTTATATATACAACAATACTGAATAAAAAAAATTTTTTAAAAGGGTGCATTTATAAGGTACACTAGGTTTTAGGGTGCATTGTGTAAGGTGCACTAGGTTTTGACATCAGGGAGGGGATTAATGCTGTTAAAATCAAATATCTGTACACCACTGAAAATTCTCAGTTGTGTGTGTGTACGTGTTTAGGAGTTTGATGACCAGATTTTTGAATGGGTAATGCCTACACGTGGTATAAAATTTAAAAATATAAAAGGGTATTTAATGGAAAGAAAGTTGCCTTTGTATCTCTGTTCCATTTTTCTCTCAGTACAGGCATAGTAAACCCTATTCATATATAAGCCAATGCCCCCCCCCCGCCCCAATGGTGACTTTTGAACATATTTATCTACTTTTTGGGGCAGAAGAAAATGAATAAAACTTGGAGATTAGCTTTCTTGACAATAGCAGGGGCTTTCTCATTTTTATCATGATTGCTTATTATCCCATTAGATAGATGTTTCATGATTTTCTTTAAACTTTGCTCATAGAGGTGTAATTTCACAGATGAAATAGAAGTTGAATTTGCTTTTTCAGAGAATATGTACATCTTAAAATTTGATGGGTATTTCCAAATGACCTTTAAAAACCTGTCATACTAATTTATTCTTCTATACACTCATCAGCTCCCTTATTAACAAATGTCTTGATAGTTGCTCATCTCTTTAATTTGCGTTTTTCTTGTAAATAGTTTTTCTTTATATATTTGATGGCATTTACGTTTTTCTTTTGTGGAGTTTATTCATGAGCTCTGCCTGTTTTCCCTCTGTTCCTTCCTTTTTTCATTCCTCCTATTAGAGTTATTTTAAAGGGAATATCAGTTTTTTCTGTTACATTTATGGTGGAATAATGTGCCCTCTATTCCTCCCCTCCCCAAAGATGTCCTGGCCCTAATCCCCAGAGCTTGTAAATACACTAGGACTTTGCAGGTATGGTTGCAGTTATGAGCTTTGATATAGGGGAGATTATTTGCATGGCTACCATCTAATCACAAATGTTTAAAAGTAGAGAACCTTTCCTGATTGCGAGACTGTGTACAGAGAGAGAAATGACTACAGAAGGCTCATAGAGAAATAGTGTTCCTGGCTTAGATGGAAGAGGGGAGCCAAGTGCCAAAGAATGTGGATGGACTGTAGGAGCTCTTTTGCTTCTAGAACTTCTTGAATAGGGATGCAGTGCTACAAATACCTTGATTTTTACCTCAGTGAAACTGTCTGGACTTCCAACTCACAGAGTTGTATAAATTTGTGGTGTTTTAAGGTACTAACTAGTGGCGGGTTGTTATAGTGGCAATAGAAAACTAATATATGTGCTGTATGCTTGTTTTTTCTCAATTTGCTACGTGTGTGTGTGTGTGTGTGTGTGTGTGTGTGTTGCTGGAGATTGAACTCAGGTCCTTGCATTTGAGGCAAGCACTCTACCTACTGAGCTATATCCCTAGCCCCTTGATTTTTTTATCATCATTTATGGGAATTTCTGCATAGAAATGAGTTTAATATAGTTGAATTTATCTTATATTTTAATGTATTCGGAATCTATATGTCTATTTTGTATTTATGTTGGTTTCTTTCTGTAAGATTATTTTTAAATTTTCTGTATTTTATTTAAATTATTTTATTCTAATGGTTTTAAGCTCTTCTCTTTTCTGATTAAAAGTCAACAATGAATACTATTAATAGTTCTTCTGACCCAGACATGGAGAACTTCAATATGAAACCATAGTATCATTGCTGATAACCAAGGAATAATAAAGAATAGTAGTGGTGCTAGAAGGCAGGGGACGTACAAAGTCATTAGAGTGTTGAACTACTTTTTTAACAGGTTGATAATACCTTCAATCAGTATATACAACGGTTGATTCTAAAGGGATAGTTTGTTGAATATCTTTTTATTCAACCTTTATGTTTGAGGTTTTATTTTTTTACCCCCTCCTTTTGGAAAACTTCCTAGATGTAAGTGCTTCCATTCTGTAAGCAGTTTTAGAAGACTTAGAAAATGGATTATTTGATTCTTAGCCATGGTTAGTGATTCTTCTTTACTAAAATGTCCTGAGAAAGGGACCGACTCCTGGGTTTGTTATGGACAACCATTTAAAATGGGTTTGATCCTCAGCACCACATAAAAATAAATAAATAAAATATTGTGTCCAACTACAACTAAAACATATATATTTTTTTAAAAAATAAAATGACACAAATTTAGATAGTATCACAATACAAATACTACAACAACAAAGTTGGCTTAATAAATTAAGTCACTGGAACATTTTGGGCATCTGTGAGCTAAGCATTTAACATGCATATCATTTTACATGCATATCATCATTAACTTCTTATAACACTGTAATAGCTTATTATTCTTATTTTATAGAACTGGAAATGGAGATGCACAACTTAAGTAATCCAAATGTGCTACTTGTGGTAGTTACTATACAGGAAATATTTGCTCCAGTTTTTAAAGTTACTAACGCTAAAGGTGTAATTTAGACTTTTTTCTTTCTAATCAATTTAGTCCTTAATTTCCTTATCTGTAAGATGGAAAAATACCTTCTTCATTTAGGGTTGATTCAGCAAAGTTCTCTAGGTTGTTCTATGAAAGATCTTTCAAAAACACAAATTATACTCCTGTGTTTACTGCCATTCCATGTTTTCTTTATTGCAGTAAAATAGATGACTAACCTTGAGCATAATATTCGAGGCCTAATTCAGTAAACTAACTCCTGTCTCACTTTCCCTTTCCTGCTTATGTTCATGATTACCTTTTAAATTTAGTTTTGGTCCTTAGCATGACCTACTTGTGTCACACTCCGTGACAATCTTGTATACTGATATTCAAAATGTCCAATCTTATATACTGATATTCAAAATAAACACAAATCAAATGTGAATACTCATATTCTCATTATTTATTATATCTTTGCCCAGGAGATGAAGAGCCTCTACAGGAAAGGGACCATGACTTGTCCATTTTGCTTGTGTATGTAGCATATAAATAAGTGCCTACTGGTTAACTGAATAAACAAATGAGTAGTGACATGGTTTTCTTCTGAATGTCTGCATTCTGCATAGTTTACAAAGCAAATGCTTATACTGTGAAGTGTTACATCATCTTAAACTATTTCTATTAAACACTTATCTCGTAAACTCAGTCTCTGTAATAATGTTTACTATATGGATGGTGTTTGCTTAAAATGTACTGTAGAGAGCAAAGGGTATTTTGACATTATGTGGAAAAATAGCATAAATTTTTGTGCTGAACAGGATTCTAAGAATTTTCTCAATTGTGGTGTGTGTGTGTGTGTGTGTGTGTGTGTGGTGGAGGGGTTGTTTTAGTACTGGTGTAGTTAGAAATTGAAAATAGTTATGTTTATCTCCTTGCATAGATTGCTTTCATATCCTCAAGGTGGTTTTCCCTTATATTAGTTTTCTGTTGCTGCTGAAATAAATTACCACAAACTTTAGGGGCTTGAAACAATAGAAATTGATAATATTGTAGTTGGGATGCCAGAAATCCAAATGGATCTCATTGGTCTAAAATCAAGGTGTTAATTAGGTATATTGTAGAGAGGAGAGACAAAACCAGGAAAATAACTTGTTTTAGAAATGTTAAGCTTAAGTATGGTCATCCATTATGTTATAAACTATCAGCAGGAAACTAAAATGTAACTGAACTCAGGAAACAGATCTGAGCAAGAACCAGAACAGTACAAGTCATTTTGTTTGTTTTGTGTAGTAGTGGTTCTTAAAATTGGTGGGCTAAGGTAATCATTGATACTATTGAAATTGTGATGAAAACTATGTACTGTCTTCTCTGAGGAAAATACATTTGTGTCTAGAACTCACATTTAAATGCAATTTTGGGGATTCACAGTCCCATCCAAGAAGTGAACAAATGGATTAAGACTTGGGTCTTGAAAAGTAAGATTGCTCTATAATGGGCTTTTTAGGTCCTTTGATTTATGGTTTTATCAAGATAACATTTCCTTGCAAGTTAGTTAACTTGAGTGTGAGTTAAGTGAAGTTACAGCATTTTCTCAAGTCATAAAATTATTATACTTCGTAAAGGAACAAAAATATAAAATGGTTCAAAAATGAAACCAATATACGATCAATTATAATTCTTCAAGTCAGTTTTGTACCATGGGGATTGATAACTTCTTTTTCCAGTTACTTAGTTGAATGGACTGATAGGTGATAGAACATTAATTTATAAACATCATGGGCAATTATTTTTTTAACCTCATAGTAACAAAGTTGAACTTATGGTTAGTTAAGTATTATAAGTTTATGAAAGTGCATTATGCTACCACATATATGAGTCTACAATATTATGTAGTAGCTATGTTGTCTGGCTTTGAATATGTTCTGGTTTCCCTACAGTAAGCAAGTGGGAGAAAATGGAAAGGTGGGAACTTTTGGTAATGATCAGAAAACAAGAAGAATAAGAATCAGTATTAAAACTCTTCAAGTATTCTGTGTACCAAGAAATGTCCCAGTATGTGATTAAGTTTGTAGCCGCCTGAAGCGCTTGGAGCAACGGAGCCGCGGGAAGAACTTCAGAAGCAAACTGGAGACAAACAGCTTTTTATTCTGATAACTTTTCTCTCTGGTTCTAACAACAACTAACACACGCCAAACACTCCACTAAAATGGCGCTGACCCGATCAGCAATTTCGGCCAAGTCACTCGAGATCCCGCAACAAATCCCGTGAGACTACGGGTGGCGACAATGGCCAAATCTCCACGACTCATAGTCAACTGCAATTCAAGTCAATCCCCAAACAGGGCTCCTGCATTTCCCCCTTTTTGTTTTAAAAGAGGTAATGCTCTAGGACGTCTATGTGCAACCAACATTCTTACCCGTCATCGGATAATCAAGGCTGTGCCCTTGACTCCTGTCTTAGGTTGATATGTCGGCCACATGAGACTGTCCCGTGCAACTGTGCCTGTCTTAGGTTGTCCCCCTCTGGGGATCTTACCCGTCATTGGCTAACCAGCCATCCAATGGAGCCCTTTAGGATCGACTATATATGATGACTAACAGCCGTCCAATTGTGAGGAGATGTTGCGGCTTTAAGGCAACAAGCCTTTTGGTGATGAGCCAAATTGCATAGCATATCAAATTGTTTAAACAAATCAGCTGCCCTAAGTTCCATCAAGTAACACACTGAATTCTCTAGACAAATACCCGCAAGGCATTGTCCTGTAAAGTCCCAAACAATGAAAGATCAAAATGTCCATTTGTTATAACATGTTGATGTAGGAGGCCCCATGCATGTAGAGCAGAGGCCACACTGTTGGTGAGGTTGTTTGATGTTTGAGCAGCAGACGTCTTTTTTATGTTTAGACAATGCCACCGGCAAATCTTCAGGGCCCGCTACCTAGAAACTCAAGCATCAATTATTAAAGGAAAGGCAGTGCTATTGCAGCACTGAGTCAAGAGGCGAGTTGTCAAACTACAAAATAGAATAATTAGATTAGAAAATTAAAGTTGATTTTTGTTCACATACATCGCTGGTTGAGCTTCTACAAACATAAGTTGGAAAAATGTCATATTTAGAACAAAACAAAGAAAGACTGAGGGTAATTACTGCATTAAAGATAGATTAAAGAAAAGGTAAAGGCACTTGAGAGAAACAATTTGTTAGCTGGAACCCTTAAGTCTCTGTATACAGAGCAATTTTTTACCTGTTGAGATAATTGAAATTAATGAGCTATTAAACAAATGAAGTTAATAACAAATAAACAATCTTAAGTCAAAACACCAAAATATCAGGTTATATAGGACTAGTCATATTGTTTGCTAAAGAGAAGTCCCAGGGACACCTATAAATCAAAATTGAAAGTACCTTCATTTATAAAATTATTTACCTAAATTGAATACTCTTAACCTAAAATGAATTAAAGTTATTTGGATCCATATATATATATGTATATTTTCTTTTTCATAAGCGCTTTGTTCTTTGTGACGTCACACTGGACAGACGAACAAACATACAAACATATATTTGTGACGTCACATTAACATGAAATATAGACAAATGTACAGACATAAAGACATGTATAAAAGAAAAGAAAAAAAAAATACAATTGTGTGCACACTAAAGAGAGATCTCCTCGTCCCGGCCGGGAGGAATGACACTTAAGTTGTGAAATATTTTGAAGGACTCTTTTGAGGGAATCATTCTATACCTTCATCTTGGTCCTCTTGATTTTGTACCTTTTTTATTAATCTTGATTCTTCAATAACTTCATCTTGATCATTTTGATGTGGTACCTGTTTTATTAATCTAGATGGTATCCATATTGGAGAGGATTCGTCTTTTGGAAAAACACAAACAGATCCTCTTCCCCAAATTAATACTGGATCTGGACCCTTCCATGTACCTGAAAGAACATCCTTCCAGTAAACCAAAGGTTTATGTTGTTGGTGTGGATTCCAATGTCTGTCTCCAGCAGAATAACCATTAGAGTCTAAAGTTAAAAAATTTAAGGTAAACAGGGCAACTGCCAATCTGTCCTTAGGACTTTTCCAATTTCCTTCTTTTTGTTTTAATAACATAATTTTCAGTGTTCGGTTTGCTCTTTCAATAATGCCCTGACCCTGAAGATTGTATGGGATGCCTGTTTTATGGGATATATTGAATTTTGCGCAAAACTGTTTGAAAGATGAGGACGTATATGCGGGGCCATTATCTGTTTTAAGCATTTTGGGGATGCCCGATGCAGCAAAAGCTTGCAAACAATGAGATGTAACATCTTTAACTTTTTCTCCAGAATGTAAGGAAGCAAAAATCATGCCTGAGCATGTATCTATGGTCACATGAATGAATCGCAATTTTCCAAAACTTGGCTCATGAGTAACATCCATCTGCCACAAATGATTGGGCATTAATCCTCTAGGGTTAACTCCGAAATGAGGATTGGGCAAATGTGTCATACAAGATTTACAATCTTTTACAATTGTTCTGGCTTGCTCCTTTGTGATTTTAAACCTACGTTGCAAGGTGGTGCTGTTGACATGAAACTGGGAATGAAATAAAGTAGCTTGTTGTAGCGCTGAAAGTATAAATACTGTTTTTGTAAGTTCATCAGCCTTTTGATTACCTTCATGGAGGGGACCAGGCAAATTAGTATGTGCTCTAATATGGCCTACGAATAGAGGTTCTTTTCTTGCCCACAGAAGTTTTTGTATTTGATAAAACAATTTAAAGGCTGGAGTATGAGGTGCTATTGGTCCTGCTAACTCTAATTTTGGGACGGCTTGTACAATATAGTGGCTATCTGAAAAAGTGTTTACGGGCTGGTCCCTAAAATTTTCCAGAGCTCTTACCACAGCTTCCAGTTCCACTAGTTGAGCTGATTTGTGTGCAGTTATGTAAGTCATATTTTCTTTTTTAGTGACTACTGTAGCAGTACCATTTGAGGACCCATCTGTAAATACATTAAATGCCTTAGGAATAGGTTGATTTTTTATTACCTGTGGAAATATAATAGGATGATTAATACAAAAAGATAATATAGGGGACTTAGGAAGATGATTATCAAAATTTGCAGAAGTAGAGCATTTAGCTATAGCCCAATCATTATCATTGAAGCATAAGTATTCAATCTGTGATGATGAATAGGGAGTAATAATAGTAGCAGGGTGAATGCCAAATATTTTAGTAGAAGTCTTAAGTCCTTGAAGAATAAGTTTAGCCACCATGGAGGTATAAGATTCAATTATACTTTTAGGAGAGACGGGCAAATGTATCCATAATAAAGGCCCTTGTTGCCAAAATACTCCTGTGGGTGTATATTGTGAAGAAATAATAATCAACATCAGCGGTTGAGTTAAATCAAATCTATCACAATGAGCTCCTTCGATGGCTTTTTCTACTAACCTTAAAGCTTTCCTAGCATCAGGAGTCAATGTTCGTGGTGAAGATGGATCAGGATCTCCACGAAGGATGTCAAATAAAGGTTTTAGTTGGCCAGTAGTGAGATTTAGTGTAGGGCGAAGCCAATTAATGTCTCCCAGTAGTTTTTGGAAATCATTGAGGGTGGTCAAATGTTCTTTATTTATTAGAATTTTTGGGGGTCTAACAAAAGTATCCATGATTTTAAATCCTAAATATAATATGGGAGATCTGGTTTGAACTTTTTCTTCTGCTATATATAATCCATATTTTTTTAAATTTTCTACCACATCACTGAATATATTAAATAAGATTTTTTGATTAGGGTGGGCCAATAAAATATCATCCATGTAATGTAGACACATGAGGTTTGGATATTTATTTTTAATGGGTTGGATAGCCTTGTCCACATATATTTGGCATATGGTGGGGCTATTAGCCATTCCCTGTGGTAAAACCTTCCATTGATATCTCTGATCAGGGCCATTATTGTTCATAGAAGGAACGTAAAAAGCAAACCTGGGGGCATCCAGAGGATGTAGGGGAATAGAAAAGAAGCAATCCTTTATATCAAGAGTAATAAGATGGAAATTTTTTGGAATAGCTACGGGACTAGGAAGTCCAGGTTGAGTAGGCCCCATAACTTGCATGGTTTTATTGATTTGTCTAAGATCATGTAACAATCGCCATTTTCCTGACTTTTTCTTGATCACAAATATGGGGGAATTCCAGGGAGAGGTGGAAGGTTCTATATGACCTGCTTCTAATTGTTCCTGAACTAATTGGTGGGCCGCTAGTAATTTCTCTTTAGATAGGGGCCACTGAGGGACCCACACGGGCTTATCAGAAAGCCATGGTATTTTCAAAATTATTTTCTCAGTGGCCCCGAAAAAAATATCTTTTTCCTTTATGACAATGATTACTTTTAGGGTTAAGATTACTCTGTACTTTTTGATAATGAGTTCTTTTATGGTTAAGATTACCCTGTAGGTTTTCACATTTAACATCTGCAGGCTTGGTTGCAAGGTGTACTCCCATTTGTTGCAAAATATCTCTTCCCCATAAAGTAACCGGTAGATTAGGTAAAACATAAGGCTGAAATGTTCCTTTATGGCCTTCATCATCCTCCCATTTTAAAATTACTGCACTTTTATCTGGGAGGTTATTATATCCCAAGTCTCTTAAACTGGTTGAAGCTTTTTGCAGAGGCCAGTGCTTGGGCCATTGGCGTAAATTAATAATGGAAGAGTCAGCTCCAGTATCTATTAATCCCTCCATTTCTATTCCTTGGATTTTTATTTTACACATAGGCCTCCTTGAACAGTCTCGAACCCAGCAAGCCATGGGACTTGAGTCAGTGGAACAAAATCCTCTATTGTTCCCTTCTTGAGGCATACCCATTTTAAATGAATTATGTAAATTGGGAAGGAGAAGCAACTGAGCAATTCTATCTCCTTGATTAACAGAAGTTATACTTTGGGGTGAGCTAAGCATTATTTTTATTTCCCCTTTGTAGTCTGAGTTTATTACACCTGGGGTCACTTGCAAACCTAATAAGCTTTTAGGACTACGCCCGATAATAAGTCCTACAGTCCCTGAGGGAAGAGGTCCCCTGACTCCTGTGGGAATCAGTTGAACCCCCATTTCAGGTGTTAACACTATTCGGGCGGTGGAACAGAGGTCTAATCCTGCATTTCCTCTTGTTCCTCTGGCGAGGGAGTGGATGGGTAGTAGGGATTGTGTCGGGGAAGCATCTGAGTGGATGCTTGAGGATACTCCTTCTGCAATGCCCCGTACATTTGTGGCCCCGGGTATTGGGCCCCATGCCCCGTTTTTTGAATTCCTGAACAAAGGATTTCCATGGATGTCAAATTTTGAATGGCATTTATTGGCCCAATGATTTCCCTTTTTACACCTGGGGCAGCGGCCTGGGGCACGGTATGAGCTTGGTCTTATTTCTCTTTTGGGATTTTGCCTAGAATTGCCTGATTGATTATGATAATTTTGCCTGGAATATCCTGATTGATTATAATATCTACGTTTAGCCTTTGTGAAATTTCGAGAGGAAGCACCTCTCATTGAGGCTGCAATCACATTTCCTGTGACAAAGGCGTCATTTATATCTTTACATAGTTGTATATATACGGAAAGATCCTTTTTAGTTCTCCATGGCCTGATGGCTGCTTGGCACCATTTATTTGCATTTTCATAAGCTAATTGAACAACTAATGGCATAGCTTGGTCAACATCTGCAAACACACTACCTGCAGTTCTCAAAAGTCGATCAGCAAAGTCGGCATACGGCTCATTAGGTCCTTGAATCACTTTTGACAAGCTACCTTGTAGATCCCCAGGTCCTTGTACAGTTTTCCATGCCTCTAAGGCAGCTGCATTTATCTGAGCATATATATCTGGGTCATAATCTGTTTGAGCCTGTAAGTCTGCGAATTGCCCTTCTCCTGTGAGCATGTCTATATTATAGTTTTCAAACCCTGCAGCCGCGTTTCTTTTAGCCGTTTCTATACAAAGTTCTTGGAATTGCGATCGCCAAACCAAGAATTGCCCCCCGCTTAATGTTGCTTTACATAGACTTTTCCAGTCTGAGGGGGTTAAGCTAAAGGTGTTAAGGGACTCCAGCATACTCAACGTGAAAGGAGCTTGGGCCCATAAGTCATTACTGCCTCTTTGAGATTTTTTATTGTTTTGAAATCTACTGACTGATGGACACTCTGTCCATTTTTCTTTTCAAATGCTGGCGGTTCCCAATGTATCTGTGAGTTGTCCTTGAGAGCGCATAAGCGATCAGAAAGACTTTTTATTTCTGTTTCTAGGGTATGCAAATGCCTAGTAATACCCTTCATATTTTCTGTAATGGATTCCACCCATGGGGGAGTAGAGGACACAAGTGACTCCTCTGCCTGACGGACCTTTTTCTCGGTCTTTTTAAATTTCTTTTTCCTCATTTTCTCAGGATCACTTTTACTAGATTCCTCACCACGGCTAATTTCACTGACAGCAATATCCTGAGGCCCAGGTTCCAGTGAGAGCAAGTATCCTTCAGCTTTCGCCAATAACTCCCGAATAGCTTTAATAGCTTGGATTTTTGTCATTTTTGGGTCTCTTCTAATACTCTCTTTACTGGTCTCAGTTGGCCCAGTGGAATCTGCACTTTTTTGATCACTTTCACTTTTGTCTATATACTCCTCACTGAGAACAGAGTCAGGTATATCAAGGAGTCTTTGCATAGCCTCTATCACTTGGGATTCAGTTATATTCGAACCCATCTTTAGAGACCTTTCAGTTCTTACCTGTCCGCTCCGAAGTTCCCCGTACGGGCCGCCACCTGTAGCCGCCTGAAGCGCTTGGAGCAACGGAGCCGCGGGAAGAACTTCAGAAGCAAACTGGAGACAAACAGCTTTTTATTCTGATAACTTTTCTCTCTGGTTCTAACAACAACTAACACACGCCAAACACTCCACTAAAATGGCGCTGACCCGATCAGCAATTTCGGCCAAGTCACTCGAGATCCCGCAACAAATCCCGTGAGACTACGGGTGGCGACAATGGCCAAATCTCCACGGTTCATAGTCAACTGCAATTCAAGTCAATCCCCAAACAGGGCACCTGCATAAGTCTGAGGAATTTAATTCTTCAATATTTTGTTTTAACCTTGGTCTTTTAAAACATTTTCTTCTACTTTTCCAGCAGTTGGGAGGGTTCATAGAATAGGCTTGGTAATTACAAAGCAAGAAGGATTTGCAAGGGAGAAAAGAAACTAAAAAAGAAGGCCGCTTTGGACCAAAGATACAGTATTTTAACCAGTTAAAACTCTGAGAGCTTGTAACATTTTCTGTAACTGTGACCTTTATTTGATTGATAAGAAATACTTTGACAGTAAAATGCAGCTATAATATGTACTTATCGACAGAATACTTTAAATCATAATTTTATAGTTATGTTGGCTTATATATAATATAGTAAGGCTATTGGAAAAAAAACTGATGGATCAAGAAAACTTAGGCAGAATTTATCCTTGTGCTTGTTCATGTTCTTTTGCCTATATTGAAATACCAGGTGAAAACTGTAGAAAATGAAGCTCATGATTATAATTAAGAATTTTAGAAAATTTGGAACACTTGTATAGTCTTATCAGGAAGCCTTTTCAGCAGTGCATCCAAGATATACCTAAATCTGTCCATTCTTCTCCATCTCTGTTATTACCCTAGTCCAATCCAACATTATCTCTTACCTGGATTTCTACATCAGTAATTGCTATGGTTTTGATGATTTTTGTCCCTTCAAATTAATGTGGAAACTTAATCCACAATGCAGGATGTTTGTCCTTTGGAGAGATATTTAGGGCATGAGGATGGAGCCCTCAAGAATGGATCAGTATGTACAACTCATATTAAAAATTATAAAAATAAAAAAAGAGAAAAAAAAAAAAAAGAATGGATCAATACCCCTATAAAAGGGCTTGACAGGGGGAGTATATCCCTTTTTGCCCTTCTACCTTCTGAAGTGGGAAGACCCAGCATTTCTGTCCTCCAGAGATTGCACCATGTTGGAAGCAGAGAACGACCTTTAACCATTGAACCTGCTGGTGCTTTGATCCCTCCAGAAATGTGGGAAATAAGTTTCTGTTCTTTGTACATTACTCAGTCTGGTGTTTTATTATAGATTAAAACAGTAGTTTGATGCCTCTACTACATGTGAAAGGATATATTAAAATAATTGTTAAAATAAAATCAGAGATTAGAAGTTTAGGTACAATTTAGATTTTAAATTAGAAAACACTGGTTTCTTCATTTGCCTTAGAATTGAAGCTACCCCCCCCCCCCCCCCGAAGTGGTTATTTATGTAGTAATGCTTCCAACAGCCTCAAGATGCATACCATCTTTATTTGTAGTAGAAGTACTTGCTCCATCCTACCCTAGAAGAGTATAGCTTGATGTCTGCACCAATTTAGCCATTATGCATCCACACCTCTTCTCACCAATTCTCTCTGTTGAAGATTTTTAGTAATTGGGCCCAAATAAGAGTGATGAGAGCAATGAAGAATTATGGTTTACCATGTAAATTTTTATTATTTCTAGGTCTTGCCTGGCTTTGAGTTACCACATAGCAACTTCTTCCATTTTAAATGTTTTGTTGATATAATAATAGCTAATCTTATAGTGTTTATTATGTGTCAGGCACTATTTACATTTAGAAAAGATGGATGCTGTTATTTTACAGATGAGGCTGAGTCACAGAGGTTGAGTAACTTTCTCAAGATCACACAGCTAGTAAGTTGCTGAGCCAAGATCCAACTTATGGAAATTTGACTCTAGACTCCTCACTCTTAACCCAACACAATGCAGTGAGTTTTCTCTGGCAAAAGACTTGTGTCCAGAATATATGATGAACTTCTAAAAATCAGTAATAGGACAGCATAATAGAAAATAGCCCCTAGCTTTAAGAAGAAGAAAAGCAAATGGCCAAAAAATGTATGAAAAGATGCTCACCATTATGCATTATCAGGGAAATGAAAAATTTAAACCACAGTGGGATACGTCACAATGACTAAATTTTAAAAAACCGAAAACACCAAATATTAGCAAGGACACAGAACACATGAAACCACCATACATTATTAATGGACTATATAACAGTATAACCACATTGGAAAGCTTTTAGTTTTCTGTAGAGTTAAACTTGTATCTATCTTATGATCCATTAATTCAATTTCTAGGTAATCATCTAAGAAAAATGAAAACATCTCCACAAAAAGACTTATACAAAAGCTTTATTCATAATAGACAGCAACAAGGATAAGTCCAAAAGCCCATCTATGTAAGAAAGAATAAAGAAAAAATTGTGATGTATTTATTCAACTAGAGAATGACTTGTAAAAAGAAAAATGAACTTTTGATACACAAAACAACATGAGAAAAAGATGTTATATACAAAGGTTGTGTGTTACAGATAAGGCTGAGTCACTTGTTTATTAAGTTAGTTATATATGTCTTAGGCTGTTTGGGCTACTGTAACAAAATACCGTGTGTATAAGCTATGGGTAGCTTATACACAACAGAAATTTCTCAGTTCTAGAGGGTAAGAAGTTCAAGATGAAGGTATCAACAGATTTGGTATCTAGTTACTTTTGTTCTTGAATCATACCTTCTGGCTGTTACCACATGGCGGAAAGAAAGGTAGCTTTTGGGGGTCTTCCTTATAATGGCTATAACCTAATGATGAGGGCAGTACCTTCATAATCTAATCACTTGCCAAACCCCCCACCTTCTGATACCATTACTTTAAGGGCTAGGGATTTCACCATACAAATGGGGCGGGGAGGTGGGGCACAAACACTTGGACTATAGCAAGATTCAGGTAGGACTTAACGAGATTCAGGTAGGACTATCTATCAATACACACGCATGCACGCACCTGCTAGAATTCAACAACTCTAAATTCTGTTTTTAAAATTGTATTTGTATTTAAAATTGATGTGTTATTTTATGTAAAGTATACCCCAAATAAATATATAAAGGTTTTTTGTTTGTTTCTTTGTTGTAAAGCAAGGGGAGCTTTCAGACAAACAGAATGACAACAGACACACTAAAAAGCTCAGAACTGTTACATGGGCCCTCAATGTCGATTTTGTAGAACATTTAGTATGTTAAATACATTTTCTAGACTTTATGTAGAGATCATTGTTAACACTGGGAAATGATTCTGAGATGGAACTAGAATGTAGTCTCTTAAGAATAGAGTCTGCCAGAAAGAAATCATGAAAGCTTTATATACGCCAATTTGCTTAGTGACTATATTAAACAGAACATTATTCTGCATATGATTTATGTAAATTATTTAGATTCCCATTTGGTAGGAAAAAAATGTCGCATGTAGGCCTAAACATGTTTGTTTCAACAACTTCATGTATGATGTACTCTAGAATGATTAGGAACTTAGAGATGCTACAATTAAATGTGCTGAAATAGTGCAGTAATTTCTCCTGGCTATAATTTTCGGGATAATATAAGGGGTTGAGGTCTTTAGCGCCGCCCCCCCCCCCACCCGGGATGGACTACTTCTGTCTAGCAAAAGAGGCCAGAGGGGCCTACCTCAACGAGGAGACTAGATTGAGAAAATAAAGTCCACTGATATTCTCTCCCCCGCCCTCAAAGGACACAGGAACATACCGGGGAGTCCAGTCAGTCAATGCTGGAACTCAGTTTCTTGAGGAAGTTGGACAGTCTTATAGGGGACTTGGGCCAATCAGCAGAAAGATCATAGGGACACATAAGGAGCATGAGCGGATGCCATTGGCGGAGCCATTGGCCTATCCTTGGGGTGGTTTCAGTTCTCACAGCCACGCCCCCTGCTTAGCCTAGGTCCTGTAACAGGGTGTGGTAATGTGGCAAGCAGCCAGAAAGCCAGAGCTTTTCCATCCCCTTGGCAGACAGTGTTAAGGCCCCACATGTAATGCTGCAACAAATAGACATGTATAGAGAGAAGTTTGATGGTAGCCTATGTAGTTTGACAGTATTTGTCTATGGAGTATTATACAACCCCCTCTGTGAGGATCAAATATCCTTGGACTACTGAGATGATAAATTAAAATATGAGTGTTCTAGCCTTTTATTATAAGGCTAGTATTCAAAATAAAGAATAACCTTTAAGTGTAGTTATTTTGTGATTTTTTTTTTTCAATCTTTTTCAAGTACATTATTTCTGTGGACTGTCATAGAAGTAGTAAACCTGTCAGTCAGCACATATTAAGTGTTGTGATCTTTGGACAACCAGCTGATTTTTGTTTATGGAAAAGCTAATTCCTGATCTTTGCATCTGTTTTAGTAATAGTTATGCACGAGTGCGAGCTGTGGTGATGACCCGAGATGACTCAAGTGGTGGATGGCTACCCCTTGGAGGGAGTGGACTAAGCAGCGTCACTGTCTTCAAAGTCCCTCATCAGGAAGAGAATGGCTGTGCTGACTTTTTTATCCGTGGAGAGCGACTCAGGGACAAAATGGTAATGAATAATGTTACTATAAATTTAGGATATGTTCTACAAAATGGATTATCTGTTTAGAATTATGATTAGTATATTAGTTACAAGAACTATTTTTGCTTGTGACTCTGATTATGTTCCTGGAGCTATTTTTCTGTTAAAGACATTGAAATCTGACAGTTTTCAGAACTGAATCTGACATACATACTCGTTGGGTATGTATGCTGCTTTTCCGTTTAGGCTTTTATGCAAGAACATTGATGAATAGCCCCTTCCTCCCCAGTTACTAAACCATTTACACCATGCTTCCCTTCTCTCCACTATTCCCTATACCAGACATTAGCAAATGGTAGTTCAGGCCTACCACATTTTTTGAAATATGAACTATAAGCTAACAGTGGTTTTTTATATTGGTTCATAAAAATCAAAGAAAACTCATAATTTTGTGACACATAAAAATTATATGAAATTCAGATTTCCTTGTCCATAAATGAAGTTTAATGTACTTATTCTAGGATCGTAAGATTACCTAGTGGCCAGCCTAATTTTTAATGCTATAATCTTCCACTCAGATAAATGTTTTCTTACATTTATGTGTTCTTAAATTTCAGTCTAACCTTTGATAATGTTAGTATTTGCTCTTTCGATTAATGTGAAAAGCTCTTCTTAATTTTTTTGAGAGCCAAAAACAATTATATAGAAAAATCTGAATGATATAGCATCATTTATACATCAAGGAAAAGGAGAGAATTAAACAACCAAAATGAAAAGTGCCCAAATTTTTTAAGATGCTTTGAAAGTAACTAGAATTCCCTTTAAATATACATTTGTGAACCAGTTTATGAGGCTGTTTAACTTCTGTGCTGTATTTGTCGGAAATGTGTTTTAAGATCCAAATAATTCTTTCATACATGAATGTTTTGAATACAACCTTCTTTTATTTTGGGGTTTTGGTTTCTTGAGTTGTTTAACTTATCTGTACCCCAGTTTCTTCCTTAACTAAAGGGAGAGTTATCTTAAATCATCTTGAAACTATTTTAACTCTAATATTTTACAATTTTATAATTTACTTCTGTTATATACACAGTGTATCTCAATTAACAAGAATGGCTTTTGGTGTTGTAGAAAACCCAGTAGAAGTCAGAAGTGAATATAATAAATTTAACATATCATCTTTTTAAAAAGTTTAAATATTTAAAGGTGCTTTTAGCCTTAGATGAAATGATGCCTGGCATATGCTAATACTTTTTAAAGCTTGCAGACATCTAAGGAAAGGCTTATAGTGACCTGTCTAGAGTACATTTCTGGTATGAGCAAAGATAACTGGAAATGTTGTTGGAAAAGAAATTGTAGATTTTAGAAATTGAGCAAAATAAGATCTAAGATTTTTTTTTATGAAACTTTAAAATAATAGAAATAAAAAGGAAGAAGTCAAATACAGAGTAAGACTTGGGGGAAAAACTTGCTAGGAAAATCATAAGAACAAGGAAAAGATGACCTAGATGTAAAATAGAAAATAAATTAAATAAATTAGTAAAACAGAATATTGGGTATATTAACAGAGATGAACAGTTTATTTTAGAATAATTGAAGGACCAAATATGTATTAACTTGGAGTGAAGATGGTCAAAGATAACTCAGATTAATGGATTCAGTGATGGCTCAGAATGTGGCTTTAACATAAAGCTAATAAAAATAAACATGAGATTCAAAAAGAATACGAATCTATTCTCTGTGATAGGGCTTAAGGGGGAGGGAGAAACACATTTAATCTGCTCCTAGCATATGAAATCATGATGTTAGCAAGAAAATAGGTTCTTCTGCTAAAAGTACTGACCAGAAATCAGAACACCTATTGTTTCATCTAGTTAATTCTCCTTGAGGAATCCTGTTATTTGTGAAACAGAGATAATAAACATCTCAGAGTCCACATAAATTTAAAAAAAAAAAAATGGAGGGTTTCCATGTTTCTTACAGGGATTAGCTATAGTAAAAGCATTTTAGGTTGTGGGGACTTACATGATCAAAGGCGGAGGCAGTAACTCATGGCTATCAATTGAAACCAGCAGTGTTGCAGAGTCTCATGAGAAATGAGATGGTGGCATTGAAATAAGCAGATAATGGGCCCCCTCTGCTGGGTGATACACTTTTAGCACTACTTCTGAGGAATCCAATGATGGATTAGAAGTATACATACATGCTTTCCAGAATCATTAATGTCCTTTTTCCATAGGTATTTTTATTGATTAGTGTTCTTCTAGTCTCTTTCTGGGTTTTTCTTTCTTTGTTTCTTTCTTCTTTTTTAAGATGTATACTTGTAACTACCAGGTTCTTCCCAAATTAATGATAGCTTTCTTTTAAGAGCTTTCTCAGTAAGAAAACAGTTCATTTTCATAGTTTTTTCCTATGTAATAGTTCATTATGTAAAAGCTGACAAAAATAATTTTGTTCCCATTTGCCTGTTGGTTATATAATTACATGTGAAATTCTTGCCCCTGATGCTCCATGAATAAATTTGTGACGTTTAAGAAATAATAGATAAACAATAAAGGAAAGTGCACATAGTTATTTGTTGGCTAAAAAGACATACTACATAATATGTTAAAGGATGTTTATAAGTTAGAATACTGGTAACCATAGTGAAGAGGAAAGAACTTTTCTCAATGATGAGAGAAACAGTGCTGTTGCAGAAGACTTTCCAATCTTTGATTTACAATTACATGTACTAAAAATAATTCTCACCATATTTCCTAAAGGGTTATTATGCAATTAGTCCTCAGTATTGCAGGTTCTGCATTTGCAGATTCAACCAACTGAGGAATAATTTTTTTTTTTAATTCTGAACATGTATACTTTTTTCCTTGTCATTGTTCCCTGCACAACAGAGTATAAAGCTACTTTCATAGCATTTGCAGTTGTAGTAGGTAACATAAGTAATCTAGAGATAATTTAAACTGTATGAGAGGATGTGTGTAGATTGTGGGCAAATACTACACCTTTGTATGTAAGGGGCTCGGGCATCCTCACCTTTTGGTATCTGCTGGGACCTGGGTGGGGGTCCTGGATCCAATCCCCTTAAATACTGAGGGACAGTTGTACTAAAAAAAAAAAATTTTTTTTTTTTTTTTTTTTTTTAAAAAATAACAGAGTGGGTATAAATAAAGAGCAGGCTGCCCAGGAATTTTTTCTAAGAAGGCATCATTCTGTGTTGAGTCATCACTCACTCATTCATTCATTTTCTTACTAGAAGTAATAAAAAAGTATTTTGTATAATATTTACCTATAACTTACTCTCTTTTATAATGCCTATAGAGGGAGAGGTTAATTCCTAGGTTGTCCTTATGATCCTTCTCTAAATTAGAGCTTCCCAATGCATTTCACCTTTAATGGATTAAAGTAATCAGAATATCCAGACTGATTGCCTCACACAAAAAAAATTTTTTTCAGTGTGTGCCTGAGGAGAAAAGTATTGGAAAGCACTATATAATTTTCTTTCATGGTTTAAGTTTGATTGAGAAAGACTTTGAAAGAAATACCAGGCTTGGTTGTTACAGCCTAAGAAAGTAAAAGTACTATCTTTCTTTTCAGATACTCAGGGATAGAATGGTCCTCCTTGTCAAGGAAAGATTTGCAGAACCTCATTTTTGTTATACATGAGTATGAGCTGTATCCTCCATTTCCTTATAAATCTGTACAACCTTGGTTTCTTTATTTAATTAATAAAAGTTACTGTTATTTTGGACAACATTTTGTGAGATGCTAATTAAACTTTGACTCAACATGTTACTTACAAGGAGCTACCTAAATTAACTGTTAATAGTAGCCTATTAAATTTGCAAAAATATTTATTTACTACCAAACAATATTTCATTACCATAGGAATCTAAAATAGCTATTCTTAAGTTTATATATTAGACAAATATTGTAAATTTACTCATATAATTAAAGTAATGCTTTTAAAAGCATATCTGCTAAGAGATGACGGAAGACAGGGGAGGGTAAATAAATCAGGATGGTCTTAAAACAGCTGAATTACTTAAGATGCTCTGTGAAAGCAAGAATAAACAGGGTTATAAACCTAGTGTGACAAGCCTAATTTTGAAACGGAAAAAGGGAAAACAAGAAGCATTTCCAGTTTAGGAAATTGCCACAGAGAGTAAGGAATTATTTTTAGAATTAGTAAATTATTAGGTTGTGAATAAAAAGTTGTTTATAAAACTCAAAGTTCCCTCTTGTTTAAAAAGAACACATTTTTCTCTGGGGTGCATGCCTGTAATTCAGCAACTCATGAAGCTGAGGCAGGAGGGTCCCAAGTTCCAGCCTAGCCTCAGCAATTTAGCAAGGCCCGAAGGAAAACTTAGTGAGACTTTGTCTCCAAAAAAAAAAATAAAAGGAATGGGGATGTACCTTGGTGGTAAATTGCTCTTGGATTCAATCCCAAGTACCTAAATAAGTAAATAAAAAGAACACTTTTTTTTCAAAATGGAGTTTTTTGCCAGTTACTGGAGACTAAAATAAAATTGGTATAATTGTTTTCTAGGAAGAAAATAAAGTATTTATAACATAGCAGTAGCTCTATTAAAAATGAAACTTATCTTTCTATCACCAGAAAGTCTCAAAAGACCAGGCAAACATCTTTTTGCCTTGGGTTGAACTTTACACAAGTACAAAACGGGAATTTCCTGCTAAGCTTTTCACCATGTCTGTGTGAATTATTCTATTGTGAAACTTCAGTCCTGCAGAATTGTTCCTCCACTAAAAACTAATTGCTTTAACTAGCATTTTTCTTAGGATTCAGTCTTTCTAGCATTTTTTTTCTCCTGAAAGATACGTTCTGATATCTAGAATACTACAGTTAGGTAAAGGGTGGTTGGGGGTGGTACAGAATTGTCATTGTTCCTCATCCTCTTTCAGGCTACTACTATGTTGCCTGCATACATAGATCTCTTTATTAATACTCAGTATCATTCTGGTCACCATCCTCTAGCTTTCATTCTCATCCACTGACTTTAGTAATTGTTTCTTATAGGTAACTTTTCTACATCTGTGCATCATCAGTCTTTGCTACTGTTCTTTGCAGTCTTGACCTTCTGGTCTTATGTCAGGAGGCTACTTTCCTGGATCTGGTAGTTACTAAGAACTGTTCCATTTGAGGAATTTTGTAGTTTCCTGTCATTTCTTTTTCTTTTTATTCTTCCGCTCTTCAATATCATGCTTTTTTCTATTACCTTGTCTCCCGTTTTCTCCTCATTACACTAGTTTCCTTCTGACTTCAGTATCTTTTAATATTATTATTATTATTATTATTATTATTTATCTTCCTTAACAATTTTCTTTAATTTTTTCCTGCAATCTCGTAAACTACTCTTATTCATATATTAGTAGAGGATTTGTTGCCGAGTTTCTACCTTTATGCTAAAGAAATTTCATATTCCCTTTTACTACTCCCTTTTTAAAGGCAAGTCAATCATTCATGTCACAAATGTTGAATAGCTACTGTGTGCCAGATACTGTTGTAGGCATTGGGAATATGCAAATGAATGCAGGCAGGAATCTATTCTTAAGTGGAATATACATTCTAGTGAGGGTTAAATAAATCAGTAAAATAAATAATATGCTAGATAGTGCTGGGGGAAGGGAGTATATGCAGTTTTTTGGGGGAGGAGGATTGGTTAATATTCGAGTAGAGCATCCAAGGAGGATCTTCTTGAGAAAGTAGATAACATTTGTTTGAAGATGATTTACATTATGAATAATACCTTCTGTTTTAGTTTGTATGTCCAGATTTCCAAATCTGATCATTCTTAAAAGTAAAATGAATTTATACTCTTTAAGTTTTTATGCCACACTATATAAAATCTTAGCCTTCTTTTTCCCTAAGTGAATTATTTGCTTTTATTTGGGAATTCATTATATATTCTAGATACTAGTCCTCTGTGGGAATATGTGGCTTGCAAAAGTTTTTTTCCCAGCCGGTGGCTTGCCTCTTCATTCTTTTAACATGTGGTGTGAAAATGTACATCAGCAATAGTCATAAACCCAGGAATTACCAGTGATTCTCCATTTGTTCAGGCGGTCTTTATTCTTGGTTTTATTTCATCTTTTTCATCTCTCCCTCTCTCATAGCTTACTTGTGCTGCTGCAGTTACACCTCCCAGTCATTTTCATTGCTCCTTCTAGCCTCTAGGTCATTTACCATAATGAACTTTTTAAAGCTTGGGTCTAATATTTCTTCAGTATTTCCTAATAATTTCCTAGAGACAATCCCATTTTCTTATCTCAACACAGAAAACAGGTTTATGAGCCTGCCCTTATATCATTTGTCTTCAATTGCCTTTTTCTCAAGGAAAGGCAATTATTTTTGGTATTGCCTTACTGATTTATTCATGGGTCATCAAAAGTACCATGCATTGACCTTAAGAAAATGCCCTTCCTTCTTTTCCATTAATAAATATGGAACTATCAAGATAGTATATTATGAAGAATTTATGTAGAGAATGTTCCTAGACAGCTCACTAATTCTCAGGAAACAACAGTGATAGCAAACAGTTTTCTTTTTTATTGACATGGGTGGAAAAATAGGAAAATTGGGAAGAGAAAGTACTTGGGCAAACCAGTTTTGCTGTGAATAGTTGGAATTGGGAGAATTGTTAATAGTAATGTTCTACCAGTCCAAAATTACCTATTCAGGGTCAATCCATTGAAAAGATAATAACTTTTGCTATTAATATCTTTGTATAATCATGGAATTTTTTGCTTTCTCCCAGTAGTTCTTCTATAACAATTTATTCTTTAACTTTACCAGTATTTCTTGAAGAGGAAAAACACACACCCCTCTTTGTAGATTTGTGATAGCTGGTTTTCGAAAATAAAGATTTAGAATATATGCCAGTTTATATGCCAGTTTATCTTCCTCGTTGCTTTTATTTTCTGAGACAACATCAGCTTAATCCTTTCACTTTTCTTCAAGCCACTATTTACTGTTTTTCACATTTCATCTTTACTGTTCACTTGTTTTTAATTACTATCTTTCCATTCTTTAGTTATTGACATATATTAGTTTGTATTGATGTTTACTGATTGTTCTATCAAGTTCATCAGTATTATCTTGGATTTATCTTCTCTCATCCTGTTTGTGATATATTTCATGATATATTTGTGTTACATTCTGATTAGTAAACTCTTACAATCTCCTTAATAGTTAAATTAAATTTCAGACTTGGACCTCAAATTATGGCATTACATATTAGCTTTCCCCTTCACTACTTTTGTTTTATTAGAATCTAAATTACAATTTGAATGTACCAGGCTTTTAGTTGCTCATTTGATATCATTCCTTATTTAAAAATCAGCTGCTGTTGGAGAAACTTCTGTGTGCTGGATATCCTGTATTAGTCTGTCCAAGCTGCCATAACGAAACATAGATTAAACAGAAACTTAATCTTACAGATCTGTAGACCCAGGAGTCAAAGATAAAGGTATTGACCAATTCTGTTTCTGGTGAGGACTCTGCCTAGATTGCACACTGTCCTCACATGGCCTAAAGAGAAGAGCTCTGGTATTTCTTTTTTTTTTTTTTTATTATAAGGCCACCAGTCTTATATGATTATGCACCCACCTTTGTGATCTGATTTATCACCTTTTTATAAGTCTTAACTCCAGATAAAGCCACATGTGGGGTAGGGTGTGTGGGAGTGGGAGTCCAGTGTCAACATACAACATTTCAGGGGCCCAATTGAGTCCATATCACTTTCTGTTCAATATTACTAGTTTGTCTGTCAATTCTTGGGTGAATATTGTACTTATAAAATTATTGTAACTTTTGTATAGAGTTAGTATTTGCTAATAGTAGTTACTCCTTCATTAATTGTCTTTAACTTTTTTGAGGAGCTGTATTTGTTTGCTTATTCTTTCAGAACATATAAACAGTTTGTATTTTGGTCCCCCATGGGTACATTCCTTTAAATTTTTGGTAGCTACATAAGAAATTGAGGAGCTATTATAAATGCTCTCTCTGTTGTCCTTTCTGGTATCTTTAAAAGTTCTTCCTGCATCTTTCATTTATGGTACTCACTAGAACTTTCAGAATAATGTTAGATAATATTGGTGATTAAGGATTTCTTTTCTTTGTGAATTTAAAGGAATTTGTAGTGTTATGTGGAGAAGTCTGATGTTCATTATTTTGAGATATCCTTTATCATGAATGGAAATGTCCTTATAGTCCCCACCAGAATTTTATACAGATTTTTATGAAATCCAGTTTTATAAATGTTTCACAGACTTTTTAAATTGATATTTTTATTGAGGAAATTGTAGATTATAAATGACTTGTGAAAGAATAATATAAAGAGATCCTGTATATACCCTCTAACCAATTTTCTGAATGGTAATATTTTTTATAACTATTACAATATTGTAACCAGAATATTCATGTTGATACCATCTACTGTATTAGATTTTTCATTTTACTAAAATGTTTTTTAGTGTATTATATAGTTTTATCACGTGTCAACTCTCACAGACAAGATAAAAACATTTTTTGTTGAGTGGTATTCTGTCATTTGTAGGTACCACAGTTTGTTTAGCCATTGAAAGACATCTAGGCTATTTTCATTGAGGGACTATTGTACTGTTAAGGCTACTATGGACTAAGTAACCAAGAGTGCAGTTGCTAGGCTATATAGTAGTTGCATGTATGCTATTTAGAGAATATAGTCTGTGTTATAACAATTCTTTTTTCAAGACATATGTTGTGAGGAACTGACTAATTTTTTTTAAATGTTCCATGTATTTTTGATGAATATTTCTTAGGCATTTATTTCATGCAGGTTTCTGCATGTGTCACTAGATCAAAATTTTTATTGCTGATATTCAAATATTCTTTCCTAATTTTGTGTATTTCATCTACCAGTTATTGAGACAAATATTTAAATATCTTACAGTGATGATATATTTGTCAGTTTATTATGGGTCTCATGGGAAATCTGTGGAGGCATTTATCTATTAAGTAAACTGAACTTTACATTTCATTATACGTTTTTATGTGAGATCCATTTTGTTTGGTTATCATTCAACATTTCCCGCTTTAACTTGATATTAGTGATGTCAAATTAGTTTCCAGGTGTACAGTTTTTTAGATCCCTGTAGCCATGGGTCTGCACATACGGTTCA
Source organism: Tamias sibiricus (assembly GCA_025594165.1). Taxonomy (NCBI): domain Eukaryota; kingdom Metazoa; phylum Chordata; class Mammalia; order Rodentia; family Sciuridae; genus Tamias; species Tamias sibiricus. The sequence goes on from CM046659.1 coordinate 93,466,903, forward strand.
GTTTTATTCTCCAATCAGCAATGTATTCTGATTTTTATTGTTTGCATACTATGTGTATACTCTTGACTGTTATGTGTTTTGTTGTTTATTTTAATGAGAACTAGATACAAGTGAGTGCTTATTGTAGTTTGGAAACAATAGTAGTAGTGTTTCATTTACTTCTCTTTTTGAATGGAAATAAAATTATGTGAGTGTGTATGGGTTTGATTGACTGTCAAGTATTTCATCTTTCGTATGCTTTAGTCCCACAAATATAATGTGTGTTAAAATATGTGTCATAATTATAAAAAAGTGATACCATTTTCCTTCTTCTCTTTTGTGTTAGCTGAACTATTATTATGTGAGACTCACTGCCATTGTTGCTTCTGTTATTTTTTTTAATTTTTAAAATCCTCCTAGTTCAGAACACAGTATTAAACAGTTTTTTTTTACTAATATTCAATTAGTTTAAAAAAGTACTTTTAACAATATAATTTCATATTTAATAGAAATCACAGTATCTTTCCTAAAAGGTACTAGTTTTTATATCATCTAGAAAACTGAAGTTCATAATATGAGGCAAGTCTGAGATACTATTTATCAGTTTTGGTTATTGAGTAAATTTTATTTGAATTTGGAATTTTTATTCCAAAAAACAAAATGATTTTTCATTTGATTCAAAGATACTTCAGAAAGTCACTAGTAAAATTGTTTTGTTACCAACTATACTGCTTTTTAGATAATATTATTTTAAACACGTAATTAATTGTAAGGTAGTAACTATAATAAAGTACATATTACTTTAAAAATATATATTTAATTTTACTTCCCTCTCCCAAATTATTAGTTGTTGTTAGTGAAACAAAAATGCACTTGTATCCATTTTTGGGTTGGTCTATTTTGAAAACTTTTGGCAAACAGTACAGTAATTTTATGATGGGAGTTTTACTCTATATTTCCCAAAATAGAACACATCTTTAGAAGTTTTAGTTATTTAATGACCACAGGCGTGACCCCCCACCACCACTTTTTTCCCTTTTATAAATTCTTACCCTGGAATTTCTTTCAAAGGAAGGGAAAACTTTGGAGATTAAAACATTTCTATTGCTTTTAGAATTGATTAACTTAAGCTTTTCAGAATATATTCACATAAGCGCTCTGAAGTCTGGAGTATCTTATCATTCAGAAACCTTCCTTTACTGTACTCAAAAGTCTCCCCTTACAAATCACGACTCCCAGACTCTCATATCTACTAACTTATCATCGACCATTGGTATCACTTAGCGACCAACATCAGCATTACTACTAGTATTTATTGGTGGCTGACTATGTCAGGCATTATTTTGAGCACTTCATGTATTATATTAATTCATTTTCAGAAGTGAGCTGGTTAGTAATTGGTGGAGACTGGCTGGGACCCAACTTGTCTTGGCTTCTGAGCCCACAAACTTAACAACTATACCAAAACTCCTCTCAACTATGCCAAATTCTTCACCCTTGAAACCCTGCCCCTTCTACTTTTCATAGCTGAATCATTTTATTTTAGATACTTATAAGTCCATTCTCATTAACCACCTTCTTCTTCCCTCTCTCTTAACATGGTAGTATAGGGGGAAGGCTTTTTTTCCTCTCCCTTCAACTATATTAGATTTTAATATTTTTTGCTGAGTAGTTTTCATTTTGTCTTGAATTCCAGAGTTCACCTATTTATCTATATTTTTCAGAGTTAGCATATCTTTAACCTTTAGCTGGGATTACAGCATATGCCACAATTTCAATTTTAACATAATTTCTGAAATACTACTTTTCCTACTGTTTATGAATGAATATAGTAAGAACATTGCAGCAGTCCCTAATGTAATAGTGTATTTCGTGAATTCCAGAACTAATTTAATTACCAATGTTGTCATTATTATTGTTTCAAAATGTTTGTTTGTTTTGGTACTGGGAATTTAACCCAAGAGTGCTTTAGCACTGAGACACATCCCTACCCATTGTTCCTTTGAGACAGGGTTTTGCTAAGTTACTGAGGCTGGCTTTGAACTCATGATCCTCCTGCCTCAGCCTCCCAAGTCACTGGAATTATGGGCATGTGCCACCATGCCCAGCAAAATGTTTGTATAATAAATCTGTGTAAAATACTTTAGCAAAAAACTAATTTGTAAAAGCCAATGATATAAGTCTATTATTTTCTAATACATGTAGAGTCATCAAAGTATAGGTAGCAGAACGTTAAGGTAGTTTCATTACATTGCTTGTAAAAAGTCACTTTCTTGGTTTTTTTATTCTGGAGTTAATAAAACTTACTATCAAGAATCATTGTAGTTAGTGACATGCTGATAAAGATTTAACAGCTTTGAAGATGGAACAAAGGCAATGATTTATAGCATTTGCATAATTGCACATTGGTTGATTTCTATCAGTATATAACTTCACTAAATACATCACAGAATTCAGCATTGGAAAGAAATTAGCAGTAGCACAGCTTATATAATTATTCACCATATAGATAGGAGAGATATAAACACTATTTCAAGAACATAACGTAATTCCAAAATGCAGTAAAATAATTAGGAAACTATGAGTGTTAAGTATTTATAACTTTGGTTTTGGTGTAACGTATTTAATTGTAAGGATATATAAATTTAGTTTTTAATAATGACCAGCAAAATTTCTAAAAAATTAACATTTGGCTCTCAGGAGCCAGTATAAGTCGGCTCTAGCATACCAGTGGTTGTGTTGAACCTAAATCATTCCTAAAGTATCAGAGGTTCTTAATTAATGTGATCTATAGGTGAGTTTCTAGGGGAGTACATAAAACCTGAAAATTTCTAGAAAAAAAATATGTATTTTTCTGAGGAGGAATATTTGTTGAATACTTAATGTATGGTTGCTACTGTATTATAAAGATGGAATATAGTGATGAACAAATGTGTCAGTCTCTGCCCTTACTCAGCTTTTAGACTAATGGCATTGATCAGTCACTCCATTTTAAAAATAATAAGTATGGGCTAAGGACATAGCTCAGTTGGTAAGAGTGCTTGCCTTGCATGTACAAGGCCCTGGGTTCAATCCTCAGCACACACACACATGTGCGCTTACACACACACACACACAAACACACACACACACACACACACAAATTATAAAGACATATAGGAAAGTATACCAGAAACCTTATCACATTTATTTTAAAATTTTTAAACATGCATTTAAGTAAATGCATGTTTATGTGTGGAGATATTTTAAATTCCTTACTTGGGGAGTTATATGTGAGTTGAGTTTTAGTTTTAATTTTTGTTTTTGATATTGGAAATTGAGCCCAGGGGCATTCTACCACTAAGCTACATCCCCAGCCCATTTTATTTTGTTTTATTTTGAGACAGGGTCTCTATAAGTTGCCTAGGCTGGCCTCAGACTTGAGATCCTCCTGCCTCAGCCTCTTGAGTCCCTGGGGCTACAGATGTACACCACTGCACTCAAACTCTAAGGTGGTATCTTAAGTAGGACATATTTATATTTATTTAAGATGAAGGAAGAGTTCCAGAGAGGGACTAGTACTGAGTGGCCACCAAAGGGTGTGAATGGTGGATATAATATGAACATAGATTTAGGAAGAGTGTGGGAAGTGAGAATAGAGCTTAACTCATGCAGGCCCTAGTAATTCATGATAAGAATTTTGGCTTCAGTCTTGAAAGCATTGAGAAGACTGAAGACATTGAAACAAGGGAGAATTGTCTGGTAAGGTTTATACTTGTTATAAAAGTATTCTGCCTGCACATTAATAAAACTATCTGATCATTATGAGTACTATAAAAAATAAATTAGGATATGGGATCTAGGATTTATTTGGATGGTTTTACATTATCCTGCCTTTTTATAAAAGAGTGTTCCCTAAAATAATTAAGATGTGTAGTTTTAGTTTTTGACTAATTAGGCTAATTGCAAGGATTACTACAAATTTACTTTTGTATATAATTATGATAACTAATGTTTATTTAAAGTATACTATGAATGTCATGGATATAGAAGGCTAAGAAAACTTCCAGATTGAGAAAGACTGAAGACACATTATAAGTAAATAATCTGTCATCCTGCAATGGATCCTACACTAGAAGTTTTTTAAAATGATATAAAAGTCATTATTAGCACACTGGACAGAATTAGAATATTAATCTAATATTAATTAGATTAAAATGTTGTCTCGATTTAAAATTTCCTGAATATGATCAGTGTACAATGATTACATAAAAGAACACCATTACTTTTAGGAAATACATTCAAGTATTAAAGAGCAATGGATGTTATATATGTAAGCTTCTTGACATAGTTCAGAATAAAATAAATGCATGTTTATGTATGGAGATATTCAGAGAGAAAGAGAGATGGAATGCTTAAAATAAATGTGATAAATTTGGGTAAAGGGCAGACAGGAATTTCTATGTTATTCCTTGTTACTTTTCTATAAATTTTATATCATTTCCAAATAAAAGTGGGGGGGATCAAACAAAGGCATGTTGTTCCTGGAGCTTTTTACATGAACACTCATTAAGTAATTCCATAATATGAAGCATTTAATATTGCAGTTCTTATTTTCAAGATGAGGAAGTTATGGCTTTAAAAGGTTAAGTAACCTATTTAATATGTATTCTGAGAAAGTAGCAAAACAGAAGTTTGATCTGTTGCTATGTCCACTAAATCCTCAAACAAAATATTAATGGATCTTTTAAGAAATTTAGGGAGGTGCTTTTAAAGTTTCTGTTACCACCACTACCATCACCACCCCTGCTTCTTTCCCAAAAATAATTCCTGTTTTTTGTTTTGTTTGTTTTGGAAATTTTGTATGCAGTGAGACTATGTGTATTCTTTAAAATTAGAGTATAATAAACATACTATTTACAAATTGCATGGTCTTTTTGATCCCCATTTTAACCTTTTAATTGAATGATTTTGTGATGTAAATTGAGATCAAAAGCTCGTTACTTATTAGGAATATTTATTATCTATTGTTTATTTCAAAAGTTATAACTTTTCTCACCTTATTTTGTAATTGAGAGCTACCTTAGATGCATTTGAAATACATATGTTAATGTTGGCATATGGCTTTTGGCAGGTGGTTTTGGAATGTATGCTTAAAAAAGACCTGATTTATAATAAGGTCACTCCAACATTTCACCACTGGAAGATTGATGACAAGAAGTTTGGCCTTACCTTTCAAAGTCCTGCTGATGCTAGGGCTTTTGATAGAGGCATTCGAAGAGCCATTGAGGATATTTCTCAAGGTAGGTTTCCTTGATTATTTATCAGTTTATCTGTTACATATACAGAGTAGAGATCATATTTCTTAAAAGTTGACCCACAGTAGTTCATACCAGCTTTTGCATTATGTGGCCAGGCCTGGAAATCTCTCAGTAGGTAAAGATGAAATAACTGACTCCTTAGCCAATTTTATATTTGTCAAAGCACAGTCTATACCAGTTGCATATGTTATTTGGCACACATCAGTAGCCTTCATCTAAGACTAATGTTTTAAAATAAAGAGTTTGAAGAAGAGGAAACCAGTAAGATCTATCAAAATCCAGGGAGATATTCCACTGTACATGTGGTCTGTTAATTAATTCTAAAACGTGGATTTTTTTTTTAATACTTTTTTTTTTAGTTGTCAATAGACCTTTATTTTATATGTTTATATGCAGTGCTGAGAATCGAACCCAGTGCCTCACACATGCCAGGCAAGTGCGTACCCCTGAGCTACAGTCACAGCCCTTTATTTTTTATTTTATTTATTTATTTATTTTTATCTTGTGCTGAGGATCAAACCCAGCACCTCACGTGTGCTAGGCAAGTGGTGCTGAGCTACAGCCCCAGCCCCTAAAGCATGTGGATTTTTAAGGAAGTATTTATTTTCATGTAAAACTGGCTTAATACCTATTTAAACAAAAAGAAATCACATTAAAACTTCCGCATAAGGGAAGAAATAACGGAGATTTACATTTTTTTCTAATTAAGAAGGAAAATATCTTTATTAGTAGAGATAACTTTCTATATAAAATAACTGAATCAAAACATGTAAGACCACATTGTGATTTATATATTTTTAAGAGGGCATTTTACAGGGATATTTTAAGAAATGAACTAAGTATGAGAAAAAACACAGAAAAGAACATGGAAATGCTTAGTATAGATATTGTTTCCATAATGCAACTTTTAAAAGATTAGAATTTGTAAAACAATCTAATTTCTAATTCAGGAAAATTACTGTGAAATATTAGTCATTTTCTCTTTATTACAAAACGTCATAAATTCTAAAGAGAGAAACTTCTCTTTAGTAAGTAACTGGAAATTTACCTGTAGAAGAGGGGACACCTTTTAACAATAGGGGAAGAACAAGTGACCAGTATCTAACTGGGTTGCCAGGGAGCCCAGAATAATTTCTGATCAGGCTTCTGAAGGGATTTAATGACACCAGTTAGTGAATACTAAAATCTAAGACAGAAATTCTATGCTTACTTAACTTTTACCTGTGTTCTTAGGATGCCCAGCATCGAAAAATGAAGCTGAAGGAGCAGATGACTTACAAGTAAGTAGTTTGTCTTGAATTGAATTTCTAAACATAAAAGATGTAGAGGAAATCACTAGACTTAGTAAATAACTAACCTGTAAATTATTTAAAAATATTCAAAGACACTGTATTTGTCTGCGTTTTTCAGAGAAATAGAACCAGTATGTATAGAGGGAGAGTTTTTTATTTTTATTTCTTTAAGGAATTGGTACACAAGATTGTGGTGGTTCACAAGTTTGAAATCCACAGGGCGGGCAGGCTAACATGCATGGTGGAAATTGTCATGGTGCTTCTTCATTTGGATTTCCAGACAAACCTCAAAGTCTTTTTTAGCTGTTTGAATGAGGCTAACAGCACCGAGGAGAATCTCCTTGACTTCAAATCTACTGATTTAAATGTTAGTCACATCTGAAAAGTACCTTCACAAGCAACATCTAGACTAAAATATGGGAACTGAGGATAGCCTGGCCAAATTAACAGTTTTAATTGCCAAAAATGACTGAAGTTTTTTAAAAAAAAATGATACTGAGATTGATTGATGCCGCACTGGAGAGAATGCAGATTGGTAAATTTTTTTTCTAGAAAGCAGTTTGTCGGTATGTGTTTAAAACCTCCACTTATTCACATGTTGACATTTCTAATTTAAAAAAAAACCTTAAAAATAGAAAATTCGTGTCTATCTAGTGAATCAATTTTTAGCAATGTATATGAAGAAAACACAAAAATTTTTATACATGGATTTAATGTTGTGTGTACATATACTTAAAAGGCACTATCTAAATAACAGGATGATGGGAATGGTTGAATAAGGTATATCTGTCGTACAACTATTAAAATTTTGTTATCAGCTATCCTCATTACTCAGCCAAAATGTTAAAATCTTTTTGTTGTTTAGCCAAAATGTTAAAATGTTTTTGTTATTTACCTTTGAACTGGAATTCTGAGCAATTTGGCTTTCTTTTTAATGCTTCTCTGTGTTTTCATATTTGCTGCAAAAAGTATTAATATTTTTATAAGTTAAAATGCCCAAATTCATATATATATCATATTAATATATTATTATGCATTTTTTTAAAATATTTATTTATATACTTCAGTTGTACACAATGCAATGCATTTATGTTTACATGGTGCTAAGGATCGAACCCGGGTCGCGCACATGCTAGGCGAGCGCTCTGCCGCTGAGCCACAACCCCAGCCCCTTATGCATTATTTTTATAAAATACTTTTGACCTGAAGACATGGCAAAATGTTTTATGTACACAATTGCTCATTTAATACTTTTAAAATCTGAAAATATGAATGTTTGTTTTAGAAAATTTAAGACACTTAGCAACACTTAAAGAGGGGGGAAAAAAAGAAGCGGGATATGGTGGTGTGTCCCAGCTATTTGGGAGGCTGAAGCAGGATAATCGTGAGTTTGATGCCAGCCTGAGCAATATAGCAAGAACCTATCAAGAAAAAAAGAAAGATATAAATGTGCTACCATCTTTAATAACTTCTACACACAGTGTCTTATTAAGTTGCCCTGGTTGACCTTGAGCATATGATCTTCCTGCCTCAGCTTCCTGAGTCACTGGGATTATAAGTGTGTGCCATCACACCTGGCTGGTTTTTTATTTTAATATGCTTCTGATTTGGTCTCACATAATTTCTATATTTAATTAACATTGTGTGGGGAAACAAATGCTGTAAGACATAATTGCTTGCAAGACTTTATGCAAGTAGCAATTAATTTTGTAAAAATTATTTATTTTCAAAATCATGTTCCCTGATAGTACCATATGTGTCAAGGTTTTGTTATATAGAGTAAGAAAAGCAAAAGATATGAACTGGGAGAAGTTTATTATAGAGACATGCAAAGTAATAAAAAGTTAGAATCGGGAAAGGGAAGGCTGGTAAAGAGGATTATGGTGTAGCAAAAACAGTAAGAAAAATTATTCTGTTTTTAGCTCCTTAAGATCCCTCCTAGCCGGGCGCGGTGGCGCACGCCTGTAATCCCAGCACTTTGGGAGGCTGAGGCAGGAGGATCGCGAGTTCAAAGCCAGCCTCAGCAAGGGCGAGGCACTTAGCAACTCAGTGAGACCCTGTCTCCAAATAAAATACAAAAAAGGGCTGGGGATGTGGCCCAGTGGTCGAGTGCCCCTGAGTTCAATCCCCGGTACCACAAAAAAAAAAAGATCCCTCCTTCATAGTAAGGTAGTGGCCCTCAGTCCAACAATTTACACACGGACCACTAAAGGAGTCTCTGTATCTTAGACACTAAAGTACTGGCTTAGTTTTGTTTTGTTTGTTTGTTTTTTTCCCATAATAAAATAGAAGATAGGCATTGTCCCTAGAGATGTAACCCTTTCATTTAAATGTCATTTCAGTTAGAACAATTTTTGTATCAAGTTTTAATTCTCTTTTAAAAATACTGTGGTGTTTTTAAAGGAGAATCACAAATTTTTAATATTCTTTTTAGTGAAATATAATCCTCCCACCCCTCGAGTATGTACTATTCTTAGTTGTTAGGTTAACAAAGAGAATGTTGTAGAAATGACAGCGTGTGACTCCAAGGGTAGGTTATTGCAGCTTCTGTCTAATTTTCTCATACACCACAATTTCTGGGGAATGCCCACTTGCCATGTTATGGGGATGTTCAACCTACTCTATGTAGATGTCCATGGGGTAAGGAACTGAAGCTTTGGAACAGTGGCCACATTTGTCACCCATCTTGGGAGCCAGTTGTTCATCTCCAGACAGAACCTTCGATGATAATAACTAGTGTTGTGACTGCAACTTGATGAGGAATCCTAAGCCAGAACCATCCAGTTAAGATTTTTTTTTTGTTTAATTGGGGATTGGATTCAGGGGCACTTAACCACTGAACCACATCCCCAGCCCTATTTTGTATATTATTTAGAGACAGTCTCACTGAGTTGCTTAGTACCTCACCATTGCTGAGACCAGCTTTGAACTCCCAATCCTCCTGCCTCAGCCTCCTTTGCCACTGGGATTACTGGGGCAAGGTGATTCTTGAACACCAAAAATATCCAAAGTTCCTTTGTTAAGACCTCAGAAAATTCGAAGATGCTGCCTCAGAGAACCTTTCAGTCAGAATAATAGGGCTTAGAAAAAGCATAAGAATGTATCTCTTGGGCTGGGGTTGTGGCTCAGCAGCAGAGCACTCGCCTCGCACGTGCCTGGCCCGGGTTCAATCCTCAGCACCACGTAAACGTAAAAATGCATTGTATTGTGTACAACTAAAGTAAATAAATAAATATTTTTAAAAAGATATATATATTTAAAAAAAAAAAGAATGTATCTCTTAGCAGAAGTTTAAAAGAATTTTCAGGATAATTTATCTTTTGTACCAGGGATTGAACCCAGGGGTGCTTTACCACTAAGCCACATCCTCAGCCCTTTTTATTTTTTATTTTGAGACGGGGTCTCTCCATGTTGCTAGGACCTCACTAAATTGCTGGGGCTGGCCTTGAACTTGAGGTCCTCCTGCCTCTGGCTCCTGAGTCCCTGAGATTATAGACATCTGCCACCACACCAGCTCAGAATAATTTTATGAGCATGCTTTTTATCTAATGAGTGAGTCAAAATAAGATTTATAAGACCCACAGAGTTTTCTTTTGGAATTCAAGGAATCCTGAGCTAGAATCATCTAGTTAAGATATTTTTTTAAAAAATAAATTTTAGTTATAGATGGACACAATACCTTTATTTATCTTTATGTGGTGTTGAGGATCAAACCCAGTGCCTCACACAAGGTATGTAAGTTCTCTACCAATGAGCTGCAGTCCCAGCCCTAGTTAAGATATCTTGACTATGCCCTAATGAGAAATACTGAGCTAGAATCACCTAGTTATGTTGCTCCCAAATTTCTGACTCATGGAAACTTGAGATAATAAATGTCACTTGGAACTGCTGAATTTTATGCTGATTTTTTAATACAGCAATTGAAAGCTAATGCATGAACAGAAAGGAAGTTTAACTTTTCCTTAAGATGATTAGAACCACAACAAATGTTTTAGGAGTCAATGACCAGAATTAAAACTGCAAAAGAAAATTTACCTTTGTGCTGTTCTGTTTATTTCATGATGTGCCAGAGTATTAAGAGAATAACTCTTCTTTTGAAATATATTGAGAATACAGTGTATTCTAATTTATTTAACCACTTTACTAGGAAAAAAATTATATATATCATCTTAAGTTTCATAGTTCATCTTAAGGTAACAGAATTATTTTGAATATGAATTAACTGTGATTTAAGGTAGTGTTTAATATCAGTTTGACTTGTAAAGACAACTAAAATGGTTTAAAAGAATAACCCATTATTTAATTTTTAAACCCAGAGTAATAACTGTGTTATATTTATATCATAAACATGAATGCATTAAATGTTAGAGCAGAAGTCTCCATTTTGAATATTCATTAATTTATTCAACAAATATTTGAGTAACTATTCCTTGCCTGTAACTGTGCTAGACATTGTGTGTGTGTGTGTGTGTGTGCGCGCGCGCGCACATTTGATTATTTACTGGTAAACAGCTTTCTGCTTCAACAATTTAGTGTCTTATCAGTTTCATAAGTCAACAGAAAGAAGCTTACCTTCCCATTTCATGTTTGTCTGTGAAGGGTTTCATAATAGGTCATCATTTTGGATTTTTTTTGGGGGGTAGATATTGGGGATCCAGGCATGTTCTACCACTGAGCTACATCCCTAGGCCCTTTTATTTTTATTTTGAGATAGGGTCTCACTAAGTCGCTGAGGGTCTCATTAAATTGCTGAGGCTGGCCTCAAACTTGATGATTATCCTGCCTTAGCTTCCTGAGTTGCTGGGATTACAGGTTTGTGCCACCACAGCTGGTTCATCATTTGGAATTAAAATCCTGTCTTGCTCATCTTTTATTACTGGTGTCTAGTACAGGACTGATCTAGTACATAGTTGGTACTCAAGAAAGGCTTTTTGAAGAAAAGTCTTAAAAATTAGGATTGTTTTTCTGGGCATGGTGGTGCATGCCTGTAATATCAGTAGCTCCAGAGGCTGAGGCAGGAGGATCCCAAGTTCAAAGACTTTCTTAGCAACTTAGTTACATATTTTATGATACTGAGTCAAACCTATCATCATTCTTTAGACTTACTATCATACAGTTAATTTCTAAAAGCCTGATATTTTTTAGATTGAGTTTTATTTATTGACCCAAATTTATATAATTTTTTTGTTTACACATTCAAGTGTGACCTTGGGGTAGAATCCTAGAAATATACTTGCCAGTTAAAGAAAGGGTAGTATAGTATAAAGATTTCCATAGTTAGCAAGAACTGAGTAGCTACTGCTTATTATTCAAAAAACAGATATAGATGAAAAACAGTTTCTACAAACTTATTACCACGTTTAAACTAAACTAACATTTCGTTAGAAAGGTGGGTTTAGTTCTTATATAAGCCGGGACAGAGGGCTTGTTTTCTTTCGCTGTTATTGCCAGACATTGTATTTTAACACATTTTTCATATTATTTCATCACAGATTACTGTTGTGTTCAGGGTGTTTAAAGAAAATACCACATTAATATTAATATTTCCAGACAAAGCTCATAGACAAATACAAAATTAAAAACTAAGGGATTTGTTAATTTTCCTTATAAGTTACTAAAGGAATCTAGTGAACAGAATAGGTGTTGGTTGTGGCCAAAAGTAAAATGAATCGATACTGGATACTACACCAAAATGTTAACAATGATTTAGTTGGGCTTGTGGAATTATGGGGAGTTTCTTCTGCTCCATGTCTTTTAAACACAGACATATAATTGGTTTAATTTCAGCATATAATTTTAAATACCAATAGTATAATTGTTAAAATACCAGTAGCATAATTATTAAAAACTTCTTGTTGGATATGACCTAGTCACACATTTTTTAATCCTGTGACTTGTGATAAACAGCTGTAAGAATGAAGTTCTAAGTAAACGTAGAGTGATATTACTTTTCCAACACTTATTTATTGGGAATCATATATTAATTTTCTCTGTCTCAGAATTAACACTGGAAGAAGGGACCCAAGAAGGAGAGAAGCAAAGTATTTTCTATGCAGGCCTCTTGTTCTGATTAAGAGAGATATCTGGTATTTTTTTATTGCTGTACCCTGTTTGTTTGTTTGTTTTTTAATACACAAAATTACTGTAGTAGTCTTGGGAAAAGAAAAAAATGAAACAACCTTTTAGCAAGTATAGGAGACTAACTATTACTCCAGCTAAGAGTAAAACAGATTTCCCTTGTGCATTAAACATTGGCCTGGGTTACTTTATGTATAATACAGATGAGCTTATGCCAGCCAGTACACCATATTAAATGCATTGGATTTGGGTGTATGTAACTGCCATACGTGATTTTTTTTAAAGTTGGATACAAAGTGAGTGAATCAAGTCCTTGTGCATATCATATACTAAACTTTTTGCTCTTATGGAAGAATTTTGGCATTTCTCACCAAATTTATTCTGTTTTATTTTTTACAGTGCTTTTTATTAAACCCAGAGTCTTGTGCATGCTGGGCTACAGAGGTACATCCCTAGCCATTTGTTATATCCAGGTTTCCATTGTAGCTGTTAACTTTTCAGGGATTATAGTCAAGCAAAAACAGAAATTTCTTAAAGCCTGAATACTTTTTACTCAATTATATCCATGTTAAGAAAGATGTTTGAGCTGGGCAAAGTGGCGCACACCTGTAATCCCAGCAGTTTGGGAGGCTGAGGCAGGAAGATCTCAAGTTCAAAGCCAGCCTCAGCAAAAGCAAGGCACTGAGCAACTCAGTGAAACCCCGTCTCTAAGTAAAATACAAAATAGGGCTGGGGATGTGTTTCAGTGGCCAAGTACCAGTGAGTTCAGTCCCCCCCACCCCAAAAAAAAAATGATGTTTGGTTATTATTAATTTTAATTACAGAAATGATAATAAGATAATTATTGGAAAATAATAAGATATCTTTCTTGGTAAATGGACAAACATTGGTAAAGTGATAAGGCCTAACGCATGTAGAGATACAAGGAAACAGTCCCCTATCATAAATTATTGAGGGTTTTCAATTGATACATATGGTTGCCAGAAGTAATTGGTTATATAATTGAATATATGCATATGCTTTACTCAACAATTCTATTTATGGGAATTAATCACAAGGAAATATTATTACAGATGTACTAAGATATGTCTATAAGGAGTTTCATTGAAGTGTATATGTTAAAAATTTGAAAGTAATCTACATGCCCATAATTATAACACTATCTATGGACAAATTGTCTATAATGTAAATAGAATCAAAGTAGACAGAATAAAAATGTGCATGCCTTAGGAAATCTTAGAAGAATGTATTTCAAATAGTAACAGACTATTCCATGGGAGTGGGATTATGGAAAGGATTTTTATTTTTGCATAATTTGGACTGTAGCAGTTACTAAGTGATATTTTGTGTAAAAATTTATTGTTGTTTAAGGAATTCTTTTTCTGCATTTTTTTTAAGTTATACAACATTTACTCCAGAGGTCTGTAATATAACATGATCTGGTTTGTAGATATTTGCATAGCATAGGTTATTTATAGTGTTTTTACTGTGTGCCAGGCATAGTTATTTCTAAGTTAAAGGGATAAAATATGGTCAGAATTTCTCCTTGTTTAGGCTATCCTTGATTTTTTTTTCCTAGCTGTTTTAACATAGTACATAGACTGATAGCTTATGAATTACAGAAATTTATTTCTCACAATTTTTGAAGCTGGAAAAATCAAAAGCACAGGTAGATTAGATGTTTGGTGAGGTCCCACTTTCCAGGTTCTTAAATGGTACCTTCTGCTGTCTCCTTACATGGTGGAAAATACTAGGTACTTTCTGGGTCTATTTTATAAGGGTACTAATCACATCTAATCACCTCTGAATACCCCTTCATCCAAATTCCATTGTATTGGTGAATAAGATTCCACATGTGGATTTTACGGGGACAGTCATGCGGACCACATAGCACTGGATCATAAGAAAAACATAAATACAAGAATATTTAAGAGTATAGGGTTGTAGATATATGTATTTTTATGGAAACTCAAAGAAGGGCATGATTAACTTGAGAGTGAATCTTCACTGAAGAGTTTATGGTTAAGTATAAAGAGGGTTTTCTAGTGAAAATTTTGAAGGTAGCCATTATGGGCAAAGAAAGAGATGTACAGAAAATTTGAAGTATGAAATGTTAGGTGGTAATTGAGTGAAAAACTATGTAAGTGTTCTTAAACAGAAAAAGATGAGAGTGAAAACAGAATGAGCCCTTGTAAGGAAGTATTTTGACTTTTTCTTTTTTAAAGTAAGAACCTGTGCATTCATTTGTTCTTTTGTTCATTTTCTAAGTTACTTTTTCACCTAAGGGAAGACATTGTAATTTTGAGTAATACTAATCCATTGTAGAAATTAAATAGCATATTACATTATATGAGTGAACACTGAGATAATGCCTAGTCTTGGTAAGGATAGGGACTGCTGCTTTTGGGTATGTGAATTATTAAAACCCATCTTGAAAGTAATATTTATCATGAAAACTGGAACATGTATATATCCTATAACCCAGCATTTCTACTCTCTAGATATGTACTAGAGATTGTTCATAGCAACATTTTTTAAATAGCAAAAATTTAAAACAACTCAAGGGGCTGGGGTTGTGGCTCAGCAGCAGAGTGCTCGCCTCGCACCTGTGCGGCCCGGGTTCGATCCTCAGCACCACGTAAACATAAACACATTGCATTGTGTACAACTAAAGTAAATAAATAAAAAATTAAAAAAAAAAAAAAAAAAACTAAAATATCCAGAGACAGAGATTGGGTAGGTGAACTATAGAGTTCTTATTGAGACTCTGCTACATATTAACTGTGTTATTTTAGGCAAATTACTTAATCCCCTTGAATTTTAGTTTCTTTGTATGTAGTAGGAAAGATCTATGTTAGAGGAGTATTGTGGGGATTTAATCAGTTATCATAAAGTACTTGGGACAATGTCTGATACATAGAAAATACTCAGTATGTGTTATTTGCCATTGCTACACAGTTGATATACATTAATATAAATTTCACCCAAAAAATTTGAGCCAAAACTTAAGTCTCAGAATGTCCCATGCTGGTATATTAGTCAAATAAAAATCAAAAGCATCTATAGCAATCTGTTGTTTAGAGATAATACTTATGTAGTAAAACTGTAAAGAAGACTAAGAAAATGAAAATAATGACTTCAAGATAGTTTTAACTACTGAAAATTTAAGTGGTAGAAAGGAAGAACATTTACATAGAGAAACCCAAGAGTGTTATTTAGTTGTGTTGATTAGATTTACTTTTTAAAGTTGAGTCACAAATATACATTAAAATTAAAAACTAAGGGATTTGTTAATTTTCCTTAAAAGTTACTAAAGGAATCTAGTGAACAGAATAGGTGTTGGTTGTGGCCCAAAGTGAAATGAATAGATACTGGATACTACACCAAAATGTTAACAATGATTTAGTTGGGCTTGTGGAATTATGGGGAGTTTCTTCTGCTCCATGTCTTTTAAGCACAGACATATAATTGGTTTAATTTCAGCATATATACACTTTTTATTTTTAACTTGCAAAATAAGACTCTAGTTGAATAGTATTTTCTAATAATGTCTTCAGTTTTCTAGATTCAGATCATTTTTACTATAATTAAAGGTTTTCTTCTGATTAGATGGCTCTTCTACGTGGTTACCTTCAGTTCTTCCTAAGTTGTTTTCAATAAGAAAGCTTATTTTGCTCAGAAAGTTGATTTTTTTTTTAAATTTCTTATTTATTTTAACATGGCTCCCTAATCATGTACATTGGAACTTTTGGAATTGCCATGCATAGCAGTGGGGGTGGTATGTACTTACTAATTTGCAAAATATTTGTTATAATTAAAGTATCTGTTAAAGGATCTTCTTTTGTTGGCTCTTTTTTCCCTTGACAACTAATGAGTTGAGGGTTGTTCCCATTAGGCAACTGAAGAGGATACTTCCAGTTCTCTAGTGAAAGATCACCTTTTCCAGCAAGAGACAGTTGTTACCAGTGACCCTTATAGGGGCTCAAATATAAGACCATCTCCTTTTGAAGATCTGAATGCCAGAAGAGTCTACTTGCAAAGCCAAGCCAATCAGGTGAGAAAATAAATATTTTTCAGCATGTATAACATATGTATAGAAATGGTATGTTTTAGAGAAGGACTTTAAAACCATCTGCCCTTTACCAATTAAAATAAACAACAACAAAAAGGCAAGAAAACCAAGAATATGATTCATAGTTAATCAGATCCAGAGTGTGACAGCAAACAGATCATGTAATTCTATATAGGCATATAGTAAACTAAGCCATAAATTTTAAATGTTTTGTTGGCAAAAGTAAAAATGGAAAAAGTGATCAGAGAAATTTTCATTATCCAGAAGGAAAAAGCATTCTAGTCTTTTGAGAAGCAAGTTTCTCTGTAAGAAACTTATCAGAGATGCTATTTTGAAAAAAAAATGTCCTTGGTAAACATACATATGGTAAATACACAGACACATTTCACAGGGTTGCTTCTTATAGCTTACCTCAAAAACTGCTTATGTATTTCTAAATCAGTTCAATGAAAGCATTTCCACCGGGCATTACATATACAATCTGGCTTTAGCTAACCATTAGATCTAAAAGCGAAGCCTCAGTTATAGAACATAATCCTGTTTTGTGCTACTCACAGGTGATATCAAATCTATCAGAATATCTTTCTTAACCTCAATTCTTTTAGTAATATAAACAAATGTTTTTGTTATTGTTAAATAAGCATTTGAAACTGTTAACCTTATATGAACTCATGCATATTTTTAAGTCATACCTGGTATCTGTACAAAATCAAAGGTCACATGTGCTTTTAAAAATGTTTTAAAATATCTGTTCTTCTTGATAGATGATACTGAAAAGATGTACAATTGACCCTTGAATAACACAGGGTGGGGCAGTGACCCCCACACAGTCAAAGCTCCATGTTTTGGCACAGTGTCACATACCTGTAATCCCAGCTGCTCAGGAACCTGAGGCAGGAGGATTGTGAGTTCAAAGCCAGCCTCAACAACTTAGCAAAACCTTGTCTCAAAATATAATACAAAAAGAGTTGGGTGGGGGATGTGGCTCAGTGGTCAAGTGCCCCTGGTTCAATCCCTGGTACCAAAAAATAAAAACAAACAAAACCCTCCATGTATACCATTTTTTGTTTTGAGACAAGTTCTTCTCATATTTCCTAGGCCAGTCTTTAACTTCTGGGCTCCAGCCATCCTCCTGTCTCAGCTCACTCAGTACACCTTTCTGGGCTTTTTGAAACATGTTTGTTATTACCAAAAAGAGAGATCTTTAGGTAAACATAGTAAAGTGCCTATGTATGCTGCATTAATTAATGCAGATAGTTCTAGTTAAATGATCAGTTGGCAAAAATGAAACACTTAAGGTCTTAAACTCCAGGATTTTTGTTCTTTCTGTTTCTGGAATTTCATATTCATTTCTTGTTAGATCACTAGATGATATGTAATGGTAAACTGACATTTACTCTGTCCTGCCCTACTCAGTCTCAGGAATAGATGAATTCTCTAATCCCAAGGCTAGGATCAGTTTTTTTTGTTGTTGTTGTTGTTTTGGGTTTTTTTTTTTTTTGGTTTTTTTTTTTTTTGTGTGTGTCTCTGCCACTTGTGGTTTAAGATTTTCTGGGTGTTTGCAGTGATACCATCATTGAGGTGGCTGCTGATCTGGGTTCTCACCTTGATTTTCCTTACCCTCTTCATTGTTATCCTTTTCAATTGATGCAGAAGGCACTGTGAAATCATGGTTTATAAGCTCAATACATATTCTTTCTCACTGTTCTACCTTATACACTGGTTGTTGGTCATCCTTTACCTCTCCCTGTACAAGGAGACTTGGAATACTGTGGTCAAGACACGTAGGGTCTCTATGTGTGTAGTATGGTGGAAACCTTTGTGTTTGGTGTGGCTGGTATTGTCAGGCCTGACTCAGGAGCATTTTCTAGTCCCTCTTATTGCCCCCTCTTACTCTTCTGGTAATTCAACTGGTAATTGTATGGAAGACTCCAACTGCATGGATAGTGTCTATAGTTTAAAGTGTCTATAGTTTAAAGTCTGCTGTATATTTACTGCCTTCAATTGGAACTCCACCAGGTCTTGTAACATTTGCTGTCTCCCTTTTTTTCTACGACAGTGTCAGACTCCACAGACTCAATATCTCCTGCGCTATGAAGAATGTTCCTGGGGTTATTCTTCTTCATGGCAGACTGATTATACAACCAAATCTTATTTAGTGTCATTCCTGTTAATGAACCATATTCATTTCTGACATTAAACTATTTTACTGTTCCCCAAACCTTTCTATGACTTTCTCGAACTGGGAGCAAACCAGCTGGGCCATCACTGTTCATGGTGGTGGACATGGACTTGGTGTCACCAGCACTGAGGTTTGTGCCTGCTGGCTGCTAGGTCTTGGCCTTGCTGGTCATGCTTGTAGTGATGATGATGAAGGCTGTTGATAATCGCCACTGTGGCAGCAATGCCTCCTGGGGTATGATGTAACTAGGGCAGTGCCAGCAGTGGCAGGCTATTTCAGATTCTCTGGGGTCTTCTGTTCACTCCTGCAACTGGTAGAATCCTTCATATAACTTTTGATTTCCCCCAAATTTAGCTACTAATAGATGGTCTTGACTGGAAATCTTACCCATAACATAAATTGTCATTTACACATTTTGTATATTACATGTGTTATATATGGAGAAAAACATGTAAAAATCACAAAGAGGCCACTATTTACTAAAATATAGAATTTACTGGAGAGAAGAGCTGCTTACACAGAAATGATTGGTGTCAGAGAGTTAAGCAAATACTTGAAACACTTGATCTCAAGGCAATAGCAGTAAGAGGTAGCCACAAAGTTGTTACAGTAGTACAGTATTATAGTTATTTTACATAGTAATGATTTAATATTGATGTGTCTATGAATTTGTTTACATTTCTCTTGACTGGGAATGGTGCTGTGTAAATGTATAAGTTTCTATAAATTTTGACTTTTTCTAATAGGTTTGTGTATATTTTATGGTAGTAAATGATAAAATAGACTATCTTCTTCATATTTTATGTATTAATGACATACCTAACTTTTCCTTAACTTTTTGATACTTTTAAAACTATGCAGTTTATCTATAAGTTCTTTCAAATTGTCACATATCTCAGAAAAAGAAAAAAAAATATACGTAAAAGTGGATCCATATAGTTCAAACCCATATTGTTCAGAGGTTAACTATATTAGTGTCCAGTGGCATAGCTCCTCTGCCGAAAGCCTGCCTGATTCTCTTTTAATGATTTTCATTTTGACCTGAGGAATTCAGATGTGCAGTTTGTTAGGAAAGAAATTTGCATCCACCTAGATAGTGAGACAGATCAAATGAACAACATGATAAAGCATTCAGTTCAACAAATTATTGCCGTTAAATATATTATACAATATGTATATAGCATCTGTCAGACCCTGAGCTTAGAGTTGGGGGATACAAAGGTAGATGAGCCATAATTTCTATTCTAAAAAGATTCTGATAATATGTGCAAGCTCAAAAAGCCATGGAAGCACAGAATGAGTACATCAAACTCATGCTGGAAGATGAGTTTTCTAGAAATGCTTAAACTTTTTAAGGATAAGACATATCATTAGCCAATTGAAGGGTTGGGCTGGCAATGAAAATTGTGGAAAAAGACACAAAAAGAGTGGAGGATGAGTGTTTTAAATGGGGTGTTTTAGTTTGGACTGCAAAGATATAAACTGGGTGGCTCAAACAACAGAAATTTTTTTTCTTTCAATTTTGGCAGCCATAAGGCTAAGGTCAGAGTTGCTAGCATGGCTCTGATCTGGTAAGGCCTTCTTGCTGTGTCCTCACTTGTCAGGATAAGAGAACCCAAGCCCCTGCTGGTGGCTCTCCTTACAAGGACACTGATCCCATCAAACCAGGGCCCTGCCCTCATTATCTATCTCTCAAAGTTGCATCCCCAAATAACCATGATGTTGGGGGTTAGAACTTTAATATTTGAATTTTGGGGAGACACTTTCAGTCTGTAACAGGGAGCAGCATGATCAAAGGTGTGCATGGAAAAACAACATGGAGCATTAAAAAAAAACAAAGACAAGGGCCAGATAATTGGATGTTTATGTTGTGCAAAACACCTTAGGCTGTATTTAGTTTGTTGTCTCACAAACCTGGTACACAATCATGTGCAAGAAAATACAGAAAACCACAGGCTAAACAAGTACATTTTTATGGACTGTTGGTTTTACAAAAAATTCAAAGTAGTCTTCCAGTTTACATTCCTGCAAGTGGTGGAGGTTTCCCTGAACACATGGTATGGCATCCCCCACTACCAGTTGTTCCCTGGTTTGGTCTGCTTTACTACTTTAGGTAGACGTAAAGCTATATTTTATTGTGATTTTTATTTATATTGTCATAATTATTAATTAGGTAATATACTTATTGACCATTTAGAAACTTTCTCATAAGTACCTTTATGGGTCTTTAAGCACATCTTTTTAAAAAAAATTTTAATTTAATCTAATTTGTTATGTATGCCAGCAGAATGTGTTGCAATTCATACTACACATAAAGAGCACAACTTTTCATATCTCTGGTTGTACACAAAGTAGAGTCACACCATTTATGTCTTCATACGTGTACTTAGGGCAAGGATGTCCATCTCATTCCACCATCTTTCCTACCCCAGTCCCCCACTCTTCCCCTCCTACTCCTTTGCCCTATCTAGAGTTCATCTATTCTTCCTATGCACCCCCATCCCCATTATGAATCAGCATCCTTATATCAGAGAAAGTATTCAGCATTTGTTTTTTTGGGATTGGCTAACTTCACTTAGCATTATATTCTCCAACTCCATCCATTTACCTTCAAATGCCATGATTATATTCTCTTTTAATGCTGAACAATAGTCCATTGTGTATATATACCACATTTTTTTTTATCCATTCATCTACTGAAGGGCATCTAGGTTGGTTCCACGGTTTAGATATTATGAATCGTGCTGCTGTAAACATTGATGTGGCTATGTGCCTGTAGTATGCTATTTTTAAGTCCTTGTGGGTATAGACCAAGGAGTGGGATAGCTGGGTCAAATGGTGGTTCTACTCCCAATTTTCCAAGGAAATTTCATACTGCTTTCCATATTGGCTTTTAAGCACATCTTAAATGGAATTTTTGACTTTTTATTATTGATTTATAAGCATTCTTTGTACTTATTGGAACTGAGTTCTTTGTTGAACGTTTGTATTACCATCTCTTTGTACCTTAGTATCTTCACCTTTACATTGTGATATTAGTGTCTATCTCCTGAAGTTATTATGAAAATAAAATGATTAAATGTTTTTATAAAGCACTTAGCAAAAAATGTTTTGTTAAATAAAACAGTACTATTCCTAGTCCCTTATAATTGATACTTTTCCTTATCTTCCAGATTAATGTGACGTAGAGAAACAAAGGTTTTTAAAGTCTTGGTCCCTTTTGTGTTGCTATAACAGAATACCACCAACTAAGTAATTTATAAAGAAAGGAAATTTATTTCTCATAGTTCCAAAGAATTTCAAACATCAAGGTGCCATTGTCATGTGAAAGCCTTCTTGCTGTGTCATCCCATGGCAGAAGGCAAGAAGGTGAGAGAGAACAAGAGAAGAGGTAGGAGACTGAATTCATCTTTTAATCAGGAACCTACTCCTACAGTTAAGGCATTCATCCACTCTTAAGGGCAGATCCCTTGTGTCCTATTCATCTTTTAAAGGTGCCATCTTTCAATGCTTATGTTGGGGATTAATTTCCAACACATGAACTTTGTAGTATGTATTCAAATCATAGCAGTAAAATTATATAAATGTGCATAACTAGGTATTCACACGTCTCTCAATTTAATAGGAATTAGAATGGAATGGTCTTTCTCTTTTAAAGGTACACATTTAGTAAATAAATAGTGTAGAAATTTCTTAACAGTAATAAAGCATGCTTACATTCAGCAAGTACAGTTGGGATTTTATACCAGTCATCCATTTGGATGTGACCCAAAAGGCCTGACAGATGAATTTCCATTGTACAGAATCTGGCCCTCAGCTTGCAAATCAGAAACCTCATTTTTTCAAGACTAAAGTCATCTTTCAAAGATTTAAATAATTGAGTTTAAGCAAATGATGTGCAAAACTCAGAATGTAAAATTTAAACCATCATGAGGACTGTAGTACTAGTGAACACAAGTTTGTACATTCTCTACATTCTGTACATTCTCATGACATACTAGATCATCGCTAAAAGCTAGTTTGGTGGGTATGAATGCTCAACAGAGTAATTAATATGCCTTGAATATTTAGTTGTACTCTGGGGATAGCTTGATGTGTCCTTTTCTAAAACAGAGGAACAGCCTTGCCAAAAGAAATAGACTATGGCTTTGCTGATCTATAAAGAGTGGTAACATTTTACCTTGGGTCAGAGACAAAGGACTTTATTACTTAAAGCACAATATAGTAGCATGAGCTTCATGTTTGTGTTGGTTTCCATTGCCCTGCTAAGATCCATGAGAATGATGCTCAGGAAGATGCTTACACAGTCAAGGCTTTTCTAATAGGCAGTAAGACTGTCTGATTTACCTTGTGGAAGGAGATACTGTCTTTGTTTTTTTGATCACTGAACAAGCCTGTCTTCATAGGGGGAACACTGTCTTCCAAGGGTTTCACTGTATGTATGTCCTTAAGATAATCTGAAACAAAGGCAGACAGTGCCTATGTGCACTAGATTTATAGAAATGAAACCTGTGGAGAATTGTTACATAATGCTAGCTTAGGTTTTTCCTTTCAGTAATGTTATTAAAGCAATAACATTGTCAGTGTTTTGTCTTTGACTATTTTGTATACTTTTGTGGACTGTTAAAATCCTTTGAATAAATAAATTGATTTAAAATGCTAGCACAGGCAGGTTTTAGTTGCATCTTATAGGCTTGGAAGCTATTAATTATTTTTCGTACTTTCAAGTTTTTGAGGATCATTTCACTATAGACAAATAAGAGTGTGTTTGAATAAGCTCATAATCAAAGATTTATAACATTTAATATCTAAGAAACCATCAAACAACTTATAAAGGAAGATCTCCAGTTTATCCCTTTTCTTTCATTATGGAGGGAAACATTACCTTGATTTTTTTTTTTTTTTTTTTTTTTTTTTTTTTTTTTTTTGTAGTACCGGGGATTGAACTCAGGGGCACTCAACCACTGAGTCACATCCCCAGACCTTTTTTGTATTTTATTGAGAGACAGGGTCTCACTGAGTTGATAAGTGCCTCGCCATTGCTGAGGCTGGCTTTGAACTCGTGATCCTCCTGCCTCAGCCTCCCAAAGTGCTGGGATTACAAGTGTGCGCCACCGCGCCTGGCTCTTGAATTTTATTTCTAATGGTCAATAAGACTGCCTGATTTATCCTGTGGAAGGAGATACTGTTTTTGTTGTTTTGATCACTGAACAAGACTGTCTTCATAGGGAGAACACTGTCTTCCAATGGTTTCACTATATGCATATCCCTGAAAAGATAATCTGATAATCTGTTTTCTCATGATTTCCACCACTTACATAGTTTCCTTCTGCCAGGGGATATTTCGGATCTTTCCAGGTTTTTGTTGTTTCTAGGCATAGTGCAGGTCCAAACTTCTTGTCTATGTGCATGAAATTTCTTCAGGGTGTATGGGGGTGGGCTTTTGATATTGTATTATTAAAAAAAAAATCTGAAACAAATTAAGATTATTTCGTTGATTTGTGCCATGTATACAGGGGATAATGGAAATAGTGATTGTTTCTTACAAATTGGTTTTAAATACCTGCTCTAATGTAACCTCATTACTGAGTAATAGAATTTCCATTATCAGCTTCTTTGTGTATTTTGAGTACAAATACTTCTTAAATTTTATTTGTGGCTAGCATCTTCTAGTTGTTTTTGTTAACTTCACTCTGTATTCGGTATTTTAGTGAGCAGACATTCTAGTTTTAGTGCAGTCGAATTTATCTTTTGTTGGTGTTACTTCACAAATTTCTCCCTGTCTTTATCTCAAGGATTTCTCCCTATTCAAAAGTTGTGAAGTTTTGCTGGGGCTTTGGCTCAGTGGTAGAGCGCTCGTCTCACATGTGTGAGGCCCTGGGTTCAATCCTCAGCACCACATAAATAAAATAAAGGTCTAAAAAGTTGTGAAGTTTTGTCTTAATCTATTTCAAACTGATTTTTTTTTCCCCATGATAGGGATCCAGTCCCTCCTGTAACTAATTGTTGATGAACAGTGCCACATTTGTCATGCATCAAGTCTCCATGTATGTTTGGATCTGTTTCTGGTCTCTCTAAACTGATCTGTTGGTCTCCTGTCTTGTCAGTGCATTCGTCTTTACTATGCAGTTGCTGTAGTTTTATAATAAGTCTTAGTATAGAAGTACAGCAAATGCCTTTACTTTGTTTTTCCTTTGGGGACTTTATTTGACCACTTGATCTTTCATAAAATTTAGAGTCAGTTTGTCAGGTTTGATGAAAAATACTTTTGTGGTTTATGTTCAAATTGCACTGAATTTGTGTAATAGCTTAAGGGAAACTACAGTTTTATCCATGAGTATGATATATTCCTCTATATAGTTCTCTCTCTTTTTTAAAAATATTTTTTAATTGTCAATGGATTATTTATTTATTTATTTGCAGTGCTGAAGATTGAACTCAGGGCCTCACACATGCTAGGCAAGCACTCTACCAATGAGCCACAAACCCAGCTCAAGTTCTCTCTTAATAAAACTTTGCTTTTTTTTTTTTTTTTAATATTTATTTATCTGCTTTTAGTTGTACACAATGCCTTTATTTTTACGTGGTGCTGAAGATCGAACCCAGGCCGCTCCCGTGCTAGGCGAGCACTCTACCACTGAGCCACAACCCCAGCCCAAAACTTTGCGTTTTCTTTATAAGATTTTGCTTTTTTTTTTTTAAATCTATTATCTTTTATAATTTTTATTCTTTCATACCATTTTGTTGTCATTCTAAATGTAATCCTTTAAAAATTTTGCGACCAACTTTGAAGAAGCACCTTCTGTGCGTATTTTGAATGATAAATTCTTCTGAAGTCTATAAAAATAGTTTCGGTTCTCAGTGCTTTAAAAAGCAATAGTTAGTTGGGTGTATCTTACATCTGTGTTTAATAAGTTTAAAAACAACATTATCCATTTGTCTTTTCACTTATGGATCATGCAAGAGGACTCATAAACTGTTGACTCAGGTAGGTTTCAGAGTTAGATCGTTAAGTAGTACATGTGACTTTCTGAGACAGTGAAATTTACATGTTAAGTGAAAAAGTAGACATGTTTACTTCTTAAAGTATAGTTCAGGAATGTGTATTTAACATATAAGTTTAGGTCATTAACTTTTTATCAGGAAAAAGAATTTCCTCTCTACTTCCTTTTCTATGTTGACCTTCTGTATCTTTTTGGTGGTGGTGGTGGTTGTACTGGACCAAATATTTAATTCATTCTGTGTTTACTTCAAACCCAGTTTCCTTCATGAAGCCTTTCTACACTATTTAATCCATAGTGAATTTTTTCCATTAATTTCTGAATCCTTATATGTTCTATGTATAAATATACAAAAGTATCTGTAATGTATCACTAAGTGTAAAAAAATCAAGAAAAAAATCCCATAAGTTAACCTCTAGGGTGGGTACTGAATATCTAAGATGGAAGATTTTTATTGTATGTAGTTTAATACTGTTTGAAAAATTTGCCATGTACTTGTGTTACTTTTTGTTATCAAGGTTATAGTCTTATTAACAGTAGGATTTAGATCAAAATAATCCAGGAAAATAATCAACAAGAAAACAAGATTACTGAGATATTGATAATTATTAAAGCTAGACGGTAGATGTGGAAATTAATTATATTGTTCTTTCTTCTTGTGTATATTTGAGATTTTTCATTATAGAATTCTAAAAATTAAGTTTTTAACTTTTAACTATAAAGTCCAAAATGGACTTTGCAATTCAAACAACTAAGAAATGTTTCTATCACGTTTATATATCATTAAGTCATCCTTTTAAATATATAATTTGTTGATTTTTAGTAAATTCACAAGACTGTGTTACCATCACCACTATTATATTCCAGGACATTTTCATCACCTTTCAAAATTTCGTACCAATTAGCAGTCATTGCCATGCCACCTTTTCCTTCAGTCCTTATCAATCACTATTATGACATAACATCAATATTTAATTCCTTTTTTAGCTGAGGAATATTCCACTATATGGATTGCCACAATTTGTTTATACATTTATCAGTTGATAGATATTTGGTTGATTTCTACTTTTTGACTAAATGTTACTTGGTGAATGTAATGCATACATTTTTAAATGTATAAGAAAATAGCTTTTTTAAAAAAAATTAAGGTGAGGGGAATTACAATGCCTTTTATAAAACCATTTTGAAAATGTGCACTGTGTATGGTTTCATTAAGAGTAAGAAATTCATTCTGTTGTCACTTACATAGACACTATTTGTATTTTAGATAACATTTGGACAGCCAGGCCTAGACATTCAGAGCAGAAGTGTGGAATATGTGCAGCGGCAAATACCCAAGGAATGTGGAAGCCTAAAGTCCCAAAACAGGGTAAGTAATATCTTCTGAAATAAAGTATAGGCAATTAGCATATAGGTGAAATTTTATAGTTATTTGAACTCTATCTAGTTGCAATATAGTTGAAAAAATTTCAATGTATAAATTTGCTTCATATTTACTTACAAAACCCTGTTAGTTAAACTCCATCCAAAACTTTTCTTTTGACTCTGTATGTATATCAGATAGGACCAATAAGAATTATATACTGTTAATTTAATCACCCATCAGCCCACCCTTAGCCCAGACTTGAAATTTAATCCTAGTTTCAGATATCTGTGGAATAAAAGATTGCCCCAAACTGGATTAGATGTTTATTTGAGACTAGTCCCTGTGTCCTGGAACTAGAACTAAGTAATACAGATGTGACTACCAGAAAACCACCTCCCCTTTGTGGATGGTGGGAAGGGTCAAAAGATAGTTTTGTCCCCCAGCCTCAAAAAGTCATCTACCCACAAGCGTTGGATACAAAGAGAAGACAAATGAGAGAAAGAGAAATGGGGTTGGTGTGTAAGTCATTTCTCAGGGATTTTTCTGTATAGCCAAGCTATATACATGTATATTTTTATATTAGTTTGATGGGGCTGCCAGGGGGAAATACCACAAAGTGGCTAAAATAATAGAGTTTCATTTTCTCACAGTTTTTGAGGCTGGAATTTCAAGACCAAGGTCAAGGGGTTGGTATGTTTAGTTTCTTCTAAGCCCTTTCTCTTTGGCTTATCAATGGCTACCATCTTTACTATGTCTTCATGTGGTTTTTCTTCTACACATGCTTCCCTACTAAATCTCTCTGTGAGTCCAAATTTTCTCTTACAAGGCCACCAGTTAGACTGGTTAAGGTCTACTCTGATTCCTTATTTTAAGGAATCTTTCTCTCTCTCTCTTTCTTTTAAAGTCACCTCTTTAGCCCTATCTCCAAATGTCATCATATTCTGATGTTAAGGCCTCAGCGTATGAATCTGGGAAGGACATGATTCAGCCCATAATATTCTTGCCATTGGCCCCAAAATTCATGCCTTTTCATATAAAAAATACACATGCCTTCATTTCTGTGGCCCCATGGTCTTAACGGATTCCAGCATCTGCTCTAACTCCCAAATTTCTTCTAAATAGCATCTCTGCCAGTTGCCAGTTGTGGGTGTGTTGAGGTATGATTCATTTTTGAGACAGATTTCCTTGCCAGCTGTCAGTCTGTGAAACCAGACAAGTTATTGCTTCTAAAAGTATAGTGGTAGGAAAGGCTTAGGGTAGACATTCCCATTCCAAAAGAGGGAAACTGAAATGAAGAAAATTATCATGAGTCCTAAGCAAGTCTAAACCTAATGGGAAATTTCATTAGGTGTTTTTTGTTTGTTGGTTTGTTTGTTTTTTGGTACCAGGGATTGAACTCAGGGGTACTCCACTGGGCCACATCCCTGCCCCTTTTTTGTATTTTAATAGAGACAGGGTCTCACTGAGTTGCTAAGTGCCTCGAAATTGCTGAGGCTGGCTTTGAACTCGCCATCCTCCTGCCTTAGCCTCCCAAGTGCTGGGATTACAGGCATGCACCACCGCACCCGGCCTTTCATTAGGTTTTGAGAATTGAAATTAATTCTCCTTAGCTTTATACTGTGTCCTCCAGGCCCACTGGGATGGTGGTCCTATACCCAGCCCTGGGTAAAAACTTCCCCTCCATGGCCCTGGGCTGCTACTGCATGACCCACTAAAACTAAGAAGTTAGCTCCACTCTCTAGAACTCAGGAGGAGACAGTCCTGCTTCAGGGTCCTTCTTCTCCTTTCTTGAAGAATGACACATGTTCACAGCCATGTAACTCTTGGCACATTCTGTAGAATCCCAGAAGTCCTACAGCCTTTCTTCATTTTATCTTGCCTCTGTCCGTTTACATCCAAATTGGGAGCATCTTGCTTTGTCATGTGATTATCCAGCCACACCCTTAGTATTCTCTTCAGAACACACCTTGCTTAGAAATAGAAAATTCCTCTGCTGAATATCCATGTTTATCACTTACAAGTCCAACCTTCAAAAAAATACTAGAACACAATTCATCCAAGTTCTTTGTTATTTCATACCAATGATTGCCTTTTTTCCAGTGCCCAGTAATGTGTTTATTTTTGTCTTAGGCCCTAGCAGATGGACCTTTAAGTCCATGTTTCTACCATTTGTCTCTTCAGGGCTCTTTCTAACGTGCATCTTAAATTTTTCAGCTTCTACCTATTACCCAGTTCCAAAACCATGTCCACATTTTCAAGATATTTATTATAGTGGCATATCACTTCCTGGCATCAAAGTCTCTATTAAGGTTCTCCAGAGAAACAGATTGAGTAGGATGTGTAGATAGGATTTAGTTTTAAGGAATTGGCTCATGCTATCATGGAAATATAGATCTAAAGTTTGCAGGGTAAACTGTCAGGCTGGAGACCCAAAGAAGAGTTGCAATCTTGAGTCTAAAGGCAGCCTGCTGGCAGAGTTCATCTTTGTCTGGGGAAAGCAGTGTTTGTTCTATTAAGGCCTTCAACTGATTAGATGAAGTCCATCCACATCGTGGAAGGTGTTGTGCTTAGTTCATGGTCCATCAGTTGAAGTAATGTTCTTACCCCAAAAAATCACAGAAACATCTAGAACAACATTTGAACAAATATTTGGGCAGTGTCACTCCACCAAATTGACACTTAAAATTAACTGCTGTAGTCCTTACTGTATTTTTCATCTCTTTTTTATTTTTTAGGTCCCTTTGAAATCAATCAGACATGTCAGCTTTCAAGATGAGGATGAGATTGTCAGAATAAACCCTCGAGATATCTTAATACGTCGGTATGCAGACTACAGACATCCTGACATGTGGAAAAATGACTTGGAGAGAGATGATACTGACTCCAATATTCAATTTCCTAAACCAGACAGTAAAAAATCAGACTATCTCTACTCTTGTGGGGATGAGACTAAGTTAAGTTCACTCAAAGACTCTGTGGGTATTTAAGACACAGCCTTCTTCCTCATTAAAACTTAAGAAGTCAAAACGAAGAAAAGAGGATGGTGAACGTTCTCGCTGTGTATACTGCCAGGAAAGGTTTAATCATGAAGAAAATGGCAGGGGAAAATGTCAGGATGCTCCAGATCCTATTAAAAGATGCATATATCAAGTTAGTTGCATGCTCTGTGCAGAGAGCATGTTGTATCATTGTATGTCAGACTCAGAGGGAGATTTTTCTGATCCCTGTTCATGTGACACTAGTGATGACAAGTTCTGCTTACGATGGTTAGCCCTGGTAGCTTTGTCTTTCATTGTACCATGTATGTGCTGCTATGTCCCTCTGAGAATGTGCCATCGCTGTGGTGAGGCATGTGGGTGCTGTGGTGGGAAACATAAAGCTGCTGGATGAAATGATCCAGTGCCAAAATGAGCTTAAAATCTTTGTTTCCAGGAATTAGCTAACTTGGTTTTGTGGAAGCTTTTGGCAAGCAATATGGAATCTTCCTGGTATCACTGGGGCCACACGTGGAAGAAGCAGAACTCGTCAGTTCTTGGCATTTCACAGACACTAGCCATGCATCTTTTTCTTTGAGTGCATGGCATGTTTCATTACAGGTTGTAGAGTATTTGCAGAAGGAAATCATTTTTGGCTATTGACTATAAAAAAGTCAGCATAAATATGATCCAACAAAAAGGGATTAATTTTTGGCATTTTTGTATATTTATGCATTAGGTGATGGGACTTTAAAGGTTTGAATTCATGAACTAAAAATAAAAATGCACTAGGGGACAGTTGATTTCAATCTAAAAAAAGTTAACACTTGGGAATTATAAGAAGTAAAACAAGTGCAACTAAATCATTTATTAGTTGTTTTTCTGAAAGCAGTTTTATGTATAAATAACAAAGTGTTTATATTTAACTAAACATAAGGTACGAATTATTACATATTAAACTTTTCTTGCCCTTCCTAATTCTGAAGTAGATACATATTTATCTACTGTCACATTCCATATATTTTGAATATTTAACTCATCTAGTTAATAACATTTTTATTCCATGTGAATGATTTGATATTTTCATCCTTGTTTCTCTTTGGCTACAATTTATATTGAGTTATATCTGTACATTCTGGTAATCTAAAAACCTTTAAGATATTCTAATAGCCTTGTGTGACCAACATTTTTTTAAAGCACAGATGTAATTGTCTAATGTTCTGATGGGAACTTAACCCTTATTTTTATATAAAAAGAGACTGAGTAAACAGAAAATTAAAGGGTTTGATTGTTTTGTTTTTTGTGGTATTCAACCAGCAAGTTGTTTTCTTTCAAAGTTTCCTCCTTCAAAAAACGATATTGCATTTACAAATGTTTTACAAGGCAAAAAGTGTAACTGCATAGTTAGTGTAAAACAGTTTCCTCTTGAAATCTCCATTTATCATTCTGCTACACCGAAATATGTTTAGCTGCATTACTAATGTTTTAGCTTACTCCTCAGTACTTACTATT
The DNA here is from genome assembly GCA_025594165.1 of Tamias sibiricus. Taxonomy (NCBI): domain Eukaryota; kingdom Metazoa; phylum Chordata; class Mammalia; order Rodentia; family Sciuridae; genus Tamias; species Tamias sibiricus. The sequence goes on from CM046659.1 coordinate 93,498,660, forward strand.
CATATAACACTGATCTTTCTCAGCTATATATATATTTTTTTTATTTAAACTGGCCGAAAACAAAATTATTTTGTTAAAATGTATGCTAAACTATCCCCAGGAAAGTATTTAACCCAACATCATTGTAATGAAATATCTTGTAGATATAAATTTTATTTCCTTTACAGAGCATTGTATTACTTCTGTTTAATTTACAAAGTAATAGGATATATGTTCCAGCATACCATTTAAAGTACCATGAGGTCTTTTTTTTTTTTTTTTTTTTTTTTTTTTTTTTAACATCAAAACTAACCACATGAGGAATTTTTTAAGAACATTCTCTTTCAGGAATAAAGTTAAGAAGTGTGCCTTTTTTTTTTTTTTTTTTTTTTTTTTTTAATTAATGGCTTGAAGTACCAGAGGTGATAGAAATTAAAATCACACTACCATTTGAAGCTTATTTTCTATGCAGGGTTTTAAATGTCATTTGTGTATCATTTGTTTTACATATCAAACTTAAACTTGTGTTAGCGTTCTTCTTTTGCCCCAGATCAAACTGAACAATGTATATATAACACTATCTTGTCTGTAAAATACTTTTTTTTTAAAGAAAGCATTTATATTTATATGACAGCTTGAACTGACAACATTGTGTACATAGATCATCTTGAAGTATTATTTCACATTGAAAAGAAGAAAAATATATTGTTAACTGTAGATGTTATGAAGAAGAGGTTATTTCTAGTTTTGTACTAAAAATCAATTGGATGAACTAAATCCAAAACATGATATTGTAGCAGCAGTTTTAAGTCTTATTTTTACTGTTTATATATTTGAATGCTGCTACACCTGGTGATCTTCTTCGTTGAAGTTTTCAGCTAAACTTGGTTTCCTAGAATAGACTGTTAACTTTCAAAATTCCTTTTTATTGATGAAATGGAAATACTGGTTCTCTTTTTGAATGAATTTTCATATTTGTAAGTGCTGAGTTTTTAATTCAGGTTTGAGCAAGGTGTGAATAAGTGAAGAAAATAACTTGCTGGCTATATAGGAAAATGCTGTGGAAATGAACTGTGTATATACTTCTGGGAAGAACAAATTTAATCATTTCTTCTGTTAAGCACTAATCAGTATAGTGCAACTCCTGGTTCTGTACTGTATTTTATATGCAACATACATGCTTTAATATTTTAATGTTTGTGCATTAATATTTTCAATTTGTTTAACCACTTTGCTGCTAAGATTTTGCCGTCCCATCCCCATTTTTTCCTTTACAATTTTAAACAAGTTTCTTCATTAAAAACTATGGTGATGAAATTGGTTCTTATTTCACCTTGGATCTTTATAACTAATGTATACTCAGTTTCCAAATCAATCTAGGAAACAAAAACTGATAATGTGGTGTTATCTGAATTCCTATGTGGAAATTTTCTCTTTGGAGTAATTGAGAATTCCTATGTGTAAACAAATGGATAGTTTAAATCTCTGATTCTCAAATGTGTATAGGTACATTCAGAAACTGTTTCCATTCTCTATACAGATTTGGCACTGCCATTTGGCATTTCTTCTAAAACTTTTTTATCTGATTGTATAAGCAAATAGCTCAACAAAACTGTTAAAGTAAACATTAAAAATGAGATCATCTAAGTGGCATGACAAGAAAGAATTTGGCCTGATGAGTTTGTTTTGTTCAGAACTGATGGTTTTCAAATGATAATCTGAATCATTTGGTTTCTGAAGAAATCCATGTGTGGAACTTCAGCACCACCTACTGGATAATATCCAGACCAGAGAAAAGATGGCAGTAGGCATTCGGCAGGGTTCATTCAATACCACCGGTAAAGGGCTAGTCAAGTGGTGGCCACCTTCCTACAGGGAAACCAGGAATAAGAAATATCTCAAAGGAACTGTAAAATGATTCTTTTCTCTAATGCATATTTTGTTGGTCACTGAAAGATTTTAAGCACTTTTTCTTACATATCCTGTTTTAAAATATTTATTGCTATTTGGAGCTGGCAATCAAACTTAATGGATATGCTGAGGCATTTATAGAACCAGTTCCTTTAACCTGGAAGCCATTACCAAAATGGTATTTTTTTCCCTCCCATTGTCAGTCAGGGAGAATTTTCTTATAAATAAATAGATAAACATAACCACCTGTATTTTATCATGACAATTTAAAGAGAGTGTGTGTATGTTTCTGAGACAAAGATGGGGCAGGGATTAAAATTTAAAGGGAAAAACTTGAAACTACCTATTTTCATTGGTTATTCAATAGTGCCTAAAATGAGCTTTTGAAGTTATACAAATGCACTTTCAATTCATGTGTATAGTGCCATCTTTGATATCAGTCATGCTTTTTCTTTTTCCTCTCTCCTTCCCCCTTAATTGAATGGCTCAAAGATATTTTTTAATATCCATGTAAGTATCCAGAATACAGGAAACATACTACTTCAGACAGGCAGTATAAAGATATTTTAAGGATTTTTCTGTTGTTATTACTGAAACTGACTCTAGATTTTGTGATTATACTTGGAATATGTAATTTGGGATTAAGATTAGGTTTTTAATTGTAGCCCAAAGGTACATTAAGCAAATACACATTTTTCTACAGAAAAGTTAGAGAACTTTAGTGTTCTGAAAAACAGATTTCTCAATGATATGATTCTCATTCTTCATTTGACCTCCATGATCACATTTCTAAGGGAAAGTGCTAGAAACTTGCATTATTGTTGCACTTAAAAATGTCTATAAGTCATGATAGCACCATAAGGTGTTTTTCAGTAAGTCAAAACATAGAAAAATATTTTTTTAAAAAAGAAACACAACCAGAGGTGATTTATATTAAAAAGAGAGGGAGAGAGAGGGAGAAAAAGGGCTTTAAGGTACTATTTGCCTAGCAGCCAGGTGGTTATAAAACTTTCTTATGCTTTGGTACACTGATAAATGATAGCCATTGTTACTGAAAGCTTAAATTGCATAATTGTTTTGAAATTTTTCAAGAATAATTAGTTGAAAAGCCTTTGTATTAAAGATACACATAGATTTTTGTGAACATTTCCAGTGTGTAGTGTCATTTGCTTTCTATTCTCTTGACCTCAAAAGTGCCTCACTTGTACATTATTTCCATTAAAAGCTTGACTGCATTTTTTTCTAATGAGCAATGAAAAATTGTTTAACTCATGTCATAATGTTATCTCCTCAAATATAGTTGACTAGCTTGGTAGTTTCAAGTATATAATGTAAATACGCATATATACGTTTGTAACTTTTTGTTACGATACTCATGTAATTGGACATACCAGATGATATCATAAGAATTTGTTTTAATGGTTCCCTCCCCTTTGGAATTACCTAATTAAACCTATCATGAAATATTAAAGGACTTTTTCTTACTCTTTTACTATCAAATTATCACATAAGAGATAATAATTATGGAAGACAATGTAAATGGAAACGTTCATTCAGAATTTTATTGTTTCATTCTTTAAAGATACACTTTTTAACTGAAAGTTCACATACAGCTAATCACCTATTTATGCATCTAGGGTTTTTTTTCAGTCTGTTACTACATTATGTTTATTGGTTTGGAAATATGTTGCAGTGCTGGATATGGTGGCACACACCAGTAATTCCAGCTACTTGAGAGGCTGAGGCCGAGGATTGCAAATTCAAGGCCAGCCTGGTCAACTTGGCAAGATCCTGTCTCAAAATTTAGGGGCTGGGGATGTAGCTCAGTAGTCAAGTGCTTGCCTAGCATGTACAAGGAGGTCCTGAGTTCAATTTCCCCACATTACAAGGGGAAAAAGTTCTATCTCGTCTGGAAACATAATGTATTTAAGTTTGGATTAACAACTTTAAAAACCTTAAAAGACAGTGGAAGGTGTTTAACCTAAGGCTGCCACTGTGTGTGTGTGCATGTGTGCATTCATGCATGCACACTTGTACATAGTCAGTTGTACTTGTAAACAAAAACAAATGAAAAATTATTATGGCAGTACTACTCAAAAGTCAGTGTATCTCAACACCAGAATACCCTTTTGCTAAGTTACAGTTGTAGTGAGTCACCTGCAAAAGACAAGAATTAACTGTGCCCTTCTGTGAATTATGAAATGTAGTCTCATATGCTTATTATAACTTTGCTCTATATTCATATCAAGATGATATGCACAAGTAAGTTGAATAGTTTCCACATCAAAATATTAGAACTAAGGTTCCTGTTTGGCCATCAATACAGTGTCATGCACAGTGTTCCTTAAAGGGGAAAAATATCAATAGTAATGAAAGTTGGAGTCGATTATTTTTAAATTAACTGCTTTAAGATTTGCAGTTTTAGACATCCTTGAAGTGATAGCTCCAAAAGTACCTTTTGTAACAAAAGTCTAACAAAATTATGATTGAAACAATGTTTATTTTTGTTATATAACATCTTTTATAGTTAATCACTTTTAATCCTTATATAACCCTGTAATATAGTATTATCTTCCTCATTTTACAGGAGAGAAGATTGTGGCTTTGAGACTATTTGACAGACCACCATGGTCTGAACCAAATTCTGTCTCCAAAGCCCGTGCTTTTAAGTCCCAGTGCAGTTTTGCCTTTATATTATGGGGGTGCGGATATACTTCATAGAACAATCATATTGTTCAAGTGAAATTCTAATTATTATTTTAAGCTATTTACATGTCAGTTTCACAGAAAAAAATCCTGTCCTTGGAACCAGAGTTGTGTTTATTATCAGGGTTATTTAAATATGTCAGAATGAAGACATTTCTCTTCCTTTGAACTTAAAATTATTGATTCTGCTAATGTGGAAATGATTTATAGAAATGAACTATATTCAATTAGGAAGGAAGGAAGACAAGAGAATCCAGACTATTCAGTGTTGAAATGATTGAGGTAATTATGTCTGGACAATAAAACGGGAGACTTGATATTTCCATAACTTCTTAATTTTGTATTGCCACATATATACAGAAGACTTTACAGATTTTGCTTATCAAACCCTTTACAGATTTTGCTTTTCATGCCCTTCATATTTTTTGCTCTCTTGCCCTGTTGTAGAAATAATGCCTTTTTAACATATCCAAGTCTATGAGGGCAAGAATTCATGGAAAAAGAATTTGTGTATATATGTGTGTATCCATTTCTAAGTAATTTTAAGCTTGTTATCTATTGTTATTGTTTTCTGAGAACTTGGGTGAAAGAGGCCATTACTAGAAAGTTCTGGAATCCTATTGTTCATAGCATTATAAATAAATCTATAGCTGCATAATCAGGTAAGCCTGTTTCAAAAGTTCACCTTTGCTTTTTTTACAACTTAACTTTTTTGCTGAAGTAAGATCAAAAATACCCTGCCTGGTCCAGCTTTCCTCCCAGTTTGGAGGTCACACTTCTCGGAAAGGCTAACTACTTAAATGATGTTGTGAAGGTATGTACAGGAGAAGGCCATAAACATACATAACTGAGAAAGGAACCATTCTGGTTAAAGAAAAGCCAAAGCAAAGGCTTTGAGTAGGAGAGATCTTGGCTTATTGAAGGAGGAGCAAGAAGACTAGTATGGCTAAAGGTACTGAATGAGACAGCTTGTGAAAGAAGCTAAGGATAGACACAGCAAGTGCCAGATCTTGTAGGAATTTGTAGGACATGGTAAGTTCAGATTTTATTCTGAGGGTGGAAGAAATCTACTGAAAGGTTTTCAACAGGGAAATGTTATGATTTGGCTATGTAGCTTTTTTTTTTTTTTTTTTTTTTTTTTTAACCATAAACCCCATTTCTGGTCTCAGATCTTGTTGGACTGGTATTGCATTACCTCAGACATTATCTTAGCTATTCCACTAAAATGCTGTCAACAAGTTCTCTTACTACCTCCACATTTCTGAACCTGGTGGATGTTTTTTTAACCCTCACCTTACTGAGCAGCTTTTGACACATTCTTCACTAGGCTTCCTTGGCAGTAAACTGTCCAAATTTCCTTCTCTTTCACTGGTTCTTCCTTTCTGCTGGCTCCTCCTCTTTCCAATCACTATGAGGTGGGAGTCCTCAGGGTACAATAATAGATGCTCCCCTCTTGGGGAATTGCATCCATTCTCATAGTTAAATAACATATGCTAGGGTTATCCACTTTTAGATCTTCTTGACATCTCCACTTGGACGTCTCACAGGACTTTCAATTTTATAAGGCCAGAATACTTGTTAGTTCCCTGCTCCAAACCTGCTCCACCTCTAGTCTGCCTCATTAAAAAAAAAAAAAAAAAAAAAAAAAAAAAAAAAATTTACCCAGTTGCTAAAGAGTTAGTCTTTTTGCGTCATGTTTCAAGTCCGGACCATCTGCAAGAGACTCAACTTAAAATAGATTTCAAATCTGAATATTTCTCACCATGTGCACCACTACCATCTCAGTACAAGGTTCAGTTATCTCCAGCCTATAATTTCTGTAACAGCTTCCTGCTTCTATTCTTTCTCCCCACCCTGGGGGGGTGGGGGCTTTTATTTTTAGCATGATTCATTACCTCATGTTCATTGCATATTAATTTCAGGATCATTACTACCTTTTCTCTGGATTTGACAGTTATTTCCTTTATCCTGTTCCTTTCCTTCTGCTTGTACCTTGTGCGCCTGTAAAGAGGAAAGAGAACTTAACATTTATTGGCTGCCTGTTAGGTACCAGGCACTGTGTTGAACATTTCACGTACATTACATAACTTTGTGAAGTCAGCATAATTACTTCGATTTCACAGATAAGGAAACTGGGCATAGAGAAATTTAAAAACTTAACCAGGTTCTTAATTAAGTAGGGGAACTGAAATCCAAACCCTAGGGTTCCTGACCCCCACATTTTCTTGGCTTACATTTTGCCTCTGTGGGGTGTGTCTCCTTTGTCCCCCTCTTGAAGTTTTCAATCTCTCCTCTGCTTTTGTTTCAACATTCCGTCTGCATTGTCTCCTTTTCTCCCCCTTCAAATTCTTGCCTCAGTGTTCTCATTCTGCATTTTCTTTCATACTCACTTACCCACAATTAAGACTCAAGCAATACTGAAATTTCAAAAGAAAATCTGGGATTAACTTCGGGATTCCCATGAATAGTGAAGCCATGAAAAGATGTTAAGTCTATGTTTTGAAATTTTAGAAAGAAAATGACTCATTAGAAGGTCAGGGTGAGCCTCTGTAGCATGCTCTGCAATGCCTAGATTCTAACAAAGAGGTCTTTATTTGCTGTCTGGTAATGGTGCAGCATTAAGTCCATTGTACTTCAGTAAATGTGGGCACCTATCCATTACTTCCTGTATTTTGATCTGCAATTGATTAATCACTTTTTTTTTTTTTTTTTTTTTTTTTTTTTCCTTTGTCACTGGGAATTGAACTCAGGACCTCATACAGGCCAAGTGTGTGCTCTTACCTACCACTGAGCCATAGCCCTATCCCAGACATCTCAACTTCTGATGACACAGGTTTGACCAGGGTATATCTTAATAGAGAATGTCTACTCTTCTGCATTTAAAAATCTTGTTCTACTCTTCTGCATTTAAAAATCTTGTTCTTCTATATGAATGATACTTTCCTTAGGCTTTTCATTTTCTCCATTTAATTTTTAATAAAAGCAAACTTAATGTTTTAGTCAGCTTTTTCATTGTTGTGACTGAAAGACCCAACCAGGACAACTGTAGAAGAGGAAAAGTTTATTTAGGGGGTCACGGTTTCAGCAGTCTTAGTCCATAAGTGGCTGGCTCCATTCCTTGGGGCTCAAGGTGAGGCAGGACATTATGGTGGAAGAGTGTGGCAAAGGGAAGCAGCTCACATGATGATCTGACAACAGAGAGAGACTACATCACCAGATACAAAATATGTACCTCAAGACCACGCCCCCAATGCCCACCTCCTCTAGCCACACCCCACCTGCCTCCAGTTACTACTCAGTTAATCCCATCAGGGTATAATTCACTGATTCAGTTAAGGCTCTCACAACCCAATCATTTCCCCTCTGAATCCTCTTGCTTTGTCTCACATGTGAGCTTTTGGGGATTTCTCACATCCAAACCATAAAACCTAATGATACATGATAATGTTTTTAATCAAGAATAAAATTATTAGCAGTAGATTTATTTGATTTTTGCACTCCTCTGTATCTCTCAAGAAGTTGTTTGGCTCCTAAAATCATAAAAGAAAATGGAATAAAGAATAAGAACTGGGGCTGGGGTTGTGGCTCAGTGGTAGAGTACTTGCCTAGCATGCATGTGGCCCGGGTTCGATCCTCAGCACCATGTAAAAACAGATTGAGTACAACTAAAGCAAATAAATAAATATTAAAAAAAAAAAAAAAAAGAATTCTGCTTAAATATCTTAAAAAAAAAAAAAAAAAAAAAGAACTATGGGAAAATGGTGTTAAGGCATAAGACCACTCTTGGTTTACTAAATTTCCATCGGCCAAAAACAGGCTGAGAAATTTGTGCAGCTTCACAAGGCCTATTCAGATATAGTGATAGAGGGTAATAAACAAGGAATAACCTTCTGTTGGGTACTGCATAATGGCCCTCAAAGATAGTAGATCCTGATTCCTGGAATCTGTAGGTGTTATTGGAAAATTGTCTTCACAGTGTGATGAAGAATCTTGAGATGAGGAAATTTTCCAGATTATCCAGGTGTACTCTAAATCTGTCCTTATAAGAAAGAGGTAGAGAAGGAAACAACATACTGAGGAGAAGGTGAAGACAGAGCAGAGCAATGTGAAGATTGCACTTGTGTAGATGTAGCCACAAGCTAAGGAATGCTGGTGGCCCCCAAAAGCTGAAATAAGCAGAGAACAGATTCTTCCCTACCTAGAGCCTCCAGATGACTAGCTTTATTTCAGTTCAGCAATTTTAATTTCAAACCAATGGCCTCTGGAACTGTAGTAACTTAAAAATGTGATTTCTTATAACACAGAAAACTAAGACACCTCCCCAAAGCATCAGGTCACAGAGAACAATGTTTTTTGTTTTTCATCAGAAGAATCAGGGACTCAAAAGGAATTCTTTCCCACTTTTAAGGCAGGAGACCATTCTTATTCCTCCTGAGTGAGATTTTAGAATTGCTATGGGCTATTTATTTATATTTACTATCCCTATTCTTTTCAAATGAGAATGTTTATTGCAATTATCCTGTTCTTGCTTCTTACATATTGCATGTGTTGGAGGAATGAGCAAGTACTTTGATTCCTGGTTCATAAACCTATGGAGAAGAACCATAAAAAAGAGAATGAACAGCTGGGCGCGGTGGCGCACGCCTGTAATCCCAGCACTTTGGGAGGCTGAGGCAGGAGGATCGCAAGTTCAAAGCCAGCCTTAGCAAAGACAAGGCACGGAGTGACTCAGTGAAAAAAAAAAGGGGCTGGGGATGTGGCCCAGTGGTCGAGTGCCCCTGAGTTCAATCTCCGGTACCACCAAAAAAAAAAAAAAAGAATGAACAGATCACCTGGAGATTCAGGACCCCTAGATGCAACAAGAAGAGGGTACTTTACATCATCCACCGCAACAAAGGGTTGAGCATGCTCTTTGGAGTTAAAGATAATCATTCAGATGCTTGTTAAAATGGAAGGGCAAAAGGACAGACTTTATTCAGGATGATTGTGATAGATATGGGGATTACAGCAATTGGGGGTTTTGCAGTAGGGAAGAGAGATTGGTCTCAACTGAATACAACAAGGACAAGTGAGGGTTAATAGTTAAGGAGAAGGGTAGGTGCCAGTGGATGTAAAATTACTAAGAGGAAACATGAGAGGTAAGGATTTTTTTTTCTAAACCAACTTAACAGGATCCTTGCTGAAGACAAGCTAGAGTGATATCAAGAGGGGTGGGTGAGGACTGGGATCCAATATCAAGAATGGGGGTGGGAACTGTCACTAAACTGACCCAGCAGGATTCTTGCTAGAATTTTACTTAGTGAGCTGAGGACAGAGCCCAAAGTTGGAACCTGGTCAAGCAGCGTGCTCACAAGACACACTCCAGTCATTCAGAGAATCTTCCTCAGTGGATAGAAAGGATCAGAGGAATAATTGATGGCCTGATTAAGGCAGGGTTTAGAGTTTTTCCAGTATCCATGTGCTTCTCTATCTCTCCAAGTTTATCAGAGGGATAGGTGGAGGTCATGTGACTACATCTAGCCTACATGATTTAAATTAAGGGGTAGCAAAAGTCACATTCAGGGCAGGGCAGGGCAGTTAAGGACTAGTGTGCTTTTGTCTCTTTTGCATAGCTACAGGGATCTTGGAGGTCACAAGTCACTGGTATAGCTACAGGGTGGAGGAAGGCAGCCTGAACTTCACTGGAGTCTGTTAGTATGACCTAACCTATTGTAACACAGGCCCTCAAGTGAGAACAAGCTTTATGGGTTACAAGAGTGAGAACAGAACAGGAGCTAAGTGAGCAAGGGAGAGAGAGAAGTCAGATTCTCTGGGCTTCGTAAACCAAGGTAAAAAGTTGTGATTTTATTCCAAGTATGAGGAAATAATTGAAGGGTTTTACATTGAAAGTGGCATTTTATAATTATAATAGACTATTTGGCAACTCTATGGAGAATTGACTGAGGAAGAAGGAGGAAAGAGAAAGCAAGAGGGCCAATTAGAAGCTATTATAGTGGTCTGAATGAGAGCTATATTTGTCTGGACCAGAGTAGCGGTTGTAAAGTTGAAAAGAAGTAGGCAGATACTACATATGTTTTAAAGGTAGCACCAAAGGATTTCCTAATGGATCAAATGGGGTGGAAGAAAAAATCAATGAAATCAATGAAAGAACTTTTTTTTTTTTTTTTTTTTTTTTTTTGGTACCAGGGATTGAACCCAGGGGTGCTTAACCCCAGTCCTTTCTGGGTTTTATTTTGAGACAGGGTCTCGCTTTAGGGCCTCACTAAGTTTCTGAGGCTAGCTTTGAACTCACCATCCTCCTGCGTCAGCCACCCAAGATGTTTCACGATGCCCAGTGGAAGAGAATAATCTTTGATTGCAAATCTGGGATATTAGAAAAACACTGAGAAAAAAAAAAAAAAAACTTTTAGTTCAAAGAGGGACCTATAGTAAGAATTTAAGATAACTTAAACCAGAACAATAGTAGCCAGTATCAAATATCAAAACATGTAAGTTGTGGCCAAAGCAGTACTTAAAGAGAAATTTATAGGCTTAAATTAAATTTTAATTTTAAAAAAGAAAGAAGTTTTAATGAGTTACAAAAGAGCCAACATAAGAAGTCAGAAAAGGAGTAGCTCAATAAAGTCAAAGAAAGTAAAGGAAGGAAGGAAATATATAAGATTAGAATTTAATAAACTAGAAAATAAACATATAGTACAGATCAACAGAACCAAAAGGTGGTTTTGAAAAGACTGATAAAGGTGATAAACCTCTGGCAAGATTTGATCAAATAACCAAGGGACAAATAAACAAGATCAGGGTTTTATAGCCACTAAAATATATGTCAGAAACAAAGGTGAAAGAAAGACTTGTTCAGATATACAAAGGCTGGATGGATCCCTTACCACCAGACCCACACTGCACGAAGTGTAAAAGGAAGCCTTTCAGCCAGAGTGAGGCGACACCAGATGAAATCTAGACCTTCAGAGTGAGAGTGCCGGAGGGAGGAGCCTTGTGATCACATAAAGACTTCATTCATATTTAATTCTTTTAAGAAGAATATTGGCTATTTAATCACAAATAAAGCAAATGTGGAATGGTTTTTAATGCAGAAAGCATTTGACAATAGCAAAAGGCTAGGAGGAAAGAAAAAATATTATTGGGCTCTGTCTAGATGTGGAACATTATACCATCACTTGAAGATAGGTTGTTAAATGTTTATACCAGACACTCTGAAGTAATCACCAACATAGCAAAACAGAGTTATGCAAAGATTTCCTCTGTCTACCGTAGAGAGCCTCTTACATTATTAGAATGGGAAAGCTTGGTTCTCATGGACCTCAAGACCTAAATTTATATTACACACACACACCACTCATTGAGGTGTTTTCTGAAACAGAGATGCCAGCCTCACTCCTGATCACTGGCTATCATCAATATAAGCAAACCAGGCTTTGAAATGATAGTTTTCTTAGGCAGGGCTTCTATCCCCACAAACCTTGGTAAAAGGAAGGAGTGCAATAGAAAAATGTCCAGTCCACACCACAGATGCCCTTTCATGTACATATCAAATCTTCTCTTAAAAAAAAAGAAATACAATTTTCCCTTGGGCAGGGACCAAATGTTATTTAATTTTTTTTTTATCTTTCAATACTATAGGGTGCTCTTTATTTTGATTTGTGCCTTTTTCTAGAAGTTCACTAAATATTTGCAGAATGAAGGAATAATTGGCTAGAGGCTATGCAAGCCCATGAAGAAGGAGAAGAAATGAATCCTAGAGATGGGAGGGGATTTTAGAGATAGGAAGTCCCCTGCTTTCCCACCTTGCCACTTATATGTCTATGGGCCGAGAATGTTCTTGCCACCTTTTTGAACTGTATCATGACACTGCACTATTTCTATATTTCTGCCATGATTATCCTGGCCTCAAGTCACAAGATCACCTGTACACACATCTAATTACCTTGTTCATCAATCTTGTTCTGCAATGACCTTTTATGGACCAAGAGACTATCCTTTCCCACACCTAACATTGAATAAGAAGTGCATTTATTCACTACATTATGTATCCAGTGTTAGAGTCTTTTGAAAAATTAAGAATTAAAGAAAAAAGAGTTAATACAACTCTCAGTCTTTTTCTAAAAGTCTTCTCTTTTTTTGCATTACATTTCATATTATACTTACAGAGCACACTTTTACATATCTCTGGTTGTATACAAAGTATATTCACAGCATTCATGGCTTCATACGTGCACTTAGAGTAATAATATCCAACTCATTCTACCATCTTTTTTTTTCTTCTTCACCCTTTTGCCCCTCCCTTCACCTCCCTCCCCATTGGCCCTTCTAGGAGGATTAGAGGAACACTAAACGTCTTCTATTTAATACCATCTCTAGAAAAGTTTATTTTCCTTCTCAGTAAGCTACAAATAATGATGTTTGCAAATACTAATTCATAGAGTTTGATTTATTGGTCTCTTTCTCCATTTGCTAAATTATCATGGCTTATTAATATTAATATTAATTATTCCAGAACTCCTTAAGAAACTCTTTATATGCCATAATGCCACCTAGTACTCAAATAACACGAGATTTCACAGTTATCGTAGTTTTTGTATGAAAGAATGGGACAAAAAGGAGTATGAAGAGTTCCACGTTTCAGAGTTGCATGCCTTTATCTCTACCTGTAACTTTGGAAATAGTACCTGGGGGGTGGAAAGTTGGGGTTGGGGACAGAGAATGAAAGTAGGGACAAGAGGTTGAGGTTGCAAGTAGAGAAGGCTGATGGAAGAGGGCTGGACTGTGGTTCCTCTAACCTTTCTTTACTAGCTCCTTATCTCTAGCTGCTGGAATACCTAAGATTCCATTCCAGGATCCTTTTCTTCCAATCAATGCATATAGCTGGGGAAATTTCACTGGCTTTAGAGAATTCAAACACCAACCAAATGCTAGTGACACTTGCCTCTACGATTTTGGCTCAGATATTCTCAAATGTGTAAAACTAAAGTTCCAGTGAATTTTGCAGTAGAGCAGGGCTTGGAAAACTACAGCCTAGGGACTAAGTCAAGCCTGCCACCTGGTCTTATTCAGCCTGTAATCTCAGAATGGGTTTTACACATTTAAGTGACTGAAAAAGAGGTGACACTCAGGAGGCTGAGGCAGAAGGATTGCAAGTTAGAGACCAGGCTCAGAAATTCAGTGAGACCCTGTCTCAAAATTAAAAAGGGATGAAGATGTAGTGGTAAAGTGCCCCTGGTTTCAATCCACAGTACCAAAAAACAAAACAAAATAAAAACAAAAGCCAGCCAAGCAACCAACAAAACAACAACAACAACAAAAATCACAGCCATACTTGTCTGTATTCACTGGGGCTGTTTTTGTGCTTTAGTGGTTGTTATGGTTTGGATGTGAGAAGTCTTCTAAAAGCTCATGTGTGAGACAATGCAAGAAAGTTTGAGGTGAAAAAATTGGGTTATGAGAGTCTTAACCCAATCAGTGAATTAATCCCCTGATGGGGATTAATTGGGTGGTAATTTTTAAAAAAATATTTATTTATTTATTTGCTTTAGTTGTACACAATGCGTTTTACTTTTACGTGGTTCTGAGGATCAAACCTGGGCCGTGTACATGCCAGGCGAGCGCTCTACCGCTGAGCCACAACCCCAGCCCTGGGTGGTAATTTAAGGCAGGTAGGGTGTAGCTAGAAGAGGCTGGTCACTGGGGGCATGACTTTTGGTGTATTTATTTTGTATCTGGTAAGTGGAGTCAGTCCCCTCCACCACCACCACCCTCTCTCTCTTTCTGCTTTATGATCATGTCCTGAGCCATTTTCCTCTGTCACACCCTTCCACCATGATGTTCTGCCTCACCTTGAGCCCCAAGGAATGGAGCCAACCTCCTCTAAAATTGTTCTTGTTAGGTCTTTTGGTCATAGCAGTGAAAAAGCTAACTAAACAGTGGTAGAATTGAGTAGTTGTGAGAGAGTCCTTATAGCCCACAAAGTCTAGGACATTTACTAGCTGGATCTTTATAGAAAAAAAAACATATTTGTCCCACTCTCAAGTACAACTGGAGTAATCCTTTGTGATTTCTGAGAATATACCATAAAAGGTGACGGAATTCCTGCCTTGCCAACTGGAATGCTCAACTTTGAAAGCTTCAGTCTCCACAGAAGCTTGATGCCCTGGTGATCAAGCTGATGCCCTGGGCTCACTGTATTCTAAGAGTGGTCCACAGCTGACCTGCAGAGTCCCTGAGACTACCCAAGAGAGAGCTGCTCCATTCCCCAGCCCCAGATCCCCCACCCCCCGACCACACTGCAATTCAGTGTGGACTCCCACGCCAGCACCACCCAGCTGAGCCTGAACTCTAGACCACAGAAACCATTAGCAACAATAAAGTTGTTGTTGCTTGAAGCTACTACACTTTGGGAGTGATTTGTTATGTCACAACAGGCAACTAGAATACTGCCACTACTTTTTTGCTGGGCTATGATGACAGCTTTTTGCTCACTCCTCCTAAAGCCATCTGTACTACTTTGTGTTGTCATTTCCAATCATCTGTACCCACCTCTGAAAGAGCATTTTATGTATTCATCCATGTCGTCCCTTCCTATAGGAGGAGTATATGTTCTTTTCCCCTTGGTGTAGCCACATAGCTTGCTTGACCAGATGGACATGTGAATGACTTCCAAGCCGATGCATTATGGGAAGTTCCCTTCTTGCCTTCTTCATGAGAAGGGAGCCCCTCAGAGAAGGGCTGCTTCTTCACCCTAGGTCCTAGAATGAGCATCCACGCAGGGCTGGCACACAGTCCACTTGCCACCTAGAGCAGAACCTCAGACTCAGAGCTGCTGAACCTCACCAGATCCATTGATGACATGTGACATGAATGACAAATAACATTTGTTTTTACAAACACTGAAATTTTGAAGTCATTTCTTCCTCAGCACGATGGCAGCAAAATGAGCTTTTACTGTGTGCCAAAACCCTGAGCAGAAATAAGAGCACACTGCTGTGAGTCACTTCTACCCTTTAGCATGGCTTAGGATTCTTTTGTGATCTGATCTCTCAACTCCTGCCATAACCTGACCATCTCTTCCCAGCAATTAATTCCATGTTCATATGCCCTTTGCATACAATACTCCCTCTCCCTGGAATGCTCTTGACTGCCTACCAAATTATATGTACTTTTCAAAACTTCACTGAAGCATCATCTCCTTTTTGAAGTCTCCTCCAGTGGTCCCCAACAGACTCCTAGTACCTTCTCCAGCTTTTGTTTACATACCAGTGAGTACCTGTCTTTGTTAGTGATATTTGTTCACCAGTCCGAGTGCCCTGCTAGACTCCTAATTCCTTTGCAGATAGAGTGTCTTTGCACAAGGCCTAGCACTGAAAACTTCTCAAGGAATGCTGTTTGAACAAATGGCCAAGACAGAAGGAATCCTGGTGGTGAGGGATAGGATTTAAGTTTGGGCTAAATCCTGTTTAGAACATTTCTCATTTCTTGTCTCCAACATTTTCCTACAGAACAAATCAAATTGCAATAAATTTCAAGGGCAAGCTTTAAGCATAAAGGAGTCAAA
The DNA here is from genome assembly GCA_025594165.1 of Tamias sibiricus. Classification (NCBI taxonomy): domain Eukaryota; kingdom Metazoa; phylum Chordata; class Mammalia; order Rodentia; family Sciuridae; genus Tamias; species Tamias sibiricus. Next base: position 93,514,819 of record CM046659.1, read on the forward strand.
CAAAAAATTAGTCTCAAACATTATTGTGGTCTTAGGAGTTCTAGGTTGATTTTATGTATATAAAGCTTATTCTGTTTGTTTAAACAAAACTATTCATTCTGTCATCTACTCCTCTCCATTTATCAATCCTTCCCCCCCCCCCATTGCTGGGGATCCAACCTAGGGATAAACTAAATAAGCACTCTACCACTAAGCTACACCCCCAGCCTGTTTAAGAGTCTTCTTGTCCTCCACCATTTCCACAACCAAATTCCATAACCATTAAATTTCAGGCAAGCAATTTGCAATATCCTAACACACCTTCAAAGAATTGCCCTAGGTTCCTGCCAGAGCAGACACTTATGATTCACCTGCTCACTTAAACCATTTGGGAGTTTCTCAGTGCTGAGTGCAGCTTTGAAGAGAAAGCCATTGAAGAAATGCCTAGTGTGGATCAGTCCCTTCCTAGGAGGGGCAGAGATGAGTGAGGCTTTTCCATTTTTCAGTGCCAACAGCATCACTGCATGGAGCCACAGGCCATTTGCTGATTGATGGGACTGCTTGTCAACAGATCTGGGTTGTCCTTTTAGCACATGGACATGCCGAGCAACCTTAGATGGGTCTTAAATTTTCTGTTCATTTCTTTAAAAACCCTACATGAAAATAATATAGTAACTCTCAGAGACTGGGAGTGTTAATTGGATGTATACTTGTTTTATTTGACTATAATCCTAGTTCTTCCTCTGGCTAGTTCTTTGGGCCTCAGAAAAATAAGTGGTTTGGTAGTAACTGAGAGCTAATGTTCCCTTAAACCTCAGAGAGTCTAAGATTTCATAATGGATTTAGCAGCTGCAGGTTTTTGATGATGTGCCCAGAAATACACATCACAATTGGACTAAGATTGTGAATGCACTGATCTTTCAATAAGGACGGGTAGGAGAAGCAATGAAATTTTGGTGAGGATGAAGTAAAATGCTGGATGTGAACATGTTTTGACAATGTTTATGTATTTTACGCAAAGCCCCACCCATACTAAAGAGTGAAATACCACATTCAATAGCTTCCTATATCCTTAACAAAACTGGTGATTATTTTGTACTAATGGTAGTCCAAAGAAGAAAAAAGAGCTGAAAATAGATTCTTTTAAGAGGCAGAGGCTACTTGCATTTCTCATAGTCTTCTGCCCCCTTGCTCTCTGAATTGGTGATTATCGTCACTGTCTATCATCATCTGATCAGTCTACAAACTAGAAACCCAGAGTCCTTCTGGACCTACCCTCTCCTGCATTCCTGTGCCTGGGCCACTGCTCAGCACCATCCCCCTAGTCCAAGCTGCCATCAGACTTCTGCATTAGTTTGTTCCACCAACATCTATAGGTGCTCCGCCTACCTCCTTCAATTCCTTCCCTATACTTCAAATAGGCTGGGATCCCTTCCAGTTTCTCTCTGGCCCTACTACTGCTGTGTGAACTCCACAGCCCCCTTGTCCTTCTTTTGGTCTTTCAGTCCATTCTCCCTTCCAACACAGGGCCTTCACTTATGCAATTTTGACCCTGGCAGCTCCTATATCTCCCCTCCTAACCAATTCCTCCTCGGGACCTTTCAAGCAGCCCTAGATTATTTCATCAGGAAAGTTGTTCTGGAATCCCAAACAGTTATATCTTCTCACAGTTCCATGACCACACTTGACATTTATTTGTGTGACTGTCTCACATGCGATACACTGCAGTTCCCATGAGACCAGATACCATATTTCTTTTTGTTCATTCACCAGCACCTAGCAGTCTAGGAGCTCAACATTTTTGAAGGAATGAATAGTGTTAGGCATTTTCCTCTTCCTCTGGACTTCTCTTGAGGCACAAGTACCCTAGGGTGAGTACACCCTAAATTATCAGGTCTGTTTTCTTCAGTGGCAATAACCACCAAGAAGCCAACGAGATCATCTAATATTTTTGCTAGCTCCTCCTCCTCTGCCAAGCAGCTAACTATTCCTCAACTCTTTAAGTGTTTTCATCCTGAAATATGGCTTTAATTACCACTTATTAACGGAATAGCTCCCAAATTTCTATCTTCACTTATACCTCTTCCCTGACTCTCAGACTTGTGTAACCAAAAAACCCTTCTTACCATTTCCATTGGTGTGGTAGTGGATATTTTCCATTTTACCTTCCAGATTAAATCTCCAACCATCTCCTTCCTATGCCGTGCCCTGGGAGGCTAGCCTGTATGCTACAACACCAGGCTCTCTGGGCCTGTAGCTACCAGGAGAGGTGTTGGCTATCCAAGAGAAGGCAGGAGAAGAGTGAGGGGAGGGAATGCATCTCCTTGTCTTCCTCATTGCCTGCTCACCATGGGTTAGGTATTTTCCTCTACTGAAGTCAATCCTCCCCAGCAGCTACAGCTACTCTCTGGTTTCTGGTCAGTCCAACCTTTCTCCCATTGTCCCTAAAGACTAGAGGTAGTAATCATTCTGTGCTATGACTTGTCCCAGAGCACTCCGCTACCCTCTTGTTGATTTCCTTGCTCATGTTCTTATATCAGTTCCTTCATTTAACTCTTGATTATCTAGTTTGAGAATCATCTGGTTCTTGCTTTATCCTGATGATAATGAATGATAATGAACACCTACCAGACCCCTCAAATTCAATATGGCCAAAATAAAGCCTATCTCCTTCCTAGACCTTCCAGTCCTCCTTATCACAATAAGCACCAGCGTGCATTCCTGTTCCAGCTAAAAACTTAAGACTCAATTTTATTATAAAATATAATTTTTATGGGCCCTTAGCATTTTTAGACAGATATATTTATCTGTGACTCTTCATTTGTACCAATGACAATGTATAATTAGAAGATTGGGACTTGTTCTGAATGCCGTTTTGTCCGCGCGCAATAAGGATTTCCTAGCATTTCTCACTACACTTTGAATTCTCAATAGCATAACCTTATTCATCTTTGTATCATTATGTAGCTCAGAATTTGAAATATAGTAGAAGCCCCCAAAGTGTATGTTGGGTTTATGAGTTAAGATTTGTTAGGTAATGGTCTAGTTAATGGAACCCTTTTTGTTCTCATGCATTTAAACTTGTAATAAAAGGATAAATCTTTCATCTGATAGTACTATACATTTTGTATGATCTTAACTTGCATGGAGATAATTCTTTCTCAGTCTTAATATTCTATGACTCTTAGTTTGATTTCTTCTAAAGTGCAGGGCATGAAGATTAAGTAGGAATGTTTTTGGCTTTTGAGATATTTTTGAGCTGAATGAAATTTGCAAAACTACTGGGAGACTTTTACACGCATATCTGTTATGTGACCCGGTAGAAGGAAATGTGCATTAAAGAAAAAAAGGAGGAGCTAAGTATAAATAATAAACATGCTGGGAGGTCAAATTGAGAAGAGGAAGAGGAAGGCTGGGAATGGGAAGACTGAGAAAAGGGAATATTTCACATTAGCTCTGAAGGAGCTAAGCATTTTTCCTGATGTCTTTAAAAGAACTTTTAACCATTTTTGGAGAAGAGATGATTGTGGCTATTTATGAACATCGCGTTGCTAGGTGACACCATGGGATGAGCACCATGCTAACCTATCACTCACTGACTTCCAGAACTAGCAGTGAGGGGCTGTACAGGGTGGGGACAGAATCCAGGGAGGCATGCAGGAGCCTCATGCAGCAAGGCATAAGTGTCCTGGTTGGTTGAATCAGTTTTAGAAAGACCTTCATTTCTCTCTCTCCAATCCAGTAAAATGATCTGTTCAGGATCTTAGGTCCAGCCTTTCCCCTGCTCTCTCATTAGGGACCCCTGGCTGCTTAGCAGCCTTTTTCTCAATTATGACATTTGGCCTCCTTTGGGAGAAAGGCAGATCTGTTTCCTACAGAAGCCAAGTCGGGAAGTCACCAGGGAGGAAACTGAGAAGCCAGGCTTCCCGTGCAGCAAGTCTGAGAACAGGCATTTCCTTCTCAGTCAGTAGGTGCACGCGCATCGTGGGAATGTGTGGGAGGCCGTGCATCTGCCCTTGAGTGTGAGTCCGGGCTCCAAGGATGGCGCTGTGTGGAAAGACTCACTTCCAATCAGCTGCCTGCCTGCCAGAAGCCAGAGTCTTAGCAACAATTCAAATACATTTTTAGCCATTTTGAAATAATAGTGACAGTAATTTAAATACATTTTAGCCATTCTGAAATAATAGTGACCTGAGGCAAAGTCAATCACCATTTTGAAATACACCAGGTAAAAACCAGGCTCCTGATGTACATTTGCCTAATAACCACGGACTTGGACTGGGAGTCCCCAGGTTCACAACTAGCTAGAATCAATGAATGGCCACTAGCAGAATATTAGCCAGCATCCTGAGGGTATTGAGAATTTATGAACGCTTTGGGGCAGGATGGTATGTGGGCATGTGTTACGTAACCCGTCCCCTAAAGCTACTCCCACCTTAGGGACAAGAGCAGGCATATATTTGCAAAGTAGACACTTTGAGCCCCATCCAAAGAACTTACTAAAATTAGAATGCCTTTCACCCCACCTGTCACAGAGGCCACAGTGAGTCTAATACACCTCCTAGTGGCCATGACTTTGCTCTGTCCTGGTCCCTTCCTCTTCCTGCTGCTGTTCTGCTGCTCCTTGAAGAGCTGGGCTGTGTTACTCTCCCTCCTGGGCTCTCCCCTCACTTCTGCTGCTGATGTCTCTACCACTGACAGTTCTTTGGCAGTTTTCTGAATTAGAGAAGAGGTTTCCCAAGGAGACTGGTTCTTGAATGCCACTGCTGTCTAGAGCCCCTGCATCACCTTAGGCAAAAATGGTAAAGGATATTTCTCAGCATGAATAGAAAACAGATGACTGCTCCAAATGGACCATTTGGGGAAAAAAAAATGTCCCTTCTTCCTGCTGACACCACTGCCCAGCAAGGCAAATGGCTTGGCAAGAGAAGTCAGGGCTGGGCATCTGTCCCTACATATCCTCTCAACTTGGTGGGTGCCCTGTGAACACCATATGTGGTAGCCTTGTGTTTAACAGAGATCAGATGCTCATTTAAAAAAAAAATGTTCTATTGTGGAAAAATTCAAATCTATACAGAGTAGGTGGAATGAACTGAGATGCTTCCATAAAGGGAAAGCTCTTGAAAGCTGTTAAGTTGCCCTGAGATTTAGAAAATACAAGAAAGGCAGGATAAACTCTCCATTCTTTCCCTTCAGATGCCAGTTTTCAAAATAGCGAGGTGGTTCAGTAAAATCCTTCAAAAGCAGCCAAGGAGAATTGAGGGGTTTGAGGTGTTTCAATATCTTACAGATATTATCTTTATTAATGTTCAAATTGTCCTATCTTTGATCAGTAGAAATTCATATGGTTTGGCTTCCCCAGGATTGTCTCTGTGTTATTATTGCTGCTGCTATACTTTCATTTATTTATTCATTCATCAGTCATCAAATCTTCTTCTGTTCATTTTAACATATATTCCTACATATATTGTTGTTATTCTACTATAAAGCAAAGCTTTCCTTTTCAAGCATTTATTATTTATTTCATTTTATAAGTGTGGACTCCTATGTTTTCAAAGGGTTAGAGCATATTATTATTGTTATTTATTTGATTATCTGTTGTCCCAAATTTGGCCTGTGTGATTCCCTTCCAAAAGCTTCTGTCATGTGCCCATTGTTCTCTGAGCATCTCCTTACTTTCTGGAATCACAGATGTTCCAGTCTCATTTTGAACATTCCTGTCCCAGTCCTGAGACCAGTCATTTCTCCAGTGAGCTCTAGTGGAGGGAAGTGTTCAGAAATCAAGAGCTAGGCACTAGGTGCATGGCTGTTGTGAGGTTGTTACTTCTGCCAGAACTTCTCAGTGGACAGATCCAGGAATAAATGTACACATACACATATTCACACATTTATATCTCTGTCCATCTCTTGAATAAAAATTGAGTTCATTCTGATATCTCTACTTCCACATGTTTGTAAGTGTATTCTTCAGTAAAGCGACACTTAGATCTTGTCATCCTCCCTATGTCCTTATTTGTTCATTCTTTCTCCACCCTACATAGCATATAGTCCCGTGTAGGCCCTATACCTGCCACTGAGATGCTACTACTGTCAATGGCTTAACTTCCTTACATGAGTCTCCAGCAACCTCAGGGATACCAGGCACATCTTCTCACCCAACTCCCTGGCCTTCAAAAATTTTTGAACTGAACTAGAAAGGAACAGAGGGAAAACAAATGTGATATGATGGAGGGAGGAGAAAAGAAGGAAGGATTAAACAAATACAGAAATGAAGGAATGAAGGACGGATTAGCGTTCTTTTTTTTTTTTTTTTTCAAGAAGGAGTCTATAGAAATAATCAAACTCTCCAAAGAATCCATGAAAATGACTAAGAGATATCACTTACATAGCTCATGGAAACATAGTTAAATGTTTTGGAGTTCTCAGATGAGAAAAATGCAGATGCTTCCCAACTTGTGATGGGGAGAAATTCATTGTAAGTGGAAAATATCCCAAATTGTCAATGCAACTTCCATCTGCTGAACCTACCTAACTCAGCCTACCTTAAATGTGCTCAGGACACTTATTAGCCTACACTTAGGCAAACTCAACTTCACAAAGCTTACTTTAAAATAAAGCATTGAATAGCTCCTGTATTCAATGAATATTGAATTTTGTATTGAAAGTAAAGCACAGAATGGTTGTTTGAGGACTCGAAGTACTGTTTCTATGGAATGCATTTTGCTTTCACAACAACATAAAATTGAAAAATCTTATATCAAACCATGGTAAGTCAGGGACCATCTGAATTTTAAAAGAGCAGGGTATTATAGTTTCAGATGTTCTTTAATTTTTAGAGCCATGGTTAAAGTAGTAACTATGTAGGGAGGTGGTTCCCTACAGTCCTTCAAAAGCAGCCAAGGAGATTTGAGAGGCTTTCATGTGTTTCAATACAGTACAGATAAAATCTTTATTAATGTTCAAATTATCTTATCTTTGGTCAGTAGAAACTCACACAGTTTGGCTGTAGTAAGGTAGTAAGTAATGATTTGATGTGATATGGGGAAAAATGATAAAACCTCTCCATATATTTATTTTTAATTTAAAATTTGGAAAGAAATTAAACTGTACAAATTCTAAGCACTGAAGTCTTTGTTAGTTCGTCATGTTACACAGATGCTAACCCAGGTGAAGTGAGACAAGCCTAGAAACTCACCATTTCAGAGGCCTGTCCTGTTGGCAATGAATGGCTGTTTCCATATACCTAGTTAAAGGAACTAAGAGATAATATTATTTCATTTTAAACAAAGAAACCATGTTAAGATAGAGAAAAGGATTTTTGCAGATTCTTGAAAAGAAACTTGGGATTGCAGAAAACAGTGTTAGTATAAGCACATGCTTACACACAGCAAATGTTGGTACCATAGAAGCTCTGTGACAGCGACATAAGATTCAAACAATGACGACTTAAAGTCCGTCCAGAGAATCAAAGGATGTCAAAAACACCTTTTCTTGTGTGAATTTCTATCCCCTACCCTCAATACTGACTCTTATTGTTATTTAAAATATTAGCCAGCAAGCTTAGGCAGATTTAAAAAAAAGAAGAAGAAGAAAAAGAAACAGATGATCCAAATGTGAAGACAAATCTCTACATTTTCTCCAGAACTGTTTAAATTTATGTACTGTCATACTCAGTCCAGTACCATATATACATTTTCTAAACTCAATAATAGGTGTTTAAAAGATTCTTTTCTTTGCTATTAATTAAAGAGGTTTTAAAATTATCACTGGGAAACCTTTTCTAGGTTAAGATGACTGAAATGATGCAAAGAAACTGACATGGCAATGCCATAAACTGCACTCTGATGTTAGAAGTTTCTCTTGAAAGACACAGAAATCACTGCTGATAAAATGCAGATATAAAAATAAGAAAAACTTATGTAGAGTGGACGTTTGCCATCCAGTCAGATCAGGCATGGGTGAACTGTGGCCCACTTTGTGAAACTGGGCCGTCACTGAATTCCGTAAATACAGTGTTGCTGGAACATAGCCACACTCACTTGCTTATGTGCTGTCTACAGTTACTTCCGTCCTACAGTGACAGACTTAGTAATTAGTGACAGAGAGCATAAGTGGACTGCAAGGCTCAAATACTTACTATTTATTCTTTTACAGAAAAGTCTGCTGACCCTTGAGTAAGATGAAAGGAAAATGGCCCTATATATTATTTCCTGAAATATTTTAATGATGAAAATATGCAAAAGTCTTTTTGCGTGCATCTGTACGTAAAGTTCTATTAGAAAATATATAATTTCAGTAGTAAATGACATTTTAATTTAACAAACACCAATGTGCATTGAAGGTTTGTGTGCATGTAACCACTGAAAGGAGTGGCTGCTTTGACCCAAATAAATAAAGGAGTCTGGAGTTACAAATATAGCACCATATAAAACTCATTCTCCACATGATTCATAGGCAAGCTATTGCTCCAAAAATGGGTGAGGCCAGGAATTTACAGAGAGTCACCAGATGTGATCAATAAAATAAATACATAAACAAAACTGTGATTATTTGTGCCTCAAAATTTTTTGTTACTTACCTGTACAAAAGTAATTGACTATAGTTTCCAGTCTATCAGCGGGTATGGAAAATTCTCAGTCATTATCTCTTCAAATGTTTCTTTAGCCCCAATTTTCTCTATACTTTCTTTCTGTTGATCTAATTATAGACCCCCACATTTTTACCACACAATATATATGTGTGTGTATATATGTATATATATATGTGTGTGTGTGTGTATATATAACATATATATATATATAAAACTCTGTGCTTCAATCTAAATATTTTCTTCTGATCTACTTACAGATGTTTTAAATGTGTGCCTAATTTGCTTTTAAACCCACCCATTGAAATCTAGGGTTTTTTTTTTTAGTTTTATTTGATTATTTTTTATACTTTCCAATTCCCTGCCAATGTTCTTAGATTTGTCTTTTAGTCAATTGAACATATTAATCATGTATATTTTAAGTTCATACTTAATAGCTTCATTGTCCAGATCCCTTGGTTATTTGTTATCTATCCTGTGGGGTTTTTTTCCTCTTGATGTTCAATTATGCCTTCTCTTTGCCTGGTAATTTTTTTAATTGAGATCTTGACATCAAAGAAATATTGTAAAGCTCTAGATTATGTTTTCCTCCTCTAATAAATTACACGTTTTCTGAAGCAGGTATGTAAGTAAGGAGTAATATCAATTACAGATCATCTTAATTCAAGTAGGGACTGAAATGATGTGCAGCTGGGCTTTAGTCCTTGTGAAGGATGATTTATTTCTAACACATTTCACCCTAAGGGGTTAGTCCCTGCAGTATTTACCAAGGCCCCTTCTCTGATTCTCATTGCCCAGTCCAGTGACTCTGTTGAGAGCTGCTTTAGGCTTTCAGCCCTCACAATGAAGACTGGCATTACCCGACAGGAACAAGAAGCTCTAACTTCCATACTCACCTCCCTGGGCTTCCCTGCTCTTGAGGAGGAGATTCCTTACCACCTTCATATCTCTCTATTACCTTCAGATTTAGAAAGTTTTTTTTTGGTTTTAATTTTTATAGAAGTTTTAAATAAGAAAATCCTTCTAAAACAACTTAGTCCACCAAAGCTGGAAGCAAAATTCCTTGAAAGGGAAAGATGATGTATGAGCTTTCGGTTTTTGGTTTTTTGTTTTGTTTTGTTTTGTTTTTAAGTACTGGGGATTGAACTCAGGGGTACTCAACCACTGGGCCACATTCCCAGCCCTTATTTGTATTTTATTAGAGACAGGGTCTCACTGAGTTGCTAAGTGCCTCACCTTTGCTGAGGCTGGCTTTGAACTTGAGATCCTCCTGCCTCAGCCTCCCAAGTGTTGGGATTACAGGCGTGTGCCACCACGCCTGGCCCCTGAGCTTTCGTTTTATGAAGGATCAGATGTACCAAATTTACTGTTCCCTCTGATGCCATATGGTTATTGACAGTATACACCCTTGTAGTTTTTTTTTTTTTTTTTTAATAAATTTTCTTCATTTGTGCTTTCTCCTCCTCTTCCTCCTTCTTCTTGTTTTTAATACTGGGAATTGAACCCACAGGTGCTTTACCACTGAACTAGATCCCCAGGCTTTTATAATTTTATTCTTAAATTTTGAGACAGGGTCTCACTAAGTTGCCCAGGCTGGCTTTGAGATTATGATCCTCCTTCCTCAGCCTCCTGAGTCCCTGGGATTATAGATATGCAACACCAAGCCTGACTTGATCCATACTTTTAAGATAAAGATAAAGTTTAACAATCAAGTAAGACAGGTAACGCTTTTTAGGAGTACGGTTTTTTTTTGTTTTGTTTTGTTTTTGTTGTTATTTTGAGAAGGGGTGTCATCATGTTGTTTATTGAACTAGCAATCTTCCCATCTTGGCCTCTTGAATTGTGGGGATTACAGATGTGCAACACCACACCCAGGCAGGAACCACTTTAAAAAAAAAAAAGTGCTACAGAGAAATTTGCAAAGGAGCATTTGTAAAACATTTCCATCATTTTAAGATGTCATTGTTGAAAATGATAACAGTTTAGCCCTTATAAATTCTCTCATCTATATAAAGTTGAAAAGAATCATAGCTTGCTAACCTATTTAAATTTTTCTAACAGAAAAAAAAATTCAGTGAGTCTTGAAGTCATTTGCTAAAAGTAAAAAATGTAGCATCTTCTAATTATTTGTCTAACAGCAGAAAAAATGGAAATTTACTAACTTCTAAATTTTCCCTTCTGCAGTCCCACTCTCCCAAAATCCTTTGCATAACTGGTAGTTGGGATTAAAAATAATAAGAACTGTTGTTTAATAAACATAGCCAATGATGAACTTCTTTCATTTGGGTTTACATAGCTCTGGGAATTTTTTTTTCTAATTATAGCAGCCATTTAACATCAAGTATAAAAATAAGCTAAATTTAGAACCAGACATTTGAAGCATATTCAGTTAACTTACATTGACAATTTTTTAATGAAATTGATTTTGTACTGTTTTAATACATGTTATTTAAAAATATTTTATCATCATTCTTTTTAGATGTTAATTAGCATGCAAACAATGTGTAAGTATTATAGTATACATATCATTTACAAACAAACTTACATATGTAAGGAGTAATGCTTAAAAATATTTAATGATGTGATCCAAAAATGTGAATGCTACTTTTCTAGGGATTATACCAAGAGTCAACATATACAAAAAAATAATAAAGAAAGAAAGAAAGAAAGAAACCCAAATGTTTATATTTCAAAGAAAAGCAGTCAAACTGCTTCAACAACAACAACAAAAACAGCTGGGTTAGCATTCCTTTGAGTTGCAGAGCCAGGCGGAAGTTTAGCTTCTGCTTCAAATTACTTCGTTTTGTTTTTAGACAAGGCACCAGGGTTTCCACAAAGCTCTCTGGAGGCCAGAAACTCAGCCATCCCATGGTAGCTAGAAGCACAAGTTTTGAATTCTGGTGAAGTTGTGTGAACTCAGGGAAGTTAAATACATTTCACACACCCCAGTTTTCTCATGTATAGGACAGGCTAATTAGTAGCCACATTTTGCTTATTTATTTCTGCCAGCTAGGCATCCTCCAGTTTATAACTGTTGTTCTTCTGACCACATTGGGAATCTCTATGGAAGCCAAAGCATGCAATCTTTTCTACACCTTGGCAGAGCACCAGTGGCTATGGTGGGACTGATTGCTCAGTATTAATGAGGAAAGTAAAGGATCCTACCTAGGGCATTGCTGGAGTATCTCCTTTCCAGTCCTAACACTTTGTCCTTGTCAATTCTGTAAGCCAATGAAGAGTCTTCAAATAAAACTCTTTTTCTGCCTAAATTAACTGGAATCACTCCTAATGCTTGTCTCCAAGGATCTTGACAGACATGCTATCTCTCTGATTTAACTGTTTATTTTCAAAATGATCATACAGAAATAGTTCAACTACTTTTTTGGTGCACAGCAAATTCCACCTATGTGAATTCATGCACCACCACCATCAGGATACAGAACAGGTTCCTATCTGGCAAACTGCCTTCTGCCGACTTACCCTCCTCATGTGCACCATCCAACAGTCAGACTGAATCCAGAGTAGAGATCTATTGTTTGTTCAGTTCTCAAAATTAGGATCAGATCATGAATTCAACTAGGGGGTGAGCCTAGTAGTTCATAAACAACTTTATGGGGTCCCTTTTCAGAGTTCATTTCTCTCTGCAACTTTTCAGTAATTCTGGTTCTCAGAGCCTCCTCTTTCATCCTCTGACAGAATTCAGAGGTTTTAGTCACCCCATTCTACCATCCATGGAACCAGGTGGTAGAACACTGGGGCGGGGAGAGAAGAAGAGAGGAGAGGAGAAGAGAACAGGAGGGGAGGGGAGGGGCAGGGTCACAGCTCTCTGGACTGGGGAGGAAGAATCCTTTTCCCCACAGTTTTGGCTTCAGCTGAATTATAGCCTCTATCTCTGCTTCCATAGAATTGCATGGTACAAGAAAATGGAAAGGAGGGAAGAAAGGGAGGGAGATTTCTGCATCCTTTCAGTTTTATTAGATTCCTTTTTGCTCTAGAGCCAAAACTAGAGGGTTTCTCTTCTTTCTCTCTAGTCACTCTAATGCCCACTCTCTAGTCTTCAGTTCAAGACTGCAAGGAAAATATTGATAAGCACCACCACTTTGAATTCTGGTGTTCTTAATTCTTCCCTCTTCTACTTAACTTCCAGAACCCTCAGATAGCTGCTTTATACATTCAGTCCTGGATTTATAGTTGTATTTACTGGGAAATTCCCTGAGTTTTTGTAAAGACTCAAGCGATATTGATACCATGTATCAGAATGCCTAATACAAACTGAAAGATCATTAAATATTAGGTACTATTATCTTCCGTTATGAGATGAATTATTAACATCATATTTCTTCTTATAAACAATTATGCCCAGGACTGTGTTTGATATTGCCATCTCTGGAAAAGACTTTCCCTGAAACATTTCTCCTCCCCTCCTTATTTTCAACGTGATTTAGAGCTCAAGTTAGTTAAAGTTAGGATAGCCTGTTTTCAAATGGTATTTATGCTACAAAACAAAGTAATTTGAAGATACTGCCAGAGCTCTATCATTTTAGATCAAATGGAGACATTAGGAATGGGTAAGCTCTGGTTCAAGGATGCTGTCTTTCTTTTTTTCTGAGTCCTCATTTGTAAGCACAAAGCAATTAATGTGGAGATTTCCGGAGTTTTTTGTTTTCTTCATAACTCAGACCAGTGAAAAGAAAATAGGAAGTAGAGTCTAAAGAATTCAGTTCTTCTAGACCAGGAGTTGGCAAACTATAGCTCATGAACTAGACAAACTCAGTCCACCCAGCACCTGGAAATACATACAGGCATATACAAAGTAATGATGTAATTAGCAAATAAAGTATTTTTGGGAACACAGGCACACTCATTTCTTTATATATTATATATATGTATGGTTATGCAAGAGAAGCTGGACTACTAAACCTAAAATATTTACTACATGATTCTTTACAGAAAATGTTTGTGTTGAACATCCAAAAGAATCAACAGAAAACCTCCTGTTACTAATAAGTGAAAGCAATGTTGGAGGATACAAAGTTAATATCCTAAAAAAAAAAAAAAAAAAAAAAAAAAAAAAACACTCTCCTATATTCCAGAAATGAACAAACAGAATTTGAAATTAAAGTTACCATTTACAGTAGTATCCCCCATAATGAAATTGTGTAAGCATAAATTATAAAAAAAAGTCTAAGATCTACATGAAGAAAGCTATAAACCTGTGATGAAAGAAATCAAAGCACTGGATAAATAGAGAAAGATTCCATGCTCATGGTGAGGAAGACACAATATTGTCAAGATGTCAATTCTTCTCAACTTGATTTACAGATTCAGTGCAAAAGCCTAGCATGTCATTTTGTGTATAACAACAAACTGATTCTAAAGTTTATATGGAGGAGCAAAAAACCCAGCATAGCCAATATATTACTAGAAGAGAAGAGTCGCACAATACTGAAGAAAGACTGGCATGATCCAACCTCAAGACATAGGAAAGCTATATTCATCAAGTCAGCATGGTGTGGGTGAAAGAACAAACACCGCAGAGCAGAACAGACTGCCCAGAAACAGACCCACAAAAATATCACCAACTGATTTTTTGACAAAGGAAAAAGCAGTACAATAATGGATACCCAAATGCAAAAAAAAAAAAAAAAAAAAGGCTGCAAATAGATCACAAAACCAAACATAAAATGCAAAATTATAAACTCCTAGAAGGTAACATAGAAGAAATGCAGATGGTCTTGGTTTTTGGTGATGGCTTCTTTTGATGCAATACCAGAGGTCTGATCCGTGAAAGAAGGAGTTGATAAGCTAAACTGCATTGAAATTTTAAAAATTCTGCTCTGTGGAAAATACTGTCAAGAGAAAGAAAAGATAAGCCACACTCTGGGAAAAAATGTTTGCAAGATATATCTGGTAAAGGACTGTTATCCAAAATATATGAAGGATTCTTAAAACTCAACAGTAAGAAAACAACCCAATTTTTAAAATAGGCCAAAGACCTTAACAGTTAGCTCACTAAAGAAGATAGTTAACTGGGGGGCTGGGGCTATGGCTTAGAGGTAGAGCACTCGCACTCGTCTACCATGTGTGAGGCCCTGGGTTTGATCTTCAGCAAACACCACATAAATAAAATAAAAGTATTGTGTCCACCTACAACAACAAAAAAAATATGTTAAAAAAAAAAGAAGATAGTTAGCTGGCAAATAAGTACCTTTGCTCTATGTCATATGTCATCAGAGAAATACAAATTAAAATGACAATGAGATACCACTACACACATATTCAGAATGGTCAAAATCCATAACACTGGCAACACCAAATACTGGTGAGGATGTGGAACAACAGGAACTCTCATTTCTTGCTAGTGGAAATGCAAAATAGTACACACACTTTGTAAGGCAGCTTGTTGGTTTCTAACAAAATTAAATGTAAATTATATTCTTATCATACAAAACAGTAATCCAGAGGTGAAAACATGCAAACGAATGTTAGAAGCAGCTCTGTTCATAATTGCCCAAACTTGGAAGTAACCAAGATAGCTCTTATTAGGCAAAATGGGTAAATTAACCGTGGTACATTCAAACCACAGAATGTTATTCAGAGCTGAACATAGATGAGATAAACTGGGCATGGTGGTGCACACCTGTAATCCTAGTGACTATGAGGCTGGGGCAGGAAGATCACAAGTTCAAGATAAGCCTCAGCAACTCAGAGAGACGCTATCTCAAAAGTAAAAAAATGCTGGAGATATAACTTAGTGGTAAACTGCCCCTGGGTTCAATTCCTAGTGCCATAATCAATCAATCAATTATCACATGAAAAGACACAAGAATTTAATTGTATATTACTAAATGAAAGAAGCCAATCTGAAAAGACCACATACTTTATGATTCCAAGTATATGATATAATGGAAAATGCAAAACTATGGAGGTAGTAAAAAACAACAACAACAACAAAAATGGTTCCCAGAGATTGGGGGAAGAAGAGAGAAAAAATGCACAGAGGACTTTTTTTTAAGAGCAGCTTAATTTTCCAGAAAAATTGAGAAAAGTGTAAAGAGATATTCCATATACCCTCTACTGTCATACATGTACAGCCTGTAGGATGCATAGGGTTTTTAGGGCAGTAAAAGTACTCTGTTGGGTACTATAACAGCAGGTACATGTCATTATGCACTTGTTCACACCAATAGAATATACAACCCCTAGTGTAAATTTGGACTTTGGGTGATAAGAGATGTGTCAATGTAAGTTCATCAATTGAACAAATGTACTACTTTGGTGGGAGATATTGATAGTGGGGGAGGCTATACTTGTATAGGGGAAGGGACATATGGGATAGCTCTGTATATTCCTCTCAATTTTACTGTTAACCTAAAACTGCTGAAGGACTTTAAGAAATATCACCCCAAAATATATCACTTTGATGTGATGATTGCTTCAAACTGAGCATCCTTGGGGAAGAGTGGTACAGAAGATTTCCCTGGGCCTCTTTTATCTGCCTAAAGACAGATTCTCTGAAAGGAATCAGTCATGAATCTCCTCCACAGAAAACTTATCAGAAAAGAGACACCATCTCCAATCACCTGTACTTCTGAGGACTGTTCCAAGATAACTTAATCACCAGAGAGACTTTTATCTGCATAACAAGACACCTTTATCAACTACACCTTTTTTCTTTTCACCTTCTCATAACCACCCCCAAGAAGCCCAAAGCCTTATCTCAGGGTGCTAAAGGAGCTTCAGCCATCTGACCCTTTTTCTTATATATATTTTGTGGGTCTCCCATGCATATATACATAACTAAATATGATTTTTCCCTGTTCACCTGTCTGGTGTCAATTTAATTCATAGCTCAATCAAAGAATATAGGAAAACAATTTTATATTACGGTCCTTATTCTAGACATGCCTTTTTGGGAAAATAGTTTCCCCTACCCCCTGTGGGTATGTTAGTTTTCCCCTTTATATAAAAAGAAAGAGCTCAATTAGATGATCTCTAAGGTCCTGTCAGTGCCCAATGTGCTATGGTTCTGCCACTATTGTTAAAGCCTGTGTGTGACCCGACATCACCACTGGTTGATCATAAACTTTTACTTAAGAGGAATTTCAAACACATTTGAAAGTAGAGAGAATAGTATAACAAATCCTCAGGGACTCATCACCCATCTTTAAGAAGTATGAGCTCATAGCCAACCTCATTTCATCTATTCCTTCCCATATTACCTACCTCCATCCCACTGGATTTTATAAAAGCAAATCCTAGACAGCATCCTGTCATCCATAAATAAAGTGTACATCTACAGGAGATAAAGCCTCTTTTGTAAATGTCACTATACTATTTTAAACATTTTTTATCAAAATAAAATTCATGTAACATAAAATTCACCATTTTAAAGTACATAGTTCAGTGGTTTTATGCATGTTTACAATGTTATTCTTTACCACTGGCAAAGCCAGCCTTCACCACAGTGAGTATGGGAAGGTGGAAATTTTAGTACACTTTAGTCACCCCCTGAAAGAAATCCCTTACCCAATAGTAGCCACTTTCATTCCCTTCTCTTTCCATCCTCCCAACCACTTATATTCTTTCTGATTTTCCTATTCTGGATATTGCATATCAATTGAATCATAATATAAGACGCTCTTTTGGTCTAGCTTCTTACACTAGCAAACTATTCTCAAAATTCATCAATTTTTTTTTAAATATTTATTTATTTGCTTTAGTTGTACACAATGCGTTTTATTCAATGCATTTGATTTGTATGTGGTGCTGAGGATCGAACCCGGGCCGCCCACGCGCTAGGCGAGCGCTCTACCGCTGAGCCACAATCCCAGCCCCAAATTCATCAATTTTGAATCAGTTGTCAGTACTTCATTCCTTCTGATGGCTGAATACTATGCCATTGTACGTGTGTATCTCATTTTGTTCCTCATTCATCAATTGATGGGCAGTTGTGTTGTTCCCTCCACTTCTTGGCTATTGTGGTTAATGATGCAATGAGGATGGATTTGTGTATAATTTTTTAATGGTGGCATATGTTTTCCTTTATGTTGGGTACCATTATGGTTTGGATAAAAGATGCACCCCCACCCAGAAGCTTATATGGCAATGCAGGTATGTTCAGAGATAGAATGATTAGATTATGTGAGCTGAAACCTAATCAGTAGATTAATCCATTTGATAGGTTAATAATTTGAATGAATTACTGGGTGGTAACTGTAGGCAGGTGGCATGTGGCTAGAGTAGGTGGCTCAGTGGAGATGTGCCTTCAAGGATTTTATTTTGCCTCCTGCTCTTTGTTCTCTCTCTCTCTCTCTCTCTCTCTCTCTCTCTCTCGCTTTCTCTCTGCTTCCTGGATGCCTTGAACTGAGCAGCTTTCCTCTGCCACATCCTTCTGCCATGATGTTCTGCCCCACTTGGGGCCTGGAGCAATAGAATCAGCTGACCATGGACTGAACCTCTGAAACCATAAGTCCCAAATAAGCTTTTCCTCCTGTAAATTGTTCTTGTCAGGTATCTGGGTCATAGAAACGACATCCTAACTAACACAAGATTGTACCTAGGAGTGGAATTACTGGATCATATGGTAATTCTTCATTAAGCTTTCTGAGGAATTACCAAAATGTTTTGCAAAGTGGCTGCATCATTTAACATTCCCACCGGCAATATATGTGGTTTTGATTTCTCCACATCCTTCCTAACACTTGTTATTTATCCATATTTTTTATTATAACCATTCTAGGGGGTATGAACTGACATATTTTGTGGTTTTGATTTACATTTCCCTAATAACTAATGATATTAAGTATCTTTTTTTGTATTTATTGGCCATTTTATATAGATGTTTTTGGAAAAGTGTCTTTTCAAATTTGTTACCCGTTTTTAATTTAGTTGTTTGTCTTATTGTTGTCACATTTAAGAGTTCTTTATATATTTTGGATCCTCAACCCTGTCAGATATACGATTTGAAGATTATTTTCTCCCATTCGGTGGATTTTCTTTTCACTTTCATGATGGTGTCTTGATGCACAGAAGTTTTAATGTTGATGAAATCTAATTTATTTTTTCTTTTGTTGTGTTTTTAGTGTCATATTTAAGAAACTGTTGCTTAATCCAAGGTTGCAACATTATTATTATAACTAAATAAATTATAACAATTTCCTAACATCAAATTTGTAGTCAATAATCATATTTCCTTGATGATCTTATAATGCCTTTTGCAATTGGTTTTTGTTTATAGATTCGATTGATGATTAAATAATTCAAATGAGGATTTAAAAGGTGGCATCTGGTGATGTCTCTTTTAACCAAACAGTTCCTCCTCTTACTCTTTTTTCCTTGCCACTCATTCTTTGTACAGGTAATCAAAAATCCATTCTGGATTTTGCTGATTGCCCCCAAGGTATCATTCATTCACCACGTTTCTCTATTTCCTGGGTTTCCAAGTAAATAAAGAGTTAGAGCTAGAAACTGGATCAAATTCAATTTCCATATTTTGGCAAAATGATTTCCTAACTGGTGCCATAAAATTTCTACTGCATTCTATTGGAAATTACATATCTCTCATTTTCTAATCCTAACATTTATTAGAGAGAGCCAAGGGCTGTGGCCCACTCCTGTAATCCCAACTTCTCTCGAGGTTCAGCCACAAGGATGGCAACTTTGAAGCCAGTCTGAGCAACTTAGCAAGACCCTGTCTCAAAATAAAATATAAAAAGGGCTGGGGACATAGAGAACCCCTGTATTCAATACCCAGTACAAAAAAAAAAAAAAAAAAAAAAAAAAAGATTGATAAGTGAATTCAGATGTTTTTAGTTTGACCTATATAGTCCCCCACCCTTGTTTCATGGTTTTAGGGAGTCATTAATTAATGATCATTGCCTAGATTCATTGCTTCATTAGAGGTTGCAAAATGCAGCAGACTCATTTGATCAAATGGCTATTGTCCACTGAATTTTGAAACTTCTAAATGGATTATTTGTTTAGAATAATACTAAACTACTGATTCTTCTCTGTGTTTACTCTCTTCCTTATACTCTGATTTTTTTAAGTTCTTTACATTTTTTTTTAGTTAAGTTGCAGCTTAGATTATTTGGTTCATCTCCATAGAATTGTCTTGCAATTTGTTTACAATCTGGTTTCAGTACCCCAGGAAATCAGTGCTGATAAGTACTGTTCTGGACATTGTTTACACTGACAACCCTTAGAATAATTATAAAATCTCCTGATGGTCTTCTCTGTCCCTCTTTTCTTTCCTGTTTCAGATTCCTCAATTTCCATACTTGTTCCTTTCATTTCCCCAATATACATATCTTTTAGCTTTCAAAGACTTTCTAAAGTTTGAATGAACTAGGAGGAGCTTTACACTAGAGTGTAAGGGACTTGCTCTTTTGCTTCTTAACAAGTGTGCGTTTTAAAGGGGAAATTTGTAACACTTTCTAAACCCAAAGAAATGAATCTCTGGTGACAGAATGTCAAACTCCAGTGCTAGAGATATTTTTCAAACCATAATTTTCTCGGAGAAACATCACTAATCACAGATTTTTTTTTTTTTTTTTTTTTTTTTTTTATCTTGAAAACAGAATCTAGCCTGTACATGCATCTACTCTTGGGTGATAACCTCACTGTTCTCAGATGCTCTATGTTCTTTTACTAAAGCCTCCCAGGTCTCTTGTATGTCTTGAGAGCCACAGCATCAAATGAATAAGTAGTAGACAGGATAGGACGGATGCTTATGACCATTTCAGCTTAACAAAATAGATTTAAGTTTACATGTTAGAGAATTTAGACTTTTTTGCCACTCCCTTGATAAAATAACACTTAAAATAGCTTATTCATTATGGATTGCTTTCACTGAAAACAACAGAGAAACTTAAAATAACAGTGGTTTAAGCAGTGAGGATGTTCATCCTCTCATGTTCCAGAGATCTAGTTTGTCGATGCAGAACAATCTGGGCACTGCTTGTGCTGGAGACCTAGGTTTCTTCCATTTTCTTGTTCCACCACATGCGGTTTCCATTCTCAAGGATCCCGTGGCCCCAACTTATTACAAGAACATGACTCATCATATCTGGATTCCAACCAACAAAAAAGAGGAAGAGGACAAAGAAGAGCTTAGCCCCTCTTTTAGGGTATGCTCATAAGTTGCACATAACACTTCCTCTTTGTATTAGCCAGAATTAGTTAGGTGCCATGTGTAGCTGCAAGGGAGAATAGGAAATATCTTTGTTATGCAACCATGAGAGAGAATAGGAAATACCATGTTTTATGCAATCATGTTTTAGTTTTAGTTTTTTAATGAAAGGAGAAATAAATGAATATCAGGAGACAACTAACAACAATTCAGCTAATATCAGCTACAAATAAACATTATGATAGCAAACAAGAAACAATGTGATATTTAGTCCTTAAATTAAAACAAAGGTACCTGAGCTGGAGATGTAGCTCAGATGTAGAGTACTTGCCTAACACATGCTGTGTTTGATCCCCACCATTGCAAAGAAGGAAACAAAGAAAGAAAGAAACAAAGCCCTAAGGTATACTTAGTTAAATCACTTATGCTAGACTATTAACAATTATTTTGGATAGGGCTAACCTTACTTCCTAACATTGCATCAAACTGTTGTAGTCTGCTTCTCCTACAAAAAAAAAAAAAAAAAAAAAAAAAAAAAAAAAAAAAATTTTTTTTTCTGGTGCCTTTTTGATGTAATTTGAAAGCCCGCACTTGATGAAAACCAAATTATTGTGGCCAGTTGTCTCTATTTCAGTGACTTCCTTTTTTTCAGGGGAATGAACTTCTAAAATAGTTTCATGTGTATTATATTTTTAAAGTTAGAGTAAATGAATGCTCATTGAATTCATTTGGTACTTGGGTTTGTCAGCTTGGGTTTTTGAATTGGTCATGTGGGAGAGGAATTCCTTGAAATCATTTATTTATTTTCTGCTTTATATAAAGCACACCATGTTCCCAGGCTCAAATGTTGTAAAAGAAATCCTCACTTCCAAAACAACATATTGTCCAAAGTGGTTGCCCTAACTTACTCCTCTGGGTAATGGCGGCTGATTCATTGTGTTCTGGCAAGACTTCTGCCTTCCACAAACAGTGTGAATTCTGTAGACAGTAGGATAAGCTTCCCATTTGGTCAGGCAGTGGCTAAGAATCAAATGAAAGTTGTGGTTTATCTCTTTGGTTTGGTACTCAAGATGCAGCTCACTGTGGGAGAGTTCAGGGGCCACTCTGATTGGGTGACAGAGAAGGGCTCAGGGATCCTCCCACCAGTCATCCTTTGATCCTCTCCCCTGGCAAAGATCCAAATTCTCATATTTCCAAGCTTTTCCTTGATCAGCATTTTATTTAATTTTATGTATTTTTTTTCCAGCGGGTCAGGGTTGTATTGGAGATTATACTTCACCACTGAGCTATATCCCTAGTGCTTTTTGTTTTATTTTGAGGCAGGGTCTTGCCAAGTTGCTGAGGCTGAACTTGAACTTGCAATCCTCCTGTCTCAGCCTCCTGAGTTGCAGTGATTACAGGTGTGTGCCACCCTGCCCAGCTCCCAAATCAACCTTTAAGTCCCTCTGGTTTGTACCTCAACTTCCCAAACATGTGATCAAGGTGAGTTGCAATGATTTGCATGCTTGTTCCCCAGGGTTTAACTTGTGACTGAAAACTTCGTCCCACATTTTCTTTGAGCCACTTCTTTCTGCAATCATTTCTAGATCCCTTCATATATTCTCACACATTTCCCCCTAATTTCTTTTTTCCTTCCACCTCCATATTTCTTGTTATCATCATTCTTTTTTGATATAACCTCCCACAAATGCTAAGAAGAATGACCCTTCTTTCGCAATTGCTTTGTTCTGGAATGACCCAGCACTCTCCCTCACTCCTACAAGGGCTGTCTGAATTTGTGCCTCATTCAAAATATCCTGAATGAAGGTCAAAACTCCAAGTCATAGCGGGGGAGTGGGAGCGTGGTGGGGGAGGGGAGACTACAATCCTTTGCCATAACTGTGACGTATAACTTAAAGGATAATGCACATAAAATAAAATACAACCCACCTCCTAATTTTCGGATTCTGAGGAATGTTTTTATTTCTTTTTTTGGCCCTACCGTTTTGGAGAGTTTTATAGGAGTGGTAAGGTAGGCATATTAGGTCAACTTTTGAAATGTTCTCTTTTTCAGGCCATCACTTTTTTAAGGAGTATAGTATTTTAAGTGTACACTTCAGTGGCATTAACTACATTTATGGTTTTGTGCAACCATCAATACCAACCATCTCCAGAACCTCTTTATCTTGCAGACTAAAACTCTGTATCCATTAATAACTCCCCATTTTCCCATCCTTCAGGCCCTGGCCACCACCAGTCTGCTTTTGGTCTTTATGAAGTTGACATCTCTGGGCACGTGGCCTAAGAAAAGTCATACAGTAATTGTCCTTTAATGACTGGCTTATTTCACATAGCAGTGTGCTTTCAAGTTTCATCTATGTTGTAGCATGTGACAGAATGTCCTTCCTTTTAAAGTGGGAGTAATATTCCATTGTATGTACATTTCACATTTGTTTATCCATTAATTTGCCAGTGGATGCTTGGGTTGCTTCCACCTTCACACTATTGGGAATAATGCTGTTTTGAATACTGATGTATGAATATCTTTTTGAGACCCTGCTTTCCATACTTTAGGCTATATACCCAGAAGTGGAATTGCAGGAGCATATGGTAATTCTATTTTTAATTTCTTGAAGGCTTGTCATACTGCTTTTTGTCAACTTATTCTGTTCAACTTAAAATGTATTCTCATGGTAGCAAGCAATCCATGTATTTGAGTTTGCTTTTGAAGGACCGTTGAAAACAGAGAAATTTAATGATAGCCCCAAGTTGGGAAAAATTGTATGGCAATTCAAATCAACCTAATAAATAAAAGAGGAATATGAATAATGAACAATGAATTTAAATATAAGTACTCTGCCTACTTGGAACTGTGTAAAGGCTAATGCCCCACACTCCCTTGCTATTTCAGGTGTCTCTGAGAGGCTCCTGGTGATTAGCACTTGGCAGAACCTGAGTGCTCTTCCACAGAAACACTTCCACAGTAGTCAGACAGAAGCAGTTTGGAGTCTATTCATCATGGTTTGATACCCTGTGGATTTCTCTGGAATGAATCATTAAACTGGGCTTCCAGAATGCTACCCTGAGAAAAGTGGGCAGAGCTCTCTTTGAATTAGAAAATAAAAAACAAAGGTCTGGAACACATCTTGTGTTCTCCTGCCAAGCAGAGGCTGTCTGTGGGGAAGTCTGCATCTGTGGCATGGTGGGCCTGCTTCCCACAGCTGCGAGTGGACATTTCTGGGAAATGAGAGAACTTATTTGTCCAGACTTCAAACTTGTCACTACTCATAAGCTCATAGGTTAGACCTGAGGTTGCCTGTTTTCAAGTTCTGGGCTCAGGCTTTATTGACAAAATATAACTCCCAGCTTTAAAAAATTGGGGTTAGGGGTAGGAAAGGAGGATCTTATAAAAACTTATGTTAAAAAAAAAAAAAAAGAAAAAAAGAAAAAAGCACACCAGGCTTCTTAGACACCAATGGCTCATTTAAAGTTGTGTTTTGATGGGTTAAGGGTAAATGAGCCCAAAACATGTGGATTAAATTTTCCAAGAAGCACACATGGATTTAAAAATCACAAGAAAGGAGATCTCGGTAATGTTAGTTTTGGGCTTTCCCAGACTCTCCAAATGCTTTGCTGTTCTTGGTGCCTGGTGGGTTTCCATAATCAGACTTTTTTTTTTTTTTTTTTTTTTTTTTGTAACAGTGACTCAGAGGATGGTTGGCTGGATAGTTAGCTGAGAAACAGGGTTTTCCAGTGGCCAAACTAACATCTCAGACTGAAAACTCCTGTTGAGCTCCAATTATGCAGGTTGTCTCTCCATATCATCAGGTTTACTGATGGTAAGGCCATTCTTATTCTCTTTCTCATCTGGCACATCAATGTCACGAACACCAAAAGTTCTGCCAACACCACCACCTCCCCATGTAAAGGGTAGCGTATGTCTGGGGAGTACCTTCACCCTCCTCCTGCTTCATTTGGGTAGAATGGTGAAGGAAGTATCACATAGAAAAGAGCCAAATACTGGTACTACCACTTATTGGTACTACCACTTATTTTTCTTCCTTCAGCACTGCTGCTTCATGTTTATCATAGCATTGTGAGAGTAAAGGGGCAACATATAGCAAGTGGCCCAAAGAATGCTGGGTACCTAAAAGGTGCTTAATAAACATTAGCTGGTGGTGGTAGGCTGCCCATTTCAGTTTCTTTTTATGTGCTACCCCTTGCTTCCAGAGGCTTCCATAACAATTTACTCACTCACTACCCTTTCCTTAGTGCTCTTGCATTCGTGTTCTGTTCCCTAGAACAGAATTATAAAATTCAACAATGAGTAAAGATTATCTTGGGTGCTTTATAAAATGTAGGTCCCCACATTGCATGCTCCAGGTTCTTAGGATGATGGAGTGGGAATGTGTATGAGTGTTTCAGTGATCCTGATGCACGTCTGAGGCCTGCACTTTGCAAACAGATCCTCCAGATCTTCCTCTTTGCAATCAGGGAAACTGTATCCTGGGAACCCTGCACAAGTGCTCCCAGATCATAATGGCTTAAGTCCGTCTCTTCAGTGGCATATTAAAACTTGACTATGCAATGGGATTGTTTTGTCAGAAAGAAAATGAGGGACACTCTGCTCAGATGTCAGTTTTGAAAGTGACATCTGTGTGGAAAGGGGCCTGGCTGGCAGTTAAGGTAGAGAGCATTCTCAAGTAGACCATGCCATGTCCGCGACTGGTCTCATGCCATTCCTACTCCTCTTTATTAAAGACACTTAAATGGGATCATTACTTTGAGACTTTGAGAAAATCATCTGGTGCAGTGGTTCTCAAAGTATGGCCCCAGACAAACAGGATCAGCCACACCAAGGAATTTGTTAGAAATGCAAATTCTCAGACCCATACTTAAACCTGCTGAATTAGGAACTCTGGGAATGGGGCCCAGCAATCATAAACCTCAGCGATGATTCTGGAGCATGGTATAGCTTGAAAATCTCTAACTTAGAAAAACAAAGACCTTCCTTGCAATTGAATATTGAATGACTAGTATGTGAATATATTTATAGGCTTTAGAACTGTGTCTATCCTAAAATGTGTGAAGATATTATGTTTTATGTGGACACACGATACACATATGCTGCTCTATCATAAATATATTCTGGAATTATACAGCAGATCTCTTTTTGGATGTTGGGATGAAGAGAGAATTTTAATTTTCATCTTATACTTTTCTGAACTGTTTGGTATCTTTTCTTTTAAAAATGTGCATATGTTATTTTTATTTGGAAAATTTCATTACTCAACAACAACTACAAAAGAAATAAAAGACAACGAAAACAAAGCACAGATAAATATTTTTCTGATTGTGAGAGAGGAAAACATGCAAAGACCATAACCACAAAGAAAAAAAAGGATAGATTTACATAACAATGTAAAATATTTATAAATCAACATACTACCAATACAATCACATGTTAAAAATTGCAAAGTGACTTAAAAGGTTGCAGTCCCTTGGTGTTGCTGATACTGCTGATCTGGGACTTTAATAGGCCTTTGGCAAGAAAAATCAAGGATAAAACATATGTCAAAGATAATTAGAATGAAAAAGAGGATATTGCTACATCGTATAAATTAAAAAGCAAAAAATAAAATTATACAATTTTTGGAGAATATGCTGGGTGTGGTGGTGCATGCCTGTAATCCCAGCGGCTCAGGAGGCTGAGGCAGGAGGATTGCAGGTTCAAAGTCACCCTCAGGGGGCTGGGGCTGTAGCTCAGCGGTAGCGCACTTGCCTGGCATGTGTGAGGCACCGCATATAAATAAATAAAATAAAGGTCTATCAACAACTAAAATAAAAGCTTATTAAAAAAATAAAAAGTCAGCCTCAGCAAAAGTGAGGTGCTAAGAAACTCAGCGAGACCCTGTCTCTAAATAAAAATACAAAATAGGGCTGGGGATGTCGCTCAGTGGTGGAGTGCCCCTAAGTTCAATTCCCAGTACCCCAACCCCCAAAAAATTTCTGGCAAATAATTACAAATTTTGATGAGATGCACAAAATGCAAGAAAAGGTAATTTACCAGAACTTGCTAAAAAAAAAAAAAAAAGAAAAAATTGAAGTCTTATATATATAGAAGAAATGGAATCCATAATTAAAAAGAAAACTACAGGTCAATATAAGCTGTGAATTACCACAAATACTCAATAAAGTGGAAAACAATCAAATTTCACAAAAACAATAACAAGAAGAGCAAAACCAAATAACAATAGGAAAAGAGGGTGCTTCTCAATTTGTTTCATGAGGCCAGCATACCATGGATATTGAAACTTGACAAGGATGTTACCAAAAAGATAATCATAGGCCAATCTCTCTAATAAAGAATGCAAAATCATAAATAAAAATGAGTAGCACAAAGTTGAAAACATCACTGCAATGTTGGGTTTATTTCAAAAACACAAGATTTGCAGACATTAAAAAAAAATCAGGGGGCTGGGATGTGGCTCATAGGTAGGGCGCTCGCCTAGCACGTGCGCGGCCCGGGTTCGATCCCCAGCACCACGTAAACATAAATGCATTGCATTGTGTACAACTAAAGTAAATAAATAAATATTTTTTAAAAAAATGCATTGTGTACAACTAAAATAAAATAAATAAATATTTAAAAAAATCAGCACATGCAATTTATCATGTTAACAGAATAAAGGAGAAAAATAATCTGATTATCCTCATGGATGCAGAAAATGCATTGATAAAAATGAACATCCCTTTATGATAAGCATGGTAAACCAGAACTAGCAGGGACCTTCCTTAGTCTCATAAATAGAGCTTACATTTTAAAAACTATCATGAAAACACTGACCACTAGTTAAGCCAGTGTCAGAATCTGGAAGAATTTTAACAGTTACCAAGCCGAAAAAGCTAATGTGGAAAACACAATTCTTTTCTGCGCAGTGTGGCAACTAACAAAGATGGGACAGCCGGGCACACTTCTTCATCTCTCATTCAAAAAGAAGATCTATACCCGGTGAAGAACTGGGCAATCTTCCCTCTACTGTGTTGGCCCTTTGTCTCCAGGCAGCCAGTGGTGTCTCTGTTTCCCATCTGTACCTTTTTCTTGTATTCAGCAGAATAAAACACTTTCAAGAAACAACGGGGCAGGAAGTAAGGGAGGACTGAATTTCATCCTGGGAGGTTTGATTCCCACAAGTAAAGCGCTGTGGTGGGAGCCTTCGGGAAGCATTGGCGGCACATGGGACCTTCGTGCTTTATGAACTCCATCTGTTCCGAGCATCCGCGAGGCATGCAGTGGGGCGGGGCAAGATTCTATTTCATTCCAGCATCGCCCTGCTAGATGAAACCCTGCTGGAAACGGAACCAGCTACAAATTGTATGCATCAACTAACTCATCATACACAGACATCAGTCATGGATCTGAGAAAGGGACTGTTCACCCAAAGGGATCTGAGATGATGCCATCCACCCCACTTGGCATGGGGCCAAGAGCAAAGCATGCATTCTGTGTGTTTATCAACCAAGCAGGATCTGAATGGAGTCCATTCTAGGATGACAAAACAGGTGACCCTTGAGTCCTAGAGGGAAAACTACAGCCAAGTAAGAAGATGGAAGCACTGTTGTCAAGGTTCAGAGAAGGGAAAATAGTGTATCATAAGAACTAGGAGAAAATTAGTTTGTGCCTAGGATGTAGGAAGACACAATTCTATTAAATAGGAACAGAAAACCCACAAAAGACAAAAAGAGAGCATGGCTACAATGCAAAAGCAATAGCATTAAGTAGAAAGAGGTGCAGGAGAGAAGAAAAGAGAATGGAAAAACTAAGAATCCCATAGTAATTGTTCATTTGTTATTTATTCCAGAAATATGTATTGAAAATATTTTATATGCTAAGCATAGAAATAGACTCAGTAAGGAGCAGAGTGAACATGGTAAACATTGAACCATGGAACACAAATATTGAACATGGAATACAAACTTGAGAAGATCCTCAAAAATACAGGGAAAAGGACCAGGAGATGACAATGAGAGAAAAGATGATCAGCATGTAGGACAGGGATTGTTGGTTTAATCCAGCAGTGATGGATGCTTCTAAAGATAAAGACAAGGACAACCGGGGTACTAACCACAATCAAAGACAACCAAATTTGCCCATGTTTAAAAGTAAAAACAAGTATGATACATGAGTTGGTTTACTGTATTGTAGGAAAATCAATGAAAAGAGAACCACCTTTAAGCATAATCTGAAATATAAAAAAAATTAATAGTGGCTAAAAGATGATTTTAAAAATATTCAACCATGGTAAAAATCATCTTAAAATAAGTAACGCCCACACTAGCCCCAGGCCATTTACTTGTAAAACAAAATACTAGATAAAAAAGTAGCAAAATTGCCAAAGTTTTGAGGTTTAATGGTTGTAAATTAGTAATTTTATATATAACACCCCAGTGTCTAAAAAATGCAAAACAGTTACAAATATATTAGTATGGAAAATAACATGGAATACTACCATATATGTTCTAATTTATAGGGAGTTGTGATACACTAAATAACATTCATCCTCTCTGCCCAAGTACTGCAAAGTAAAAAAAAAAAAAAAAAAATCCATGATAGAAAAACAGGAGTGAAGCAGATGGACCAAAACACTCCCCTTGTACTGTGATAACAGCCATATTGGAGATTGTGTCTCATACTGGAACCAAAGGACTAAGCATCTGGACCCACAAAGGTCTCCCCCATGTGTCTTTGGAGCAAGGAGGACTACTAAATGAACATCTCCAGGAAGTGGACAATCATTTTGCCTTAAAAGTGATGTTTTTAAAAGGATTCTAACAAAATGGGCAAATGCAAGAATCATAACAATAGATAGGAAGGAAACTGTAGATAAATTTTCACTCACATGTCAACTAGAATTGATTGTGAATGCGTTCTTTTTTTCAGATGGATTTTGAGACCACATTTGGACCTCAGAGAACAGAATAGAAGAATGGTATGGACAAAAGTTGTGGGCTGTGGTCGTTTAGGATAAAATGGGGATCAGGGTAGGGGATGGTGTGATAACCTGCCAAATATTTGCCATCTGCTTCATAACATAGTTTCAACTATGTAAGAAGAAGAATGCTAATCAAAAAAAGATAAGAAAAAGATAAACCAAAGCATAAGTAGATGTGGTCTAGACAGCAGAGAGCCAGTGAAGTTTCACCCTGCTTCCTATAAGTGTTGCCACTGGGACTCTAGGGCCAGGCTCCCTGGGATTGAGCCTCAGCTCTGCACCTGACCGGCATATGTTGCTTAACCTCTCTGCACCTCTGTTTCATCTCCCAAAGAAAGGGTTTGCACATGCCTCATAAGGTCATGTGAGGCAGATGGGACAAATTTAAATACATCAAAATATGTAGTGTGCTTAGGACAGTGCCCAGAATGTAGAAGCCCCATTGGAATCATAGCCAATACTAGCAGGGAGCAAATCTTATCTTATAATAATGAAATAAAAAGCAAAAATAGGAAAGACAACACAGAAGAGTGAACAAATGTTTTTGACAAAGTGGTAAGTGGCAGAAGTCTTATGCTACAGTTTAGATCTGGAATGTCTCCCAGCCCCATTGTGCCACCTGGTTAATCGTGATGTTAGCCAATACTGAAGTACTGTTTTTTGGGGGGTTTAAAGTAAGTAGTGTCACTCGTGTTGGTTCAGTTGAGGGCGTTGGTGTGTGGAAAATGACTTCTTATCTGTCTTATAATGAAATAAAAGGCCAGGGCGTATGGGAAAAATAGGGAAACGTTCAGTGTTTGACAACTTTTGAGAAATTGATTGAAGTTTGGACACATCGGTTTTTGTGGCGAAGAGTGAACTTGTTTGGTGAGACCGCTGATCGTTTATAATGCTTGTTGGGTGTAGTTTGACTAGGTAAAGTGGTAAGCTGCCGGGCTTAGCAGATACTAAGCGTGTGTTCTTAGTCAGTGGTTGGTATGCTGTTTGTGTTTACAGTTTGGCGAAACACGGTTCTGGGTGTTTGTGTAGTTATGGGCCGGCCTGGAGGTGAAGGCCCATGTGTTAAAGGCTTGATCCTCAGGGTGGTGCTTTTGGAAAGTGGTGGTACCTGTAGGAGGTGGGGCCTAGTAGAAGGTCTTTGGGTCCTTGGGGCTATGCCCTTGAGCAGGAGGGACCCTGGGCTTTTTCTTTCTCTGTTTCATTTCCTGACCATGAGGTAAGCAGTTTTGTTCCACCACATAATCCTGCTGTGGTGTGTTGCCTCACTACAGGCCCAAGGCAGCAGGACCAATCAGTCATGGAATCAAGCCTCCAGATATGTGAGCCAAAATTATTAGCCTTTTATCTTTATAAGTTGATTGTCTCAGGTATTTGTTGTAATGATAGAAAGTCAACCAACATATAATTTTATGTTTAATATAAAATCTCTTAAAGTCTTTCATTTTTTTACATTCCTTTGAAATATTTTTCCACATGCAGTTTTACATATATATGCATATATATAAGTATATGTAAAAACTGTTATATATATTTATAAAACTGCATGTGGAAAGACTTTTAAGAGATTGAAATTATGGGCTTTCAAAAACCATTTCCTTTTATGTCTTTATTAAATTATTTTAAAATATGCATGTGATTAAAGGGCCCCCTCCCCTACACCCTTACAAACAAATAACTTCATCTGTACTAGATATCTATAATTTTGTTTGATTAGTATCTCTCTACCTTTGTTCTGGGAAGAAGAACCTTTGTTACTGAACTTCCACTTCTGGTTAACCATGAAGTTTGTGCAAAAGCTGGTAAATCTGCTTGACTTAAGGGAGGGCACTTAAGCTGAGCCAATTAGAACCCTTCCTTGGGGAATTTTGAACTTGAGATTACAGAATATGATTCCACGTCTCTCTCTGGTGGTAGGAGTCATGGTTTGAAAGCATTGGCAGCCATGAAGAATGGTTTTCTTTTTTTCTGGTTAGATGAGTGTGTGTGAGTGTGTCTGTGTGTGTGTGTGTGTGTGTGTGTGTGTGTACATGCACATGCATGCATGCAGAGCGAGAGAGAGAGAGAGAGAGAGAGAGAGAGAGAGAATCAGTCTCCTGATGATATTTAATTCTTGTCTCCCTTTATTCCTCTATCCCTGCCTTGTCTGCAATTTCATTGTTTAATTGTTATGTCTTTTATGGAGAAGTCCCCATACCATTACAATAAATACCCCTTTTTTTCCTGAGGTAGTTTGTGTTGGTTGCAACCAAGAACCATAACTAATTCATTATTATAGCTTTATTAATAACAAAAATAGTGAGAAGTCTAAATGTACAATATTAGGGAATTGTTAAATAAATTATGGTGTATAATGGGAAATTATTCAGTCTTTAAAACTTCCTACAGGGCTGGGGATATAGCTCAGTTGGTAGAGTGCTTGTCTCCCATGCACAAGGTCCTGGATTCAATCCCCAGCACTACAAAAAAAAAAAAAAAAAAAAAAAAAAAACAACTTCCTACAAAGAGTATTGGAAATCTTTCAAATGTTAACTAAAAAAAGGAGACTGTATGACATTGAAGGAGATTGTTCACAGTACAGGAAGAAGGACAAGCAGGTAAGTAGGCCTTGAGGTTGAGTGAGCTTAGCTTGTCAAGGCACTGATGAGAGAACTTTATATATGAAACAAAGAAATCAGCTTCCTAGGACTCAGCCTTAGAGTTTATGATTTAGTAGGTCTAAGGCCGAGCCTGGAAATTTGTATTTCAAATAAGCTCCCGGGTGATGCTTGTGATGCTGATCTAGGGACCAAACTTGGAAACATTGCTGTAGATGTATATTGATTATGAAGCCTATTCAGGCTTTCTGTACTGGTTTAAGTTTGTAATGCATTTTTTTTTTTTTTTTTGCCTTTTCATGTTAGTTTCTTGTTCTGATATTTTTTGTTTTTTACATCTCTAATGTATCTTCTGTTGCATTTCAGTCCTAAATTCATGGCTTGACTTTCCCAGCTAAACTCAGTGCAGGGGGGCAGGGGAGGGGCAGTAGGCACTTTTCAGTGATCTAGTCAGGAAACTGTGACCATTTTTATCTGTTGCCCTTTGTTTTTAGACTACACTGGGCTTAGTTTCCCCCACACCCCAAAATAGTGGTGGCTTGAGAGCTTCTCATGTCTAAATATTCCAAAATCCCTGTATTAGTCAGTTTTTCATTACTACTTTATCAAGAAAAGTTTTATTTAGCTCACAGTTGAGGAGGCTGAAAGTCAAAACAGCATGGTACAGGCTTGCTGAGAGCCTCCTTTGCTTCATTAAGTCATGGTGAGAATTGTGTAACTCCATGTCTGCTCTCTGTCCCTCTTCTTATGAAGCCATGAGGTTCAGTCAGCAGGGCTCTACCCTTAAAATCATATCTAGATTTAACCACTCCAAATGACTCCTCTCTCAACACCATAGTTGGATTAAGTGACCATTCTCTCACTTTCATTACTATATGACTTTAGGGTTTAACCTAAATTCCAGTACATATTTTTTATAATTATGCAGTTTTCTTCTGCTGGCCAGCT
Organism: Tamias sibiricus; assembly: GCA_025594165.1. Lineage (NCBI taxonomy): Eukaryota > Metazoa > Chordata > Mammalia > Rodentia > Sciuridae > Tamias > Tamias sibiricus. The sequence goes on from CM046659.1 coordinate 93,548,032, forward strand.
GCTGATAAACTCACTTTTTTTTTTTTTTTTTTTTTTGTACAGGGATTGAATCCAGTGGTGCTCAACCACTGAGCCACATTCCTAGCCCTTTTTAATATTTTATTTTGAGACAGGGTCTTGCAAAGTTGCTTAGGGCCTTGCTAAATTGCTGAGGCTGGCTTTGAACTCGTGATTCTCCAGGCTCAGCCTCCCGAGGTGCTGGGATTACAGGCAAGTGCCACTGTGCCTGGCTCAGATAAACTCACATCTGCTCTCTGTAATTGTTCCTTTGAGCTGCACTTCTTCAGCCACAATCCCTAAGTTCTTGGACCATCTCAGGGACCACATCCTTACTGTAAGGCGGCAGACCCTGTGACCTTCTGGTCTTATCTTGCAAATCTCTAAAGGCCCAATTGCTATGCTGACCATTAGATAGCACCAACTGCAGTAAACCGTCTGTCTGTGACATCTCTTTGGCTGCTTTGAGGCTCTGCTTTGTCTCATAGATCTCCTGGTCTCTGCTAAGTCCCGAGAGTCCTTTGGACTCATCACTCACCAATCCCATTAAGTCCTTGCAGGAAGACACAACTTCAGAGAACAGTGTTGCCAGGGAGACTTTAGCCTAGAAATAGCAGCTACTTTTCTCAGTAGTCTTTTCCTGTTCCCGCTTTCAAAATCTTTCCTCTTTTTTCACGGCGTCAGGGTAAGAGACAAAACAGCTGTGCTTTATGTTTGAAAACTGCAACTCACATTTAAAGTGCTATGATCCCAGAAGAAAGCCTATTTTTCAGCACGTTAGCACTTTTTTTTTTTTTTTTTTTTGAGAAGCAGGCAAAGCCTATTCTTTTATTTTGATGTAACTTTGTATGTTTATTAATTACACAAGGAATATTTTTTCATTGTGAAAAATTTGAAAGATACAGAAAACAAAAATAGGAAAATTATCATTGATGAGCAATAAATAAATAAATAAAATCACCCAGAGATAACTTTTTCAGCACCTCTAACCCATCTAGTTCATATATTCTAACAGCACAAATTTTTCTTTGAGTAAAGTCATACTCAGATGTCCAATGTGTAAATGGATGACACAGGGCTGCATTGGAGGCAGAGGGATGGGGCCTGCTGTTCAATTTGACCCTCATTGATTCACAGTAGACCCTCAGGCCTCTCCACTGGAGGCTCTTATGAAGGCTGCTGTTGAGGATTGTTCCTGGGCAAGGGTTAAGCACTGCAGACACCTTTCCAAAGGCACTCTAGGTTTGATATCTGGTTGCCTGGGGTTGGAACAGAGCCCGTTTTGGGGGTAAAAGGGACTTGAACTGACCCTTATCCTACCTTTCCTTAGAGCCCTATTGCCTCCAGTCTAAATTAGAAGTGAATAACTGTAGCTCAAAGACTCCTGAAATTATATACCCATAGTTTTAATTAGTGTAGAATTCATTCAATTTTTTTCTTGATAAATGATATTTTTGAAGATCTCAGTAATTTCCAGTTTAGCAATATAGTTGAAAAGTGAATTTAGATAGTTAAATGGTTGTGTTGTTAAATATTTAAAATAGGGTTAGGAATGTAGCTCTGTGGTAGAGTGCTTGCCTAGCTTGTGTGAGGCCCTGGGTTCATCCCTGGCACTTAGGGGGATGTGGTGGTAGTGGGGGTAACAAAGAAGAAAACAATTTGAGCAGATCTCCTCCCCCTTTTATTGCTTTAAAGCTTGATTTTAGCATGTCCACCATATTTTTGGGTTTTGTTTTTATAATTGACTAGCATTTTGTTCCTTCCAACCTCTAAATTTAAATTGAAATGTCTTACATTTATCCTTCAATGTCAGCATTGTGGGATAATCACAGAGCACATGAAACTAACCTTAGAATAAAAATTAGTGGTAATGGCATTGAATTCTTAAGAAGATTATGCTTCCCCCTTGTTATTAGTTTAATTCGATAGGCCATAAACATATTACTGAAAAGTTATGTTTCTAAACTATTAGTAATTTCACCTATTTTAAGTGCACTTTCAGGATTTCTTCCATATGAAATCCTGCAACAAGTGCATCCTTTTAAGATGTTAGCACTTTAATAAAGTGGATAAAACTTTGAGTTTAGTTGTTTTTTATGCACTCATCTCATATTTTGAATTTTCTGAAAGTTAGTGTATTGGAGGGTCTTGGCTAAGTGCCTGTTGTATACAGAAATACTCAGGCCTCATTCTTGGATGGATAAACATACAGCTAGTGCGCATCCTTTTCACCTCTAAAATGTTCCTGACCCCAGCCTGTAGCAAATAGTTGGTTGTAAGGCTTTTGATTGTGGTGAATCTGGTCTGGGCTCTGGCTCTGCCCTCTGTTGCTGATTTCATTAAACTTAATGACTTGTAGAATATTTTATACTTCACTTCTTTCTTTCTTTCTTTTTTTGTCCATGATAAAATTTATGACAGACTTTAAAAGGACAGATTAAGATGAGACCTTAAATTTTCGGCCCCTTCATGGCGACCTCAATGAACTTCCTTTATTTAATATTCTTATGTTTCTAATGATCTTAATGTATTATTGCAGCACCGGGTGACCTCCTGTTAATGGATGTTTGGGAAAAGAGGCAAAAATCTGTTAAGAATTTTTGAAGCACAAAATTCATTCAACAGGAAGCAACCCTGCAGCTCCCTCAAGTATGGGGAGTGGCTCCCTCTGCTCCCTGGAACTGCAGGGCCCCCTAGTGGCTGCAAGGCAACTTCTCCTCCTCCTGCCTCTTAGCAGCTGCAGCTCCTTGCCAGCTGGTGGCTCCAGTGTGTTTGCAACAGCAAGTTCTGTGTCTTTGAAATCAATTGAATTCAGGGCTTTTTGTTCCATCTTGCATGGCCTTGAATGAAAAAAAGATTCCAGAAGCATAGAAACCATAATTAAAATTCTTCATTCCTCCTTAGCAGATGCCTGCTCTCTGCAGATGAATCCTTTCCATGTTTTAGTGGAGAGACCCCAAGTTAGGTCAGGTGTGCAGAGATACTAAAGAGTGCTTGTTGAGGGCACAGGACCTCCAGTGGTGCACTTTGAGCACCTCAGGACGTTTATTCCAGAGCCATTGAACTGCGAGACCTCTTGAAGCAATTCAGCTTATGTTAGGGTCCTAGAAATGTACTCTGCTGAATTGTGGAATAGTCAATTGAGTGCTGGATTTCTTTGTAACTTCATTTCTGATCATAAAGTCTTATTCATGATATATACTTAATAAATATTAATTAATTAATTAATAGGCATCCGTTTATAAATGGCATCCTATCTCAACTTTAGTTTCGTAGGGGAATTTGTTATTTCCTGTGACCTACCTTGATTCCAGAATCACTGCATACTTAAGAAGAGTCCAATAAGAGATAAACACTGACAATAACATTTTCCAATAAGAGTCCAATAAGAGTCCAATAAGAGATATCTGACAATAACATTTTACTGTTTTCATCCCTTGAACACAACCGAAACTCTTTATGTATAGAGGATGCCGACTCATAGAGGCTAGCACTATCCATTTTATTTAGGATGGAATGAACAGTAGCGATGTGGGGATGTTGAGCTCCCCTCATCAAGCTCTGTTTGTTTGGGGCTCTTACAGAGAGTCTAACAGTCCAATCTGAGCACAACAGGAACATGCTGCTGTAAGGGGGTGATGCCCATGAAGAGGTGATGGAAGAGTCTGTCAGAGGAGTTGACAGGGAACTAGATATACTCTAAGGCCCTGTTGACTCTGATGTCTTTTATACTAAATTTTAAAATATTCTCATAAGCCATTTATCATAGTTTGGGTTTAAAATTTTTTTAAAATCTTAAATGTAAGGTGATGGGTTAGTACACCTAAGCAAGGCCTCTAGCTGAGTCTTCCCTGAGAAAAATGGTTTCCTTTTCATGCTAGATTATCTCATGTACGCTCCTGTACTCCCAGCACCACCCCCAATCCCTGCTTGATATTCATTTCCTCTTCTGTCAGTACAGTTCTCAGATCATTGCTAGGCACGGCTTTCCCTGAATAAGACACCTCACCCCTGGTTTGGCACAACTCTACCCACTGTCTCCATCTTGTGCTCCACTTGGACTTCTACCTGCCAAAGTGGGACCAAGTGGGTGAGAACAGAAAGAATGTTCCAAACTCTCTAGTGAGCTGTCTCCCTGCCTCCTTATGCTCACTTGGTCCTCAGTACAAACAGAACCCCTATTTGATAGGCTCAAAGGATGTGTCTGTATTGGCAGTGAATATATATGTAGCTCATACCCTGCGCATATATACAAATTTGTAGCTGATATATATGACTTATGGTTATATAGTTGAACTGAGATATGTGTAAGAATAAAGTGAAGAAATTGTGGAAGTTATTTGTTAGCTTTGCAGGTGAGTGTGTGTGGGTGTGTGTGTGAGTGTGCATACACACATGTGGTTGGTTGGGAGGTGAGCTAGGAAATGCATAAGTTGTGTTTCTAGTGTTAAGTACTTATATTGATGAAGCCAGACAAATACCACTCCCAGCTCTGCCACTGATTAGCCTGTGAACTCATGCAGAGTCACTTAAGCCTCACAGGGTTGTAAGGAGAATTAAATGTAAAGTACTTAGTACAGTGGTGGGCCACTCAGTGAGTGCCCATAGTAATTGCCCACCAAGTTGAAGTGAATATGGTGGTTGCAATAATTAGCTACAAACTGTGGGGCTACTTTAAACACTTTTGATTCATGTGAATTAAAATTGATGTTGCCAAGTAGCAGGATACTCAATTAAAGATTTTACTGTATTTAGGGAAAGTCTGTTCCAGCTCCTACCAAGTATTTTTTTAAAAAATATCTTTGAAACAGATTTTCCTCTTATTTGAGTGGTCTTGATTTATTATGAAAATCTAAGACCAAAATGTCACATTTAGAATGTTGGGAAGAACCCTGGTCCTTTCTGAGTGGATTAGCAGAAGCTATGTCATTGTTACTGCAGTGACTGTGCATTGGTAAGCCCAAGAGCTGACACAGAAGGTCTGGTGGATTCCAGAAATCAGTAAGTGGGTAAGGATGATATGGCGGCTGGAGAAATAGGGTCTGCCTGGTGAGTCCAAAATCTTCATTGGTGATCAGTAATTTAATATTCTCTGCTTGTGAAAAATTGAGTTTGATATATAGTTCATGGATAACAAGATTCAAAAACTTCTCAAATTCTTCTGTGATCCTATATCCATGGTGTTCTTTCAGTGCTTCTTCATTTTATTTCTGACTCCTGGTTTATTACAAGCAATGCCATGTGATCTCATCATTCCAGGTAATAGCAACAATATCTACCCCAGCACTCAGAGAATATAATCACTCAAAGTTTATCATGAATTTTACAAAGACTTGTTTCCTTAAAAACATCTGTAACATACTTATTCTCTTGTTTACTACTGTATAATGATACTAATTCTGGTTTGAAAGATTATTTCATTTTTAACAGTGATGTTAAGGAATTTGTGGACATATATTAAACAGTCACAGTCAATGTTCTCTCCCTTTCTCTTTCCTTTTCTCCCTCCCCTCCCATCTTTCTATGTCTCCCAAAGATATCGTCCATATATTCATGTAGTGTAGAGCAGTATAGATCCAAGGATTCTTTCTGGAAACCAATTCTTCCTCTTGTACCCACATTTTGGATACTTTTTACATCTAGATACAATTAAAGCTGAATTTACTAAGAAAAATGTTCTGTTCAAGAGTTAGGTTCAATTCAAATTAACTTTAGCCAGGATTGAAAATAGTTGTGTCCTATAGGGCAACATGAGTAATGGCATTAGCTTTCATTGTGAACCACTGATATGTATTTTTTTTTTTTTTTTTTTTTTGGTACCGGGGATTGAACTCAGGGGCACTCGACCATTGGGCCACATCCCCAGCCCTTTTTTGTATTTTATTAGAGACAGGGTCTCACTGAGTTGCTAAGTGCCTCGCCATTGCTGAGGCTGGCTTTGAACTTGCGAATCTCCTGCCTCAGCCTCCCACGTGCTGGGATTACAGGTATGTGCCATTGCATCCGGCATGAAATGCATTTTTTAATTGAGCGTTGGAGTGGGGCTGGTCTAGGAAAAGGAAAGTCCATCTTTGATGTTAGAAAAACAGTGGTGAAAGAGAAAAAGCACCTAGCAGAAATTCTGTCCTTTTGAGCCAATAGTCTCTACACAACAGAAGATTTTTCAAGAAAGGAACTAGTTTATGAGTGGCTTCAGGCTCATATTACATGAGAAATAAAAGGAGGAAATTAAGTAGATTCCAGTACTAAAATATCGAATTAATTATTTTGATATTCCATGTATTTTTATAATATCAATGTATACAAAAATTTAATATTCGGTGAGTTTCCTTCCAAGGAGAGCGTTCTCATGGGAGAATCTACTTTAATGTCAAAGGAAATTTTATTGGTCTTCATCCAAAATGTTTGAAAATAGGACAGAGCTTTTGAATACCAAGTGTAAGCCTAAGCAGTTTGGTGGAGGAAAATATGACAGACTTTTGTTTGCACAATTATAACCAAATCACTTCCTTCTGAGAAAACAGACTTGATCAGATATAATATATATGAGTTTGTTTTCCCTTTTAATTGCTTGTTAGTATTGCTCCCAAAATAGACATCACAGTTCATTCAGTCTCTACTTAGATGGCAGTTGTATGACATGGTCTGTGAAGATTTTCTGTAATTGAACCAATGCAGGGGAGTCTCAAATAGTTTATATGCAAGAGGGTAGAAAATCTGCAACAAATGCCTTATATTTCATGACCAGAACCATTTTTCTTCATAAATGCTTGAAACTAACAAAATATTAAATCAATATTAATGAATTAGGTAGGATTTAGCATTTTTCTTCATATACTTTTATAAGTTCTTTTTAGTTATACATGATAGTAAAGTTCATTTTGATAAAGTTATACATTCGTGGAATATATCTTATTTTAATTAGGGCCCTAGTGTTGTGGATGTGCATGATGTTGGGATTCACTGTAGTGTATTTATATATGTACACAGAAAATTTGTGTCAGATTCATTCCACTGTCTTTCCTATTCCTATCCTCCCTCCCTTCCCTTCATTCCCCTTTAACTTCTGTTCTCCCCACTCCCTTATTATGGGTTATCTTCCACCTATCCGAGCAAACATTCACCCTTTGATTTTGGGAGATTAGCTTATTTAACTTAGCATGATAGTCTCTAGATCTATCCATTTACCAACAAATATCATAAAGTCATTCATATTTATGGCTGAGTAATATTACATTGTGTAAATATATACCACAATTTCTTTATTCATTCATCTGTTGTAGGATATCTAGTTTGGCTCCATAATTTAGCTATTGTGAATTGTGCAGCTATAAACATTGATGTGGTTCTGTCACTGTAGTATGATGATTTTAAATCCTTTGGATATATACCAAGGAGTGGGATAACTGGATCAAATGGTGGTTCCATTCCTGGTGTTTTGAGGAATCTCCATACTGCTTTCCAGAGTGGTTGCACTAATTTTCAGTTCCATCAACAGGTATGAGTGTACCTTTTCCCCCATATCCTCATCAACATTTATTGTTACTTGTATCCTTGATAATTGCCATTCTGACTGGAGTGAGATGAAATCTCAGTGTAGTTTTAATTTATATTTCTCTAATTGCTAGAGATGTTGGACTTTTTTTTTCCATATATTTTTGACTAATCATAATTCTTTTTTTGAGGAGTATCTGTTTAGTTCTTTTCTTTTGCCCATGTGTTGATTGGGTTATTTGTTTTTTGGTATTATACTTTATGAGTTCTTTGTATATCCTAGAAATTAACACCCTATCTGAGATGCAGGTGACAAAGAATTTCTCCCATTTTACAGGCTCGCTCTTCATGCTCTTGATTGTTTCCTTTGCTGTGAAAAAGTTATTAGGTTGATGTTATCCCATTTATTGATATTTTATTTTATTTATTTATTTTTTTTGGTACTGGGGATTGAACTCATGGGCACTTAACCACTGGGCCACATCCCCAGCCCTTTTTTTGTATTTTATTAGAAGCAGGGTCTCACTGAGTTACTAAGTGCCTGGCCATTGCTGAGGCTGGCTTTGAACTCGCGATCCTCCTGCCTCAGCCTCCCAAAGTGCTGGGATTACAGGCGTGCGCCACCGCGCCCGGCTTGATTTTATTTCTTGCACTTTAGAAATCTTGTTAAGGAAGTCAGTTCCTAAGTTGACATGATGGAGATTTGGGCCTATTTTTTCTTCCAGTAGTTTCAAAATCTTTGGTCTAATACCTAAGTCTTTGATCCAATTTGAGTTGAGTTTTGTGTAGGATAAGAGATAGGGGTTAAATTTCATTCTATTACATATGGATTCCAGTTTTCCCAGCACCATTTGTTGAAGAGGGTATCTTTTCTCCAATGTATGTTTTTGGTGCCTTGTCTAGTATGAGTTAACTGTATTTAAGTAGGTTTGTCTCTGTGTCTTCTATTCTGTTCTGTTGGTCTTCATGTCTGTTTTATTTGCCCATACCATGATATTTTTGTTACTATAGCTCTTTAGTATAATTTAAGGCCTGGTATTGTGATGTCTCCTGCTTTGCTTTTCTTGCTAAGGATTCCTTTGGCTATTCTGGGCCTCTTATTTTTCCAAATGAATGTCATGACTGCTTTTTATATTTCTGTGAAGAACATATCAGAATTTTAATAGGAATTTCATTAAATACATATAACACTTTTGGTAGTATGACCATTTTGACAATATTCCTATCCAGAGCATGGGAGATTGTTCCATCTTTTAAGGACTTCTTCAATTTCTTTCTTTAGTATTCTGTAGTTTTCATTGTAAAGGTGTTTCACCTCTTTTATTAGATTGATTCCCAAGTATTTGGGGAGAGGGCATTATTGAAAATGAGATAGTTTTCCTAATTTCTTTCAGCTGATTCATCATTAGTATATAGGAATGCAATTGATTTATAGATGCTAGTTTTGTATCCTGCTACTTTTTGGTGGAGGTTTTGGGTCTTCTAAATATAGAATCATGTCTTTGGCAAACAGAGATAGTTTGAGCCCTTCTTTTCCTATTTTTATCTCTTTCATTTCTTTCTTTTGCCTAATTGCTCTAGCAATATTTTCAAGGACTGTGTTGAATACAAGTGGTAAGAGAGGACATCCTATCTTGTTCCAGTTTTGAGAGGGAATGTTTTCAATTTCTCTCCATTTAGAGATGTTGACCTTCGGTTTAGCATGTACAACTTTTGCAATGCTGAGGAATGTTCCTTCTATCCCTGGCTTTTCTAGTGTTTTAAACATGAATGGAAGCAATATTTTGTCAGATGCCTTTTCTGCATCTAATGAGATAATCATGTAATTCTTATCTTTATTGACATGATAAATTACATTTATTGATTTATGTATGTTAAACCAAACTTGCATCACTGGGGATGAAACCCACTTGATCATGGTGCACTATCATTTTCATGTGTTTTTGTGTGAGATTTGCCAGTATTTTATTAGGAATTCTTGCATCTGTGTTCATCAAGGATATTGATCTAAAGTTTTCTTTCCTTGATGTGTCTTTGTCTGGTTTTGGTTTCAGGGTAATATTAATTTCATAGAACAAATTTGGAAGGGTTCCCTCATTTTCTATTTTGTGAAATAATTTGAGGAGGATTGGTATAAGTTCTTCTTTGAAGGTCTGGTAGAACTTGACTGAGAATCCATCCTGCCCTGGGATTTTCTTTATTGGTAAACTTTTGATGGTGTCTTCAATTTCATTACTTGAAATTGATCTGTTTAAATTTTTTATGTACTCCTAGAGCATTTAGCATTTTGTGGCTGTGGATCATCATGCTTACCACTTAAAATAAGTAAGTGCTCCTAGCATTATATGGGTTAAAAAAGGGAAATTTGTACTTTGAATTGGATAAATACAAAAATGCAGAATCAGTTAATAACTTCTACCAATTATTAAATAAAACAAGTCAATGTCAACAGATACTTTTATGATGCATATTTGTGTAATGCCTTTTTATACTTAAAAGACATAAGATGATGTCAATAACAATTATGTACTTGATGTTTCTTCATGTATTGGGTACCTTCTTTTTTTAAATATTTATTTATTTGCTTTAGTTGTACACAATGGGTTTATTTGTACGTGGTGCTAAGGATCGAACCTGGGCCGCGCATGTGCTAGGCGAGCGCTCTACCGCTGAGCCACAATCCCAGGCCCTTGGGTACCTTCTTGTATGAGAGTATATACTATATATATTCTCTAAATATATATAAATATATATTTGTATTTGCACTAACATTTAACATAAAAGTAAATATGAAATTCCTAAGGTAAACTTTTTTTGTTTGGTTTACCTAACATTTATTCCCCTTCCTCTCAGTAACAGTTTCCCAGTTGCTGTTTTGGTATACTATTTCTATGCTGCCAGACACAAGGATAAGTCCTGCTAGGTTTAAATCAATTAGCACTGCCTCTCCTTATGGCCAAGGTCACCAGTGAAACAAGGGCACAGAACCCAGTTTGGACCAGTGAGAAGAAAGCAGATATGGCTGAGGTCCCTTTACAGACACTTCCCCTCTTCTGAAAGTGTCATCAGAATAAATCCGTCTTTGTGGTATAAAGATGCAAATACCCAGAAAGTCTACATCAAGGAGGACAGAGCTTGGAGAATTGCAGAAAAATACAGCTGGGACCTTAATAACATTGTGAAAAGTTTGGGGACCATTCCTAAAACCATAAATACTCTTTGACCCTAAATTGGCTTGAGCCAACGTATTCCCATTCTAGCTTCAGCCATTTTGGATTGGCATTTCTGTTACATGCAGCACAAAAACTTGTGTGAGATAGATTGAAATATTCAGTAAAAGAAAGAGCAAAATATTGGTCTGAATTGATCCACTTAATTATATATAAAGTCTCATAGGAAACCTTTCATGACATTTTGATGTTGTGTTACATAAGAGAGCATTCTTCCCTCCTATCCCCCGTCCTGGTCCCTCATCAGGACCACATAAGGAAGGGAGACATCAAGAGGAAGCACTGGAACATTCTCATTTTGCCTTTTGAGGAAGATTCTAGGGTTTTACCTCTGGCCAAAGCAAACAGTCTCTTCTTCAGGTTGTCACCTCTGATAGACTGACAGAGCTCAGAAAAGGAACCACATTAAGAAGCATAAGAAGGTCCAGGCAAGGCTTAGCAGAATGGATGAAGGCCCATTACTATAAAAGTGTCAAGTACATGGGAGAACAAAGGAAGGGTGTGATGGCTATTTTGCTATGTTTGTGTTATTTATCTTTTTAGAAAGTTTTATTGGAGTGTAATACCACAAATGTCACTCATTTAAAATGTGCAGTTTAATAAATTTTGACAAATTTATGTACACATCAAACCATCACCACAATCAGGATGGTGACCATATCAATCACCTTCAAATGCTTCCTTGTGCTGTTCTGTAATCCTCCTTCTTACCTGACACTCCCCGCCCTGAACAGTATCCAAGCAACCACTGATCTGCTTTCTGTCACTATGGATTACTGTGCATTTTCTAGAAATTTACATAAATGGAATAATATACTCTGTGCTCTTTTTTGGCTGATTTCCTTCACTTGTCATAATTATTTTGAAATTCATCCATATTGTTTGGTATATCAGTTGGTTTATTCCCTTAATTGCTGAGTAGTATCCTGTATGGAAATGCCATAATTTATTTCTACATGCCATTATTATTACTGGACTATTTTCTGTTTGGGGTGGTTAAAATAATGCTATGAAGATGGAAGAATGAGATGGATATCATTACCCTAAATGAATGTATGAAGTTACGAATGGTGTGAATATACTTTGTATACAACCAGAGATATGTAAAAATGTGCTCTATAAGTATAATATGAAATGTAATACATTCTGCTGCCATTAAAAAAATAATGTTGTGAATATCAACATACAAGTCTTTGGACGTATGTTTGCCTTTCTCTTGGCTTAGCATCTAGTCATAGAATGGAGGGCATCTGATAGATGTATGTTCAGCATTTTAAGAAGCCATGGCACTATATTCTAAAGCAATTGTATCATTTTATCTACCTATGGTGTGTGAGAGCTCAGATTGTTCCATATGTTTCTCAGCTTTTTAAAAAATTTTAGCCATTCTAAAGGTATGTAGAAGTATCTTGTGATTTTAATTTTCATCTATGAAACATCGTATTGGGCATAATTTTATGTACTTTTCCGTATCTTCTTTGGTGAGGTATCTATTCAAAACTTTTGCTTATTTTTAAAGTTGACTTGTTCATTTTCTCATTTTTGAGATCTGAGATATCTTTATATATATTCTGAATACAAGTCATTTATCACCTATGATTTGTAAACATTTTCTCTGAGCCAGGGACTTGCTTTTTATTCTTTTAATTATTTCTTGTGAGGACCAAAAGATTTTAATTTTGATGAAGCACAGTGTATCAGTTTTTGCTTTTCTAAATTATACATTTAGGGTCATTTCTCAGGAATCTTTGCCTCTGACCCAAGACCACAAGGATTTTCTTCTATGTTTTCTTTTGGAAGTTTGTTTGTTATTGTTAGGATTTACATTTAGATCTCTGACCCACATTAAGTTAAATTTTGTATGTAGTAAGGTATGTATGTATAAAAGTGTCTTCTGGATGGCTTGTAACAGGAGAGATCAGTCTTTTAAGAGAATATTTTGGTGGAGAAAATGCAATGTCTTCACCCACCATTTATTTTTCCTTCTAGGAACAGAAGACTGCAGTTCCCAGCTTTCCTGCAGACAGGTTAGGGTAATGTGACACTTTTAATCTGTGCAGTGTGGGCAGTGTGCTCTCTTCTAGATCTTACCATAAAACTCTTTGTACTGTCACCTACACTCCACATATCCCTTTTATGCTGACTTTGGTTGCCATGTGTCAAAAATAGCAAGAGTCGCAGGAAGGATCCCTGAATTATCACATGAAGGGCCATTGTTCTGGTTATCTACTGCTGAATTAAAAACCACCCCAAAATTTTGTGGCTTAAGCAATAATGTTTGATTATTTCCATGGCTTTGTGGGTTGACGGGGCTCTACTGGCAGTTCTTGCTCATACAGGCAGTTGTTGGATAGGATTTAGGTCAGTTGTCTGATGGCTTAGCTGGGATGAATGAACAAGCAGATACTCTTTGCTGGAAACATAGCTGGGACTGTCACATGGAATGCTTGCATGTGGCCTCTCCATGTGGCCTGAGAATCTCTCAACCTGGTGTTGGGCTCCAAGAAGGAGCATCCCATTAATGCATTTTAAGAGGCAAGAAATAGAAGCATACAGGCATTTAAAGGCTACACTTGGAATGGTATAATATAATTTCTACCATATTTAAGTGATCAAAGTGGCCTTAGGGCCTGACGTAAATCCAGAGAGACATAAATGTATCTCTTGTTTGGAGTGCAGCGAAGTCACATTACCAAGGATCATGTGGTATTGATAACATTATCATTAATCACTTTTGGAGACACTGTATTCCATACCCTCCCACCAAACACTTTCCTAGACTACGACATAAGTGAGACATAAACTTACATTATCTTAATCCACTGAAATTTGGGGGTTGTTATAGTATTTAGTTTACCCTGACTACCATATATCATATTGCTTCAACTGAGGGGATTATTTTCTTGTCTCCTGGATTCACAGTAATGCCTCTTCTCATCTTGTATAAGGAAGTAGTACTTTATCTTAAAAAATGAAGATGCCATCAAAAGAGAATAAAATTACGGCATTTGCAGGTAAATGGATGGAGTTAGAGAATATTATGCTAAGTGAAGTAAGCCAATACCCCCAAATCAAAGGCCAAATGAAAGAAGTTTGATTGGGCAAAGGGGAGGGAGGTATGGAAAAGGGACATGGGGGCAAGAAAGATGGTGGAATGAGATGGACATCATTACCCTAGGTACATGTATGGATGCACATATGGTGCCACGCTACATAGTGTACAACCAGAGAAATGAAAAGTTGTGCTGCAATTGTGTACAATGAATTAGAATGCATTCTGCTGTCATATGTACCTAATTAAAATAAATAAAATAATTAATAAAAAAATGAAGATGCCAAAATTTCAAATAGCATATTTAGTCCTAGGTACAAGGAGATGTGTTTCCTGCTATGTCCACTTGAAAGGACATTTGGTATACCAAGTTCCAGCTGCTAACTGGAAAGTCTGACCAGTTTCAGTGGAAAAGTGTCACATTACAAGTATTTTCATGGAATTAAACAGAACTGCCTACCTCCAGACAGCTGGTATGTTGAGGTCAGGGATTCACCTCAAATCCCAAGTTTTATTTTGCATGTGCCAGAATCTTATTTAAATTCCAAGGTGTTTTTGAAATGGGCTTCTCTGTGATTCTAAGAATAGCATACATTCAAATGAATTTTATATTTTGCAAATTTTTAAAAAAATATTTATTTTTTAGTTGTAGTTGGACACAATACCTTTATTTTATTTATTTATTTTTATTTGTTGCTGAGGATCGAACCCAGGGCTTTACCACTGAGCTACAACTCCTGTCCCCTATTTTGCATAATTTATAAGTATCCCTCAAGATATTCTTGGAGCCCTTGGAGTAGCATAAAAAATGCTACTTCTTTGGTGTAAGGCCCACTTCAAATCATTTGCATGTCAACAATATATTGGTTGGAGGTTCAGTCTTGTACTTCTACTTTCAAAGAATCTTATTTCTGCTGTTAAGAAGTACAAAGTGCCGGGCGCGGTGGCGCACGCCTGTAATCCCAGCACTTTGGGAGGCTGAGGCAGGAGGATCGCAAGTTCAAAGCCAGCCTCAGCAATGGCGAGGCACTCAGCAACTCAGTGAGACCCTGACTCTAAATAAAATACAAAAAAGGGCTGGGGATGTGGCCCAGTGGTCGAGTGCCCCTGAGTTCAATCCCTGGTACCACTAAAAAAAAAAAAAAAAAAAAAAAAAAAAAAAAAAAAAAAAACTGATATTAAGACACATGTACTGTGACTGATTTGTTCTCTAGTTTGTAAGATGCCCAATAGAAGACCTCCTTGGACTTCCTGCATATATGAGAGTCTGGGAGGACTTTTTCTTCCCCAACAACTAGTAAGGTACATGTAAATTCCTTGGTCGAGCATATAAATGTATGAACACTGTCAGACCATTTTTCTGAATATGTCAGACTACATTGAGATCAGTCAAGTAGGTTCCCCAGGCTGATACAAAAGAATATAGCTTTTGCCTAAAGCCTCCAATAATTCAGTCCATTTTTCTATAACAGAATACCTGAGCCTAGGTAATTAAAAAAAAAAAAAAACAGAAATTTATTTTATAGTTCCTAAGGCTGCAAAATCCTTGATCAAGACACTGGCAGGTTTGGTGTCTATTGAGGGACCTGTCTCTGCTTCCTAGAAAGACCTTCAATGCTACGTCCTCTGATAGGGAACAGTCTTGTTCCTCACAGGACAGAAGAGTGGAAGAGCCAAGAGAAGGAGAATCCACTCATCAAAGTTCCCATTTAAAGGTATTAAACTCACTCATGGGAGCAGAGGCCCTATGGCCTGATCACCTCTTAAAAGTCCTGTTGCTTAAAACTTTTACAATGGCAATTGAATTTCAACACGTGTTTTGGAGAAGACAGATATTCACACCATTGTGGATGGGCCCCAGGAGGGCCAGCTTCAAAGGTATGTAACCTGTGTAGTTACACAGAACCCTGCTTGTAGCAGGAATCCACATTTAATTTAATGTTCTTGAAGTTCATAATAAATATTAACAATTTAAAAAATTTGGAACTTATTCATTTTGCACTGGAACCTGTACATTATGTAGTTGGTCCTGGGTGCAAAGATCATCATTCCTTTCATTAAACCAATCAATAGCTGCCTAGTGATGTCCTGCACTATTTATGATCACTTCAGGGTATAATTTATCTGAATGAAATCTAGGAATTGCCACAGTAGTGAAAATAAGTGATGTTTATAAAGGCTAGAAGTTTTAGAAACCAAAACACTTTATCTCTGGATATTATAATTATGTTCTGTTCTACTGTAACTCTGTTCATCTATTCCACAAATAGTTATTAAGTACTCTCCAGGAACTAGGGACACAGTTCAACAGCAAAACTGATCAGAGGCCAGTCAAGTAAATAGTCCAGGGAGTGTTGATGGATGCATTTGGAGAGGTCTGCTATGGACTTTTAGGCCATGTGTATGTTGCACACAAATGTTATGTACTTCCTTAGATTTTCTCCTGGTACCTTAGCTGTTTTTTTCTTCCACAGCCACCACTGTACCTGACTCCTTCTGGGTATCTGTCTGAGGTCAACTAATCTGTCACTCTGAGAATTCTAAGTCATCCTCCTGTGTTATTGCCATGCAGCTTGGTCAGCTAGTCATGCACATCTGGAGTTTGTGGTTTCTTCAGTACTTCTGGACTTGGAGAAAAGCCAGACCATAATACATGGGATCTGGTACTCAGATAAGCTGTCAAACAGGCAAAATGATGCAACTTAAAGTACAGGGACTTTTTGATCAACAGAAAAGAGATAGAAGGAACTATGCGGATCAATTTCCTTCCTTTCCTCCAGCCTAGGGACTGCCTCCAAGACAGATTTTCCTGGTGGCTCAATATGTTGGAGGTATAGATATACATTGGCTCCTGGGAGAGCAAGTGGCTTGGCTATAAAATTATGGTCAGATCCAAGGGATGAGGTATAGCTTTTTGCATTCCATCTTAAGGCCAGTGAGAGTGTGTATAATGCAGAAGACACAGACAGCAATCAGAAAGACAGGGTAATCCATTCCATGGTTGGAGTCCAGACTGTCTTCAGCACCAGTGTTTGGTTCCATGAGCAGAGCACCCCCAGAAACAAGAATGGACTATGCATTGACCCAACAATATGAAGAGTTTCCCTTCATCAAGGCTGGTGATTTTTGCACTTGTCTGTGTATATGTTTTAATTTCTTTAAAATGTTTACTTTCTTTTTTTTGCAATCTTTTTTAAATTTATTTTTATTCTAATTTGTTATACATGCTTGCAGAGTGTAATTTGTTAGATTCCAGGCAGGAAGGCCACACCTCCCAGGTAGCTCAACTAGCCACACCTCCCAGGCGCCTTAAGACAAGACACACCTCCCAAGCACCTCAGGCTGGCCATGATGCTGGCCACACCCCAGATGCCTTACTGAGCCAATTAGAACACACGGGTTTTCCTTTTGACCCCTGGCAGCCTATGGAACTGGGGTTCCCTCTGCCGGGGGGGGGGGGGGGGGGGGGGGGGGTGGGGGGTCCCTCAGTTCACTGGTTCACTACTTAAGCGCTCTCTGGACTGAAATCCCTCCCTTTCCTTCTCTCCTCGCCACCCGTTGTCTCCTCTCGCCAGTTCTCCCTCCCCCCCCCCTCCACATGTCCCTTCGGCTGATTAATAAAACCCCCTTTTCTACATGGCGGCTCCAGTGTGTGCATCTGCCCTTCATAATTCATTTCAGGTGTGTCTGGTCTTAAGCTACGTGGGAGGTGTGGCCTGTCGGCCCAGGAATTTAGCAAAAGGAACCCCCAATTTTAGGAGGTCTGAGGTGTCTATGGATAGAGAGAGACCAGAGATCAAAGACACTGCACAACTAAACTGAAAAGTGTCTTGTACAACTATACTGTGTGGAAGGAAAGAAAAAGGAAACCAGTATCTTCCCCTACCAAGGGAATCAGAGGAAGGAGCCATTTTGCAGTTCCAGCACAGGGGCTGGCAGCCAGGGTATCCCAATACTAACAAATGTGCCTAACCCAAAAAACAGGTCTGAAGACCCTACAACTTAGCATAGTGTGCGTCTAAGAGACCAGAAGAAAATAAAAAATGGATCAGGGTTTCCACAGGGGAAAACCGGTTGGGAAAACACACCTGGTTTCCTTCCTTCTGCTCCATAACAGCCACTTGTAAGATCGTCCACTTGAAAGTTTGGCAGGAAAAGCCACACCCCCGGCAGATAATTTGAAAGGTGGTAGTGGGATGGGAGTTGGGGGGGGGAGGTATTGAATGAGTTCAGAGACTGAACCCAGGTGTCCTAAAAACATGAAGTTCATTTCACACTTGTCTGAGGGGAACAAGAATTGGCCCCTCCACTGCACAAGTGAAACTCAGGGGTTTTTCCTGGGGGAACAATTTCCCAGTGTGGCCCAGCAACTCCCAGACTGAGATATGTTGATTTAAAGTCTTCAGACCAATCCAAGGAAGAGCTTGGAGGTTAACTAAGCCCAAACCCCAACCCCAGGAGTCCTGCACACAGGATCTTCCATCACTCCAGCAACCTCACTTAACACACCTGAGGAGAATATTTAGAACTCCAATGAAAACAATTCCTTAACTTTTTATCAAGATCCTCTTTTTATTTTTTAAAGTATATGTATTTTTTAGTTGTAGGTGGACACAATACAGAGTTTCAGGTGATGAACACAAAATATCTAATCTAGAAAATAAACTTAACCATGGAGAAGAGAAGTTCAGAGACCATGCACAAAACTTTCAGGAAATATGGATAACATAAAAAGACCAAACTTAGGGTTTATTGCTGTAGACAAAGGCTCAGAGATACAAACCAAATGAATACATAATCTTTCCAATGAAATAATATCTGAAAATTACCCAAACATTAAAAATGAAGTGGAAAATCAAATAGAAGTGGCATACAGGACCCCAAGTATACTGAGTTACAACAAGCCCACACCAAGTCACATTTGTTAGAAAATGCTGAGCAAAGTTAACTTAGCCGGGAACACCGTGTTAGTGAAATAAAAGGGTTTATTGGGGTGCCACGTGGGCAAGGGTAGGGAAAGGAAGGGAAGGGAAGGGGGATAGGGAAGGGACGAACGGGAATAGGGACAGGCAGGAACAGAGAGCGGTTTCAGTCCGGGGCTGGCTTAAATAGAAGAGTGCTGGTCAGGCAGACCCCTGGGGGCAAGTGTCTCCATAGGCTGCCGGAGGTCAGGGGGCAGCAGCGAGGACACCTGGGAAAGGTAGTCTTTTTACAAAGTACCTGGGGAGGTGTGGCCTTCTGCCTGGGAGGTGCAGCCTCCTGCCAGGAATCCAACAACATTATTATGAAAATACTCAACATACAGAATAAGGACAGAATTTTAAAGACTGTCAGAGAAAAAATGACAGGTTAGTTTTAGAGGGAAACCAATGTGGATCTCAGATGATTTCTCAACCCACATACTTTAAAGTTAGGAGGTCATGGAATAAGATATACCAAACTCTGCAAGGAAGTAGATGCCAATCAAGAATACTATGCCCTACAAAATTAAGCTTCAGATTTGACAATGAAATAAAAACCTTTCATGATAAACAAAAGTAAAAAGAATTCACAACTAGAAAGCCTGCACTACAGAATATTCTCAGCAAAATATTTCATGAAGAAGAAATGAAAAATAAAAGAGAAAACCAGCAAAGGGAAGAACTATACTAAAAAATGGTAAATCAAAAGAGATACTAATTCAAATTAAAAACCAGAAATAAACCAAAATGACAGGGAATAAAAATCATTTCTCAATAATAACATTGAATGTAAATGGCCTAAACTCATCAATCAAAAGACATAGACTGGCAGATTGGATTAAAAAATAAGATCCAACAATAGGCTGTCTCCATTAGACTCACCACATAGGCAAAGACATCCACAGACTGAAGATAGAAGGATGGGAAAAAAACTTATCATTCACATGGATCTCATAGAAGCAGTGGTTTCTATCCACATAGAAGCATGGGTTTCTATCCTCATTTCAGATAAAGTAGACTTCGAATCAGAATTAATCAGAAGGAACAAAGAAGGCCATTTCATACCACTTAAGGGAATTATACATCAACAAGACATAAAAGTGTTAAATATTTATGCCCTGAACAATGGAGCATCTACATACGTCAGACAAATCCCACTCAACTTCAAGAATCAAATAGACCATAACACAATAATACTGGGTGACTTTAACATGCCCGTCTCACCATTTGATTGATCTTCCAAACAAAAACTAAATCAAGGGGCTGGGGTTGTGGCTCAGCAGTAGAGCACTCGCCTAGCATGTGAGCAGCCCAGGTTCGATCCTCAGCACCACGTAAACATAAATGCATTGTATTGTGTACAACTAAAGCAAATAAATAAAAAATAAATAAATATTCAAAAAAAACTAAATCAAGAAGCTACAGAACTAAAAATTACAATTATTAATTTAGATTAACAAACATATGTAGAATATTTTATCCATCAATGACTGAATGCACTTTCTTCTCAATAGCACATGGATCCTTCTCTAAAATAGACCATATTTTAGGCCACAGAGGAACTCTTAGCAAATACAAAAATAATAGAGATAATACCTTGCATTTTATTGGGATCATAGTGGAATGAAATTAGAAATCAATGATAAAAAATAAAAGCTACTCTAACACATGGAGATTAAATAATACACTATTGAATGACCAATGGATAACAGAAGAAATCAAGGATGAAATAAAGAAATACTTTGAGATAAATGAAAATAGCAATACAACTTATTAAAATCTCTGTGGCACTATAAAGGAAGTTCTAAGAGGAAAGTTATTTTATTGAGCTCACTCATTAAAAGAATATAAAATCACCAATTAAAGAACTTTACTTCTCAAAGCCCTAGAAAAAGAAGAACAAACTAACACCAAAAGCAGAAGACAGGAAACAATTAAAATGGAGCTGAAATTAATGAAATTGAAACAAAAAATGCAAAAAATCCACGAAACAAAAAGTTGGTTCTTTAAAAAAGTAAATAAAATTGACAAACCCTTAGCCAAGCTAGCCAAGAGAAAGAGACAGAAATCTCAAAGTACTAAAATTCGTGATGCAAAAGGAAATATCACCAGGGACACCACTGAAATGCAGACAATAATCAGAAATTACTTTGAAAATCTTTACTCCAATAAAATAAAAAATCATGAAGACATTGACAAATTTCTACAGACATATGACCTACCCAAATTGAATCAGGATGACATGGAAAATTTAAACAGATCAATTCAAGCAACGATATTGAAGACAACATCAAAGGCCTAGGAACAAAGATAAGCCCAGGAACAGATGGTTTCTCAGCTGAGTTCTGTAAGACCTTCAGAGAAAAACTTACACCACTACTCCTCAAATCATTCCTTGAAATAGAAAAGGAGGTAACCCTTTCAAACTCATTCTATAAAGCTAGTATCACCCTGATACCAAAACCAGACAAAGACACATCAAGGAAAGAAAACTTCAGACCAATACCCCTGATGAACATAGACACAACAATTCTTAATAAAATCCTGGTAAATTGCATACACAAACATATTAAGAAGATAGTGCACCATGATCAAGTGGGGTTCATTCCAGGAATACAAGGCTGGTTCAACACATGGAAATCAATAAATGTAATTCATCACATTAATAGATTTAAACACAAGAATCACATGATTATCTCAATAGATGCAGAAAAAGCATTTGATAAAATTCACTATCTGTTGTAGCCGGAAAGGGATTGCAGCCCGGAACGGCGGTGCCGCGGGAAGGAGTCCGGAGACAGGATGGAGATGAAAAAATTCTTTAATCTTTCTCTCTCTGTCTCTTGTAATTTCTAACACCACATACACACTCTCACAAGAAACCAAGACACCTACTCTTACAAGAAACTACAATATATCTATACAATAGCGATAACCCTGTCCGTTCTCTCTCAGGTCTCTTCCCACGCACCCGAGCAGGAATGGCGCTAGCTCGATCTGCTGAGTCACAGCTCAAATCTCTCGAGATCCCAGGCCAAGTCCCGTGAGACTACGGAAGGCGGAAATGCCCAAAAATGTCTATGGCCCATAGTCAACCGCAATCTTAGCTATCTCCCCAAACAGGGCTCCTCCTGCATTTCCCCCCTTTTGTTTTAAAAGAGGGGATGCTCTAGGACGTCTATGTGCAACCAACATTCTTACCCGTCATAGGATAATCAAGGCTGTGCCCTTGACTCCTGTCTTAGGTTGATATGTCGGCCACATGAGACTATCCTGTGCGACTGTGCCTGTCTTAGGTTGTCCCCCTCTGGGGATCTTACCCGTCATTGGCTAACCAGCCATCCAATGGAGCCCTTTAGCATCGACTGTGTAAGATGACTAACAGCCGTCCAATTGTGGGGAGATGCTGCAGCTTTAAGGCGACAAGCCTTTTGGTGACGAGCCAAATTGCATAGCATATCAAATTCTTTAAACAAATCAGCTGCCCTAAGTTCCATCAAGTAACACAGTGAGTTCTCTAGACAAATACCCGCAAGGCATTGTCCCATGAAGTCCCAAACAATGAAAGAAGAAAATGTCCACTTGTTATAACATGTAGATCTAAGAGGCCCCATGCATGCAGAGCAGAGGCCACACTGCTGGTGAGGTTGTTTGGTGCTTGAGCAGCAGGGATGCTTGCAGCGACCGCGATCCCTGCAGCTGTAGCAGCAGCCGTCTTTTTTATGTCTAGACATGCCACTGGCAAATCTTCAGGGCCCGCTACCTAGAGACTCAAGCATCAATTATTAAAGGAAAGGCAGTGCTATTCCAGCACTGAGTCAAGAGGCGAGTTGTCAAAATAAAAAATAGAATTATTAGATTAGAAAATTAAAGTTGATTTCTGCTCACACACATTGCAGCCTGAGCTCCCACAAACATAAGCTGGCAAAATATCATATTTAGAACAAAACAAAGAAAGACTGAGGGTATTTACTGCATTAAAGATAGATTAAAGAAAAACTAAAAGCACTTTGGAGAAATAATTTGTTAGCTGGAACTCTCGAGTTTCTGCATACACAGCAGTCCTTTACCTGTTGAAATAATTGAAATTAATCATTTATTAAACAAATGAAGTTAATAACAAATAAGCAACCTTATGTCAAAACACCAAAATATCAGGTTATACAGCCCTAGTCATATTTTTCTCTAAAGAGAAGTCCCTGGGACACCTATAAAACAAAATTGAAGGTACCGTCACTTATTAAATTATTTACCCAATTTGAATACTCTTAAACTTAAATGAATTAGAGTTATTTGGATCCATATATATATATATGTGAATATATATATATATATATATATTCACAAGCACTTTGTTATTTTTGATGTCACACTGGATAGACAGACGCACATACAAACATATATTTGTGACGTCACATTAACATGAAATTTAGACAAATACACAGACATAAACACATATATAAAAAGAAAAAAAATACAATTGTGTGCACACTAAAGAGAGATCTCTTCGTCCCAGCCGGGAGGAATGACACTTAAGTTGTGACATATTTTGAAGGAATCTTTTAAGGGAATCATTCCATATCTTCATCATGGTCCTCTTGATTTTGTACCTTTTTTATTAATCTTGATTCCTCAACAACTTCATCTTGATCCTTTTGATTTGGTACCAGCTTTATTAATCTAGATGGTATCCATATTGGAGAGGATTCATGCTTTGGAAAAACACAAACAGATCCTCTCCCCCAAATTAATACTGGATCTGGACCCTTCCATGTACCTGAAAGAACATCCTTCCAGTAAACCAACGGTTTATGTTGTTGATGTGGGTTCCAATGTCTGTCTCCAGCAGAATAACCATCAGAGTCTAAAGTTAAAAAATTTAAGGTAAACAGGGCAACTGCCAAATTGTCCTTAGGATTTTTCCAGTTTCCTTCTTTCTGTTTTAACAACATAACTTTTAGTGTGCGGTTTGCTCTTTCAATAATGCCCTGACCCTGAGGATTGTATGGGATGCTTGTTTTATGGGATATGTTGAATTTTGCGCAAAACTCTTTGAAAGATGAGGACGTATATGCGGGGCCATTATCTGTTTTAAGCATTTTGGGGATGCCCAATGCAGCAAAAGCTTGTAAACAATGAGATGTGACATCTTTAACTTTTTCTCCAGAATGTAAGGAAGCAAAAATCATGCCTGAGCATGTATCTATGGTTACATGAATAAATCGCAATTTTCCAAAACTTGGCTCATGAGTAACATCCATCTGCCACAAATGATTGGGCATTAATCCTCTAGGGTTAACACCAAAATGAGGATTGGGCAAATGTGTCATACAAGATTTACAATCTTTTACAATTGTTCTGGCTTGCTCCTTTGTGATTTTAAACCTACGTTGCAAGGTGGTGCTGTTGACGTGAAACTGGGAATGAAATAAAGTAGCTTGTTGTAGCGCTGAAAGTATAAATATTGTTTTTGTAAGTTCATCGGCCTTTTGATTACCTTCATGGAGGGGGCCAGGCAAATTAGTATGTGCTCTAATATGGCCTACGAATAGAGGTTCTTTTCTAGTCCACAAAAGTTTTTGTATTTGATAAAACAATTTAAAGGCTGGAGTATGAGGTACTATTGGTCCTGCTAACTCTAATTTTGGGATGGCTTGTACAATATAGTGGCTATCTGAAAAAATGTTTATGGGCTGGTCTCTAAAATTTTCCAGAGCTCTTACCACAGCTTCCAATTCCACTAGTTGAGCTGATTTGTGTGCGGTTATGTAAATCATATTTTCTTTTGTAGTGACTACTGCAGCAGTACCATTTGAGGACCCATCTGTAAATACATTAAATGCCTTAGGAATAGGTTGATTTTTTATTACCTGTGGAAATATAATAGGATGATTAATACAAAAAGATAATATAGGAGACTTAGGAAGGTGATTATCAAAATTTGCAGAGGTAGAGCATCTAGCTATAGCCCAGTCATTATCATTGAAGCATAAATATTCAATCTGTGACGATGAATAGGGAGCAATAATAGTAGCAGGGTGAATGCCAAATATTTTAGTAGAAGTCTTAAGTCCTTGAAGAATAAGTTTAGCCACCATGGAGGTATAAGACTCAATTATGCTTTTAGGAGAGACAGGCAAATGTATCCATAATAAAGGCCCTTGTTGCCAAAATACTCTTGTGGGTGTATATTGTGAAGAAATAATAATCAACATCAGCGGTTGAGTTAAATCAAATCTGTCACAATGAGCTCCTTCGATGGCTTTTTCTACTACCTTTAAAGCTTTCCTAGCATCAGGAGTCAATGTTCGCAGTGAGGATGGATCAGGGTCCCCTCGAAGGATATCAAATAAAGGTTTTAATTGGCCAGTAGTGAGGTTTAGTGTAGGGCGAAGCCAATTAATGTCTCCCAGTAGTTTTTGGAAATCATTGAGGGTGGTTAAATGTTCTTTATTTATTAAAAATTTTTTTGGGTCTAACAAAAGTATCCATGATTTTAAATCCTAAATATAATATGGGAGATCTGGTTTGAACTTTTTCTTCTGCTATATATAATCCGTATTTTTTAAAATTTTCTACCACGTCACTGAATATATTAAATAAGATTTTTTGATTAGGGTGGGCCAGTAAAATATCATCCATGTAATGTAGACACATGAGGTTTGGATATTTATTTTTAATGGGTTGGATAGCCTTGTCCACATACATTTGGCATATGGTGGGGCTATTAGCCATTCCCTGCGGCAAAACCTTCCATTGATATCTCTGATCAGGGCCATTATTGTTAATAGAAGGAACTGAAAAAGCAAACCTGGGGGCATCCAGAGGATGTAGGGGAATAGAAAAGAAGCAATCCTTTATATCAAGACTAATAACATGGAAATTTTTTGGAATAGCTATAGGATTCGGAAGTCCAAGTTGAGTAGGGCCCATGACTTGCATGGTTTTATTAATTTGTCTAAGATTGTGTAATAATCGCCATTTTCCTGATTTTTTCTTGATCACAAATATGGGGGAATTCCAGGGAGAGGTGGAAGGTTCTATATGTCCTGCTTCTAATTGTTCCTGAACTAGTAGGTGGGCCGCTTGTAATTTCTCTTTAGATAGGGGCCACTGAGGGACCCACACTGGCTTATCAGAAAGCCATGGTATTTTCAAAATTATTTTCTCAGTGGCCCCGAAGAAAAATGTCTTTTTCCTATATGATAATGATTTCTTTTAGGGTTAAGCTTACCCTGTACTTTTTGATGATTTCTTTTAGGGTTAAGATTACCCTGTAGATTTTTACATTTAACACCTGCAGGTTTGGTTGCAAGGTGTACTCCCATTTGTTGTAAAATATCTCTTCCCCATAAAGTAACCGGTAGATTAGGTAAAACATAAGGCTGAAACGTGCCTTTATGTCCTTCATCATCCTCCCATTTTAAAATTACCGCACTTTTTTCTGGGAGGTTATTATATCCCAAGCCTCTTAAACTGGTTGAAGCTTTTTGCAGAGGCCAGTGTTTGGGCCATTGACGTAAATTAATGATGGAAGAATCAGCTCCAGTATCTATAAGACACTCCATTTCTATTCCTTGGATTCTTATTTTACACATAGGCCTCCTTGTACAGTTCCGAACCCAGCAAACCATGGGTTTCGAATCAGTGGAACAAAATCCTCTATTGTTCCTATTTAGAGGCATATTCATTTTAAATGAATTATGTAAATTTGGAAGGAGGAGCAGCTGAGCAATTCTATCTCCCTGATTAATAGAACTTATACTTTGGGGTGAGCCAAGCATTATTTTTATTTCCCCTTTGTAGTCTGAGTTTATTACACCTGGGGTCACTTGCAAACCTAATAAGCTTTCAGGACTTCGCCCGATAACAAGTCCTACAGTCCCTGAGGGAAGAGGTCCCCTGACTCCTGTGGGAATCAGTTGAACCCCCATTTCAGGTGTTAACACTATTCGGGCGGTGGAACAGAGGTCTAATCCTGCATTTCCTCCTGTTCCTCTGGCGAGGGAGTGGATGGGTAGTAGGGATTGTGTTGGAGAAGCATCTGAGTGGATGCTTGAGGATACTCCTCCTCCAATGCCTCGTACATTTGTGGGCCCCAGGGCATTGGGCCCTGTGCCCCGTTTTTTGAATTCCTGAACAAAGGATTTCCATGGATGTCAAATTTTGAATAGCATTTATTGGCCCAATGATTTCCTTTCTTACACCTGGGGCAGCAACCTGGAGCACGGTATGAATTTGGTCTTATTTCTCTTTTGGGATTTTGCCTAGAATAGCCTGATTGATTATGATAATTTTGCCTAGAATATCCTGATTGATTATAATGTCTATGTTGAGCCCTTGTAAAATTTTGAGGGGCAGCATCTCTCACAGCTGCTGCAATCACATTCCCTGTGACAAAGGCATCATTTATATCTTTACATAGTTGTATATATATGGAAAGATCCTTTTTATTTTTCCATGGCCTGATGGCTTCCTTGCAATATTTATTAGCATTTTCATACGCTAATTGAACAACTAATGGCATAACTTGATCAATGTCTCCAAAAACTCTACCTGCAGTTCTCAAAAGTCGATCAGCAAATTCAGCATATGGTTCATTAGGTCCTTGAATTACTTTGGACAAGCTACCTTGTAGATCCCCAGGTCCTTGTACAGTTTTCCATGCCTTTAAGGCAGCTGCATTTATCTGAGCATATACTCCTGGGGTATAATATTTTTGATCCTGTACGTCTGCGAATTGCCCTTCTCCTGTGAGCATTTCTATATTATGGTCTCCAAACCCTGCATCTGCGTTTCTTTTAGCTGTTTCTATACAAAGTTCTTGAAATTGCGATCGCCAAACCAAGTATTGTCCCCCACTTAATGTTGCTTTACATAGACATTTCCAGTCTGCGGGGGTTAAGCTAAAGGTGTTAAGGGACTCCAGAATACTCAACGTGAAAGGAGCTTGGGGTCCATAAGTCATTACTGCCTCTTTGAGATTTTTTATTGTTTTGAAATCTACTGGCTGGTGGCCCCTCTGTCCATATTCATATTCAAATACTGGCAGTTCCCAATGTATCTGTGAGTTACCCTCGAGAGCACATAAGCACTCAGAAAGACTTTTTATTTCTATTTCTAGGGTATACAAACGTCTAGTGATACCCTTCATATTTTCTGTAATCGATTTCACCCATGGGGGAGTAGAGGACACAAGTTCCTCCACTTGATGATCCCTTATCTTGGTCTTCCTTAATTTCCTTTTGTTCATTTTCTCAAAATCACCTTTAGTTAATTCCTCCTCACTACTACTACTCTCATTGGTCCTAACTGACTCAGTAACATCCTGAGTCCCAGGTTCAATTGAGAGCATGTATCCTTGAAGTATCTCTAATAAATCTTGAGTAGCTTTAGCAGCTCGGATCTTTGTCATTTTGGGGACACTTCTAATACTCTCCTTACTGGTCTTAGTTGACTCAGCGGAATCTACGCTTTCATGATCGCCTTCACTGTTTTCTAAATCCTCCTCACTAACGACAGACTCATCTATATCAAAGAATTCATCAAGAGCCTTGTACACTTGGGTCTTAGTTATTTTCGAACCCATTTTAACCGCTCTGACTAGAGACTCCTGCGAGGTTTCTCAGTTCTTACCTGCCGTGCTGAATTCCCCGTACGGGCCACCAACTGTTGTAGCCGGAAAGGGATTGCAGCCCGGAACGGCGGCGCCGTGGGAAGGAGTCCGGAGACAGGATGGAGATGAAAAAATTCTTTAATCTTTCTCTCTCTGTCTCTTGTAATTTCTAACACCACATACACACTCTCACAAGAAACCAAGACACCTACTCTTACAAGAAACTACAATATATCTATACAATAGCGATAACCCTGTCCGTTCTCTCTCATGTCTCTTCCCATACGCCCGAGCAGGAATGGCGCTAGCTCGATCTGCTGAGTCACGGCTCAAATCTCTCGAGATCCTGGGCCAAGTCCCGCGAGATCCCAGGCCAAGTCCCGTGAGACTTTGGAAGGCGGAAATGCCCAAAAATGTCTATGGCCCATAGTCAACCGCAATCTTAGCTATCTCCCCAAACAGGGCTCCTGCAACTATCTACACATGCTCAAAACACTAGAAAAACTAGGTATAGTAGGAACATACCTCAACATTGTAAAAGCTGTGTATGATAAACCCAAGGCCAACATCATTCCAAATGGAGAAAAATGGGAAGCATTTCCTTTAAAGTCTGGAACAAGAAATGGATGCCCTCCTTTTTACCACTTGTATTCAACACAGTCCTTGAAACCCTAGCCAGAGCAATTCAAGGAAAGAAACTAAAGGGATACAAATAGGAAAAGAAGAGCTCAAACTATCAGTATTGCTGATTACATGATTATATATTTAGAAGACCCCCCAAATTCCACCAGAATGCTTCTAGAACTTATAAATGAATTCAGCAAAGTAGCAGGATAAAAAAATTAACACCCATAAATCAGTTGCATTCCTACACACAAATGATGAATCAGCTGAAAGAGAAACCAGGAAAACTATCCATTCATAATATAGCCTCAAAAATAAAATATTTGGGAATCCATCTAACTAAAGAGGTGAAACACCTCTACAGTGAAAACTACAGAACACTAAAGAAAAAAATTGAAGAAGACCTTAGAAGATGGAAAGATCTTCCATCTGGATAGGCAGAATTAATATTATCAAAATGGCCATACTACCATACATATTTAATGCAATGCCTATTAAAATTCCAATGATGTTCTTCATAGAAATAGAAAAAGCAGTCATGAAGTTCATTTGGAAAAATAAGAGGCCCTGAATAGCCAAAGGAATCCTTAGCAAGAAAAGCAAAGCATAAGACATCACAATACTGGACCTTAAATTATATTACAGAGCTATAGTAACAAAAATGGTATGGTGTTGGCAGAAAAACAGACATGAAGACCAACAGAACAGAATAGAAGACACAGAGACATACCCACATAAATACAGTTATCTCATACTAGACCAAGGTGCCATAAACATACATTGGAGAAAAGATACCCTCTTCAACAAATGGTTCTGAGAAAACTGGAAATCTATATGTAATAGAATTAAATTAAATTGAACCTCTCTATCTTTCACCCTACATAAAAACTCAACTCAAACTGGATCAAGGATCTAGGCATTAGAACAAAGACCCTGTGCCTACTAGAACAAAAAGTAGGCCCACTCTCTATCAAGTTGGCTTATGAACTGACATCCTCAAAAAGACTCTTAAGGCACAAAAAGTAAAATCAAGAATCAATAAATGGGATGGTATCAAACTAAAAAACTTCTTCCTAGCAAAGGAAACAATCAAGAACATGAACAGAGAAGCTACAGAATTGTGACAAAATCTTTACTACCTGCACCTCAGATGGAGCATCAATCTCCAGGATATACAAAGAACTCCAAAACCTTAAAACCATGAACAAACAAACAAAAAACAAATGACCCAATCAATAGTTGGGCTAAGGATCTGAACAGGCACTTCACAGAAGAAATACAAATGGACAAAAAATGTGTGAAAAAATGTCCAACACCTCTAGCAATTAGAGAAATTCAAATCAAAACTACACTGAGATTTCATTTCACCCCAGTCAGAATGGCAATTATCAGGAATACAAGTAACAATAAATGTTGGTGAGGATGTGGGGTGGGGGAAGGTTCATTTACACATTGCTGGTAGGTCTGCAAATTGGTATAACCATTACGGAAAGAAGTATAAAGATTCCTTAGATGACTTGGAATAGAATGACCATTTGACTCAGTTATCCCACTCCTCAGTTTATAATCCAAATACTTAAAATCAGCATATTACAGTGATGCAGCCACTTCAATGTTTACAGCAGCTCAATTCATAGTAGCCAAGCAATGGAGCCAACCCAGGTGCCCTACAGCAGATGAATGAATAAAGAAAGTGCGGTTCATATGCATAGTGGAATATTACTCAGCCATAAAGAAGAATATCATGTTAAGTGAAATAAGCTAGTCCCAAAAAACCAAAGACAGAATGTTCTCTCTGATATGTGGTTGCTAACCCACAACATTGGATTAGGCAAAGGAGAATGAAGGGAAGGGAGGATGGATGGGAACAGGAAAGACAGTAGAATGAACTGTCCTATCCTTATATATGAATACATGACCAGTGTAACTTCACATAACGTACAACCACAATAATGGGATTCTAATTGGAAAAAGTTATACTTATTCTATGGATGTATAATATGTCAAAATACACTCTACTCTCATGTATATAAAGAACAAACAAATAAATTAATTTAAAATAAAATAAAAAAAAGAAGAGCTGCAACTCTGAGAGCTGCTACATATCACCCGATGGTAGTGGAGAAGAATCGGGCTTTGCCAGCTGCCACACAGGTAGGCATTCTTGTTGTGATTGTCTGAACACTAAAAGGGGCTTTTTTGGCTGCAGAGGCTTGCAGATTTCACAGGCCCCACCCACCAGCCAGAGCAGAGAATCAAGTTTCAAACTCCAGTTTCACTGCTCAATCAGAAGCAACTGCCCTCTTAGAATGGTGAAATGACCTATGGAAGACTCAGCTGGGGCACCTGTTCCAGCTCAGCATCTTGCAGGTTGAAGTTCTGATTTCTAGCATCTTCCACATTGTGACGTGTTGTATTTTTATTTTCCTTCAGTTTAAAATGCTCTCTAATTTCCATTATAATTTCTAGTTTGATGCCTGATTATTTACAAATGTATTGCTTAAATTCCAGAAATCAAATATTTGCATTTTTTAAATATTTTTTTTTAGTTGTCAACGGACCTTTATTTTATTTATTGATACGCGGTGCTGAGAATCGAACCCAGTGCCTCACACATGCTAGGCGAGTGCTCTGCCAAAAGCCACAACCCCAGCCCATATCTGCATCTTTCTTGAATTTTTCTTCTTATTGATTCCTACTTTAATCAGAGATCATGCTCTTTAGGCTTTCAGTCTTTTAAAAGTCAAATTTTATAAGTGATACAGCACTTGAAAAAATACATATTCTGATGTCTTTTGGGCAGCGATCTATGTATACCAATTAGGTCAAATTTATAAATAGCATTTTCCAAGTCTTGTGGAAGACTACTGACTTTTTTTTTTTTTTTTTTTTTTTTTTTTTTTTTTTTGTGGTGCTGGGGATTGAACCGGTGGCCTTTTTGAATTTAAGGAAAGCACTCTGCCAACTGAGCTAAATCCCCATGACTACTGATATTTTTGACTGCTTGTTATATAATTAATGAGGGACATATGTTAAACTTCTTCCTCTGGCATTGTAGTTTTGCCTATTTCTCTTTTGAGGTTTGTGTTTTTTTAACTTATATATTTGGATGCTGGTTATCATGTAAATAGACATTTATGATTGTTAGTGCTTCCTACTATCTCGACTCTTTTATTATGAAATGCCCATATTCATCTCTTTCCATAATACTTCTTGCACTAATAACTAATTTTTATAACATTGATATTGCTACCTAGCTATCATATGGTTTAATGTTTTGTTTTCTGTTTTACCTTTTTTTAGAGTTAATAAATATTTTGCATTATTCTATTTTCCCCTAAGTTGTTAGTTAAATAATATTTGATTATTCCTTTTCTGATTATCTTTGTTTTTAATTTATTTGTTTGTTTTTGATGGTGCTGGGGATTGAACCCAGGGCCTTGGGCATGTGAGGCAAGCACTCTACCAACTGAGCTACATCCTCAGCTCTGATTATCTTAATGATGTCCACATGCAATCTTGATTTACTACCATGAATTAGTTATTTTGCCACATCCTGGACAATGGAAGAGCCCATAGTTCTTTAATTCTATTTGCTAACTCTCCCCAACCATTTCCCAATTCTCTCTATATTTTAAATTTCATAAGATATTACTTATTACTTACTTACTTATTACTTACTATTGCTGGTTTTATAAGACATTGCTATTAAATAGTCAACATGTGCCTAGTTTCACTCACATATTTATCCTTCCCAAGAGCACTCTCCATTCCTTTTTGTACTATTGTGTTTTCATTTGGCATTATTTTCTTTTTTTGAATGGCGAGTTTAGGCCGTTAACATTCAGGGTTATTATTGAGATGTGATTTTTTATTCCCATCCATTTTATTTGTATGATGATCTTTAGCTTGATTTGGTTTCTCTTCTGGTTGGTATTTCCCCTTAGTTTAATATCTCCCTTTGTTGATTTTCATTGTTATTTTTCTCTTCTTCTTCATGGAAAATTTTGCCCAGGATGTTCAGAAGTTGACTTTCGAGATGTGAAATCTTTTAACTTTTGCTTGTTGTGAAGGTTTTTATTTCATCTTCAAATCTAAAGCTCAATTTTGCTGGATATAAGATTCTTGGTTGACATCCCTTTTCCTTCAGAGCTTGAAATATGCTATTCCAGGATCTTCTTGCTTTTAAGGTCTGGGTAGAAAAAATCTGAACAAAGTCTGATTGGTTCCCCCTATATGTAATCTGCTTCCTTTTCTCTAGTGGCATTTTAATCTTCTCTCTTGCTCAGTATATTAGGCATTTTCCAATCTATAATGTGTCTTGGTGTGGATCTGTTGTGATTTTGTATGTTTGCGTGTTCGGTAGGCCTCTTGAACTTGGTTTTCCCCTTTCATTCCTCAAGTTTGGTAAAATTTTCTGTAATTATTTCATTAAAATAAATTACTCATTCCTTTGGCTTGAAAACTCTGCCCCCTCCTCTACCCTCAATCACTCTTATGTTTGGTCTTTTTATGAATGTCCCCATAATTCTTGAATGTTCTGTCTTGGTTTTCTTACCATTTTTGCTGTGTCAATCTAGATTTTTCTCTAGGATATATATTTTGTCTTCTATTGTCTGAGGTTCTTTCTTCCAAGTGATCCTACTCTGTTGGTGATACTTTCGATTGAGCTTTTATTTTGATTTATTGCTTCTTTCATTTCTGGAATTTCTGTTTTGGTTTCTCTTTAGAGCTTCCTATCTCCCTATTGAATGTAATCTTTTTATTTACATGTATTTGTTTTATGGAGGTTCTTTGTCAAACATGATCTTTCACCTTCTGTATTTGCTCCCTCATCTCATTTTTGAGTTCATTCTTAACGTTTCCGGCTAACATTTTGGAATATGTAATTTCTGAATTCCATCTCTGGCATTGCACCAACTCGTGAATGGTATGGAATCTACTGTGGAGGTATATTGATTTGTTCTGTGTCACTTTTCTTCCCTTGTTTCTTCGATACTTGCATTCGTGCGTCTATTCTACCTGCACTGGTGGGACAAACAATACAACGTGTTCTACTTTGGATTTTACCTTAAAACCTTATGTTGCCTCCTGTTAGTACAATGCTTATCAGATTCCCTCTTATTATTTCCTTTACACTTTAAAATCAAAACACTTTCTATTCAGAGAAATCCCAGTTTGATCACCAATGTACAGATTTAGTTAATCCCAGATGTTTGATGTTGTTCTCCACATTTACTCTGGTAGGGCTTCTGATGGGCGTTTTAAAGTTTCAAGTAATGGAACCAGAGAGGTAATATGGTTTAGGAAGAATGGAAGTGAGTGTATTGACTTTGTTCTTTCTTAGAAAGTATGAAAGAGAGAGTTCTATGGAAGTGGTTTAGTATCAGCACGACGAGCGGAGGAAAGAGAATGGAGTGAATGAATAGATGGAAGAGATCCGGATTTACATATAAAAACCTAACTTATGCTGCGGTTTGAGTGGAGAAATAAAGAAAGATGGAAAAGAAAAAAAAAAAGAAGAGAAAAAATCAAATAACCAAGGAGTTAGTAATTAGTGTAAGACGAGAGGAGGAGGAGAGAAAAAAAAATTTTAAAAAAAGTCTAGGAAAATAGAGAATATTAAAACCATATTATACACACCACTTTGCTATATATTTCAATTGTTACAAGTTCTAGAAATCTCAATTTGTGCGTTCTATAACTTGTTTTTGGCCATCTGTTGAGAAATGCAATGGCAGGGGTGTAAATTGGGCGGGAAGGAGAAAAAAAAAAAATTATAAACGTGAGAAGGAAGAAAGAAAGAAAAGAGGACAGACCTGAAGAACTCCTTAATACTTTCTCAATACTAGTATGCTGGAAACAATGTAGTTCAGTTTTTATTTGTTTGAAAACATCTTTATTTTTGCCTTCACTTCTTGATATCTTTGCTGAGTATAAAGTTATGGATCTGTAATTATTTAGAGTATATTAAATGTGTTATTCCATTGTTTTATTACTCCCCTTGTTTCTCTTGAGAAGTCAGCTTATGATTTTTGTTGTTTTTTTTTTTTTTTTCTTTTTGTGGTGCTGGGAATCAAGCCTAGGGCCTTGTGCATGCTAGAAAAACATGCCATCACTGAGTTGCATCCTTAGTCCACCAGCTTATGATAGTATTGAATTTTGAATTTTTTTCTCCTCTAGCTGCTTTTAAGATTTTTCCTTTTGCTATGTTCAGTATTTTTAAAAAATTATTTATTTACTTATTCATAATGCACAAGTATAGTATCTTTTTACATACAACTGCTTGTATACAAAGTATATAAGTACCATTCAGATCTTCAATCATGCATTTAAGATAATGATATCCATCTCATTCAACCACCAATTTTTTTTCCTTCCCCCCCTCCCCCCTTGCTCCCTCCCTTCCCGTTGACCATTCTAGTGTTCCTCTGAACCTATGTACCCCCTTCCAACAACACTGTGAACTAGCCTCCTTATATCAGAGAAAACATTCGGTATTTGGATTTTTGAGATTGACTAATTTCACTTAGCATTATATTCTCCAACTTCATCCATTTACCTGCAAATGCCATTATTTTATTCTCTCTTATTGCTGAGTAAAATTCCATTTTGTATATATACCACATTTTCTTTATCCACTCATCTACTGAGGGACCAGTATTTTTTACTAAATTGTGATTTTTCTAAATCACAAATTTTCTAAATTGTGATTTTCTTTGTGTGTTTTTTTTTTTTTTTTTTTTATTTAGAGTTAGCAGAGATCTTGGACCAGTGGTTGTTTTATCTAAAAACTTGGTTATAATCCTTTTTTTTTTTGCTTCTGCTCCATTTTCTCAATGGTTTTCATTTTGAAGTTTAATTGTTCCATTTATTTCCTGAGATCTTTTCACATATCTGTCATGCTTAAACAAAAACGAAACAAAAACCTCTTGTCTGTGCTTCAGTTCTATCGTTTATATATTTTTAATAAAAACCAGTAGCGGAAAACTCAAGGTCAACATAAATGAAAAAAAGTCACCTCAGGTTATTGAACCTAGGGGTGCTTAACCACTAAGCCTCATCCCCAGCTGTTTTTATTTTTGAGACAGGGCCTTGTTAAGTTGCTGAGGCTGGCTTTCAACTGGGGATCCTTCTGCCTCAGCCTCCTGAGCTGCTGGGATTACAGGCGTGCTCCACCATGCTGGGCTACTGCTATTAGATTCCACCCCCCACAGGAAGCAGGGAATGAACCCAGGGCTGCTTAATCACCAAACGACATCACCAGTCCTTTTTTTATATCTTAAAAGAAACAGGGTCTTGCTGAGTTGCTTAGGGCCTTGCTAAGTTGCTGAGGCTAGCTTTGAATTCACAATCCTCCTGTCTCAGCCTCCAGAGTTGCATTATTAGATTTGTGTGTGTGTGGTGCTGGGGATTGAACCCAGGGCCTTGTGCATGTGAGGCAAGCACTGTATCAACTGAGCTATATTCCCAGCCCCTTGCTATTAGATTTTTACAGACTTTTTTTGTCAAGATTACTAAGACTAGTGAAACCAGAATTAGACAGGCAGTCTACGTGGATAGGTAAATCGAGTCATGTCGGATCAAGAAAGCCAATTTTGAGTGAGTCCTGGGAAGTTGGAGACTGTCCCCTGAGGGACTGAAATGTTAATTCCTTCAGAGCCCTTCCTCCACCCTTTTCAAGAACCTGCCCCTGCTCCAACCTATTGCTAAGGTAACCTGTCCCAGGAATTGCCCTTTCCTACAGGGAGCTATAAAGTTGTTAATGTGTCCAGGGCTGCTCCATCCTGCCCTTCCCCCTTCAGCCCACCTGCTTCCCACCTTTTGGCTAGCCCACTGAGCATTCCTGGGCCTAGTCATGTATGCAGGAAGGAGAAAGATAAGGGGAAGAGGGAAGGAGGACAAAGGAAGTCTAGGACATATAAAAAGGGCAGAGCTGCTTCACTTCTGGGGATACCAGGATACTAGCAATGTTCCCCTTCTCCCTCCCGGGAGAAGTCTATTTTACCCCTTTTAAATAAACCTTGCTTTATATGCTTGCCTCAGCGTGCTTCTGTAATGTTCAAACTTCAACATTTGAGGGAGCAAATCTCGTCACCCATTACTGGTGGTATCTAGTACCTCTATAGCTCTCCAATTTCTTGATGAAGATGAGATAATAACTAGCAACATTCATTATCTCATTTGGGGATGAATTCAGATTCATTAAAGTGCAAGTCATTTAAATCTTGTAGGACACTAAGAAACAGTATAGGGTAAGTAGTCATTATATAATATGAGCAAGCATCCCTCAGGGTGTGTAACAAATTTATGAGTAGGCTTTTTACCTGTAATACTGATTGGGAGGTGAGAGTATTATTGACTTTTACTGAGGCTAGGGATGCTATGTATTCTGCAATGTAGATGATAGTCCTTTACAAGAATAATTAGCCTAGAGTGGTGGTGCATGCCTATAATGCCAGTGACTCTGGAAGCTGAGGCAGGAGGATTGCAAGTTCAAAGCCAGACTCAGGAATTTTAAGCAATTTAGAGACACCCTGTCTCAAAATAAAACATAAAAACTGCTGGGGAGGTAGCTCAGTGGTAAAGCACCCCTGGATTACCTCCCTAGTTAGAAAAAGAAGAAAAAAAAAAAAAAGAATCAATAGTTGTAAATAGTTGTATGTTTTACATGACTTTCATCTGTAAAAGGTTCTTCTGAGATACCCCTGTAGGTGATACATCTGCTGATAATAATCTGACCCATTATTCTGATTCCTTTTTACATATGAACACTAGGAATTTTGTTTTGCATTGTTTAAATAAAGATTGAATTTCCCATGAATGGTAACAGAGGAAATAGTGTATTTTCTTTGTTTGGAACTGTATGGAGGGTTAGTCATAATTCTATAAATTCACATCCAGTACTTTGCTCTTGATATTTTTGTTGCTTATACAATTCATATATTGTTTGCAATACAACACATAGTTCAAATACGTATTTGAAGTGATTCTACAGAGAGAAGCAAATATCTGGTCACTTCATTGGTCTTCTATATTTCACAATGAAATAATATTTTTGTTATAAATTACCTTTCCTTCATCTCCTCTATATTAACATCGGAGCATTGCTGTGCATATTAATTTAATAATTATATTTGTAAGTAGATGCTATTATTTAATAATTTTAGCTCTAGAGAATTATAATTTCATCTCAGGATTTGTGTTTTAAAAAGAGAGGTCTAAGCCGGTCGTGGTGGCACAAGGCAGGAGGATCGAAAGTTCAAAGCCAGCTTCAGCTACTTAGTGTGAGGTTCTAAGCAATTTAGTATTTAAGTTTGATTTCAACATACCCCATAAAGACTCCTTTTATTACAATTATTTACTTTTTATTATTGTTTTAAGAAACTACTACTGTTATACAAAGTGATTTTAGACTCTACGAATCAAGCGTGAACTTCCTAAGGCCGGGAACCTTGGCGGCCTCCTTCAGAGATGCACTTAGTAGTCATCGTAGATACTCTAACCGGAACCTTGGCGCGGTGACGTTGGTTTCCGGCGGGCTCTTTAGAACGCCGAACAGCTTTGGGCCAAAGGACCATGAGAGGGCCGGAGCCGGGTCCCGAAGCTACCATGGAGGGGGACGTGCTGGACACACTTGAGGCTCTGGGGTAAGTGTTCTTGGGACTTTTCCCCCGAAACCATAATCTTTCCCCCCGTTTGGCTGCTGCAGCCTCTTCCCCGTCAGTCTCCGCTGGGTCTGCGCGGCCCGGTGCAGGCCTCCTCAGCCTCACTCCTTCTGGCGCCGACGGAGTTAAGCGGGAGGCGGGAGAGAAGTCCATTTGGAGGGTGGAGCAGGGCCGGAGAGCTGGGGCGCGTGGCCCCCTCTTCCAAACTCTTTGCTTTAGAAACTCTGAAGCCGGACCGGGCGGGATGGGATGGCGCGGAGCGGGCGGGCTAGCGCGGTTCCTGCAGGCACGCCGGTGCCGGCTGGTGATGTTTATGTTGACGTAGTTTTCGCGCCCGGGGGCGGTCCCGGAACCCGAACTAAGGCTGTGGACTCTCGTCTCCTGCAGTGTACAACCCGTGACTTACTTGAGGCTCAAGAGCCAGTCATTCCTGCATCTTTGTCAGGAGAAAGCATTTTATTTAGTTCCGTGCGAGTCCATGCATTAAACACTTAATCCGTTCGTTAATGCATACTTATGTGCTAGAAAAGGTTTTCGGATTATTATAAGCTCACATAGTCGTGGAAGGTACAAGGAGTCTCTTGCCTGCTGCTATTTACAATTCACTGTACTGTGATGAGAACTCCCAGAGGTTGAGGTGGCAGTGATGTTAACAACTTGCAGGTGTAGGGGACCTTATATGCAACAGCATAACCCACGCTCATCCCGTTTTTGATCACAGCCCTTGCCCCTATCTTGTTTGCCAATTTGTCTGTCTCTTTGTCACTCTTGCGTTTTCTCCCTCCTCCCAAGTCAGCTCCTGGAAAACTGGTTCCTTCCGGGTTTTGTTTACTGCTGCGCTCCCAGCAGCACCCCAGATTGGGGTCTGTCACAATATATGGTGGTTGAGTGAATGGGTAAATGAATGAAGACAAGTTCAAAGGAAAGTAAGTGCACAGAAGTAAGCATAGGACCAGATTATTTGTGAGTCGGAAAAATTCCCATTAAAACCTAAAAAGCTTGGAGCAGTCTGCACAGTCTTGCTGTGCTGCATGCCAGAACTTCTTAATGGGGTGAGCTGTGCCTTCGCAGTACTATGTAAGGCTTGAAACCCTTATGTCCTCGATTTTTTCCCCCCAAACTGCGTTTGTGCCTCTACCAACTATTTCTTTAGTTGCATCCAGATAAAACCTACTTTGCTGTGACCCCGCATTAGAGGACTTTTCGTTAGTAGGTCTTGAATAAATATTTGTTAAACGAAGGAACAGATAGTGATTATTTGAGGCTTTTTTTTTTTTAAAAAAAACTTCTGTGCAATTCCTTGGAAATTCTTCCTTCACTTGATTGAAGAAGAAATGGTGACAAGAAGTTAAAATACTTCAAAGTGTTTAGG
This sequence comes from Tamias sibiricus, assembly GCA_025594165.1. Taxonomy (NCBI): domain Eukaryota; kingdom Metazoa; phylum Chordata; class Mammalia; order Rodentia; family Sciuridae; genus Tamias; species Tamias sibiricus. The sequence continues at coordinate 93,588,046 of CM046659.1, forward strand.
CTGTAGTTGAGCCTCAAAGTACTCCCAGTAAGAACAGTGGGATCCTGTAAATCATTTATGAAAGGGGCAGTGGATAGTGCTTTTATTCTTCTTTCATTCCTGAACTTATTGTTCATATTTTAGTGTTTTGGAAAATGAAGTTTCTGTAGGCTTGACTTTTATCAAGAAAAATTAGTTTCACATTATTCAGTATGGAAAGCAAAATGGTTTGCATACTTTAGAATTGTTTTTTTCCTAGAATACCAGAGCAAAAAGGTTTGAAGTACAAATTCCATGATAATGAAATGTGAAAAAATAGTTTTTATAGTATATAATTTAGCAGTGTTTTCAAATGTCTATGTAAATAGTGACTAATGTATTTTCTATTGTGGTTTAAGACATTTAGGATATAAATGAAGGTGCTTTAGTTTGTCATATAAAGAAATTAATGGGAGGAACTAAAAGGGAAAAATATCTGTTAAAGAACAATTTAATGACATAGTATATTATGAATGAAAACAGGGTCTGAATCACTGTTTCCTTATCTCTGATATGAGTGTGTTGGAGCAGATGATTTCACAATAGTTTATGATTTTGTGGAACAGTAGATCTCAACCAGTAGGTCTTTTATACATTAGAATCATGTATGGAACTGGGAGAGTGGCACCCTTCTGTAATCCCAGTGACTCTGGAGGCTGAGGTCAGATGATCATAAATTCAAGGCTAGCTTTAGCAACTTAGTGAGACCCTGTCTCAGGGGAAAAAAATCATGTATGGAGGTTGTGAAAAATGTTCCCCATTCTGGCAGATACCACAGACTGAGTCATAATCTTCAGAGGTGCAGTACAGGCTTGAATATTTTTACAAAGCTTCACATCCTAGATTGAGAGCTACTGTTATAGAAGGTAACAACACAACTGTATATTGAACACTGTTCTGAGGTGTTGGTGATAAACACAGTGAAGGGCAAAGCATCACACCGGGGACAGCCGTGCAGCCAAAAGATTTATTTAACAGCCTTTGTAGCCGGTAGTGAAAACGGAGAAGAGGTGCTCTGGTCGAAGGTCGAAGAGGTGGGAGAGGGGAGTCAGGGAGAAGGGAGTGTGCAAGCTCTGGTGGGAGAAGGGAGTCAGGGAGAGAGGAGTGTGCAAGCTCTGGACAGAAGGTGGGTGCTTGGTTGCACCGGCTGGGATCTCTGGAGCTGTCGGCTAAAGCAGCTGCTGTCTGGCTGGAGGCTGGAGCTGTCAGCTGGGAGCGGCCGTCTGGCTGAAGGTGGTCGGTCTGGAGCTGTTGGCTGGAGCAGCTGCCGTCGGCTGGAGGCGATGGGTCTGGAGCTGTTGCCTGGGGCAGCTGCCGTGGAGCTGGAGGTGATGGGTCTGGAGCTGTTGCAGTGGCTTCCTCCTCTCTGCAGCGAGGAGCCAATGTATCTGTCTTCCTCCTCTCAGCATCGACTATCCGATGTTGGTGTCCGTGTGTCTCTCTCTGTCTGAGTCTCTCAAACAGGGCCTTATATAGGGATTTCTGGTGGGGGTTGCACTAGAGCAACCGCAAACACCATTGGCTAGAACAGGGTGTCCTTTAAGCCTATTGGCTCTTGCCTGGGGAAAAGAAACATTCTGCCTGGGGAAGGAACATCCTGTCTGGAACATCTTGAAACAAGGTTGCTTCTCTTAGGGTGTGGAAAACTCTGAGGGCGGGGGAGGGTAACATCTATCACACAGTAGTCTTGGTTCTTGTCCCTGTGGGATTTACAATGGAGTGCAAAAGCAGACAGGGTCACACAAATAATTATAAACTGTAATGAGTGCTTCAAATGAAAGCAACAGGGTGATATTTTAGAAGTCTTAGGGGTTAATGATAGGTTCCTGAGTAATTGGCTTTTGGGATGAAGTAGGAAGGGACAGTAGAAGTAAATGAGACTGGATGGAAAATGAGGATAAAGGTGTCCTTATAGTGAGAACAAAACATGAAGACCTTGAAGTAGGGAGGAGCATGCTGCATTAGAAGAAAAGGAAGTTACATCATGTGATAGGAAGGCAGAGTGCAAGGGACATAGTAGTGGAAGATTGGAAGCAAGAGTCAAGTGAGGACCAGCACATGCAGCAATTTTTTAGGCTTTGTTGTAGATTTTATTCTTTAACAGTAATGGAATATGACAGAAGGGTTTTAATTAGAAAGGGAGTGATTATATATCTATTTTGAAAGATATGTCTCTCAGCAAATGAATTGGAGAATTCAGTGGCCTAAGATAGACATTGTTTAGTGGCAGTGAATATGAAAAGAAGTGCATTATAAGACTTAGTGAGTAATTGGATATTAGAATTCAGGGATTCATTTCTTTAGTCAATATTAATCACCAAAGTGAAATGACACTGTAGAATCTAAATCAAGTAGGAAATTAAGTGAAGAAAGGAGAGAGCTAGTAAATAGAATGCAGAAGGACCAATGGAATGGAAGTAGAGAGATCAAAGAGTGGTTGTTGTAGGTGAGTAGTCAAAAGGCAAGCTGGAAGGATAGATATAGTAGGTTGTAGTGAGGGAGTGATATGTTTGAATTTGTGATTTGGGAGGTAGAGTAGGTCTAGTGACAGCAAAGTCCAGGAGATAGCTGGCTGAAATGAGGTAAAGAAGGTTGGTAAAAAGGAAATTAGGAAATTGAGAGTTCAGGGTACCAGATAGGATATACGTACGGGCTTTAAATAAACCTCGTATAATGGCAAGAATACAGGTGGAGAGAAAAACTGATAAAAGGGAATGTTGAGTGTCCAAGAGATTGATAGATGAAAAACACAGTGGAAGAGGGTGGCAGATCTGACTGTCCAGACCTTTTGGGAGAGCAGGAGCAGAGATTTGGATACTGTCTTGGAAAGCAAGGAGGACAAAAACCTAACAAATGATCTTGTGCGATTTGAGAATAAAAATAAAGAAAGCTAGAGGTGGTAGGGATAAACTTTCTGAGATGAGGTGGACAAAATATGAGTTGTTTATGGGTGGAACACTGTGGAAGAGATGGGAAAAAGGTAGAGGTGCAGAGCTGAATCAGAGGCTAGGCTAGTCAGGTGGGCAAATGACAGGGGAAAAGACACAATCTCATGTTATGTTGGCTGATGAAAATAAACAGAAAATAAGTTAGGCCCTGGATCCAATCTGTCTGTCAGACGAAAGTTGCCAATATCCTTAATGGAAAGGTGTGTATCACCTAGCTTGAAGGGGTGCCAGACTACCAACTATGGTTCCAATAAGAGGCCCTGGTGGGCAGGTAGACTAGGCTTAGGGAAGGTGTCACCAGTGTTTGGAATAACAGTAATACTTTCCTAATAAGAATATATAGAACAAACTAAGAGCATGGCTATTCTCAGTAAATAGCAGAATTGCATTGGAAATCAAAGTAAGCATGAAGTAGTAGCAGTGCTAAGCACTAAACAGTTGCTAAATGTAGCATAAACAGACTCTTGAATTCCTGCTGTAATTTCTCCTAGTCTACAAGGGAAAAACAATGAGCACTTATGACAAACATTGAGAGAGATTTTAGTGGGGGAAAAAATAAGTTATCTAGAATTGTGCTGCTTAATGAGAGGTCTCTGGACCAGCAGCATTGATATCACCTGGGGAGTAGGAATACAGAATCCCATTGCTCTGCTGAATTAGTCTATTTTAAACAGGACCCTCAGGAGATCAATATGCACATGAAAGTTTAGGAAGCACTGCTCTAGTCTGATATACTATTTCATACTCTTATTCAATTATCTCGCAGAATATTTTCAGATATTTCTATTATGTAAAACAATAGATATGTTTCTAGATGGTGACAGTTCAGTAGGGGCAGTAGGGATTAAGAACATAGGGCTGTAGCGATAGAGTGTATAGCTCAGTTCCTAGCCAGTTAGCTATGATTATGGTAGTCCTCAGGGAGTTCTCTTTCTGTTCTTCAGTTTTCTCATCTGTAAAATGAGGCTAAGAATAGTACCTACTCTAATAGGTATTATGGCAATTAAATGAGATAATATATACATAACACTTAGCGCTAGCTTAACATGCAGTAACAGTTTATGTTAGTCACTGTTATAATTATTATTAGATATTCAGGTTTGTTAAATGTATTTTTTTCTCTTTTTATTTTTACCTTACTTGATTAGCTAAGGCATTGAATATTATGAATTTTTTCCTTTGGTAATTTGAGCAGTTTTTGTTGAATTTTGTAAGTGGCATTTCAATGAAAAATGACTTACATCCACCACTATGAATTAGTTAACATTTATTCAAGAGTTTATGATTATTGTTTTATTGCAGAAATGAAAGCAAATGGGGGAAATAAGACATTTACTATTAAATCTCAATGAGAGTCTCTATAAGATATGGAGGAATGGGTGATACATAGAGGAAGCAGCCTTGGGCTAGGGGTGCAGTCCTAGTTCTGCATTTTACTTGCTGAATCATATGGGCCAGGTTAGTTGCTTAGTTTCTTTATAGGTGTTGACAGATGTTTGAGTTCATACGGAGTGTTTGGGTTAAATTCACTTAAATCCTAATGCCATTGTTTATTTGCTTATTTTTTAGTCCTACAGAATTAGGATAATACTAATCTCAAAGCATTGTTGTAATGATTGAATGAATTATATATGACTAGCATGGTGCCTGGCCTGCTATTTCTTTACCTGCGAAGTGGGAATTAGAAAATATTCCTCATGTGATACAATTGGAGAATTTTGAGAAAAACAAATGCAAATGCCTTAAAAGTATGCAGAGACATAAAACCTTGCTTATAAAAGAAATGTAAATTAAAACTACATTGATTTACCACATAGTCAGAATACCAAGTTTGACATTTTGGGTGAATTACCGGGGAATGATAGATACCTTGATGGTACAACTCCTGTAGAGGAAGATTTAGTAATGTCTAACAAAATTATATATCTATATACTCTTTGATCCAATAATCCCACCTGTAGGAATCTATCCCAAATATAGACTGATGAAAATTTGCCAAATTGTAATAACAAAATAGTAGTAACAACCTGAGTATCCTTCATTAGAAGCTGATGAAGATATGATATATTTAGTCAAATACACAGCTGTAAAAATGATTGAAATTGTATCTGTAAACACTCATCTCTAGTAAATGCAAATATATGTATGAGCATGTATGTATGAAGCAGGGAATATAATAGTATGTAGTAGGCTACCTATATCTTAAAGAGGAGAAAAAATATATATGCTTGTATTATTTTAAAAACTATTAGAGAAGTATAACCCCAAACTTGTAAATATGGATACATGTGGGGTGGGAGGCAGAGCATAGGGATTAGAATAAGATTGCAAACTACATTTGTGTGAATGTACTTTGTTTTGTAAATTAGACTTTAAATCCACATAAATACTTCATATAATTATAAAGCAGAATTAAATAAAAATGAAATAAAAACAAAACAAAGAAACAAATCTCAACCTATGGAACCAACCCAGGTACCCTACAACAGATGAATGGATAAAGAAAATGTATATATACACAATGGAATGTTACTCAGCCATAAAAATAATGACTTTGGGACATATGCCAGAAAATGGATAGATCTGGAGACTTAGCATAGCTAAGTGAAATAAACCAATCCGTAGAAATGAAAAGTCTCTGATATGTGGATGCTAACACACAACAAATGGGTATGGAGAAGTAGATTACACAGGGGAATGAAGGGGAGGGTGGGGGCCAGGAAATAGGAAAGACAATAGAATCAATATGACTTAACTTTCCTACATACATAAATAAATATACCATAGTGAATCTCTACATCATGTACAACCACAGACTAAGATCCTAACTAGAATAAGATGTACTCTGTGTCTGTATTAAATATGTCAAATTATACTCTACTGTCATGTATAACTAAAAAGAACAAATAAAAAATAATTTAAAAATATTAAAAAATCCCTAGAAATTAAAGCACAATGAATCAATATTGGTATATTGAGTAGATGGAGTAATTGCCTGGAAATGAATTGTTTTCTATACAGTCTTATTGGAATATATTCTAAATATAAAAAATTGGATCAATTGGACAGTTTATTTTTCAAATGTATTTAATTGAAGAATTTGTCCCCAGACATTTTTTCTAAAATTGTTACAATTAAAATTCAAACATTTTGTTAATTGATAGCAAATTGTTCTGGTATATACAGTGAAAGGGAATTGAAAGCATTATTTACACATTGTGCCACATAAATTCAGCCAAATGTGAGTACAACATATCAAGGCAAATTCCTCTCATGGACTTGCACTTTGAGTTACATTTGTTCCAATGGGACTTCATGTTTTGGGTGTGTACACCAATAGGTGACATGAAACATAAGTTGGGATCATTATGGTAACCTGAGCATGTTGGAATCCAAGGAGAGCCTGAATGTTATATCTATCCCACTAATCAAAGTAATCTATGAATCAGAGTGAATGGTAGAACCAGACTGATCTGCGTATTGCAGAATCGACAGTAAGGTTTGGGCAGAGCAGTTACTAACAGTTTCCAAATAACCAATAGCTGGTATCTGTAATATCAGAAATCCATATTTCCCTATTTGGAACACAGTGGCAGTAACAGTGTATCTTAATAAATGCCTATCCATTGGGAGAGTGAAATGAAAATTTTCTCAAAAATAAAACCACTGAAAAATTGAATTTAATTTGTAGGGATTAATCACAGTTGAGGAATTTGACCCACAGGGATAATTAATTGATCCAAAAACTTAACTATTTTCTGTAATTTTGTTAATATAGCTGGATTTCCTATTCTGAAACTAGATAATTTATATCTATTTTTATATATAATAGGATTATGTAAATGTTAGAATTTTCATTGTAAAAGAAAATAGATATAAAACAAGTAAAAACCTCACAGTTGTAAATTCAAATTGGAACTAGCAATATATACTCCTGATGTAATTTCTCTTACAAAGGCATAGAGGGGTTGGGGGTATAGCTAAGTGGTAGAGTGCACACTTAGCTTGCCCAAAGCCCTGGGCTCAAACTCCAGTAACCCCTCCCCTCAAAAGATGTAGAAACAATGACCAATCTGTAATAACAGATTATATACTCTAAATGCCATTAAAAAGGAACAGGGCCTCTTGGAGAGATGTCTGAATACAGCAGGTCTAGGGCAGGAACATCTTTTCATAGAAAGCAAGGAAAGTATTCAAAGACTACTAGGAATAAGTCATAGGACTCGTTGGCCATATGAGTGGGCTTCTACTAATGACAGAACAATTTAAATATCAATAATAACTGCAGTAGATTAAAACATGTCAAATACATTAAAATTATGAGGTTATAACATTTAAAAAAGTTGCAGAAAGAACAATAAAAGTAGAAAATTGATATTTAATTCAATTAAGATAATAAGGTATTTTGAAACTTTAAAGTTCTTGTCAAATACAATTTGCAGAAGTATTTAAAAATATAAAATTGTGCAGTGGGCTGAGGTTGTGGCTCAGTGGTAGAGCGCTCGCTTAGCACGTGCGCGCCCCAGGTTCGATCCTCAGCACCACAAAAATATAAACGCATTGTGTACAACTAAAGCAAATAAATAAATTTTTAAAAAAGTGAAAAAAAAATGATTTAGGTTAAATTGATTACATAGGTGTTTTTTAGGTTTAGATTTTTGAAATTTAAAATTTGCATCTGTATTTTTTTTTTTAACTGTAATTCTTATTTTGGGAATTAATATAAAACTGTAAGAATTCCTATTATTTGACTTTGTGTTATCTGTAATGTTGACAGTTGTTAGATAGTTTTTTGGTAAAGTGTTAAAATATGGAAAAAAAAATATTAATTGTATAGAGTAAGAATTGGCAAACCATTTCTGTAAAAGGCCAGATAGTTAACATTATAGACTTTACTGACTAATTAATTACCTGGTTATAACTACTCACTCTGCCATGGTAGTATGAAAGCAGCCATAGACAATTCTATAAATTAGTATTTTTATCCACTGTATTCTTTTTTTTTAAAGTATTTATTTATTTACTTTAGTTGTACACAATGCAATGCATTTATGTTTACGTGGTGCTGAGGATCAAACCCGGGCCGCGCACGTGTGAGACAAGCGCTCTGCCGCTGAGCCACAATCCCAGCCCTATCCACTGTATTCTAATACAACTTTATTTACCAAAACAGATAGCAGGCCTTGATATAGAATATTAGATTTTTTTTCTTTTCTTTTTAAATTGTGTTTTCTTCCTTTCTAGGTATAAGGGACCACTGTTAGAAGAACAAGCCCTTACCAAGGCAGCAGAAGGTGGACTGTCTTCACCTGAATTTTCAGAGCTCTGTATTTGGTTAGGCTCTCAAATAAAATCATTGTGCAACTTGGAAGAAAGTATCACTTCAACTGGTATTGTCATTTGGTTTTATTTACCTTTCAGTTATTATTAGTAAAATAAACTGCTGGCTCATAATTTATAGTTTTACCATTAATGGGATCACTGTACAAAGAAAAAATGCTAATGTGGAGAAGTTCAGTATGGGATAGTAAAAATTTTTTGATTTAAAATTTCATGGTAATACAAAACTGATTCTTAAATTTGCTGTAAAATTATAAACAATATTATTTATCTGCTGTGTTAACCCTAGTGTTGGTCTTTAGGAAAAAATAATTGATTTTGGCTATTTAAAAAGTTTTGTTTTTTTAATATGACTCATTTTGAATTAAATTTTTAAAAAAATTTTAAATACATGTAATCCCTAATTTAAATTTTATTCCTAAGCCTGAAAATCAGGACATGTATTCATACAGAAACACTTTTATAAAAAACATGTCCTGACTCAAAAGTTTGTTCAGTTCATTATCATCTTGGTACTGGAGTTCTTGTGATTTTTTTTTTTTTTTTTTTTTTTTTTGGTACCAGCGATTGAACTGGGCGGGTGACACCCGACCACTGAATAACATCCCCAGCCCTAATTTTTGTATTTTTATTTAGAGACAGGGTCTCACTGAATTGCCTTGCTGACATTGGCTTTGTACTGTTGATCTTCTTGCCTCAGCCTCCAGAGCTACTGGGATTACAGTCATGTGCCACCAGGCCTGCCCCTTCCCTTGCCCCTCCCCCCATCTTTGGTAGAATTTCAGACAGTGTGAGAAAATAAAACTTGAAAAACTATTGGGCATTTGCTAGGAAACAAAGTAGCCTTCCTTTCTAAAGCTGTCCTTTAAAATTATTTGTTTTCCTTGCCAAATTTAACAGAAATTGGACTGGAAATGTAGATCAGTGGTAGAGCACTTCCCTAGCAGGTTCCATCTCTAGAGCTGCAAAACACAAAAGAAAACAAGCAACAAATTTAACAGAATTCCCTTGAAACAAAGTAAAATAAGGTGAATTCGAAACAAGGCACAATTACATTGTGAATTAAAGATAAACAATGAAACTTAATTAAATGATTGCATTTAATAATCTGAACAGATAGAAATACAGTAGAAATGGGTAATTTACTCTGAAGCCAGTTACGATAATTGTTTTTAATGTTTTACGTGCTTCAATTGCTAATACCAAATATTTCCAGCTTACCTGATTTTATGGATAGTTCATTGGATAAGACTTGTCAGAGATTTATATATAAGTATTTGCAATCTTGTGATTTCAGATGTTCTTAAATTGATATTTTTGGTCATAAATTTAAGTATACACACATGTGCGCACATACACACACTCTCTCTCTTGTTCTCTCTCTCTCTCTCTCTCTCTCTCTCTGGAAATTAGTTGCCTTTACCTAAGCTTTGTAGTTACACATCTAAGGATTAAATGTGAAAGTGAAAACTTAGAATTGAATGTACAATTGAAATTAATGTAGTAGATATCATAGTATCGGATTATGTGGTAAGTACTTGGCAAATGTATTATGATTTTTCTTTTTTAAAGGGAGAGATGACCTAGAGAGCTTCCAACTTGAGATAAGTGGTTTTTTAAAAGAAATGGCATGTCCATATTCTGTTCTCATATCAGGAGATATTAAAGACCGTTTAAAAAAGAAGGATGACTGTTTGAAACTTCTATGTAAGTTATCTTTCCTTGCATATTTAAATGTATGTGTTTGATCTGGTTTTGTTATTTTCAAGCCAAAATTTTATGTAGTTTCATTAATGAAACATTACCCATTTTATCTGTTGAAAGGCTTTAGTATTTGACTTAAAATATGATGCTATCTCAGAAATGTTTACATAGATAAATGTTAGTAACTTCTACAAGTATATCCTCTAACACTTGGGATATTGTGGTTAATATAGAATGCTCTGTGTTTGTACTTTATATTTCCTTCACCTTATTCATCTCTTAGCATTTATGACTAGATCTCTAAAGTTGGTGATCTCCAAGGTCCTGTTTAATTTAAAGCTCTCTGGGAACTAGACTGCTAAGGAGATTATTATATCTCATTTTAGTGATAGGCTTTGAGTGATAATCTATTCAAAAACATTTTTTGATCACCTACTCTTGTACCAGAAACTGCTGTAGGCAGTTTTTAAGAAAAATTTGTATAGTTCTTTCTGATTATAAAAATACATATTCAGGAGGAGAGTGGGGTGTTGAAGTTTGTGGGTACCAAGTTTCACTGGGGAAGATGAAAAAGTTCTGGAGATTGATGGGGTAACGGCAATGGAATTATATAAATATGCTTATTGTTAAAGAGCTGTACACCTAAAAATGGCTAAAATGGTACATTTTTAAATTACATGCTGATTGTATAAGTCGTAGAAAGTAGACAAAATTGTAAAGAAGAAAGTAACTTATAATTTTACTACCTAGAGAGAATTATAAGTAACTTTTGGTGTATTTTCTTTTTTGGGGGGTGGGTACTAGGGATTGAACTCGGGGGTACTTCACAGAGCCACATCCCCAGCCGTATTTTGTGTTTTATTTAGAGACAGGGTCTCACTGAGTTGCTTAGCGCCTCGCTTTTGCTGCTAGTGGATTTGAACTCTCTATCCTCCTGCCTCAGCCTCCTGAGCCCTGGGATTACAGGCATGTGCCACTGTGCCTTGCAACTCTTTGGTGTATTTTTCCCTTTTCCCTATGTGTGTACACACAACACACACACAGAGGAATGATTGAGAAACTGTTACAGATGCAGTTCCTTTTCCTCTTCCCCTCATTTAATGTATTGTTCTACTCTTCATTTCCCCCTCACTTCTTGTTGTTGTTATTATTTTGTGGTACTGGTGATTGAATCCAGGACCTTGTGCATGCTAGGCAAGTGCTTCTTTTATTTTATTTTGAAACAGGGTCTCATTAAATTACCAATGTTGGCCTTGAACTTGCAATCTTCCTGCCTCAGCCTCCCAGGTAGCTGGGGTTTCATGTGTACTCCACTATGCCCACCTTATTTTTTTTTTTTTTTAATCAAAATGATTTAAATTAACTACATTACTTTTTATTGGCATAATATTTTTAGTTAATAGATTTCAAGTTTGGAGGTATTTGAATTTTTTTCTTATTTTAAAACAATTTGTGTTTCTGGTTACTTTTACTTAGACAAAGACTGTGAACATTTAAAAAATCTCTTGTCTAGTTATATTGCCATGTTTTACTTCAGAAAGGTATATCAACTCACAGTCTTACCAGAATTTATTCTTTATCTTTAATTTAACTTTTTGAAGTATAATTATATATATAAAATACAATTTGATATAGATATATATAAATGTGATTATATATATAATATAATTATAGATGTTTGAATCGTTAGTCATATAATAATCTTGCTGTTGCTCCTGGAATATTTGTAATGCACATAAAATAAAAAGGGCCAAATTCCTTCCTATGGGAAAAGCTTTAATGAATCAAGAGGAAAACATGAGAACTTCACCAGAAGAATGTATGAAGTATATAAGACATGAACACATATTCTAAGGAAAAATAATTTTTTTTTTTTTTTTGTATTGGGAATTGAACCCAGGGGCACTCAACCACTGAGCCACATCCCCAGCCCTTTATAAAAATATTTTATTTAGAGAAAGGGTCTTGCTGAGTTGCTTAGGGCCTTGCTAAGTTGCTGAGGCTGGCTTTGAAATTGCAATCCTCCTGCCTCAGCCTCCTTGGATTACAGGCATGTGCCACCACACCCTGCAAGAAAAAGAATTGTAAAATTGCTTGTAAAGTGAAAAGATGCACAATGTTATTCAAAATTAAGGTGTTATAAAAATAAAATAATACAAGCTTGTAGAAAAACAAATTCTTATATACTGTAGACTTGCTATGGTAGTCAAATACTGGTGTAGCCTCTTAGGAGGACAGATTTTCAGAATCATAGTTAAAATTCACCTCTCTTTGACCTGGTAATTCATTCTCTCTGAATACATATCTAATGCCCTAAATATTCAAAGATAAATGAAAAGGATGTTTATTACAACATTGTAGTAGTAAGAAGACTGGAAACCTGAGTATCCACAAATAGTTAAATGGGGGGCTGGGGTTGTGGCTCAGCGGCAGAGCACTCGCCTCTCACGTGCGCGGCCCGGGTTCGATCCTCAGCACCATGTAAACATAAATGCATTGCATTGTGTACAACTAAAGTAAATAAATAAATGTTTTTTTAAAAAAATGGGAATGGTACATTTATGCAGTGATATCACTATATAGTCATTAGGAAAAATGAAAATAGATCAAATGTGCTTACATGGAATAATCTCTTAGATACATTGTTAGTAAAAAGCAACAGAACATGCATAATTTACTCTGTATAACAATTGTGTCTTCATACATGTATTTAGGGTAGTTGTAAAAATACTTAATATAAAACTTCATCAATGAAGTATGGTAGATACTGGTTGTAACTTTTTGGTATTTGGCTCTTTAGACTGTAATATGTAGATTGCATAGAAAATTAGTGGTTCTTACTTCTCTCCATGAGAATCACCTTGAGTCTAAAACAAACTACATGGATGTCTAACTTCTACTTCATCTCTGTTCGTTTATAATCTCTGAGGATGGGATCCTGGTATCTATACTTTTTATACAGTTTCCTAGATATTTTGTTCTCAGCTGAATTTGAAACTGCTGTATTAAATTGTGGCTTTTGTATATTGTCAATTTTAACTAAAGACAAAAACAGTATTTTAGCTGTTACAGTGAAAAGTTAATTTAAAATAAGACTATCCATTGAAAATTTTTTAGTAATTTTCTTAAATATGGCTTTTGAAAGGATAGAATAGAATGGTGAAAGGAAAAGGAGTTGTGAACAGCCTCATGTGGTCTTTCCTGACTCACATTGATTGCTCTGTCCATGTGTAGATGAGTTAGAGCTACACATTGTCCCCTAGCTCAGAGCTTTGTCTTAAGAGAATGTGTTAGTGAAGTCTCATACTTTCTAAATTTGTTTATTTGTTGGTAGGTCTTTTCTACTGAATTTTAAACTCTTTCAGGGTAGGCAGTCTCTCTTATTTGATGTTGCATTCCCATTATATGCACTGTGCCTGACTCAGAACAAAATGTGTACCTATGAAATAGCAGTCTAGATCATTTAATGTATTAATTAAAATGGAACTGCAGCCAGCTAGTGCACAATCAAGGAGAATATAATAAGCCATTCATTCATTCTTCTTTTGCCTGATGGTATTAAATAAATTCATTTTAGTTTTTATTTTTAGTGCCCTTTTTTAACTCATTCATCTATTCAAACTAAGTCTTAGAGTAAACCTATACAGGTAAAATAGATGAAAGTGAAGCTGCTCTTTTGGAGGGACCTAGAGCCTTGTATGCTTGACTCTAGAGGGAGCTGCTCAGGCTTCTCCAATGTGAAAAGCAATTAGCCATTTAAAGTACAATATAAATTTGAAAGAGTATTTTATATAGCTTTAGGTAAGTTGTGTCCCCTCGAACCCTGCCCCTTAAGTTTACTGTGTTCTGCAACTGTTGGTATTGTTCTTTGGTTGTAAGGGGATATTGTTGTTTTTTTTTTTTTTTGTATTGTTGATAATTTAAATTATTTTAGCAAAATATTTTAAGATATTTGGTGCAGATATTAACATTTGTTTTAACATTTTTTTTGTTATAGTATTTTTAAGTACAGAACTTCAAGCTTCACAGATATTGCAGAAGAAGAAACGTAAAAATTCTCAATTAGATAAAAACAGTGAAATTTATCAGGAAGTTCAAGTTATATGTGATTCTCTTGGTGTACCCAAGTCAACCTCTTCTGACATTCCACTTATGCTAAATCAAGTGGAATCAAAGGTATTTTTAAAATTTTTATTTCCCCCAAATTTAGCTCAATACTAACATATAAATGCTGTATTAAAATGAAAGCCTTTCCTTTAAAAGTGAAATATACATATCATTTTAAGACAAGTTTGTCTTCACATAAACTAAATTTTGAATTTGGTCTTAATGTACATGTGACTTAATTTGCCTATAGCTAATATTTAGGAATCAAATCTTAACAGGTGAGTGCTCTTAGGCTTTGCTAGAGTTTGCCATAATAGAAATAACTTTACAAACTTAAAGATTGTGTTACTCATCAGTAATGTAATACAGTATAATGAAAGAAGGATAGTTTACCTGTAAAGTCATAAGGATAAGGGAAACTGAACTGTTTTCCCAATGGATGTTACAGTGGTATTTTTTTTTTTTTTTTTTGGCTGTGAGTAAAAAGTTTTTTTTTTTGTTGTTGTTGTTGACAGGTGTTTAGTAAGTGTGTGTTATATAGTGAATGCATAAATGAGTATTCTTATAGAATAGTTAAAGATCTCATACCTCATGCTTTTTCCCTTATAATGGTCATCTGGACTATTTACGACCTAAAAGGGCTTCCTATACCATTAACTTCCTATTAAAAGTAAAAATTTCTGTTTTCTTTCTTCTACTTGTGATATGCCCAGAAGACAACTTATTATCATGGGGGAAGAAAATTTTTACAAAATAATTGAAAGCTGTTCAAAAGTGTAACAGCAAATAGGTATCATTTACTGTTCTAAATGTTTATATGTATAACTCATCTAATTCTCATATTATACATGAGATATAACCTTCAAGGGAAGAAACTGAGGTATTGAAAGATTTAATAATTTAAATAAGCAAGTTTCTAAGTAGTGGTAGACCTGAGGTTTGAACATAGGTAGTCACTTTCCAGAGCCTGTGATCTTCTTTCATTACTGTGATCTTCTTTCATTACTTTTGCAAAAGTAATGAAAATGTGTATGTGGTGAACAAGGAATGTGAATATCTATAAATGAGGGTGGCTACATGTAGAAAACTACATGTGTGCATTCAGAATCCCTTTGGAGTGAGGACTTAAAACCTGGTGCATGCCTGTAATCCCAGTGACTTGGAAGTCTAAGGTAGGAGGATTGCCAGTTCAAGGCTAGCCTGAGAAACTTAGAAAAGTCCTAAGTAACATTGTGAGACCCTGTCTCAAAATAAAAAAAGGGCTGGGAATATGGCTCAGTGGTTAGGTACCCCTGGATTCAATCCCCAGTACCAAAAAATTAAATAAATAAATAAAAATATAAAATAACATTAAATTGATATTACTTACCATGATTGGAATTTGTAGAAATGACATATTTTAAGAAAACAATCCAGGCGAGGTGGCGCACGCCTGTAATCCCAGCACTTGGGAGGCTGAGGCAGGAGGATCACGAGTTCAAAGCCAGCCTCAGCAATGGCGAGGCACTTAGCAACTCAGTGAGACCCTGTCTCTAATAAAAAATACAAAAAAGGGCTGGGGATGTGGCCCAGTGGTACTCGCGAGTGCCCCTGAGTTCAATCCCCGGTACCAAAAAAAAAAAAAAAAGAAAAGAAAAGTTAATTCCATAAGATATGTAAAACTCAGGTCAATATCATTGTTATAGAGGTAGATTTGCTACTAAGCTAGTGAAGCATAAACTCTGGGGTCTCATTTGCACAGGTCTTTCTAAGCTAATTTAAAAAATGACTTTCTAGATATAATTGCATGTCATAAAATTCATTTCATCTTAAATGTATAATCAATGAATTTTAGTATATTTGCCAGATTGTACAACCATCTCTGAAATCTAATTTGAGGACACTTCCATCACTTTAAAAAAGAAACCTCATGTTCATTTACAGTCATTTCCTATTACTGCCCCATCCTCCAAGGTGATTTTGAATTATTTTTCTTCAGGAGTACCCCCAACATTAATTAAATAAATTTCATTCTCCTTAAAATCTGAACTGCTCCTGATTACCTTTCTTATACCTTATAACTAAGAAACGTTAATGAAACATTTTCTTTAGCTAGTGAAGGATTCTCTAGTTAGGAAGGTGAGCCTATTGAGGCTGTCATTCTGTGAACATTTTATTCAGGATAGATTATTATTATTGGATGGCTGCTGATAACTACTGAAGCAAAAGTAAATGCCGAATATCTTGCTTACCAAAATAAATGTTTTAAGTAATTTGAAATCAGTGGCTTTGCAAAAGTAATGAAAATGTGTATGTGGTGACTATAATTGATATTTGTTATATTGTCTTGCTGAACAATGAAACCAGAATAAATACAATTAGAATGTGTACATAGTATTTATTTGAGAAAAATGAATATGCTTGTGTAAGTATCCTCTTGAGAATTTACCAGGAAGAGATTGCCATCTTAAGAAGAAACTCCAAAATTATTTCACATTAGACCCAATTTCTCATAGTAGAACCCTTTAATAGGTACCTTGGTCTCTGTACACTATTTCTTCTTATTGGAAATATCTTCTATAACTTGAATCAATATAACTGGTGCTTCTTTGAAAAAGATAATAATGGTACTCTTCCTTGATTTGTGAAGGTATAATTTAAAACAAACTTATTCTCAAACCAGAATAAGATTGGTTTTAAATTAGGTATATCCATTTTTACAATCTTTTGTATTTACTTTTAGGTAAAGGACATTCTCTCTAAAGTCCAGAAAAATCATGTGGGAAAACCACTGCTGAAAATTGACTTAAGTCCGGAACAGGCGGTAAATCTTCCTTTTTATTAGTGTGATACAATTAAATTGGTGCATAATATTGTATTAGTTCATTTTTTGTTACTACATTGAAATACTCAATTCAGAATAACTTAATAAAGAAAAGAACTTTATTTAGCTCAGTCCTAGAGGCTGGATGTCCAGACATCATGGTGTAGGCTTTTGCAAGGGCTGCCTCTTAGCTTTGTAAGCTAATGATTGCACGGATGGTAGTGGAAGGGATGTATCACATTGTCAAACAGGAAGTCAGAGAGGCTGAGGTCCCACAGTCCCTTTCAGGGACACCCCCAGTTGACCTAAAGATCTCCTACGAGGCCCTATTTTTTAACTCTTACTACTTCCCAATACTGCCAACCTTCAGACAAAGTCTCCAACACAGGAAACTTTGAGAGGACAAACAATATCTAAACTATAGTAATGACTTAATTTTGCAAATGGACATTCAGGTTTTATAGTGCGTAGCATGCATGTTATTTTGGAGAATTAAAATGGATTGATATTCTAGAGTAATATATTTAAACATTTCTTCAGTCAAATTATTAAGTGAAAACATACCTGGTCAAGAATATTGATAATGCCCAATCTGTTAGTGTAGTTATGATTTCAAAAAGATAATGTTTTTAAAGCTGATGAGAAGAGAAATTACTGGTGTATTTTTTCTATATTGGTCCACACTACATGGAAAGTAGATATTTTACTTAAATTAATATGTTTAACTGAAGATAAACTTGTTTAATATCTTCTGAATATTATAAGTGTTCTATCAGATGCTCATTATTTAAATAATTCACCATAAAGTCTCATGGGAATTAGAAAATGGTTAAGTACAGTATATTTTGAATCAGTAGGAAGTACTTAATTCTAGGTTTTTGTGTAGAATGAGTCTTAAGTTTATGGTTTTTGTTCCAAATTCTTTAGGAACAACTGGAAAGAATTAATGATGCCCTTTCCTGTGAATATGAATGCCGCCGGCGCATGTTAATGAAGCGATTAGATGTGACAGTGCAGTCCTTTGGATGGTCTGATAGAGCAAAGGTAAGGCTGTTTTCCCATTTGTATCCTGTAGGTGGTATCCTGTGACAGCTCTTCAAGGTCTTGTTTGCTATTATGCAGCTGTACCACATTTGTTCCTTATCACTAATCTGAACCACATGTCTAGGTCAACTACTTGTCTTATATAAAAAATGATCTCAGTCTTATACAAATCCCTGTTTGCAAAAAACTTTTTAATTTTTCCACAGGCTTTCATATTTGTTTTAAATTCATAGATGGTGTGATTTATGTCAGAATGTGCATTGAAAAGGAGGCATCCTGTGAGATAATTAGATAATTAGTAATTTATTAAGAAAGCAGGGTATAGGAACGGGGACCTGTAGTACTGATACCTGAACAGGTCTTAAAAGTTTCTTAAAACTGGGTAGGTGTGGATGTGTTCCATTTGAAAAGGAGGATTCAGGAGAGGGTAGTTCCCATTTATGAATCTCTTCAGAAAGCTTTTTAGAAAGTTATCTCCCATCACTACTCCCATTTTATGTGTTTAATTTATATTCCGATTTAGTCTGAGATCCTCCCTGTTATGGTTTAGATATTAGGTATTCTCCAAAAGCTCATGTGTGAGACAGTGCAATAAAGTTCAGAGGTAAGATGATCAGTTATGAAAACCTTAACCTAATCAGTGTTATCAGTCCCCTGACCAAGTTTAACTGGGTGTTAACTGTAGCAGGTAGGGTGTAGCTGAAGGAAGTGGGTCTTTGAGGTATATATTTTGTCCCTGGTTAGGGGGGGCTTTTTCTCTCTGCTTCCTGGTGCCATGTTCTGAGCTGCTTTCCTTTGCTACACCCTTCCATCATGAGGTTCTACCTGCCCTTGGGCCCCAAAGAATGAATTGGCCACTTATGGACTAAGACCTCTGAAATTGTGAGCCCCAAAATAAACTTTTCCTCCTTAAAAATTATTCTTGTCAGGTCTTTTGGTCATAGCCGTGAAAAAGCTGACTAAAATATCCCTATCCTAACCTGCCCCACAGCCTGGATACTTTCCAGGCAGTAAACAGGGACAATTACAGAACTTACCTTCTTTCAAGGATCACCATCCTAGACTCCTTGTTGTTCACTATCTGAAAATCATTTGTACACATGAATTATCCAGTTTTTAAAAGTTATTTCAGGTTGAAGGGTAAATCTGGTACTTGTTACTTGAATGCAAGTGAAGTTCAGGTGTTATTTACATTTCTTTGGATTAAGTGGGTAGTTCTGTTGCTTTGTGTTAACATCAGTTGGGGCCATTTATGCAGGGCTTTGTTTTGGATATGGTTTGCCCCCCAAGTGGGCATGTGCTGGCATCTTGATCCTCAGTGTCGTGGTAAAGGAAACTTTAAGAGGTGGGACCTAGTGGAAAGTAATTAGATCATCACTCTTTTGAATGGATTAGTGCTGGTCTTGAGTGGGTTTGATCTTGCAGGAGTGAATTTATTTTTGTGAGAATGGGTTGTTGTAAAGCAAGGCCACCCCATGTACTTGGTCACTCTGCACACAGCTATTTATTTCCCTTTGGCTTCTTTGCCATGTTGTGATATAGCAAGGGGGTTGGGAGGCAATGCTGTTTGGACTCTCTACTCACCAGAATTATGAACTTAATAACCCTCTTTATGCTTTATCCATCCCCAGGTATTTTGTTATAGCAACACAAAACTAATACATGTAGCTTCTTTCATCTCATACTTGGGCTGGAATGACCAAGATGATTGTGTTACTTGTATGTGTCCTGACTCTGTTGTGGTATTTCCATCGTCCTCTTGGTTCTCATGTGGTCTCTCTCTCTCCATATAGAGTGTTAATTTTCTACAGCTGCTATAACAAATTGTCACAAACTTAGTAGCTGAAATAACACAAACTATTTTCTTTCAGTTCTGGAGACTAGAAGTTCTAAAATGAAGGTATTTACAGGATTGTAGACCTCCTGGATGTTTTAGGGGAGAATCTGTTTCCTTACATTGCCAGGCTTTTACATGTCACCTGCATAGTTTGGCTTTCAGCCTAATCTTCTATCTCAAAGCTAGTAGCAGAATCTGATCTTCCAATCTTTCTCTGTCTCTGCCTCTGTTCTCATAACACCTTCTGTCTCTGAAACACTTCTGTATCTCTTTTTAAGGGTCTTTGTGATTATATTGGGCCCACAGATAATACAGATTAATTTTTCCATCTTAAGATGCTTGACTTAATTGCATGTGCATCTGCAAGGTAATACTCCTAAGTCTGGGGATAAGGATATAGACATTTTTGGGAGGTTGAATGAACCTACAGATGTTTAATTTTTTAATTGAATTTTATTTTTCATGCGTTATATTTATGCAAAATGGTAGTATGCTTTTTTTTTTTTTTCTTTTCTTCATAAGAATACTTACAAAAATTAAGCCTTCTAGTGAGTAGTCCATTTCTGGTATATTTTCTCTTCCAGAAACTTGTGTGCTCTTATTGCAAGCTGATGTATTTATATGGCTATCATTGGCTGCTCCTTTGTTTTCTGGACCCCATTACCTTCTCTTACACTGATTACTCCCTCATTTTGCCATAGTAAATTTACAAACAACTTCCTAATACAGAGGGTATAGGACATGATTTTTCTGGATCCCAAATTCTGAAAATGTTTATTCTGCCATCATATTTTATTGTTTTGATGAATATAAAATTCTAAGTAAAGGAATATTTTGTCTAAGAATATTGAAGGCATTGATTGTTTCAGTTTTTTCAAGAACTTGGTACTGCTGTTATGAAAACCAATGTCATTTGTTGTTGTTTTGATAACCTTTTATTTTTCTCTGGACTGTTGGGCTCTTCATTCACATAGTTATGAAATTTTACAGTGTATGTTGGTTTGGATCGTTTTTCATTCATTACACTGAACACTAGCTAGGCGTTTTAATCTGTAAATTCTTTTAGCTTTTATATTTTTCTGTACTAATTTCTTCCCTTTTCTTCACTGAAATTCTTGTTAGTCAGATAGTGAACATCTGGATAGGTCTGCTTAAGATGCTTTATTTTTCTCTCTCATTTTCTGTCACTTCCTTTTTGATTTATTTTATTGGAAATGTTCTCAATTTTATTTTGTACCTAGTGTTGAATTTTTGTTTCTACCATCATTTTTAAATTGCCACAAATTCTTTTTTGATTCTTCACGGTTTTTTTAAAATAATTTTTTCTTATTTTTGAATGTACTGGCTTCTTGAATGCAGGTGGGAACTTTTTTATTTTGAAATTGTTGTTGTTGTTATTATTTTGCCTTCAATTATCTCAATTTCCTCAGGGTGATTTTTTTTTTATTTTTTCCCCCCCTTGATCTCATACTGGTGACTTTCTTCAGCTGGATGGTGATCCTTGGTTGTCCATACTGAAGAATGAGGAACTGAAAATCAGATTGGAAACTACAGTCATTGTTAAGGATTATTAACATCAGGCTTTGAAGCTGGCTGTTGTGCTATGGCACTTTTGACTTTAGCATGTCAAAAGTCTTGCCTTTGTAGCTGCCCAATTTTTTTTTTTTTTTTTTTTTTTTTTTTTAGAGTTTTTATTGAAAGGATAGCAAAAGACTTCCCCCAGAGGGAGAAGGGGACCTGGAAACCAGGAATCCCTTTTTTTTTTTTTTACAAGAAGGGAAACTTTATTTTACCTTATATATGCCCCACCCCCTCCTATTTGGTCAGGGGAGGGAGGGATAGCATGGAACTAGGGATTGGAGTAGTTTTCTGTGATGATGGTTCCCCACTCATCTATATCCCTTTCATTCTCTTTGCTGTAAGATATGTGCATCTTTTTATATTTAGTGTATTCATCCTGACTCACTTATTTATCTAAAATCTTCCCTTATGTATCTTACAGATAGTCTTTCCAAATACCTGGGAGACAGATAAAAAATAGTGAAGAGTGATTATAACAAGGTTCTTGGTGCAAAATATTATTTCAGATAACATTTTATTTTATTTTATTTTATTTGGTACTGGGGATTGAACTCATTGAGCCACATCCCCAGCCCTATTTTTCTTTAGAGACAGGGTCTCACTGAGTTGCTTACTGCCTTGCCATTGCTGAGGCTGGCTTTGAACTCAATGATCCTCTGTCTCAGCCTCCCAAGCCTTTGGGATTACAGGCATGTGCCACCACACTTGACCCCAATAATTTTTTTTAGCATAGTAGTAGAATAGCTATAAGGTAGAGCTGAAGACTATCATCCATGTATTTATTTTCAGTAAACATGCAGTAATGTCAAGCACTGTGATGTACCTGATTGTGGATAGGCCTGTAGTATTCTCTATAATTAGGTGTAGATATTGCTGTTTCTATAATACCTACTCAGCTTCTCAGGTAGTTAAAGCCCAGTTCTTTTTTACATGTGCACTGGGATAAACTCTTAGATGTGTCTGTACATGCTATTGGATTAACTAGAAGT
The DNA here is from genome assembly GCA_025594165.1 of Tamias sibiricus. Classification (NCBI taxonomy): domain Eukaryota; kingdom Metazoa; phylum Chordata; class Mammalia; order Rodentia; family Sciuridae; genus Tamias; species Tamias sibiricus. The sequence goes on from CM046659.1 coordinate 93,610,417, forward strand.
AACTATTGGAGTAGCAACAAGCTTGGATACCCTAAAGGCTGTGAATTATCAAATAAATATATATAATTGTTGACCGCGAAAAACATTTTAGCTGTGTGGGAAGTACCAGTTTTTACTGACCTCCAGCAACTTAAGAGCTATTGTATATATGTTCGGTCTCCAGTTTAATCTGTAAAAAAAGGTTTTTTCCTTTCTTTTTTTATTTATAATAGTGGTATATATTACAATTCATAATGCACATATATAGCATCTTTTTACATACAACTGTTTGTACACAAAGTATATAAGTACCATTCAGATCTTCAATCATGTATTTAGGATAATGATATCAATCTCATTCAACCACCATTTTTTTTCCTTCCCCCCTCCCCCTTGCTCCCTCCCTTTCCCTCTCTTTCCTTTGACCATTCTATTGTTCCTCTAATCCTCCTATGTACTCCCATCCAACAACACTGTGAATTAGCCTCCTTATATCAGAGAAAACATTCAGTATTTGGATTTTGGGGATTGGCTAACTTCACTTAGCATTATATTCTCCAACTTCATCCATTTACCTGCAAATGCCATTATTTTATTCTCTTTTATTGCTGAGTAAAATTCCATTTTGTATATATACCACATTTTCTTAATCCACTCATCTACTGAGGGACATCTAGGTTGGTTCCACAACCTAGCTATTGTGAATTGTGCTGCTATAAACATTGAAGTGGCTGTGTCACTGTAATATGCTGTTTTTAAGTCCTTTGGGAATAGACCCAGGAGTGGGATAGCTGGGTCATAGGGTGGTTCCATTCCCAGTTTTCCAAGAAATCTCCATACTGCTTTCCATAGCGGTTGCACCATTTTCCAGTCTCACCAGCAATGTAAGAGTGTGCCTTTCTCCCCACATCCTCTCCAACATTTATTGTTGTTTGTGTTCTTGATAGCTGCCATTCTGACTGGAGTGAAATGAAATCTTAGAGTAGTTTTGATTTGCATTTCTCTAATTGCCAACGATGTTGAGCATTTTTTCATGTATTTGTTGATTAATTGTGTATCTTCTTCTGAGAAGTGTCTTTTCAATTCCTTAGCCCATTTATTTATTTATTTATTTTTAAATATTTATTTGCTTTTAGTTGTACACAATGCATTTATCTTTACGTGGTGCTGAGGATCGAACCCGAGCCGCGCACGTGCTAGGCGAGTGCTCTACCGCTGAGCCACATCCCCAGCCCCACTTAGCCCATTTATTGATTGGATTATTTGTTTTTTTGTTCTTAAGTTTTTTGAGTTCTTTATATATTCTAGAGATTAGTGCTCTATCTGATGTGCACGTATTAAATATTTGTTTCCAATTAGTTGGCTCTCTATTCACCTCACTGATTGTTTCTTTTGCTGAGAAGAAGCTTTTTAGTTTAAATCTATCCCATTCATTAATTCTTGGTAATAATTCTTGCGCTACAGGATTCTTATTAAGGAACTTGGGGCCTAATCCGACATGTTGGAAATTGGAGCTTACTTTTTCTTCTATTAGGCGTATTGTCTCTGGTCTAATTCCTAGGTCCTTGATCCACTTTGAATTGAGTTTTGTGCATGGTGAGAGATAAGGGTTTAATTTCATTTTGTTGCATATGGCTTTCCAGTTTTCCCAGCACCATTTGTTGAAGAGGCTGAGGATCTTTCTCCACTGTACATTTTTTGGCGCCTTTGTCTAATATAAGACAGCTGAAATTATATGTATTAGTCTCTGTATCCTCAATTCTGTACCATTGGTCTACCAGTCTGTTTTGGTGCCAATATCATGCTGTTTTTGTTACTATTGCTCTATAGTATAAAGTCCGGTATAGTGATGCCCCCTGCTTTACTTTTCTTGTTCAGGATTGCTTTGGCTATTCTGGTCTGGGTCTCTTATTTTTCCAAATGAATTTCATGACTGCTTTTTCTATTTCTTTGAAGAATGACATTGGGATTTTGATTGGAATTGCATTGAATCTGTATAATGCTTTTGGTAGTATGGACATTTTGACAATATTAATTCTACCTATCCAAGAGCAAGGTAGGTCTTTCCATCTTCTGAGTTCTTCTATGATTTCTTTCTTTAGTGTTCTATAATTTTCTTTATAGAGGTCTTTCACCTCTTTCATTAAGTTGATTCCCAGGTTTTTTTTTTTTAAATGCTATTGTAAATGGGGTAGTTTTCGTCATTTCCCTTTCAGAGGCTTTGTCACTGATGTACAAAAATGCCTTTGACTTATGGGTATTGATTTTGTATCCTGCTACTTTGCCAAATTCATTTACTAGTTGCTCAGTATATTAGGCATTTTCATTATAATGTGTCTTGGTGTGGATTTGTTGTGATTTTGTATGTTTGGTGTTCGGTAAGCCTCTTGAACTTGGTTTTCCCATTCATTCCTCAAGTTTGGAAAATTTTCTGTAATTATTTCATTAAATAAATTACTCATTCCTTTGGCTTGAAACTCTGCCCCCTCCTCTACCCCAATCACTCGTAAGTTTGGTCTTTTTATGTTGTCCCATAATTCTTGAATGTTTTGTTCTTCGTTTTTTACCATTTTTGCTGTGTAATCTAGATTTTTCTCTAGGATATATATTTTGTCTTCATTGTCTGAGGTTCTTTCTTCCAAGTGATCTACTCTGTTTGTGATACTTTCGATTGAGCTTTTATTTTGGTTTATTGCTTCTTTCATTTCCAGAATATCTTTTTGGTTTCTCTTTAGAGCCTCTATCTTCCTATTGAAGTAATCTTTTACTTCCTGTATTTGTTTATGGAGTTCTTGATGATCTTTCACCTCCTGTATTTGCTCCCTCATCTCATTTTTGAGTTCATTCTTAAGTTCTGCAAACACTTGGAATATGTAATTTCTAAATTCCATCTCTGGCATTTCACCAACTGTGCTTGCCATGAAATCTACTGAGGAGGTATATTGATTTGTTTGTGTCACTTTCTTCCCTTGTTTCTTCATATTGCTGTGTGTCTTATCTTTCTGCACTGTGGAACCTTGACTATTTTGATTTTACCTTAAAGCCTTATGTTGCTCCTGTAATACAGTGCTATCATATCCCCTTATATTTCCTTTACACTTTAAAATCAAACACTTTCTATTCAGAAAATCCCAGTTTGATCACAATGTACAGATTTAGTTAACCCAGATATTGTTTCCAATTACTCTGTACGCTTCTGATGGGGTTTTATAGTTTCAAGAATTGGACACATCCGAGGTGATATGTTTAGGAAGAAGAAGTGAGTATATTGAATTGTTCTTTCTTAGAAAGTATGAGAAGAGAGTTTTATGGAAGTGGTTTAGTATCAGCAGACGAGGGAAGAAAGAGAATGGAGTGAATGCTTAGGTGGAAAGTTCGATTTATATATAAACCTAACTTATGCAGCGGTTGAGAGAAGAATTATAAGAAAGATGGAAAAGAAAAAAAAATGACAAAGGAGTAGAAATTAGTGTAAGAGAGAGGAGAGAGAGAGTCAAGAAAATAGAGAATAAACTATACATAACACCACTTCGCTATATATTTCAATTGTACCCATTCTAGAACTCCCAATTTCTGCGTATAACTTGTTTTTGCCTTTGTTGAGTATGCAAGGCAGGGTGTAAATAGGGAAGATGAAGGAAGAAGAAAAAACACAAAAGTGAGAAGGAAGAAAAGTAAGAAAGAGAAGAGGAGCAGAAGCAAACAAACACTGTCAATCAAAACAAAAACAAAGTAAAAACAAACAAAAAAACCCAAAAAACAACAAAACAAACAAACAAGCAAAAGTTGAACCCAGGAACCAGTCTCAAACAAAATGGACCCTGGGAAGCCCTTCTTTTTTCCCTTCCAGATTAAGCCAATTGACTTGGTTCACGTCCAGTCAGCGATCCTGTTAGTGGAGTCAAGGCTGCACCTTTGGCCAGTTGTAGAATGGCACAGCGGAAGAGTGGCTTGTTGGGTGCCTACCTCTTGTTCTGGTCACAGCTGGGCAGGTCGCACTTCCCCTCTTGTTCTGGTCGCAGCTGGGCAGGTCCCACTTCCCCTGGTAGTGGAGGGGGCTTTTCCTCAGGTTGAGTCCTGTGAGCAGCAGCAGGGAGCTGCTTCTCTGGGCCCTGGAGGCCAGGCGAACTGGCGGCTGGGTCTCTCCTTCAGGGTGGGTGCAAGGGCAGTCTGAACTGGGGATTCCGTCGGTAGGTCGCAGGGCCCGTAGGCGGAACCGGGATCTCACGCGGGCAACATATGACACTTTCATATCATACCTTGTGAATGGATGGACTTTTCAATAATTTTCAACAACTGAGCTCTGCCCCCAGCTACAGGGCTGAGGGGGGAGCTAATCTGTTAAAATTTTTATGAGAAAAAGGAATTTAGAAATATGAGGCAGATTGTGAAAGGTAGTGGCATGCAACTTGCCTTATTGTACCAACTTGGAGGATGTTTTCAATGTTGGCTTTAATGTTATAGAGAAATCTTAAATGAGTTTTTAAAAAATATATTTTTAGTTGTAGATGGCCACAATAACTTTATTATTATTATTATTTTTACATGGTATTGAGGATTGAACCCAGTGCCTCACATGTGCAAGGCAAGTGCTCTACCACTGAGCTACCACCCCAGCCCACAAATCAGTTTTGATACATTCTTTTCTTTGAACATGCAGAGTGACATGGATACAAGGGCATGTTGATACTTTACTGGTCTTAAACAGAAGCTTTGAGCAAATATGCCTTTAGTAAATATGTAGCTTTATCTTCTAATCTTGGTATTTTTTTTTTTTTTTATCATATGTCATATATTTGGATGGGGAGATTTTTTTTTTTTTTTTCTCAGTCTGGGAGCTTTCTTAAAAAACAAAAAAATTTACCTTGGCTATCTGTAGATAATTTTTGGCCTTTAAATTAGTCTTTTTGGTTTGATTATGAGCATATGTACCCTAAGTCTTGTTTTCTTGTTAAATTTAGTAGATCTTTATCATTTTTCCTTTATTTTCATGATAGAAAAATATGTCTGGTATTTTTGAGTGGCTGTCATCAAATATTGTTCTATAACAGTTTAAATCTCTGCAGAATATTTTGTCATATAGATATACTACACATTGAGGCTTCCTCTTACTTTGTCTGTTTGACCCTTTACTGAAATCCTTGGCAGCTAAATTTTTGTTGGTGTCCATGATATATTCCTAAAAGTGGAATTTCTTGATTAAAAAATATTCATGATTTTAAGGCTTTTGAGTCATATTCTGGGTTCCCCTTCAAAGGTTATACTCAGTTATTAGTAAGATTAATCTAGTTTCTTTTATTTTGCTAGTATTGATGTAATGCTGTGAGTATAATTTTATAGTTTGCCTTTTTCACTAAATATATTGTGAACATTGCCCCATCTTACTAAAAGCTCTACTTCAGTACTCTTTTTTTAATTAATTTTTTATTTCTCTTTTTGAGATAATTCATATAACATAAAATTCATCATTTAAAAAGGTACAATATAATGGTGTTTAGTATATTCACTTTGTTACATAACCATTACCACTAATTCCAGAAAATGTGCATTGCCCCAGAATAAATAAGTACCCTTTAGCAGTTATTCTCAACACCCCATCTCCATTTCCTGGCAGCCATTTTTATAGTGTACTTTCTGTCTCTATAGATTTACCTATTTTGGAGATTTCATGTAAATGGAATCATGACATGTGCTCTTTTGTGTCTGGCTGCTTTCACTAGGGCTAATGTTTTCAAGGTTTGCCCATGTTGTAACATGTAAAAGAACTTCAGTCCTTTTGGTATCCTGTTTATGTTGGCATTATATTTTATCATGTGAAATTGCCATAATTTAGTTATTATTTTATATATTTTCCCATATTAACAAAAATGAAAAAAGTTGAACCTTGTAAGATTATTAGACACTTGAATTTCCTCTTTTTTCCTATGCCTTTTTTTCCCCTGTAGAGTCTTCCTGTTTTCCTCTTGATTGAGCTTTTTATATGTTAAGGAAGTTTTGTTAGTTGCTTTGTTTAAAATATTTTCTCCATTGTCTGTTGATTTGTTTTATACCTTTTGATGTATAGAAATTTTAATCTTTATAATAGGGTTAAGTTTTTTTTTAAAAAAAAAATTTATTTATTTTAGTTGTACACAATGCCTTTATCTATTTCTACATGGTGCTGAGGCTCGAACCCGTGCCGTGCATGTACTAGGCCAAGAGCTCTACCGCTGAGCCACAACCCTAGCCCCTAGGGTTAAGTTTTTAAGCTAAAACTTCAAGCAATTAACAATTCACTTCAGAATTCTGTTTGGTATTTGATATGCCTGATTGTTGTTATTATTAATGTTTTAATAAATAATTAACAGTTTATTTGAGCACTATTTAAAAAAATCTTTCTCATTTCTTGTTAATCTCTGATGCCTCCTTTATCATTTATTTACATGTATTCATATGTTTATGGGGTGCTGAATATCAGTTGTTTCTTTTCATCAATTTGTTTTTTTCTTCTAAGTTTCAGTTAGATTATATGGAGATAGGATAGTATACTGTCTCTGTACACCTGTGCTTTGGGGTCATTTGGCCCCATTAGTAAATGGACAAAACTGGGATTCCTCTCTGTTTTTGGAACAGTAACCTAACCTTTCTAAGCCCCCCCGCCCCCGTCTGCAGAAGGGGATAGCATGCACAAGGCCCTGGGTTCAATCCCCAGCACCCCAAAAAGAAAACAAAATTTATAAAGGGATGTTTAGAGGATTGAAGAAATCATGCCTAAGTGAAAAACATCATGGAATATTTAGCTTTTTTTTAAGAGATTGAACCTAGTGGAGCTTGACCACTGAGCTACATCCCTTTTATTTTTTTAATTTTCATGTAGAGTCTCAACTAAGATGCTTAGGGCCTCATTAAATTGCTGAGGCTGGTCTCAAACTTGGATCCTCCTGCCTCAGCCTCCTATCTCTGGGATTATAGGTGTGCACCACTCTGTCTGGCTAAATGTTAGCCCTTTATTAGTAAATGGACCATGATAATTACATATTTTATATTAGTATCTTGTAGGATTCCTTCAAAATTATTCAAGCCATTCTTTCATATTTAGTTTCTGGATTAACTTCTTTTTTATTTTTTAATTTTTTGTACTGGAGATTTAATTTAGGGGCACTTTACCACTGAGTTACATCCCAGACATTTTTTATTTTGAGACAGGGTGTCACTAAGTTGCTTAGGGCCTTGCTAAGTTGTTGAGGCTGGCCTTGAACTTGGGATCTTCCTGTCCTTGCCTCCCCAGATGCTCCCAGTTTCTGGGATTATAAGCATGTGCCACTTTCATTCTTTTTTTCTTTTTTATTCTTGCCTATTCTAATGGGATCACAGTAAATCTAAAATTATAGGTTAACTTGAGAGAAAGTTGACATGAATATTCACTGTCTCCACCCAGAAACTTGATGTTTCTCACCATTTATTAAAGTTTTCCTTTTGTTTTTGCAAGATTTACTGAAGTTATGTTTTTTAAAGTTCTGTATCTGTTTTTTTGGTAAAACTTTTAGATTTTTCTTTTGTTAACATGAATAGAATCATTTCATGTTATATTTCTTTGTGAGTTGTTGCTGGTATTTATATATTCTTTTAGCATCTGTTGGTCTGTGTTTTCCTTCCACATATAAATTATCATCAGATATTTGAATTCCTTTGCTCTTTCCTATTTATTTTTTAATCTTTTTCCTTTCTGAAGATTGTGACTGCTATTGCTCTTTCATTAAACTTTACTTTTGTTCACTTTTTCTCTAACCTTTGTCATTTAGGTAAAAACAGATAACATAGCAAGAATTTACCAGCCCAAACGATATGCTTTGTCACCTAAGACAACAATTACGTTGGCACATCTACTTGCTGCTCGTGAAGATCTATCTAAGATCATTAGGACAAGTAGTGGCTCCAGCCGAGAGAAGACAGCATGTGCCATTAATAAGGTTGGTTTTTCTTTCAACGTAGTGGAGAGTGAATTTATCATATCCTTGTTTGACATTTTTATACAGTTTGGTCCATTTTTCTTTTGTGCTTTTTTGTGAACCAGAAAAGAACATGGAGGAACTTAAGTCCATGTAGGCTTAATTGTGCTTTTTAATGTGTATTATTTGTTTGAATATTTGTATTCATAAATTAAATCAAAATTTTATTCAAATCCAAGGAATTAAGGATTACTTTTATCAGTAGCTTTAATAAGAATTATTTGCTTTATTTCCAATATGAAGTCTTTTGTTTTTTGGTAAGAATTTTAAGGAATTGTTCCAGGTACTTTTTTGTTTTGTTTTTAGGGGATTTAAAAAATGTGTTCTTTTTAGATGTACATGACAATAGAATGTATTTTTGATGTATCATACATACATGGAATATAACTTCCCATTCTTGTGACTGTACATGATGTGGAATTACACTGATTGTGTATCATATATGAACATAGGAAAGTTATGTCTGATTCATTCTACTGTCTTTCCTATTCCCATCCTACTTCCCTTTTTTCAATTTTCTTTTGTTTAATCCAATGAAATTCTATCCCTACCCCCCACTTGTTTTGTGTTAGCATTCGCATATCTGAGAGAGCATTTGACCTATTTTTTTTGGGATTGGCTTATTTCACTTAGCATGATAGTCTCTAGTTACATCTATTTACCTGCAAATGCCATGATTTCATTCTTCTTTAAGGCTGACATTTTAACTTTTATATCTTTGGTATAAAGGGAAAAAGTGCACATGTTTTAGAGTCATACCAATCTTGGTAAACAACCTTAGCTCTATCTTTTATTTAGAGGAATTACTACCTTGGACAAGTTACTGAATCTCTTTGAGCTTCTGTTTTCTGATTCAAAGTATAGATCCATTTCTCTGACAGTGGTCTTAAACAAGCTCAAGGACCCTGAGGTGTCATCTCCCGCCCCTTTACAGTGGCAATAACAGTAAACTAATTTAGAATGTTTGTATCAGCTAACTAGCATGTCTTCTCTGTTTAGGTAGAGAAGTCCATGGCAGACTTTATTACAAAGGAGCAAAAAATCAAAAGGAATATGGATAATTTTAAGACATTGTTTCTGAGTATAGTTTGAGATAGGATATCTTGTCAAGGGGACTTATTTCTTTCCCACTCCCTCCCCTTCATCTTCCTCCCCCATTCTCCCTTTTCTTTCCCTTCCTTGCCTCTGTGCTAGGGATCCAACCCAGGGCATTGAGCCTGCTAGGCAATGCTGTACCACTGAGCTAGACCCCCCAGAACCTGGGGATAGTTGTATTTAAAGTCAACTTGCTAATTATTGCTTTGTTAAGCATCACCAATGTTTGCTACTTTGCTTCCATTTTGGATCAACCCTCTCTATATTCTGAAAGTGTTCTTTCCTTCAATATGTTACTTTATGTCTTACATTGGATTATAGTCAAAATCTAGTCTTACTGGATTAAAGTTCTGCTTCTCTAAATGACATTGCCCATATCTTTTCTGAGTTTGTAGTCTGATTATTTGAGGTAACCTTAAGATCATTTCTTGGAGCAGCATCTCCATATACCCACCAACATATTATGTTTGGTTAGAGAGACCCGTGAGAATAAAAGCAAAGGAAGAGTTTTGTTTTTTTTTTTTGTTTTTTTTTTTTTTTTTAATTTGTTGACTAGGATATTATTGCTGACATTAAAAGAGTGTTTGTATACTTACAATCTTGTTCCAAAATGAGGATGTGGTGGTACTTTGTGTCATTCATTTACTGCATAAATTTTTAAATAAAGTCAGTTTGATTAGAGCATCAGTGGACGTGGAATCCAGCTGATTCATAGGTCATTTTGGTTAAGGAGTACATATTTTGCTTTTTTTCCTGAAAAGCATTAGTAAGATGCTATTGAATTCCCCCTGGCTGTGGTGCGTGATTGACACCCTCCTCTATTACCTGTCTTTCACTCTGCTCATGGCATGTGTCGAACCTTCTTGAGAAGGTTAGGAACTTAAATTCTCCCCTAATTTGTCCTTCAAGATGTTGCAAAGCATAGGTTAAGGAGGTATTTCAACTTTTTATTTTTCTTATATATAGGCTGAGTATCCCTTATCCAAAGTGCTTGGGAACAGAAGTGTTTCAGATTTGGATTTCTTTTGAATTTTGGAATATTTGCATATATGTAATGCAATAGAGGGGACCCAAGTTTAAACACAGAATTCATTTATGTTTTCTATACATGTTACAAATAGCCTAAAGGTAATTTTATACAATATTTTTAGTGCACCTATGTGTTGACTGTGACCCATCAGATGAGACCAATTATGGAATTTTCCACTTCTGAACATCATGTTGATGTTCTGAAAGTTTTGGATTTTGGAATATTTCACCTTTTGAATTTTAGGAGTAGGGATGCTCAACCTGTAATGTTATAGTTACTATCATTAAATTTAAAGTTAAGTGAGCATAAGTTTCTCACAAGAAAGAAATAATTCTTTGAGAATCCTTAATCTCTTTGCTGTGATGCCTGATATTATACTTATATTCAACTCTGACTTCTTTACATTTATGTGTTATCTTCTGTACTTTATGCTTTATTGAAATAAAATGTGCTTAGGAATATAGTTTTTTATTGGATAATGTATTATCAAATCAATGTGAAATGTAGGGTATGTAGTTTGTGTATATGAAAAATATTTTACTAAAAAAGTTCTTAGCATGATAGATACTACATTTGTTATAAAATTTGTTAGACAGATTCTAAATAAGAGAAAATTAATAAGCCCTTACATTTCAGAAATACTTCCCCAGATTTTTAAAAAATAATACCACATTCTGAGGAATTTGTCATGCATCACACTTATATTTTCAATATTAATTCGTACTACCATGTCTGATACTTTCATGTTGTTAAATATTTGGCTTCTATTTCTTTATTAGAAATAGTAAATTTAGTATTATTTGACATATTTATATAAATATTAACTTTTAAAATACTAGAAACTGAAAGAAAATATTTCTTCACACAGGTGCTGATGGGAAGGGTGCCTGACAGGGGAGGACGGCCGAATGAAATTGAACCACCACCCCCTGAAATGCCCCCTTGGCAAAAGAGACAAGATGGCGGTGGAAGGGGGGGTGGTTGGGGTGGTGGAGGTGGAGGTGGTGGTAGAGGAGGTGGTGGGGGTGGAAGAGGTGGCTGGGGAGGGGGGGAGGGGGAGGGGGAGGTGGGTGGGGAGGAGGTGGTGGAGGAGGTGGGGGTAGAGGAGGTTTCCAGGGCAGGGGAGATTATGGTGGTAGGGGAGATTATGGTGGAAGAGGAGGCTATGGTGGAAGAGGGGGCTATGGTGGAAGAGGTTATGGAGATCCATATGGAGGAGGAGGTGGTGGTGGTGGAGGATATAGAAGATATTAAAAACTGCAAAAATTAGATAGTAGTGCTTACTTCTTGTTAGATATTTTAGGCATAGTATTCTAAATAACAAAATTCTTGACTATCATCTTTGGAGAAAATACCATGTTAGATTCCCTGATGAAATCATTCTTGAATTGGGTTAATATGTAAGAACATTGTTTTATACTACCAGTTGATCTCTCAAAGTGATGACTTTTTCCATATTCTGTGTACTCTTGAGCATGTTTTGTCTTTTTAAAAAACAAAAAATGAACAAAAATATTTTTAAAAGTGTAAATATTTATTACCATCAAACTTGGAAAATGGAAGGTATTTTATTGTCATGATTGAATTTAGATTGTTAACCTGTATTTTGTTCAGTATTGAAACACATAAATGATTCTGCCTGTAATAGAAAAGAATATAGACTCTTGCCTCATCTGTATTCCTGTAGATGTTTTATATTTGTTAATTCTATTTTACAAAGTAGGAAGGGGACTGATAATTCTGTTCAAAATGTAGTTGTCATGATTTGTATTTTCTTTTATAGGATGAGATTCTTCTTCCGATCACGTTTCTGTTTAAGGTTCAATTAATTTCTATTAATTGAAGCCCAGGTCTTTTTACTATGAATATTTGATTTTGTTTTCTAGTTGGATTTGAAACTGGTACAATTTTGTTTGAAAAACTAAGTTAAAACTTGAGGTCAGAATTATTTGAAGGGACAAAGATACATACCAATTTTAATGTTGTGAAAAATTTTCCTATGAACTGGTCTCTTCATCGTTTGTGCCCTTGCTTTAGATAACCTAATATTCAAAGTTAGACTGAACTGTGTCACACAGGATTAAGGCAATAATTTCCAGCTTTAGTAGATCAGGGGTAGGGTAGGGCATCCATTGATAATTCTGATTCACAGCTAAATTTGGGAAACATAGTATTAGATAATGGCTATATTTGGTTTGGTGATTAGAGCAAAGTCTTGGGGATTGAGAGTTTTGAATTTAAACTGTGGCCAGGGGTGTTTTGGATTGAAATGACCTTAGCTCTGAAGGATTAATTTGTCCTTAGTTGTCAAATTAGGAACAAGCCAGTTGCCCCTTGCTTACTTTGTTTCATAAAGACCTAGTTACCAATGCAATTTGTTGAAAATTTATAGAGCTCCTATTGTGAGTGGTTTAAGAGGCAATTGGGATTTTTTCTCTTAGTGTAAGAATTGGAGGAAAAAGCTGATCATACAAATTTTTTCACAGTCCCTATAAAATTTCGGTGTGGGCTCCTGGTCAATACATATACCTAATAACCTGTGATCTAACCAATTCAACAGAAAGTTTAATAACCAGTGATTTGTTATTTGATATTTGGCAAGTTTGTTGTCGTTTTATTTTACAGTAAATCCTCTGGTGAAATCTAAAATAATGTTAAATCTTTAAACATAAATATTATGTATGATGTAGTATTCAACATGTATTTATCAAGCTAACTCTTTGAAGGAATGTGTTCAGGATAGAAAAACAGAAAAGTTTTGGTTATTTGTAAACTAGAGGGTTTTTTTTGTGTTTATATTTAGTGGAGAGACATAATTTCATTTGTTATAATTGAAGGAAAAAGGCTTTACATAATTAAGAAAACACCTATTATCAGTAGCTATAACCTCAAAATAAATACTTATATATATATGCAAAAGACCACTTGAGTAAAATGTTCCAGAAGAGTTAGTTTTAAAAAACTGTTCATTTAAAACTTTTACATTTCTGCCTCTTTTCTTTTGGGGAGCATTAGTTGCTAATATGGAAAGAAGATTTACAACCACTTTAACTTTTTTAACATGAAAGGTTTATGGTAAATATGGCAGAAGCATTATTTTATAAACTTCTATAAACTTCATAGGAGTGCTGCTCAGTTATCTATTGCAGTCACTATAAATTTCTTCTTAGTTGAACACCTCTCCTGGAGTCATAGTAGAGCTGGAACTCCTATTTACACATTCCTAGGAACCTCAATTGAATGAAAAGCTCAGTCATCTAGACCCTAACATCTTATTGTTTCTTTTAACATGGGATTTTCTTAATAATCTTTGATCTGTACGTTTCTTTTACAGAACAATTTGCTGAGCAATATCTAGAATAGCAATAAACTGATTTAGGATCTTAATGTGAAAGTCCATTACTGTGAAAATGTTTTATAAATTGAGTGCAGTACAAATGTAGAATAAGATGAATGGTACTCCACTGCTTCCTAAAATCTAACAGCTTTTTTGATACATCCTCTTCATTCTTTTCAACCTCTTCATTACTGGGTCTCAGCTTCATTTTTTTTTTTTGTTTTCTATTATCATACTTTCCTTCCCCCTTCCTTTTCCTTCTTGTCTTTTTTTAGTCAGTGGCACCTAATAGCACCTATAGACATGATCTTACTAGGAGTTTCTGGATTAAAGTAGGAATTTTCCTCTCCTGTGGGCCATGTAATAGCATACATTCTGTCCATATGTAATTACCACACAATTACTCATAAACTCTCCTCAAAAGGGAAATAGGTATTTTCTTTGAATCTATTTCCTTGTGTTTTGTAGATCTTGGAAACCTTGCCTCATTAAGGAGAATAAACAAAACATTTTAAACAAATTTTCCTGTATTTGCAACAAAAGATATGACAAACTAAAAAAGGTATGTGGCCAGACAACGTTTTGAGAGTGATACTTCTATACCTTGAAAGGAGCACAGGGTAGAAAAAAATTTGGTGGCAGTTTAATCTTTTCTTCATGGTCAGGTTGTCATTATGATTTTTTCTTTTGTATGAAATATTATGAATTGCCAAAATGATAAATACACCCCCATCCACACGTACCAGAATGCATTCCACTAGAATTTGAATGGCTGAAACATCTCCATTCATCCAGTTACAAAATATTTGGGGATTAAGGGAAAATCATGACTATTTCTAATCATTGTAAAGAATCATGACCACAAATAAACTGCTATGAGTGTGTCTGTGCACTAGGTTGAATCATCTTCTACCAGTGTTATCTTTTTTGCTCAGTAGTTTGTTTAGGTGGAACTGTGAAATTAAGGATGAAAGCCACAGAGAAATGACAACCTCAAGTTAGTCTCCATTCATGTTAAGAATTTATAGACTTAATATTTGGGGATCACTGTAAGTCTTCATGGGTAAGATAGGAAAAGGTTGAATATTTCTCCACAGTTACTTCTTCATGACATAAAAACACAAACTGAAAATTTAGTTGCTTTGCTTGTCCTTTCAGGAAAAATGTTTTTTTAATAGCATGGAGAGTGATCTCAGTGTGGATTATAGTAAAAATTCAGGTGAAGTTTTTGTGTATTCATGAAGTTGAAGAAACACAAGACATTTATTTTGTAGGGATCCTAATGTCTTTTATCATATAAATATTACACAAGGAAAACTTACATCAAGTATCAAAAAAAAAAAACAAAACCCAAAACTTTACAATCTGTACATTTTTTTTTTCCTTTGCAGTTCTTTTATATTATATATCTTTAGACAGAAATTCACAAATGGTCAGGGAAAAGGTGAGTCAATTAACAAAGAAAATGAGAAGTGACATTGTTATTAAAAAAAAAAAATGCCCTTGTTTTGACAGATATACTTGTGCCCAAATTTATTTCAAGTCAATATGAGAAACAAAAATTTGCAACCTAGATTTGATAAACCAAAAACTTATTTCAGATTATTTTTGTAGATTCCACCAGACCCTGTAACTCAACATGAATAATATTAACTTATACGCCATAATTTGGCCCTTGCTGGACTGTAAAAACCTATAATGAAACCTCTACCTTCTATGCATTTTGATGATAGATTGTATAGTGCTTGAGACTGTCTAGTCATGATAATTTGACTAAGGGGACTGTGACCTCTTGAATTCCTACATATAGAGATTATTTACATTAAAAATTAGTTAGGGGGGTCTTTATTTTGGATGGGAGAGTAAGAAGAATGAAAAAAAATTTGTTTCTGTGACTAAAAAATTGAGTTCTACAGACTTTTTGGTCTTTATAAGAGGAAAATAATAGTGAAGAATACGATTTTAAAATTTGTCACAAATGCATATTTTTTCCATACAAAGTATGTAACAGTGCTATAATGAGTTTGTATATCAGGTGGTAGACCTGAGCAGCCCTGCTTTGAGGATTTGTGAGTTTGGATTTTGAAAAAATAAATTTGTGTCTAAAGTGATTCTTTAAAATGTAATGAAACACTAACTATAAGCTAGTTCTGTGTCAGTAAAACTCAGTACAAAGAAGTGTTCAAATAGAAAGTAGTTTTTCATAAACTACTTAAGTGATCTGAATCCTCCAAGTAGGCAACATGGGGTGTGTGTGTACTTTGCATTTTTATGAAGACTTGGTGCTATTGGCTTTAGGTTTGAGACTTTCAGTTGTTAAAATTATATTCTTGGCAATTGGTCAGCTTGTGTAGGAATTGCAAGTCAGCCTGATACCAGACTTTCCAAGCATGAAATTCCCTCCCCCCCCCCAAAATGATTATATGATTTTTAAAAAGAGAACTAAAATAAGGCTAATATGGAATTTGTGAATACTTGCCTAGGTAACCAAATGATCCCAATTATCAGTAAAGTCACATTTGTGAATAAATGACTAAAGGTTGTTCAATTCACTTCCACATTTTTGAAGGAAAAAAATCCCACGTCACGTGCATATCTGACACTGTATATACATGTTATGTACATATGTACATGCTGTCAGCTGTTATTTAAGCCACTAATCCAATTAGCTTATTTCTAAATAGTATTACTAGTAAAGACAGTTTAAGCACAAATGTAGTTCAAAAGAGGACTTTAAAAATAGTTTACTTGAAAGATAAAGATGAACATGATTTAAATATACTTCAGAGACTGTTTCTTAACAAACCACAAATTCCTAATTCTATCCACTGTAGAATATATGATGACAAACATGTTTACATTGTTTGTTTTAGCTCAGTAAGCCAGTCATGTATGAGATGGGAACAGCTGTGTTTCCAGGTATTGGATTTGATTACTTATAATGACTTTTAAGACTAGAATCATGAGTTGACCTGCAGACCTGCGATTGGATAATGTCATGTTGTTTACTAGGTCCCTAAAAAGCCACAGCTGCATTTCTGGAAATTCATTTCTAGGTAGATATGCTCATGTGTGTATGAGCACAGTGAAGAAGGAGGGGAAAGAAGCTAATTGATTAGGTCTGAGGTAGTGAAGCAGAAACCAGATTCACAAGGAGTGCTGGCATGTAGGAGTCAATGTACTTTGGAATTGGATATTTTTTTCATTATAAACAAAAAATTGGGTAGAACAAATTAAATTCCTCAATTTACAGAAAACTCAGGGAAAGAAGTAAATTCATTTTCCAGAGATTTTAGTTCTAAGGAAGAATCAGTTGAGCATGCCACATGAGATGCTACCCTGTCAGGAAACAGTAATCATGTTTTAGCACACTTTTGGTATTAGTCCCAGAAAGGGAAAAAAGTTTTAGTATGAATGCCAAAAGTTTCTTATTCTTCAGCTTTCCTCCCCTTTGAGCTAACTAAGAGAAAATAGTGCTACAGATGAGGAATCTTTTAGATAAAAACAAATAACAAAAACAGTAACTGCTTTTTCTTTTTAAAGTACCCTTTTAAAACAGTCCAGGTAAGGTTAATCAGTTAAGGAACAGATTTCCAGTATACTCATCTACACATTGTGCTTCTTGAGTTTCTGGGCTAAGAACAGTCACCTTGCTCCATTTGTGCTAAGACATGATTGGTTTTTTCAAGCTGGAGAGATTCTATTTTCTTCTGCGCATATTTCAGCTGGATCTTTAGGGCATCATTATCTGCTTTCAGGGTATTTATTTCCTAAAGGGAAAGGAGAATAAGGTATATTAATAAAGCAGCAATGAATAGCAAATCAGTGAAAATATTGGAAGTACTACACTTGATTGGCATCTCTTATTCACTCTGGTTGAGAATTAAAAACTATTTTCAAAATAGTTATTTTGCCCTGAATAGAAAATAACATGTTAAATATCAAATGAGCATGTACAAACAGCAATTAGTCTTTGTTATCCTATCACAAATGTGAATGGCTAGCAAGCAGAATAAACCATTCCTGGGCAGTGGGTGGAGGATGATAAAACCTTTGGACATTGTGTAACAGATCTTAACTTGGCAGAAACAAAGAATCCTGTTAGATCTGAGCCATCAAAGAAGTGTTTGCAGATTCTATAAGATATTATAGTTCATTTAATTTAAGACCCTCTCCAATTCATTGTAAACGAGTGAATCGTTTTGATGAAGATAAAAATTTTAACTGTACCCCCTAAACTGGGATTTAGTGATCTAATTTGTAGTGATTTAATTATAGAGTCATCAGTTTATTTCCAAGCTTCTGATTTTGAAGCCAGTGTTCATACATTGCATTGCACTAATTACACCAAAAGAATATGTGGGAAGTGTCTGGACAATTAGGGATAAATTGGGTTGTTTTGCAGCCTGAATTACCTGGTTTGCTGTCCATTAGCTATCATATAATATTGAGTAAGTACATGCTAGTGCTTTCTTACATGATGACGGACTATCTTAACCATCACACTCACTCTAAAAATAGGTGGTAGATCTAAATTTTATAGAAGCAGAAAACATTGCCATATAGTGTCAGACTGGAGATTGGAACTTGGGTACAGGTGACCCAAGAATCTTTGCTTTCTTTTTTTTTTTTTTTTGTCCCATGCTGATTCAGAGGACATGTAGACCAAAATAACATGTCATATTCATTCATACTTCTATTCATATATTATATTGCTATTTTAAAATACTGGCATAATAACTTGTGCCTTGTGGATAGAATTGTCAAACTACAAACAAGTCATTGTAAGGATTTTACTTAATTGAAAAGTGAGACACGTTATTGTTACTCTAAAATATACATACTGAATTATGGTCCTGAAGTCTCTTTGGCATGGGTAAAGAGAGCAACCATGAAAACATTTAGGGGGTTTGCTGGCCCTGGGTAGGAATTATCCTGGACCTAATTCATCTGAAAATTTTCTGCTAGCTACGTTGTTCAGTTCATAGGCATGTAAAATTTCAAGATTTGAAACCTTAGCGTTTAATTCCATCTTTGTATTTTACAGAGGACCAAATAGGTTATAGAACTTAACAGCTGGCTCAAGAAACATCTGGTATTGGAAACAAATCTTTGCCTTCAAGACCAAAATCCTTTTAACTTTTATCAAGTTCATTTTTCAAGGTTTCTTTCACTGTTTATAAAACTTCTGTTTGGTAATTTTCACCCCTAAGGAGAAAGGGCTTTGTATAACCCATGGTTGGCCACTTAATTCCTAAATCAAATCTTAATATTTTAAGAATTCTTCCATTTTTTTTAAAGAATTTTCTTTTTTAAAAAATATTTATTTATTTGCTTTAGTTGTACACAATGCCTTTATCTTTACGTGGTGCTGAGAATTGAACCTGGGCCGCACACATGCCAGGCGAGCACTCCACCGCTGAGCCACAACCCCAGCCCCAAGAATTCTTCCATTTTATCCAAGAAATGTTTTGTTTTCATATGTTTTTCTTAATATTATGTTCTTCATTCTAGGCATCAAATCAAGAGTTTCACAAACATTATCTAACTTGTTTCTTCAAATGTTTCTCTAATTCTGTTCCAAGGAGTCTGACAGGGAAGGTATGCAGTTTCACTGTATAGTCTGTAGAATTATATAAGGAATTCTAACTAGGTAGATGTTGGGTTATACATTTGTACTGCTATAGGTCTCCCAACACATATTACAAACCTTGATGTTTTGGGAAAAGGCAGGCAAGCATTCCTCCCCTTTAATAAAGTGAGTGACGATGTTAAAACTAATGTATCCTTGCTTCCTTGTTTCTAAAATGGCTTGTTGGCTATAATTGGCAGTGTTCTTCTCTTTCTCTCTTTTTCTACCCCCCCGCCCTATTCTATTAGTAATCAATCTGAGTTGAATCTTCAGAACCTCCAGTTTACATGCTCTGCCCTGTTTAGTTCTACTTTACCACAAGAGTCTGAAAAAAAAAGTGAAATGAACAGGTACCTGTTCCAGCTCTTGGTAGGTTGGGAGTCTGAGGTGACGGAGCTCTTCTTTTGATTTTATGAGGGATTCTTTATTTTCCCACTTGACAAAAGCCCGTTTTCTGACTAAGACTGGGCTGGGGCATGGAGATGTGGGGCTGGGAAGCACATAAAGGGTATCCTGGGCTGTCCTCCTTGGAGAAGACAACACAAAGTGACCTGAAGGTCCCTCACTGCCAATCCAAGGAAGTGACTCGGTCTGGGTGGTCTTGTGGGCAACAGTTCTCTTCAGACGAACGGAAATCTTCTGTGAGGATACTCCCATCAACATGATTGTTCGGTCCTTACTCTCCTCACTGTGTTCCACCATTTCCCCATTAGGGAAAGTAAAAGAGCCTTCCTCAGGTGCTATGGGAAGACACACAGTATGTTAGTACTCTCAGAAAAGCAGAGAATCAAGATACTCAGATATCTGAGTTTCACAGGAGACATTTCTTACTGGAATTCCACATTTCCAAATAGCCCCCATTTGCAGGCACCCATGCAGCAGGTAAGTAAGTAGAAGCTGAAACCCAGGGATTTCAAACTACAGCCTTTTTTCCTGTTTGTACAGAGGTTGCCTGGAGGGTTACTGTTATTGCCTGCAATTCAGAAATGCTCCCATTTGTATAGTAGACACAGCTTAAATGTGAGAAGAAAATTAGCTTTGTGTTAGTATGTTCCAAAATATATTACTCTTGTTTGACATTGATGCAAAAGGACAGATGTGTCATTCTGGGTCTTTTCATTGAACCAATATACTTCCCTAGGACCCAGCATGGAAATGTTAACCCTAAGGAGTTATTTCCTGGAAAAAGAGTAATTAAGCTGAGTGGTAGGGGTTTAAGGTTTAAGGTAAATTGCCCCATCATCTAAGTTTACTGTTTGTAAAGACTCAGCACTAAGTGTGGGCTCTCTGAAAAGTCCTATTATGTCCTGTGCAACACTTAATACACACACAAATTTTGGATTATTTCGTTAAATGGGGACAAAAAAAATCCTACCTTCCAGCCTTTGGGGAATTATATGATTATGTGAAAGTGTACATTTGTATTACAAAGTTTTTGTTTTTTTCCTGTTAGTAGATTTTTTAGTTAAGACATTGGATTTAATCCAGTGCCTCATCCATCCCAACCTTTTATTTTCTTATGTTTTCATTTTGAGTCAGGGTCTTGCTAATTTGCCCAGGCTGGCCTCAAACTTGAGATCCTCCTACCTCAGCCTCCTGAGTAGGGATCATGGGATTATGGCTTATTTTCCTACTTTTTAAATTAATGCATATTAGATGTACATATTGATGATCGATCATGTCCAACCATCATTCTTCCACCCTCCTCCTGATCCCCACTTCTTAGTCCCTAGTAATCACTATTCTACTTTTAGGTCGACTTTATTTTTTTTAATTTACACATATGAAAGATAATATACAATACGTTTCTTTCTGTGTCTGGCTTATTTTGATTAACATGGTGTCCTCCAGTTCTATCCATTTTGCTGCAAATGACAATTTCACTTTTCCTTATGGCGTAATAACATTCAATTGTATTCATATACCAAATTTTCTTTATCCATTCATTTTGGCAGTCACCTAGGATGATTCTTAGTTACTGTGAATAGTGCTACAGTAAATTTGGCATACAGGTATCTTTTTCATTTGCTGGCATCATTTTCTTTGGATATGTGCCAAGAAATGAGATAGCTAGATTATATGGTAATTCTATTTTTAGTTTTTTGAGGAACCTCCATACTGTTTTCTGTAGTATTTGTACTAATTGACATTCTCCTTAACAGTGCATAAGAGTTCCTTTCTTTCTTTTTTTTTTTTTTTTTTAAAACATCCTTTTAAGTATTTGTTAGTTGTTTTCTTTTTAATATAGTTATTCTAACTGGGGTGAAATTGTATCTCATAGTTTTTATTTGCATTTCTCTAGTGGCTAATGATATGGAACATGTTTTAATATACTTATTGGTCTTTTGTAATTCTTCAGAAAAGTATTCAGATAATTTGTACATTTTTTAAACTTAGATTACTTGTGGGGTATATTTTTGTTTGTTTTGGTTAAGTTTTTTAGGTTTTTTATATAGTCTGGATATTAACTGTCAGATGAATAGCTGGCAGATTTTTTTGCATATTGTCTCTTCACTTTTTTTTTTCTGTACAGAAGCTTTTAAATTTGATGTAATCAAGATTGCTTTGGCTATTTGGGGTCTTTTTTGCTTCTGTATGAATTTTAGGATTTTTTTTCCTGGTTCTGTAAAGAATGCCATTGGTATTTTGATGGGATTACATAGTATCTGCATATCACTTTGGGTAGCGTGACACTTTAACAATATTCTTTTATGAAAATGAGAGGTCTCTTTAATTTCTTTCATCAGTCTTTTGTAGTTTTCATTGCAGAGGTCTTCTACTTCCTTAGTTTATTCCTAGAATTGTGTGTGTGTTTATTGTGGATGGGGTTGCTTTCATGGTTTCTTTTTCAGTAAATTTGTCACTGGTGCATAGAAAAAACTACTTATTTTTGTATGTGGATTTTGTATCCTAAATAAATTTATAAGTTTTAATAGTCTTTTGATTGAGTCTTTAGGTTTTTCTGTGTGTAGAATCATACCACCTGCAAACAGGGATAATTTGATTTCCTCTTCTCTTATTTGAAGCCTTTTATTTCTTGTTTTTGCCTCTTTGCTCTGACTAAAACTTCTAGTACTGTATTGAATAAGAACAGTGAGAGTAGTTCCCATTGTCTTGTTCCTGATCTTAGAGAAGATGCTTTCATTTTGTCCCCATTCAGTATGAAGTTGACGTGGGTCAGTCATATATATACTTTATTATATTGAGATATGATCCTTCTGTACCTAATTTGTTCAAGGTTTCTACCATGAAAGGATATTGAATTTTAATCAAATGCTTTTTCTGCAAATATTAAGTTGATCATAATGAATTTTATCCTCATTCTGTTTGTGATATGTTTATTGATTTGCGAATGTTGAACCATCTTTGTATACCTAGAATGAAACCAGCTCGATCATGGTGTAGGGTATTTTTGATGTGTTGTTGAATTTGAGATGCTATTTTGTTAAGGAGTTTTGTATTGATATTCCTCAGGGATATTGGTCTGTAGTTTTTTGTAGTTATGCCCTTGTCAGGTTTTAGTGACACAAAATGTGTTTGGCAGGGCTCCCTCTCTTCCAATTCTGTGGAACAATTTGAAAACAATTGATGTTAGTTATTTAAAATTTTGTTGAATTCAGCAGTGAAGCTTCCAATTCTGGGTTTTTCTTTGTTGGGAGATGTTTTTATGTTTTTAAACTGATTTGGTCTCATTACTTGTTATGGGTTTGTTCAGACTTCGTATCATGTTGGTTCAGTTTTGGTAGGTCATATAATTTGTCCATTTCTTCTAGATTTTCCAATTGGTTAACATGTTTTTTTCCAAATAATCCTTAATGATCCTTTGTGTGTCTGTAATGTCAGTTGTAATGTCTCCTTTTTCACTTCTAATTTTATTTATTTGGGTCTTCACTTTTTTTCTTAGTCTATCTAAAGGTTTATCAATTTTGTTTATCTTTACAAAGAACCTTTTGTACAAGTGATGCTTATTTATTTATTTTGGTACCAGGGATTGAACTCAGAGGCACTCGACCACTGGGACACATCCCCAGCCCTTTTTTGTATTTTATTTGGAGACAGGGTCTCATTGAGTTGCTAAGTGCCTCCACATTGCTGAGGCTGGCTTTGAACTCCACAATCCTCTTGCCTCAGCCTCCCAAGTCGCTGGGATTACAGGCATGCACCACCGCACCCAGCTGTTATTTTTTTAGATCATTTATTTCTGCTGATTTTTTTCCCCTTAATTGTTTTTCTAGTTTGTTATTTTCTAGGCCCTTGAGATACATCATTAGGTTGTTTATTTGAAATTATCTTTTAAAAAAAATTTTTTTAATGTAGGCATTCATTGCCATAAACTTCTACGTTAGTGCTGCTTTTGCTGCATTCCACAGGTTTTGGTATGCTGTGTTTTCCATTTTTTTTCAAGAAATTTTTAAATTTCCCTTCTGACTTCCTCAATGACTCACAGTTCATTCAATGTGTTGTTTAGCTTCTGTGTACTTGTATGATTTCTAAAGTTGCTCTTACTGCTTCTAGTTTTATTCCACTATGATCAGAAAAGATACAGGATGTGGTTCAACTTTTTTTTTTTTTTTAATTGTTAAGACTTGTTTTGTGGCCTAGTACTTGATCTATTTTAGAAAACATGTTCTGATGAAAAGAAATGTGTATTTTGAAGCTGTTGGAATGTTTTATAAATGTCTGTTAAGTCCATTTGATCTAAAATAGAGTTTAACTCTGATGTTTCTTTTTTGATTTTGGGGGGGTGGGGCTGGTATCTGTACATTAATGAGAGTGAGGGATTGTATTAGGGCCTATTCTGTTAGATCTAATTGTGTTCATCTTATTAATTGGCTGCTCTGACATTCGGTACATATAGATTTACAAGTTATATTTTCTTGAGGACTTAATCTCTTAATCATTATATAGTAAGCTTCTTTGTCTCTTACAATTTTTAAAGTTTACTTTGTCAGAAATATAAGTACAGCTATGCCTCCTTGCTTTATCATTCCATTTTCCATTTCCTTTCACTTTAAGTCTATGTGTATCCATACTAGTGAGTTGAGTTTCTTATAGGCAGCATATTGTTGAGTCTTCACTCAGCCAGTCTGTATATTTTGAGAATTTAGTCCATTTACATTCAAAATTATTGAAAGGTAAAGATTTGTGCTTGTCATTTTGTTGAGTTTCTTCTAGTTGTTTTGCATATTCTTTGTTCTTTTCTCCCTCTTTTAATCATCTTTGTGATTTGATGGTTTGTCATATTGTAATGGTTGATTATTTTCTGTTTCATTCTTGTGTATGTACTCTTCTAGTGGGATTTGTACTTTAATGCTATCATTATCGTAGTCATCTTTCTTTTACTTAGGGGTATAGGACTCCCTAAAGCATCTTTTTTTTAAGGCAGGTCTCTTGGTCCAGAATTCCCTATTTTTGCTCATCTTAGAAGGTCTTTGTTTCTGAAGGATACCCTTGTTGGGTATAATCTCAGTTGGCAGTTATTTTCTTTCAGAACATGGAGTATTCATTCCCTCCTGGCCTGAAGGGTTTCTGCTAAGAATTTTGTTAGTCTAATAAGGGATCCCTTAAATGTGACTGGGCACTTTTCTCTTGAGATTTTAAAGTTATTTCTTTGTCCTGTACTTTTGATAGTTTGAATATAATGCCACAGAGAATATCTTTTCTGATCTCCTATTTGGAGGTCTATAAACCTCCTATACACAGATGTCCATATCTTTACTTAGATTAGGGCAGTTTTGTGACTTTATTCATTTAATAGGTTCTACACTGTTTACCTTCATTTCCTCACAGTGGATATTCCAGTGATGCAGATGTTTGATTGTTTAATATTGTCTCAAGAACTTGAATGCTGTCTTCTTTTTTTCTGTCTGAATGTGTCATTTCAAAAGACTTCTCTTCAAGCTTTGATGTTCTTTCTTCCCCTTGATCTCCTCTTTTTTTTTTTTTTAAATGTTTTTATTTATTTGCTTTAGTTGTACACAATGAGTTTTATTCAATGCATTTTTTTTTATTTGTACGTGGTGCTGAGGATCGAACCCGGGTCGCCCACGCGCTAGGCGAGCGCTCTACCGCTGAGCCACAATCCCAGCCCCTTGATCTCCTCTTATCAAGGCTTTCAGCTAAATTTTTTATTTCATTTATTGACCTCTTCATTTCCAAGGTTTCTGTTTGGTTCTTTTTTAGAATCTCTATTTATTTGTGGAATTTCTCATTCATATCCTACATTATCTTCCTACTTTAGCTGTATATCTATATTTTCTTGGATCTTACTGAGCTTTTTTTAAAAAAAAATCATTCTTTTGACTTATCAGGCAGTAAATCCATTTTGACTTCTTTGGAATCTGTTACTAGAAAGATGTGATCTTTTGGGGGTGGGTGTCATAGTACCTTGTTTTTTCATATTTCTTGTGTTCTCATGTTGAAATTTGTCCATCTGGTAGATCTGATATCTCTACCACTTTTATGGGATAGCCTTCTTTATAATCAGCTTTCTCTTGAAGATGTGTCTTAGGGTATTGGTTTGTTATGCAGTGTTGACTTTATTTTCAGCTGGGCACCATGGTGTAGTCTCCCTGAAGTTTCTTTGGCTGTGATTAGTGAATGTAGGCACTATGTTCAAGTCAGAGAGATCCACTGTCTCTGCAGCTCATGCAAGAGTGGGACACACTAGTGGTTCAAATCAGGTATGGTAGACAGCATAGTGTGTGGGTTGCACACTTTGTAGCTACTACCTCTATAGGAGTGGTGTCCCCTGTCATATGATAGAGGTTTGCTCAGGCACTGGTGATACCGGCTTTGTTACTTGTGAGATTCTCTAGTATTGGTTGCATCAGTTCTGGCAAAGGGCCTGAAGCCCTTGACTTCTGATCAGACAGTGGTATAGGCCTAAGTGCTTCACCAGGAGAGATGGGGATAGAAATGACAGCTACCCAGCCATGGAACTTACACCCAGTCCTGCCAGCAGTGTGTGGCCAAATAAGGTGCAGGGGTGACCAGTGGTGGAAAGAGTTTGTAGTGTTTCTCTCTGCTGCTACTGTAGGCATGCCCACCCAGGAGCAGGAACCATTAGGTGTGTGCCAGAAGACTGGATGACAGCTGGGACTTTGCATCCCCCTTATTCTTCAGCTGTAGTTTCTACCAGGGAATAAGTACAATTGTGTCCCAGGTGGAGCCAGGCAAAATTCCTCTCAGAGTCTCCCTTAACTTG
The DNA here is from genome assembly GCA_025594165.1 of Tamias sibiricus. Classification (NCBI taxonomy): domain Eukaryota; kingdom Metazoa; phylum Chordata; class Mammalia; order Rodentia; family Sciuridae; genus Tamias; species Tamias sibiricus. Next base: position 93,636,685 of record CM046659.1, read on the forward strand.
TACTGTACCAAGGGACAGAGTGACTGCCAGGGCCACCCCTCAACTCTGTCAGTAGAAGGCCCACATGAATGAGGGCAGAACGTGGCTGGTGCCAGGCAGTTTCTAAATAGACATCTGTAGGTCATGCTGGGGGTTGGGAGGAATAGCCGGAGTGCTCCATAGTTCAAGACCATCCCATGGGTATGGTGGTACACACCTATAATCCCAGTGACTTGGAAGGCTAAGACAGGAGGTTCCCAAGTTTAAGACCTGCCTCTGCAACTTAGCTGCCTTGTCTTAGGGGGCTGAGAATGTAGCTCAGTGGTAGGACTCCCCTGGGTTCAATCCCTAGGCCTACAAATAAAAAAAAGAAAAAAAGAAAAAGAAAAAAGAAAGAAAAGTCCCAGCACACAGCAGTGGAGCCACAGTTCTTTCCTCATCCTGTTAGTGATGGGCCCATGTGTAGCACTGCGGGGATGACTGCCTTCAGCCCTGGCACTCCTGTGAATCTGCATGAAACTGGTCATGCCCCTAGGCTAGAAGGGCAGGCTTCCTGATCTCCTGGTTCTCAAGGGCAGTACCTTCTGTTCCTGTGTGGCAATATCCATCCCTTGCAGTGCAGGGCACTCAGCAGATTTGAATCAGAGATACTATACTGAACTACATTTGGTTTGTGAGGCAGCTATGAACTGAATTAGTGTGGAGGAGTGTCTGTGAGGTTCCCAGAATTGGGCGTATGCAAAGGTTTCTGACCCTTAGTGCAGTCCAAATTCAGACAGCATTTCCCTTCTTAAGATGGCTTCTGGCTACAGCATTCTGGAGGTTCACTGGTAGACAGTGAAATCCTTTTCCAAAGCAAGTCTGCTGTGCAAATATCAGGTTACACTCTATAGTTAGACTACAATCTTTAGAGGGTTGTGAAACTCTCCACTAGCTAGGATTGCCAGTATCTGTACCGATAGGAGTTTTTGGGAACTTTTTACCCTTACCCCTGTAGAGGGGAGATTCCATCTCTCCTGGCTGTGGAGCCATGTGGGAAGTGTTGGAATATTTTGTTTCTCTTACTCTGCTGTTCTACATCTCTGAATCTTAAAGGTTCTTGTTTTTCTTATTTCCAGTCTACTCCCACACTCACTGTACTCAAAATGCAGCTATACACCTCTTACATTGGTTCTTCTTTCTGGAGGAGCAGCTGAGTGCCTCTATTCTTTTTCTTTTTCTTTAACCCATTTATACTATTTTTACTAATCACATTTCCCCAATTACGAATACAACATCTATTATTTTGTTCAAATTCCTAGACATACAAGAAGCTTGGAATAAAAGAGGCAAATAAGAAAAAAGCAACAGAAACTGAAATTACAGAAAGAGTTCCAAGACACTGCAGTGTTATAAAAACCAAGAGAGCTGTAAGTTTCAAGAAGTGAAAATTCATCCATAGAAAAATTTACAGTGAGAGGATGGGCTAAAGAAGTCATTGGCAGTTCTGATTTGATAAGCAGGTGTGCTATCCCAGATAATAATTATTAATACAGAGATGGAAGCAGTTTGAATGGAGGACAATAGTCTCTCTTTTCTGTACTCCTGTCATTTGTGTCCTGCAGTATATATGACTCTTAGCACATTCTTCTGCATTGTTTCTAACCTGCTCCTTGTTTGTATATGATCTTTGCTAAGTGATAGAGGCAGACGTTTTTACTGCTTTGCAGTTTAGACCTGGGGAATCTTAGAGACAGTTTAAAATCACTGCCTTATCCTATTATTTGCATTTTGACAGAAGCACATTTATATCTCAATTGTTGAAATTTTTGGCTTAGTCCTAGGATTGCTTAGTCCTTGCATGATTTGGAATTTTAATCTGCAAACTTGTCTTGTGGGAGTTTTGCTCCTCTCTTCCTTTTTGTGTCTACTATTCTGTTTCTAGAATTTTTTTTTTTTTTGTACCGGGGATTGAACTCAGGGGCACTCGACCACTGGGCCACATCCCCAGCCCTTTTTTGTATTTTTTTTTATTTAGAGACAGGGTCTCACTGAGTTGCTAAGTGCCTCGCCATTGCTGAGGCTGGCTTTGAACTCGCGATCCTCCTGTCTCAGCCTCCCAAAGTGCTGGGATTACAGGCGTGCGCCACCGCGCCTGGCTCTGTTTCTAGAATTTTGACATTTACTTCCATCCGTCCTCTTTGGGTGTCCAGTCTAGGACCAGGTCTTAATGTTTTGAGGTTCCTGTCCTGGGAAAAAATTGGGAATATCACAGGTAGCCACTCATAGTCATAGGCAAGGTCATCCACTAAGTACAGCCCTAAGTGACAGTTGTCTCCTATCTCAGTTTTAAGCAGTGAGTATGGTTCTGTTCACCTTTTGTGCAAAGCAGCCACATTTGCCTGCTTCTGGAAATGGAAAGCTTCAGCTTTCACTTCTTGTAGTATGTTTTCAGTACACTTCTGAGCAACAGACGACTGACTAACTTCTCTTTGATTATGAATGCAGATACACCTTTTAAATTAATATGTTGTTTATAGATCATGTTATATATATGTGCACATTCACCTTACTGTTTTTAGGTTTGGGGATGGAGTAGGACAATTGATAACTTGAAGCACTATCTTGGCCAGAAATCATTGTCTGCACTTTGTGTAGGTGCTCAGCAAACATAAACAACTCCTGATTTCTGTGCCTACCCTGCACTGTTATTCTAGTACCCTTAGGTACTAGATAGGGAGCTGAAACTCAAAAGTGTGGCAGGGATCAGTCCTGACCTAGCAGTAGAGGTAAAGGTTAACTGAAACTTGGACATACAATCATGATGTGATATTTCCTGCTCCCAAACTTTACCCTTCCCTCAGTATTTTCTAAGATGAACATTCCCAGTGCCTACTTACCATGGAGCAGATCTTTGGCTCCCAGTGAGCAGAGGTTGGGCGTTGGCCCAACAGAGGTACTATTTTCAGTGGAAGGTGCTGGGTTCTTGGCTCGCTTCTTGCATTCAAACACCACCAGGTCTTTGCATTGTTTGTGGCAGTTCATCCCACAGTCTGTGGACAAGACACCCTAGTCAGGAAGTCTGTTTCCTCCACGGTCTCACAACCAAATTCATCCAGTGGTCTCTTTTTCAAATGTGTCTATCTTCTGGAGCTAGGATACCTAACATTCCCAATGAACCCTGCATTCTTCTCTCTTGGTAAACCCTGGATCTCACAAGCTGATCATATCCCTTATCTGTGAGTCGCAGAATCTTGTTACCTTGGAGGGAAGAGATGGTGTCCAGGTCATGCTGCACACTCTGCCTACTCTAGGGAGATCCCCTGGAAGCTCCTAGCTGCTAAGTCTCACTTTCTCTTTCTTGTAAAAAGAAAAAGTAAGACCTTCTCCCACTCCTGAATTGTCCTAGTCATAAGGAAGGACACTTAAGTTCTGAGGTATCTGATGATAAAAGGAAAGCTGACAAGGGTCTTTACTAATAATTTATATTCCATTCCAGAAGGGATTGTCCTTTTTATTGGGAATCTACCCTTCTAGGAGAGTATGAAAACAGTCTTCTATCAGCCATTCCTATTTTCAGAGCAGTCAAGGCAGAGAGAGGATCTTATAAAGGCAAACTGTGTCACAGGTCACCCAGGCACTCCTCTCTCCTGTGTGTTGGTAGTCCCTTTCAGGGTGCTCTTGGGAAGCCAATTTGAAGATGAGGCTCTGACTCTACCAAGAAGTTGTGGACTTAAGGACAAGTACTGCTATAGAGGAGAGCCCCTCAAACTAGGAGGACAATATGGCCAACAAAGCTGAGTCTTACCTTTACATCGATATCCTTGTTTGATCACTCCCCAGAGCTAGGAGACAAATGAGAATGTACATGTCATGATCTATCTGGTGTGAGGCTACAGGGTAACATTCATTCATTTTCCTTCATTCTGCTCTGTAGCTTAAATAGAAAGGACACCTATTTTACTTCTTGTCTTATTCCTCAGACCTTAAACTGAAAGCAGGAAAAAGCATTTGTTGATCAGAGGCAAATGTTTCCAGAAGCTTGACTAGTGTTTTTATGATCCTGGCCTTCTGCAGGCCTGAAATGGATGAATCAGGAGCAATAGGCTGCTCTGAACTCATACTGACAGACAACGATATGGGTCAGGAATCTGGTTTAGAGGACACTATTATTGGTCAGGGTGGGACAGAGGAGGGGCAGAGCTCAGGTGATGTCTTAAAGATAGTTTTATTGTTTTGTTTTGACAGGGGAAGGAGGGTATCTCATATTTAGCATTTGAAACAGCACATGAATATGATACTTCGAAATGTATAGCCAAAGTCCAACATTGTTGTACCATTTATCCCTGGCCTCATTCACCAGGGATTAAAAAAAAAGTCAGAAAAAGACAAGATAAGCTGGGCACGGTGGCACATGCCTGTAATCCCAGCACTTGGAAGGCTGAGGCAGGAGGATTGCAAGTTCAAAGCCAGCCTCAGCAATGGCGAGGCACTTAGCAACTCAGTGAGACCCTGTCTCTAATGAAATACAAAAAAGGGCTGGGGATGTGGCCCTGTGGTCGAGTGCCCCTGTGGTCGAGTGCCCCTGAGTTCAATCCCCGGAACAACAACAAAAAAAGCGGGAGATAGATGAGCACAAATAAAATCCATACACTTGAGGGCTAGGTCCTTCTCTGTGTTACTTGGGCACTAAGCTGGGATAAGTTTGTAAGGATCGTGAAGCCCATGTTTGTCTTACTCACTTCCCCAAGTTCAACCCTGATGTAGTCTAACAATAACTTACAAATCCAGCACAGTTGTCGCAGAAAGTGGGCTTCAGGTAGGTGGTCTCTTGGAAGTTGTGAGGAAAGCCCAGGCCCAGTTTAGAGTAGATGGAGCTGGCCCTCATGAAGTAGGCTGTGATCTCGTCCCTGCTGATGAGGCCTTCCCTGCCAGCACATGATAGGCAAGTATGTGAGTTGAGGCACAGGTGGCTTCTAACCTTAGATACTCACCTTTTATCCTCAGTGGCAATACGTTGTGTACTACCTGATGATTGCTCCCACAAGCACTCCTCATCCTAAGGATAGTGATGAGGGCAGTATGTAATAAGTAGGTAAGGCAGATTACTGAGTCCCAGAGCCATTCTTTGGCTAGATTAGGTTAACTAACTTTACCACTATCTATAAGACTTGAAAAATAAATGATGTAAAATTTGTTTCTAGAGAGGAAATATGACTTATGCTATAGTTTCTGACTTTAGACAGTATATAACTAGAACCCACAGCCATACATTTGGTTTCTCATAAAGAACTACAATAGAAGATAATAACTGAGAAAAGTAAATATGCAAAGTATGAATAAATATTAGTTCTTTCCCACAATTTGTAAGATGAAACAAGAAGGAAGATTAAACTTCTTCTTATTTGTAGTTGGCTGTTCCTAAGATGGCAGATTTATGGAATCTTAGATTTTGAGATATTTTTAAAAGCATGTGTATTTCATGGCCTGTTGTCCAAACTGAAGGCAGAGAGACCTTCGGTTGATGACTCTTAGCCCCAATGTTCATTATATAATCACAGCAGCAACACATCTGACTTTACAGGTTCTTCTACTGAAACACCCATAAACCTGTTCTCACCAGCAGGCTCATAAACACATATTCCTGTACACACAGCCTCACCTGTCTTTGTCCATCACACAGAAGGAAAATGGAAAACTGGCAGCAATCTTTTCAAACTCTTCCTGAGAAATGTATCCATCCTGGTCATGATCATAGTTCTTGAAGACAGACTGAAAAAAGGAGTGCCTGTGGTGATTACTAGAGAGAAACCTATCAACTCCCTTTAGCCAAGTGTCAAAGTGGCTGGGGCAGTTGGAGACAATCCTCTCCTCAATCTGAATGAGAGGAACAAGGAAACATTCTCCGTGAGCTCTGGCAAAGATGCGCAGGTTGCTTCCCAGGCCTTTGCTACACCAGCAATGTGGGGGTGGCCAGGTGCTCTTGACTATTAGCAGTCAGCTGTGCCATCGCCTGGTTATCAAGCACTGCTTAGTCCACTGCATGAAGGGACCGATGTTCTCCCTCCACCCTGCCCTTCTGCCATCACTCAGCTCAGATTGCGCCTTTTCTGAGAAGCTCCTATGAACAGTGGAGTTGGAAGTGATTTCTCCCCACTTTAATCCTCTGTTCCTCATTGCTGTGCTCTTTGACTTCTGTAGTTACATAAGAATGGCCCATAGGAATAAAGGCAGAAGTATGCAAGTATGGAGCCCCTCCTTTGCAGTTAGCATGGAGAATTGAACTAAGTAGGGCCACAATGTTCAGTTTCAGATTCTTGTTACCCTTACTATACTCAGAGCTTTCCCAATTCCTCCTTGCCCCTGTCAACCAGCAACTTTCAGACATACTCTCTTACTAGGCCTTTAAGGAGAGTCAGCCCTGCCTCATATGAGACCAAAGTGCTGGCAAATTATACCTTCTGAACCATTCCTTAGCCACAGTATGAGAAGTGGGTCCTTGTGCTCCTCAGGAAGAGTTTCGACTTCCTCACCTTTGTGTTTCTGTCACTGTGATCCCCTCGTCCTTGCCAATACACAAAACTAAGCCAGTGTTTTGCTTCTGTGTTGAAACAGGTACTTACATCCACCATCCTCTGGACGTGTTTGCTAATGGTCTTTGGGTCTGGTTTGGGAGATACTCCGGAGGCCCAGTCCACTACTACCAGGGGCTTTGAAGGTGTTAGTGGCTAAAATGAAACAGAGAAATCCATAATGTGGTATTACAGCTTAGAGCCCCTTCCTTTCCCACTACCTGACAGTTACATCCATAGATAAGCCCCAGCTGTGTGCAGTGGCAGAGAGCACACTGAAATCTGTACAAATAATCTTGATTAACAGTGTTGTGCTTTACAGTTTCTAAAGTGCACTTCGCATATGTTATCTTCAGCTACAGATAATTTAAAATCCTCAGTGTGTCCAAGTTTCATTCCTTTTCCATTTAAACCCTTGTCACAGCTATCAAGAGAGTAAAGTGAATCATTTAAATTTGCTCTATTTCTAGTCACTTTTTAGTAGAGAGGTGAATGAGGAAAAAAAAAAATAGTTAAAAGGCAGCAAGACACATTAAAAAAAAAAAAAAAAAAAAAAAAAAACACCAAAAAACAAAAAACTGAAGCCTGGAAAAGCTGAGATAGAATCTGTTTCTAAATATTTGAAACAGCCCAAAATAAAATATCTAAAAACAGGAGAAATTCACCTTTTTACTGAAGTGCCTCTGACATCCTGAAAATGGAACCTACTAAATATTTCCAGTGAACATCTTTCATTACAGTAGGAGGTTAGAACTTAATTTTTCTATATAGAGGCAGTGAAATCTAGCCCCTATAAATAGATCAGCTAGATTTCTTATGTGCAGACACCTATTCCCTTGAGGACCACTGTTTTTTGGGGGTTGGAAAACTTCCAATGAGACTGAAATGATTTTACATGCCTACAGGAGAGACAGGGCCAGATAACCTCACTATGAGATTCCTACTGTGTGCAATGCTGGACTAGGTACTATTTTGAAGACTGCTGGACATTAAGAGGTCAAAAGACCCAGCACACTGCTCTTTCTGTGAGGTCTGAGTCTGACATCACAGATAATGGGGCTTTTCTACTTACCATGCCAGAAAACAGAAGTTCAGCTTCTGATTAGTATGCATATCTTCCTCCTCATCAACAAATCATAGTAAAACAACTTATGTGGGGACACTTTTCATAGGAAAGTGATGTCACTCTGGTTCACAGTACTCTCTCCCTTCTCTAATTTGTAAACCACTGACTGATTCCCCCACTCGTGACGCTTTCATGGTATATAGTTATTTACTGTTCACAGTCATCCCTCCAACTAGATCACAAGCTCTGTATGAACAGGGATTGTGTGTCACTCATTTTGAGAAGCTTTCTCTGTTCCTAGCACAAGGCTGGCACATAGAAACAATATACTTATGAAACAGAACTAAAATTCTGTTTCTTCAGGTGAATTAGCAACTGGTAAAGTACCACCACACACCAGTCTGAACTTGAGAAACTCACTGGGGCTCTGTGGTTCCTTGGCTCCCGTGCATAGGAAAGTTCATAAATTTCATCTTCAGTGTAGTAGAGATCCAGAGATAACTGTGGATCAAAGCAGAACAGGGTTAATTGCTAGGATGCCATCTACTTACCCCAAGATTCAGATTCCTTTCCTCCAGCGGTTTAATCTTCTTGGCATTTAACAGTTAGTTTTAAAAATTCACAAAATTTGGCCACTGTAACACCTGCTACTGCAATAGGGCAAACATTAGTTCTTTCTTGTTAAAATGTTTTTAAATTTTGGAGAAGTCCCAGGATGCCCTCTTTTTTAAACTGATTTCATATTTTTGATTTAACATCTAAGCCTCTATAAGCCATCTAAGCCCATTTTGTCTGAGGCAGAGATCAGCCAAGGTCAACGGCTAAAGAGAAAGGGCTAGAACACCAAGATTCAGCCTGGGGTGCTATCAAAATGCTCCTGCAAGGTAGAAAGACGCTATGGTCATTATTCCATTTCACAAAGAGAATTGGGTTAAAATTTGTATAATTTTAGAACTGAGAGAGAAGTTAGAAGGTATCTCAGAGACTAACCCCTCTGAATTTACAGAGGAAACAGACTTGGACAGGATGGGCCCACAGTCACCCAATCAGTGAACCACAGAATTGCAGGTCTGGAAGGAAGGAAGCTCAGCTGTTGGCACCCCATACTCAAAAGTGCAAATCCTGGTTTCCATACCACTGACAAGAGTCCACCTACCCTTTGGCTTGGACATCTCCAGGAGCAGGGTTCTAAGCCAGTAGTGTCAGGACCCAAAGAACAAACCTGCCTGTCCTACTCGCTGTCTCCCCTGTTTTAGAGAGCACACAGTTTCCCCTTGTTACAATGCTGTATCCTGATTTGCCCTGTGCTGCTCCTAGAGAGATTAGGACTGCTTTCGTGGGAGTAAGGAAGCACTCCTAGCAGTCCAAAAGGCTCACTGCTCAAGAGAAAGCCTCCAGGATCTCCCCACCTGGGTGGGGCTGCATCAAGGCTCTGATACTTAATAACGTGTGGTCTCTTGGCAGGTTATGTTTGTGCCCCAGTACCCCATCCATAAAGTGGAAATAATAGTTCTATTTCATAGAGTTTTTATGAGGATTAACTGCTCATATTTGGCGAGGTGTACCGAATGGTGCTTGGCATGCAAAAAATTGTTCTCAGGTGTAAACCTCACCGTCAGCAGGTGCACCAAGTCCTTGTTGGCTTCCAATGGTGGGGCTACCTCCTGCAGCTGGACCAGTTCATTGATGTGATTGTACAGAGCCAGCAGCTTGTGGACGTTCACCTTCCCATCTTCCAGATAGTCGGGCATGGCTTCATACAGGGAAATGAGATCCTTGAGGTGCACCCCCAGTATGGGGATCTTGAAGTGGGTGCATTCCCCATAGGCTCGCCTGTAGTTGTCGTAATTTCTGCAGGAGGACAGCAGCTCAGTCATCTCACCCAGAACCTACAAAGTAGAACAGACCAGTCACAGGTGCCCGCTGGACAGGGTATGTTGTCTGTAATGGCCATCTTGCTTACTCATCCCCTGCCATTATTTCACTCCATCCACAATTCATCTAAAAGGTAGAGATTGTGGCTTCCAAACTAAAACTGGCTATGTCAAGTGTCACAGAATATACTATACACTTTACTTGATTTTACTATATAACTTAAAGAATTTAAGTGGGGTTTAATTATTTTTGTATTCAAATTATTTCTTTTCAAAAATTAATAATATAAACACCTGACACAAAAATTGAAGAGGTGGCCAGGAATGGTGGCACACACCTGTAATCCCAGTGGCTTAGGAGGCTGAGGCAAGAGGATCATGAGTTCAAAGCCAGCCTCAGCAAAAGTGAGGCACTAAACAATTCAGTGAGACCCTGTCTCTAAATAAAATACAAAATAGGGCTGGGGATGTGGCTCAGTGGTTGAGTGTCCCTGAGTTCAATCCCCAGTACACACAGACGCACATAAAAATAAAATCTTAACAGGTATAGGAATATACAATAAATAACAAGTGTTCCTCTAGCCCGGAGCCAGGGACACTGCAGTTCTTAACATTTGAAATGTGTTGTCAGAAAGTGCTGCCTTTGTGGCTGGAAAGGGGAATGCCTGTGTTTTAACTGTGGAGCTGCAGTAGCTTCCTGTATGTTTCTTTTCTTATGAAGCCCTCTATGGACCTTTATCTCAAGGGTCTCAAAATGAGCCTGTGTGTAGGAATCAGGTGATATTGCATTCACAGACTCTAGTCTGAACTCCAGAGGTTGAATGGACCGATTCCCAAAAAAGGACAAGGGAGAGGATGAGGCAGAGGCCCCCAGGAGCTCTTAAAAAAAGCCCACATCCTGCCTCTGCCCTGAAAGTGGGCACCACTGCTTGACAGCAGAGAGAGGGAGCAGCCAGGTCTGGGGTTCTTTTCACATATGCTTATGTGAAAAGATATGAAGAGGAAGATGTCTGCAGATCATGTTATCTCACAAAATAACCATATTAGATATTGCCCCGGATTCTTCTAGTAAAAGTGTGGCCTATACCACTCCTCCACAGTGAAGAATTTGAGGTTTGCAGTCAGCCACCCCCCCCCCCCCCCTCAGTGACTTAGATGGCGAGAGAGTCTCCTCCTCTCACCTCCAGCAAACACTGCAGGTGAGTGTGAAGTCTGGTGAGATCACAGGACAAGAGATTGATGGCAAAAGTGACAGACTTCTGTTCCTTTTAGAAGGTGAAGTCAGCTACTTGGGGGATGCTTGCTTCAACCCAGGATTTATTAATTGACCACCTGAGGGTCAAGCAGCTACAGACAGGAAGCCCTGCTGTAGGTGAAATCAAGATGAAGCAGAGCAAGCTGTATCTTCTAGGCTAAATGGCCTGGGGCATGTTATGGTTTGGATACAAGATGTACCCCCAAAGTTCCAGCAGTAATGCAGGAATATGCAGAGGTAAAATGATTGAACTATGAAAGCTATAACCTAATCAGTCCATTCTAGTTTGAATGGATGGTGGTAACTGTAGGCAGGTGGGGCATGGCTGGAGGAAGTGGGTCCTTGGGAGGGTGTACCTTCCCTGTGGCTCTTTCTCCCTTCCTCTCCCTCCCCCTCTCTGCTTACTGGCCCTTCCATTAGCTGAGCAGCTTTCCTCCATCAGCTTTTCTGATATGATGATCTGGTTCACATGGGCCCACAGCAATGGACTCAGCCATCTGTGGACTGAAACCATGAGCCCCAAATAAACATTTTTCTTTCTATAATTTGTTCTTGTTTGGTATTTTATTCACAGTGATAAAAAGCTCACTAAAACAGGATATACAAGTCTCAGTTGACTATTGCCTAGATTGCCTTTGACATATGGGCAGTCTTTTTCCACTGTTCTATTTGGTCTTAGTGGAAATTTAGGGAATGAAAAGGTAACTAGGAATTCCTTTCTGGAATCAATCATTTTCAGTGTGTGTAGTCCAGCATTGTGATAGCAGGGATAATTAGTAAAGAACTCCCCAAAAGCAGGGTGAATACCTGCGATAAATGGATAGGGGCAATGACACTCAAGCATTTCTCCCTAAGAAGAGAGTTGCTCTCCATGCTGCTTGGGGGGTGTTTGGGGTTTGAGGATAGTAAGGTCCTCTTACATGAGATCAAAATGGTCAAAGAGCAGCCAGTAGCTAACCCATGCCATAGATAGCTGCATATACCCTCAGCATATCATAGCAGTTGATATTTATAGAAACAGCCTTCTGTCATAAAAATTAAAATATGTTCTGTAACATCTAAATGACGTAGAAAAGTACATAGGACACTTAAGGAAAACAGTCCTCAATAAAACATTATCTTACAAAATAGTATCTGAAGAGCTCATCTCCAACTGTGGGAAAATTCAAGTATTCAGAAAGTCATTCTCCAAGTGTTCTAGGTAGCTAGGGTTTTAACATGTCTCTATACACTTGACATGCAAACTGAACTGTGGTTAACTGAACCTGTACTCCTTTGGGGAAAACATTTTGGAGCAAAGAGCTGGGGCAAGGGAATCAGCAATGAAGACGGTGACTGAATATTCAGTTGCGTATGAACATGGAAAACAGACACATCATTTCAACTGGCCCAGCAGGAAGGTGTGTAGTGACACTATCTTAAGACCAGACAGAATCATAAATACTCTCAAATATGTAACTTTCCCGTCTTATGGATTTCCTTAGGGTTTGCCTCCCTGGTCCTTTCCCTGGTTGATGAGGGATGGTGTGTTTTGGAAATGCTGATCTGAACCTCAAGGAGAAAATGGTTCTGGTGTTGGGAATGCTCCTAAGGGCCCAGAGAAGATAGTAGCACTGACCTTATTGATTTCATGTGGGACATGCGAACTGGTCTCCTTGAGCCTGGAGATAGAGCTGTGACATAGCCCCCCTATTACAGCCATCAATGTATTGAAGTTCTGTAGCTGGTGGAGCTTCTGTGACACAAAAGACAGAAGATAGCAGAGTCATTGTACATGTCAGTTATAAGGGGAATTTAGAGGCTGACTCGTATCTGTCATGAGTCTTCCTTATACCCATCAAACACTAGTAATCAAGAGTTACACTTTTCTGTTCATCTCTCCCTTTCAGCTAAATTCCAGATGAGCGGATCTATAAATTACCAAGGTGTCACATATCCCTCTCTTTGCTGTACCTGATCTGTGACCACCATCTAAATCAGTGGTGTCCAAGAATCACCCTGAGCATTTGTTGAACTCAAAAACTGTTAGACCCAAACCAGACATTCTGATTCCCTGGATCTGGTATTGGGCTTAGAGATTTCTACCTTTAGTGAATATCAGAGTAGGTGCTCCAGGTACCAAACTTTGAGAAACACTAGTGTGGACCATCCAGAGTTGGAAAAATATATCTTGACGTATAATGTTTTATTCATTTATCCCAGATTTATCAGATTGTTTTACTCTTGAACATAAGGAGTTTGTCCTGAGGCAATGTTCAATGCCTAAAGGCAGAAGAAGGGATACAGAAGCTGGAATCTCTACCTCTCAGACATTAAATCCAGCTAATGCAGCATGAGCTCCAAGACCTAAGTAAACCCAGGCTGGTTTGGCTCCAGCAAAACAGAACTTCCCTGACTTTTGCCCTGTGGGCCAGATTTGGAAAAATAAGGTAAGCATCTTCTGAAATGTTAAAAGATCTACATGTGAATCCTGATCCTGAGATGGCCTGTATGGCCCTCCATATTGTCCTTGGGTGAGAAAAGTAAAAAATCACATCTAGATCAGGGGACAGTTGAAGCACATAAGCCCCTATATGGTTCAGGAGGGAAGAACAGCTCAAACTGATAGAGTGGGCTGGAAGGAAAGGGGATGGATGATTTAACTCAGAGCCCAGGCAAAAATCTTAACCCACTCACCTGAGCCACGTGGATGAACTTGATGAAGACTTCTGCCCGGAGCTGCGGGGTGGGGCGGCTGAGAACCATCAGCTGTACCCACTGGGAGATGCCATTGCACAGGGCAATGGATCGCTCCATGGTGGGGTTCTCCTTCACACAGCTATTTACAAGGTAATTTTGATAATCAGAGAACTGGGGGGGAAAAAAAACAACCATCAGGACTGTGCACTGGTATTCTGGGAAATCTGAGGGACAAGTCAGATCTGCTCAGTAATGGCTGGGACCTGCTATGGGATGGACAAACTTGTATCCTCCCCTCCTACATCTTTGCCATGGGGCCAAAAGGAATGATGGGAGGGAAATCACATCATGGTCCCTCTACGTGAAAATTAATTAGGCATCAGTGGATAGGTACACACCCTAATTAATCCAACTGTTGTTTTTGACCCCTCTAAATTCTAAAACAACAATGTAGTACTATCTCACCATTAGTGCTGACTCTGCTGCTAAATTTAAAAAAAGGACAATTCCCTTCACAAAAACAAATCTTTTCCAGCTGTTTTCTTTTCTTAAAAATGTGATAATAAAATCTCCCCTATTTAGGACATGCAATTATCTTGATGAAACAAGATAATATATGAAAGCATTTCTAACTTTTCAAAGTGCTAGATACATGCAAAGTGGTGCTAATGGGATAATTATTACCTCATGCTAAAACAAGCCTGTTTGGATTTCCTTCTGCTAACTTGAACAGAGGCCAAATGAGAGCCGTACATGAAATGTGGTTAACTACATATGCAGTGACCATAGTTTCCCAAACCAGATAATGGCATTGTCTGTGGTTGACAACAAAACAGCATTTGCGAAACTGGAAATGTCCTGGAAGATTTGGTATATGATGCCCATAGCCATTATGTCCTTGTCATAAGAGTCCTTCTGCTCACACAGTGTAGCCAAGAGGGAGGAAGGGTCTGTTCTCCTCCAACACTCCCATGGGAGTCTTTGGTGCTGTGCCCAGTCTGAACTCTTCCCAGTGAAAGCAGGTGTGGCTGTGTGGCATAACCACACAGTTTGAGGGAAAGATTTAAGAGCCAAGGAATGATTTACCACATTGCCATTCCTTTGCTACAGAGATGGTGCAATTCCTGAGAAGATAAAGCTGCTGTCATCTGGGTCCTGAATCACTGATCAGCCCCTGCTGACCCGTGTTAGACACAACCCATGTTAGTGAGAGTGAAACATGAACTTTTGCATTGTTAACCATTGAGACTGCATGTATGTGCATGTGTTTTGGGGTGAGGGAGTGTTACTGCAGTATACCTTAGTCTTGCCTTAAAAGTAATAAATAACACCAATGAGAAGCAATGAGGTTATAGCACCAATGAGGTTATGTAACCTAAATAAAAGAGCTATAAATTAACAAGGTAACCATTTTACTGTGCTGTGATTGCTGATGGGTAGAAAAATCTGAGTAGGACCAAAACCACTCCTTTAAGGAGACATAAGAGAGACACAGAACCAAAAGTCTTGGGCTGGGGATGTGGCTCAGCATTAACGTGCCTTCCAAATTTGTGTAAGGGTTAAAATTTGTGTAAGGTTAAAAAATAGACTTGTCTGAGACAAAGTTGAAAGTTGCCATGAATACCCTCCCACTGTAGAGACACCATTGCATCCCCTCGTTGTTGCTGCTGCTGTTAAGAATTAGCCCCATATTCTTATCCCTGCTAAAGGGTTGCAACAAACAGGGTTCACAGCAGAGATAAATTTCCCTTCAATCTCACATTGGAAAGAAAATTGGGGAAACTCTTTAGGACTATGTGGGGAAAACAAATAAACAAAAATCCCTGAAATAGTCTTCTATAAAGCAAATCAAACCACTCAAAAGAAATGAAGGTTCAAACTTTTGTTTTCATTCTAAAATAGAACACTTGTTCAACCCCCAGGGAGATGGTCTAGGATTACTTGTTCTGAACTGATTTTTCACTTCTGCCTGCAATGATCTGAGCACTGGCATCAAACAGATGTCCTGCAGGCCTGACTGAACAGCCCTGCCAGTTTCTCCCCAGCAGAACTCAGATTTCCAGTGTGATAAATAACCCTTTTCAGTGGCTGTCAGCTGTGCCTGGTGTCCTGCCCCGTGACCGGGGAGGCACTGTCAAATGGAAACTCCCTAAGTGAAGCTTTATAACGGGGCTCAGTGTCTGGGAGTGCAGGTGAGGGGACTGGGACTCCAAGCACAGGTTAATGCTTGGAGACTTACTTCCAAGTAGAAGTTGGGGGGTTCCTGGCTGGCTGACCTAACAGCTATGTTGACAACAGGAGTGCTGTCAACATTATGGGAAAGTATGAAATAACTTTTGTAACCTGGTTGGCATGTCTCTTTCCAGATGCAACTAGGCTCAATAAATTGGTGCTGAGTGACTAGGAGATGTGGTCCCAGCCCTGGCTCTTCACTCTGGTAAGCTGTGTTGACCTTGCTCAAATCAGGCCTCTCTGGGCCTTGTTTCTCACCTGGGTAGTATAGGTCATTCTAGGGAATACATTGGGCAACTTAGTATTCCTTAGTTTTAGAGAAAAGCTGACGACTGTACCTGTTGGCAGGAGTGGAGCCTGAGTGGAGTAGGTGTATTGGCCAATGAGGGTCTGTTGGCATCTGACATGTTGACAATTTCTCTAGTATGGAACCAACATGCTCTGGTATGACACACGAGGACTGCAGCAAGAACAGGATGCACGTGTGTGCCCTCCCTGTTCCTGGCAATATATTGAAATCTCTCTCCTGTCTTTCTCTCCAGCATCATTCCTTTTGGCTCTGCCAAAATAGCTGCCCCAATAGCAATGATAAGGTCAGCACGGTTTATCTCTAGAAGTATGGTGACTGCTGGGCCACGTCAGCACCACTTCAGGGGTTTAGGGATGTTCCGGGTTAGGCTAGGAGTATCTTTTCGATTTTGGGATTTCCCAGAATCATTCAAAGCCTACCCACGAGTGAATTCAAACTCTTAGGGAGACATATCCCAGTTTTATTTTTTTTAGGAAGACTTAAGAAAAAAGTTCTGGAAGCCTAATGATCATCAGGGGGAAGGGGTGTGTGTGCATGTATTCTCACATATGCACGTGTGCAAGGTTCCTGTGTGTCCACAGTGCATTACTTGAGTGAGTGTTGGGGTGGGTGAAGTGGGTATGAAGGACGTGAGATGGAAGCACAGCAGAAGTAAACCAGAGGAACTCAGATGTACTGATTTTCCAGACTGTAAGATGGTCTACTGGGAAAGCCTACCAGCACTGATGGGGCCCCTAGGATTAGGTAAACAGGCTGTTTGCTGAATTTTTCTGCTTATTTTCAGAAATTTCCCAGAGTAGGTTTTCTCCTGCCCCTTGGTACATACTGATATCCTTCGAAAGGACTTGAACTCAAGGTAGGTGAGGTGCTCGGATAGCTCTTCTGGTTCCAGATGGTCAAAGAGCAGGGAGACTTTCCGTTTCTTGCTGGTATTTGATTTTATCCTTTGGGTAAGTTTCCTGGACCAGTCACGGGCATTGCTTTTGTGGGTAAATGTGAGAGGGAGAAGACAAGGAAAAAGAATAAATTGCAATCACTTTTTGCAAGTAAATCTGTTAGTGTTGTCCACAAGGATATGCAAAGCACCCTGAGCTAGCTTTGCTTGGCTAAAACAACACATTAACAGAATTTCCCCAGATCAGTTTTTTTTTTTTTCTGTGGCAGCAACCAGGAAACCTTTCAGGTAGCCTTTTGAAAACATCTTGGAGAACAGGGTAAATGAGTTTACTCTGAGGCAGTGGCAGGAGAGTTTCAGGCACTGGTCACAGTTTTCTTGCCTTTGGTCCTGGCTCCCTGTGTATCCCCTTATATGTCTGTACTCCTGATACCTGTGTTCCTGTATTCTCATGAGGGTGACAGGAGGGTGGAAATATGAAGGCAGTGGGCCAGTTCTCATGCCGGAAGAGCTCAGAGAACCACAGAGAGAAGACATCATTCTGGAAGGAATCATGTGTAGGAACAAGTGATCACCCTGGGAAGATTTGAGTCATTTTCCTCCACTGTCCCCAGCCACAGAAATGAACAAGGAAACCTAGCTGACCCTAGAGAGTCCCTACACCTCTAGTTCCTCATAAGCAACCCATGTGTCTTTTATAGAGTTTTAATTTCCCCAACAAGAGGGAAGCAGAGGGAAGCAGCCCAGTTTTGAAAGGCAGTAAGTTGCAAATCTTTGTGTCTCAAATTGGTATCCCTAGGTTCCCTGCTTCTGATACAAGAGTTCTGTGATTAAATGAGCTTGGGAAATGCAATAGATTCTATACTGGTAGAGGAAAGTCAGCTAGGAAATATTAGGGCAGGAGACCTAGGTTTGAGAACTGTTCTGTCTCTAAATTCTCCATCTTCAAAATGAAAAACAAATTTTTACTTTGAAAACTCTCTTTAACCTTTCAAGTTGTATAATTCTAAGCAAAGAAGTACACAGAATCCGAACTGATGAGCAGACTTATGTGGGGCTCTGGGATGTGATTTTGAAGTCACTTCTATGTAAGCTTGGCATTGTACATTGGGAACAGGCCTCCCAGTCCAGCTTTGGCTCTGACACAAGCTTACCTAACTGTGTGACCCCAGACAGAAATTTAAGCTCAGGTATACCAGACTGGTTAGTTTCCCAGTCAGAAAACCAGGATTTAGATGAGTTGATAGCTAGAATGTTTTTTTCATTGCTAGAATTATATATCTTAGGCATTTGTGCTATTGCAAAATAACATGGCCATGCTGTGAAAATTTTAGCATACAATATGTGTGCACCCCTCCCTCAAACTACAGGAAGGACTTTCATGTTCCTGAGCCAGCCAATCTAAGAAATAATAAAATCCTGAAATCCCTTCCCAGCTCTGGAAGTTTAAATGATTTTCAGACATCCATAGGTGTTATAAACCCTCTGTTGACTATGTTTCTAAGCAGTTCTTTCCCCATTTACAAGTTCAGGGTGCCTCCGGCATTGACTACTAAAGAAGCATGAGTTCCATGTTGCACTTTCGGTTACTCAGGAGGTGGATACATTTTATGTGAGGTCTTGCTACCTCATTTCTTTTTGACTGGGACTTACTTTTGTCCCACTCTTGGATGTTAATTACTTATAGGTTAAGCATGGGTTCTGTTTTCCTATTAAATGTCCAGTGTTCACTTTGTTGTTATTTTATTTTTAATTTGTTCTTTTTAGTTATACATGACAGAAAAATGTATTTTGATACATCATACATACATGGAATATAACTTTCCATTCTTATGGTTGTACATGATGTGGAGTTTATTCATATATGAACATAGGAAAGTTATGTCTGATTCATTCTACTGTCTTTCCTATTCCCATCTCTCCTCCCTTTCCTTCATTCCCATTTGTCTAATCTAAAGTATTTATATTCTTCCCTAACACCCCACCCCTTTATGTTGTGTTAGCATCTGCATATCAGAGAGAAAATTTGGGCTTTGGTTTTGTGAGACTGGCTTATTTCACTTAGCATGATACTCTCCAGTCCCCTCCATTTGCTGGCAAATACCATAATTTCATTTTCCTTTATGGCTGAGTAATATTCCAGTGTGCTAGTGTTCACATTGGTGGGGCAATATGAACCCACCTCTCTGAGAGCAGCTCAGCTAGAAAGGGGAGCAGCCGTCATCACAGGGGCAGAAGCCTAGAAAAGCAGTCTGGATCATAGGAGGGAAGTGGTTTAAAAAAATCAGTAAAACCTTGACACTCACATTTGAGTTGTGTCAATTAGGCGGCAATGCAGCTCCTCACCATTGGCTTTCACCAGTTCCTGAAACTCCTCCATGGTGTTTGTCAAGCTGGCATCCATTTTAAACATGATCCAGAATTCTGTTATCCAGTACCTACAAGAAGGGAGTTAAAAACCACAATTCAACACTGAAGCCAAAGACTCATAATTGGGTGGGCTCCCAAAGGAATTTTTGGCCACAAGGAGGATTCAGAAAAAAGACAGAGTCTGATCTATCCTATAGTGAAGTAGCTGGGTGGGGGCAGGGAGGGACCTAAACTATCCAGCAACTATCTCCATACACAAAATGCTGTGACAAGACAGGCATATCATAATCAAGAGGGCCAGGACACAATCATGCATCATTATGTGTATCAGTTAATTACAAAGTGAAGAACTGTAGATAAACCAAATGTCCAAAAATGGGACGATGTATCTGTAAAATATACTTTATAACATATTAGAATGTTATGTGGTCATGAAAAAATAATGTTTTAAAAAAGTCTTTAATGACTATAGAAGATACTGACAATAGAAAGCTAAGTGAAAACTATAGAATATAAAACTTTATATATATATTTTAATCTCAAACCACATTTTTAAAATTTGTGTAGAAAAAAGGGAAATATACCAAAATAGGTAATTGGATGTGATTACTATTATTTTCTAAGTTTTTAAAATGTACAGTGAGCTGTATTACTTTTTATAAGTAGAAATAAAAACTTTAAAAGAGATCCTTATCTCTGTGTATCTTCCTTATGCCATTTGATGCCAAAATACTGTAAAATTGAAAAATATTTGATATGAAATTTAAGTTCAGGTATACCAGAAGAAATTCACCGTGCATTCTGGAGGCAGTTCTAGTAGTAAGTGTTGGTCTTTCTGGTCTGTTCAAGGGGGGCTCTATGGATGGTGGGGAAGGGAAGGGCTGGGAGGACCAGAAGAACTACAGCCTTTCACCTCAGCCGCATTCCACAGACTCTCCATGCAAGTGCAGAAGCATTACCTTACAAAATAGCAGATCTTCAGGCAAAGCCCTGGTGAGTTCTTTGCCAAGGCTTCCTTATAGGTAGGGCTGTGGTTAAGGGAAACGGACCTCTGTCACAGAAATCAAACAACCTCCATTTTTGTAAGTATTTACTAAAACAACACCCTGAAATAAGGGGCAAATGACCTCTTCCCTGTGCCCAAGAGGAATTCAACTGCATCTATAAGCTAAAAATAGCCTTTTATCTTTTAAGATATTACCAGTAACTGATTCATGCAGTGAGAAAAATTGTGTAGAGAATTAGGAAAGGAAGACATATGAAGACATATATATTTAAATGTATTGTCATGAAAATTAAGAACAATACTGTGAAAATTATGATAAACTGTAAGCTGCCTGTTGTGGCCAGCCACGGCGCCGCGGGAGGAAAACTCGGAGGCAGAGTAAAGCTATTACTACTTTTACTTCTACTTTCTTAGAGAGAGCTTAGAGAAAGAAAGATTTTTCTTCTTCTTAGAAAGAGCTTAGCGAGAAAGATTAGAGATAGCTTTTTCTTCTTCTTCTTCTTAGAGCTTAGAGAGAAAGATAGAGCTTTTCTTCTTAGAGCTTAGAGAGAAAGAGAGAGAGCTTGAAAGAGAGAGATTTCTTCTTTAGAGAGAGAGAGAGAGAGCTTAGCTTTTAGAGCTTCTTTTTCTTCTTTCTTCCTCAGGAGCCTCGGCCTGACTCTGACCAGGAATTACTTCTTCTATCTGGTTTCTCTTCTGTAACTGCTCTGCCTACGTTCTGGCCGCTCTGATTCTTTTCTTCTTCTCCGACCCAAACTCTTCTTCCGACCGAGCGACTGTATGACTGACTGAGTGAATTCATTCTTCTCCTGACTCCGACCGCTTTCACCCGGTTATATACCTTTAGCTTTGCGGATGCCTCACGTGCATTTACAGGTGCGTCACATACATACTTATTATCAGGTGGAACTTATGGCTTCCAGCTGACCGCAATAGCCATCTCCCTAATTGGGGCTCCTTCAATAAACAAACCTAGAGGATGCCACTAGACTGATCCAGTAAACTGTGACGTCCAATCAGACAAAGCTGTGGGCATAATCCTATATACAACTGGAGACCAACTGAAAGAGCATTATCATTCTGAAGATTCCAAAATATGAAAGAACAGAAAAATCTCATCAAGTTTGCGTATCTGTAGAGATACATGGAAAGTGTATTCATTTATTTTAAGAGTCAAAGAAATGACAACTTCAATCCACTGAGGGTGGGGCAGTTGGGCGGGGGGGGGGCATTCTGCCATCTTTCCTCCATCAATGGATTTAGGAATTAGATTATGTGGGCTGTGTACTTCGAAAGCCTGGGCATGGTGGTGCATGCCTGTAATCTCAGCAATTCCAGAAGCTGAGGCAAGAGATGGCAAGTTTGAGGCTGCACTCAGCAACTTTGAGGACCTAACTCAAAAAATAAAAAGGATTGGAGATGGAGATGTAGCTTCATGGTAAAGTGCCCCTGGGTTCAATCCCTAGTACCAAAAAAGCAAAAACATAGTCACTGCAATCTAAGGTTGAGTGGCTTCCAGCTGAGCCCAGGAGAGGAGTGCAGTGAGCAGCCCAGGAAAGATTGCAATCCAAGTGTCAGTGCCCTTCCTTCTGTGGGCTGTGTTTTTAATGCTTGGGAAATTTAGAGTTAAATATAGAAAAGTCAAGGATAGTCAAAACCACAGTGCTGATATTTATTAGGAAGGCATTTGTGCATTTTGAAACATGTTTTAGAGCATATCAGAATGATAGCCTTGAAATTTCCATTAGGAATATTTAAGTGCTTCACATTTGTGGTTTTAAATTGAAACTTAAATAATTTTATGCATAGCTTTGAAACATGTAGATAATGCTAGCTTTACTGCTTATAACTTTAATTTATTAGAGTTATAAAGAATTATTTAGAATTCAGGGAGGTATCTGAAGCACTTAATAATAATATAAAATGTAAAATGAGTACCCATAGTTTAAAACAAGTATTCACTTAACGTTATTCAAATTAACTAAACAGTTTTCAACTGCTTGCTGACATGTGCTAGACTTATACAAAAATAAGATTTGCAAGCTTAACTTGAAAACCTAAAGAACTATGGTTATGAAATTTATAACTTTAATAAAATGGCTCATAATTTTAAAAATTAAATTTTAATACTTACTGCCTATAAAATCTGTCCTTGAGATTAGAAAACAAAACCAAAAACCACACAAACCTCCCACATCAACAAAGGTAATTAAAACAAAATCAGTGCAAGCAACTGGCAAACTTAATGGAATAAGAGGTTCTGGTGCCTGTCTTTCTGCAGGCGTGAAAGGCAGAAACGAGAATGAAATGGTTTTATATTTCTTTATGCCAAATCAATCACTTCGATGCAGAGATTCAAGCACAAAGCACATTTTAGATAAATACCTCTTAAAAGTCTATATTTGTATTATTGTGCTAGTTGAATTTTTTTCTTTCTTTGTTAAAGGGGAAGAAGGGACAAAAGACATGCTTCTCTATTAAAATAACAGATACACTAAATCAATATGGTGGCATTTGCCTTCCTTCTGGTTGTTCCTTATCCTCCCCATCATGTCTACTGACAGCACATGTAGTCTGCATGTGGTTCAGTGTGATTGTATAAACCCAGTCTGTCTATCTAATGCCTAGCCTGGGGCCAATTTGAATGCTGTCTGGAAGACTGGAAGCTGCCTGAGGTCTTCAGAGCCCCTAAACCATGACAGAGGCAGTCCCTGCAAGCCAGGCAGGGCTCCCTCTTTCCAACTCTAGGAGATGAAACAAACTTAGTAAGAGGCTGAGGCTCTGTTGCTCAGCGTGAACTTCAGGGTTTGCTGGAAGCCTCAGACTCTGCCCCCACTTTCTTCTCTTCACAGCTCCTACTGTGGCCATGAAGCCCCAGCACATGCTGACCTTACTTTTCAGGCATCTAAACTGTTCAATGCATGTTTTAAAATCTCAATCTCTCTCTCTCTCTCTCTCTCTCTCTCTCTCTCTCTCTCTCTCTCTCGATAATGATGGTTTCCTAACCATCTGAGTTTACTTAACTAAACATTCTATTACTTCCAGGTGAAAGAACAGGGAAACCAAGAGTGAAGGGAAAAATCATTTTGCTGCCAGTGTTTAACCTGGCTTTCCATTACAGTCTTCTTTCATAAGCCTGTCTTAGAATCCCTTCTTCTACCCTAGCTTGCTTTTTAAGCTAAGCAATTCCTAGATCAAGGACCTAGGAATTAGATCAGAGACACTACGCCTAATAGAAGAAAAAGTAAGCTCTAATCTCCAACATGTCAGACTAGGCCCCAACTTCCTTAATAAGACTCTTGTAGTGCAAGAATTAATATCAAGAATCAATAAATGGGATAGATTCAAACTAAAAAGCTTCTTCTCAGCAAAAGAAACAATCAGTGAGGTGAATAGAGAGCCTACTAATTGGGAACAAATTTTTACCACATGCACATCAGATAGAGCACTAATCTCTAGAATATATAAAGAACTTAAAAATCGTAACACCAAAAAACCAAATGGCCAAATCACTAAATGGACCAAGGAATTGAACAGGCACTTCTCAGAAGAAGATATACAATCAATCAACCACTACATGAAAAAAATGTTCAACATCTCTGGCAATTAGACAAATGCAAATCAAAACTACTCTAAGATTTCATTTCACTCCAGTCAGAATGGCAGCTATTAAGAACACAAACAACAATAAATGTTGGAGAGGATGTAGGGAAATAGGCACACTCATACATTGCTGGTGGGACTGCAAAATGGTGCAGCCATTATGGAAAGCAGTATGGAGATTCCTTGGAAAACTGGGAATAGAACCAGCATATGACCTAGTCATCCCTCTACTGGGCCTATTTCCAAAGGACTTAAAAACAGCATACTACAGGGACACAGCCACATCAATGTTTATAGCAGCACAATTCACAATAGCTAGATTGTGGAACCAACCTAGATGTCCCTCAGTAGATGAGTGGATAAAGAAAATGTGGTATATATACACAATGGAATTTTACTCAGCAATAAAAGAGAATAAAATAGTGGCATTCGCAGGTAAATGGATGAAATTGGAGAATATAATGCTAAGTGAAGTTAGCCAATCTCAAAAATCCAAATACCAAATGTTTTCTATGATATAAGGAAGCTGATTCACAGTGGGGTTGGGTTGGGGAGCCTAGGAAGATTAGAGGAACACCAGAAAGGTCAATGGGGAGGGATGGCAAGGGAGGGAGCAAGAGGGTATAAAGAAAGGAAGAGAAGCCGGGCGTGGTGGCGCACGCCTGTAATCCCAGCACTTTGGGAGGCTGAGGCAGGAGGATCGCGAGTTCAAAGCCAGCCTCAGCAATGGCGAGGCACTTAGTAACTCAGTGAGACCCTGCTTCTAATAAAAAATACAAAAAAAAAAAAAAAAGGGCTGGGGATATGGCCCAGTGGTCGAGTGCCCCTGAGTTCAATCCCCAGTACCAAAAAAAAAAAAAAAAAAAAAAAAAAAAAAAAAAAAAAAAGGAAAGAAAGGAAGAAAAAAAAAAAGATGGTAGAATGAGAGGGTTATCATTACCCTAAATGCATGTTTGAAGACATGAAAGATATGAATATACTTTGTACACTAACAGTGATATGTAAAAAAGTGCTCTTTATGTGTATTACGAAATGTAAAGCATGCTTCTGTTATATATACAACAACACTAAATAAAAAAATTAAAAAAAAAGAGAAAAGTTATCCCAATGCTTTGTATCCATATGGTGCAACATTGATTGCACTCTATCATGAGATGGCAACTAGGCTCAGAGAAACAAAGGTAAGTAAGCCTTGGTCCCTGCCCTTGGGGGGCAGTCTAGTGTAGGAGATAATACGCAAATAGGTAAGATACATATATATATATACTTTAAAAACATACTTACATTGCTCTTTGAGTAATCTGTAATTTAATTAATTTTGCAATACCCTTGCAACCTTTCCTATTACTAACAACATTCAAGGCTTAGCAGCTAGACTTGGTTTCTTGACACACTCATCAGCTAAGACCAGAGTGCATAGTATTACACTGCAAAGCTTAGACATGGAAGTTCAGGTAGATACCTTTAGTTAGTTCACAGAATAAAAACACTTCACAGTTTCTGCAGTCACAGATGAAAAGCTTTTCAAGGCAGATTACCTCCAGGCTAGAGGGAGACACACTTTGACTGAAGCAATACAAAACTAAAGTCAAAGCAGTTAAATAGGTTTTCTTTCAATCAAGAAGATTGTTTTTAAAAGGGGGAGAAGGGCTGGAAAAGTCAAGGAAAGGCTCCACAGAGAGGATCTTAAAAGGAAAACATTTTGCTAGGCAGAAGGAAAAAAGGGCTTCCAGGCCCAGACATCTCAGAGGCCCCTTAAATCTGGAGCATGGAGGAGTCCAGGGTAGAGGGGAAGGGGCTCCTGGGAGAGCTGCAGGATGCCACAGGGAGGGTGGATGGTGTCAGAGACAAGATGTAGCAGGGGGGGGGGGGGACAGGCTTGCACTGTGGAGGTCTTCTTGCAGGCAAGTTGAGGAATCAGACATGAACCCTAGTAGTTGGCAGAGGCTCCAAAGCAACAGCCTGCCCAACTCGTTTTTTAGGATGAGAGTTAATATCCAGGTGTAGATAATAACCAGATGGGGGAACCATGTAGATGAGAAGACCAGTAGGGGACAGAGGTCTGGGAAAGTGACGGTGGGGACCTGGATCAGGATGGTGGTATAGAAATGAAGGGACGAGAGCAGATACGGGTCATTTCTGAAGCAGAAACCCTGGGACTGGGTGGCAGATTCTGTAGGAGGTGAAAAGCGGGGAGGAGTCAGGGCTGCTCCTGATGTTTCTGGTCTTGGCAACTGAAATTGAAAATGAAAACACTGGTGCCAGTGTGGAATATATTAAGGCTGTAGGTAGTTGTGGGGTGGTGGTGGTGGTGGTGAGCGAATGAACAGGTTAAGGTGTTTGAATATGTTAAGACTGAAGTGTGGGCAGGACAAACTAGTCCAGACCTTCAAAGAATGGCTTAGTTTACAGAAACATAGACTGGAAGAAGTCAGCATCAGCACAGAACCACCATGGTAGACATCCTGGGGAGAAACCACCCATAGAAAGGCAGTCAAGTGAGTGCAAAAGCGGGATGCTATCCTGGGATTAAAGTGGTGCTCAGAGAAGAGGCCAGATGAGATGCTGGAGAAGGGACAGCCTGAAGACAGGAACCCAGGAAGGTCCCGTTCAGGAGCCTTGGGGGAGAGCTGAAGAGAGTTGCTGGCTTAGGTGATGCCCACTACTTCTGAAAGGTCAGTGTAAACAAGGATGGGGAAAAGGCCCCTGGCCTTAACAATTGGGAAGTCACTGGTGACATCAGAGGAAAGTAGGAGTCCCGGGGTAGGCGCCATGGCTGACTTACAGAGTGCACAGGAGTGGAGAGATTGGAGATAGTGCAGACTGCTTTAAGACATTTTTGCATCAAATTTCTAATTCTAACAATAGAATGAAGGGGTGGCAAGGTTAGGAGTTTATTCTTTTAGGTTGAGGACACTTGAATGTGTAGCTCAGCTGATGGGCAGGTGCCCCTGAAGAGGCAGAGTTTGGAAGTACAGGAGGGAGAGGAAATAACTGGTAGGGTGTTGGCAGGGCAGAGGGGGCCAACTCAGGGGCAGCACCCAGTGCATCCCAAGGGTGGGCACCTGGGGTGTAATTTAGTTCAGAGGTTCTCAAGCAAATTTTTAAGGAGGAGCACATAATCACTGACACTGTTTATAATCACTTATGCATGGAGTCAATAAAAAGCAGGCTGACTTTAAGTCGGTGTTACTGTGGTTTTAAAATTCTTTGCAGAGTAGGCTCCCACTTACCACCTGCACCTCTCATTACAGGGACCCACTCCCAACAAACACTACACCCTTGGCACACTCTTAGAAACACATCCGTTGAGATGGGACATAAAGATTTCTGAGTACGTTTAGAGGAGAGGTTCAATCTAATTTGTGTGTGTGTGTGTGTGTGTGTGTGTGTGTGTGTGTTGCTTAGGATTGAACCCAGGGCCTCATACATGGTAGGCAAGTAGTCTAGCATCAAGCTACATCCCCAGACCTTTCAATTTTTATTTTTGAAATGGGGTCTCACTAAGTTGCCAGGTGGTAATCCTCAGCCTCCGGAGTCACTGGAATTATAGGCATGTGCCACTTCATACAGCAAATTTTAAGTTTTAGTATTTTTTTTTCTGATTGTGGCAACATGAAATGGGGAGTTAGAGCAATGAAGGATTACAGTAGCAGCCACAAGTCATGACTCAGTCCCATTGGTCTGGGCCTTGGGTGCTAAACAGTCTCACCTCCTCTACAGCCTTTTTTTCTCGGGGGCTACATCCCCTAGTGTCATCTGTGAGAAGGAGGAGGTGGGTGCCTTCCCTGCCCTGCTTGATTCACCCCCCATGGGAAGGCTAACATTCAGCAGAGCTTGCTTGACGTACAATTAATGTCTCCACCAGAAGCAAGAAGGCACCAGCAGATTCTCCAGATGCTCTAGCCTTAGGAAGCTTTCTTCAGAGCCTGAGAAGGCTGAGAACTGGGTAGGGAGGCCAGAAAGGAATGCATCATTTGAATTGTGCTGTTGTCCTTGTCAGTTTGTGCAGGATAAACATGGATTTTGACTACTCTACAGGAAAAGTAGTTTTACTTGCAAGAGATACTGAAGGTGACCATGTTTGTACCTTTGACCACCCCCAGAGCAATTAGTATCCGTACCAGTGTCCCACCCAATGCATGAATGGACATGATACACAAATGAATACATGAATGAATATGCACACACTCCATATAAAAAGAGATGAACATTTCCCACTCGGGCTATTCCAAACCAAGCAAAACAAAAGCGTGCTTCAAATCTCCAGCTACTTCTGGAATGGATCCATTTCTGACATTCCAGTCACTATGCTAAAGGATATAGGGTCATAACTTTTTGCAGCAGGTCCGCAGAGGAGATGATGATTCTGTGCATGGTCAGCATGACTTGCAACAGCTGGTTACTTCGACACAGGTTTCCATCTGCATCTGAAAATAGAGCAGCATCTGAGTCAGGTCCAGTGAGAAATCAGGTACCTGGTGAACACTTGACACCCTCCTTCCACTGCTGTGGAAGCTGGCCAGAGCATGCCTCAAGCTCATGCCTCCTTCCTGGCTCTTCTCTCTCTTCTCCCAAGTGTCCATTTTGATGCTCATTAGTCCCCTTGCCCCAAAGGTGACAAAATCTTGAAAACAGACAAAAAATCTACATCAATACACCTGAGTGTCTGTTGAAAGCACAGGTGGATCCAGGTTTTGTGGGGCCTAAAGTTCACATCATGCAGGAGAGACCTCTCTAGGGTCATAATGAGAAAAGTTACAGTATAAATTGAATGCAATTAAAATACCTTACTTTCAAAACATTTCACAAAAATGTATGATCACATGAATAGGGCCCTCCCACAACCTTAGGAGTGAGTCATGCAAATGAAGGGCCCTAGAATGAAAGTTCTCCTAGTTTCATGGTTATGTGCCTCTGGATTGAAATAAAGGAGACAGATTAGAAGCAAACATGACATTGGAAGGTTGTCAGTGGATTACGGGTATTCATGATGATTTGTACTGAAGACCATGGTTATCTGGGTTTTCCAAATCCCACCTGGTAATAGATAAGATGCATTTTACATACCAGCAACAAACATAAAGATTCCCCTTGAAGTGGTTTTCAAAACCTTTTCAACATTTGTGACATGAAGTGTCAGGGCTAGAGCAGATTACTTATTGCCGTATCTACTCTCTGGTCTTCACCATGAAACTGGGTTCTGCCTTACCAGCTGGGTTCAGTCTTTGGGAAACAGGAGCGAGCGATGGGAAAGAAGTAAAAATATGTCTTTCTCATTTCCTCTCTGCTTTGACAGCACTTCCCTAATAGTAGCTACGTGCAATTGGATGAATAATCACATGGGTTGGCCCTTCCTTCATGGCTACAGCTCTGGCTGAGATATTGCACTGTTAATCTCTTTGACTCTTAGTTCTACAGGTGGTAATAACTTAACTGGTGATAGTCTCTGTTTTTTTTTTTTTTTCCCCCCTTTGGAACTGAGGATTGAACTCAGGGGCACTCGACCACTGAGCGTATTTTATTAGAGACAGGGTCTCACTGAGTTGCTAAGTGCCTCGCCATTGCTAAATCTGGCTTTGAACTCGCAATCCTCCTGCCTCAGCCTCCCAAGTGCTGGGATTACAGGCGTGTGTCACCGTGCCGGCTTGTTGATAGTCTCTGATGCAACATTTTTAAATATATCTTCATTTATAGAAACTAAGTGAATTCTGTTCCTAGCCAGGAATTTTAATGGTTCAATGGAAAGTATCAAATGAAAGAATATACATGAATTGTTTGTCATCTCTATTGCTGTTTAAAATATATGATACAGGTCAGGTCTGGTAATTGCAGCAACTTGGGAGGCTGATGCAGGAGAATTGCAAGTTGGAGGCCAGCCTGGGCAACTTTGTAAGACACTATCTCATGATAAAAAATAAAAAAGGACTGGGGATGTAGCTTAGTGGTGCTTTACTGGGTTCAATCCCCAGTAAGCACCCTGCCCCCTACAAATACACTACAGAAAAGGGGTTGTCATTTTTATTCTCTTTCACATTTACTAAACTGTAAACAAAGGACATAGAACATTTGGGCCCAGAAGTCCTGGTTCCTCAAATGAAACCTAAAGTCATAGTTCATTGAGAAAGCACAGTAAACTGACAGGCTCCTCCCTCCTCACCACCAAATCCACCAATTTACTGGTGCCCTTCCTGCTGCCCTTTCCTTTATCACGGAAGGCCTTTCATGAGTCACTTGCACAGTGCTCCAGTCTCCTCTCCTCAAGGATGCTGGTGCTACACCTGGCCACCTTCTCTCCTAATAATCTCAATACTTTTTTCTCTGCTGGTTTACTTCCACTGGCATTCAGTGTGCCCCTGTATCTCCCACTTGAAACAAAATGAAAGAAAAACAGAACCATAACTGTCCTCCTAGTCTCTAACTTCCTCTGCAGCTTTCTGTTCCCTTTCAGCAAAAACTCACTGTCACCACTTTCTCACCTCCCATTTACTCTTCCATCATTCCATTGTGATTTATTCCACTCCATTATTCCACTAAATATTTTCTTTCCAAAGTTACCAATGGTTACTTCATTGCCAGATCCAATAGTCATACCTCTGTTCATGTTACTTCATGATTCAATTGCATTCAACCCAAAAAACACAACCCAAAGTTGACAACTCTCCTTCCTGGAACACTTTCTTCCCTTGGCTTCCATAACATCACATTCTCTCACTTATCTCTCACGCTGTTCTTCTGTCTCCTCTTCCTCTGCTAAGCTTTTAAATGTCATCATGCTCTATGGCTTAGTCTTCCCAGTTCTTTTTTTTTCTAACATTTAAACAAATTTTTAAACTTCTTAAATTTTAAATTTAAAAATCGACTTTTTTCTGGTGAAATCATCCAGTCCTTTGACTGAAACACCAGCTCTATGCTGACGACCGCCCAACTTATATATCTTCAGCCTGGACCACCAAATTAGTATGCCCACCTGCCTACTTGGCAAATCTACTTTGAAGTGCATGTTCAAACTTAACTCACCCAGACTTCCTCCTCTCAGTTCATTCCTCCTCCTTTTGTCCTCATCTCTAGAAATGGCACAATCCACCATCTTCAGAGTTGCCCAAACTAAAAACCTGGGAGTGGTGCTTCATTTCTCACTTTCCTCATATCCAATCCATCAGGAGGTCTTGATTCTACTTTCAAAATATATCTCAGACCTGTTCACTTGTCTCCATCCTTGCCATAACTCTCGTTCAGCCACCATGATGCAATGAACTGACTTCTCTGCTTCTACTCGGGTTCACCTACAATCCATTCTCCACACAGCAGCTAGAAGTGAGCTCCTGAAAACTATAAATCAGGTCATGTACTTATATTAATATGTGTCAACAAATTCTATTATATTTGGTATAAAACAAACCCCTATTGTGGCCAACAGAGAGCTCCACCTATCCTGCCCTCCTTTAATACTGCCCACTTTTTTTTTTTTTTTTTTTTTTTTTTTTTTTACCATATTACTCCTCTCCATGCCTCTGTGTATACCTCACATTCTAAGCTTATTCCTACCTTGTGGCTTTTGCATTCAATATTCCACTCCACATGGTCTTTCTTCCCTTGATTTGTTCATGTTATGTAAGTCTCAATTTCAACATCTCATCCTCAGAGAGGTCTTCCTTAAACTACCTAATGTACCCATTCCCCTGTCTGAGTTTCTTCATAGCACTTATGTTCTGAAGTTATCTGGTTATTTTTTCTTTACTTTTTAATTTACTGAATTTCCAATAGAACACAAACTTCATGAGACCTGAGCCTTATCTGTTTTTTCCACAATCTACTTCCAGAGCCTAGACTAGTACCCACAATGGTATGCACTCAATAGATATGTGTTGAGTAAATGAGTGAACTAATGCAAACAGGAAGTCCCATAACTTTTCATGCCTTTTTGAAACTTGAGTTTGCTTGTCATTAGTTATCTCATTGACTGTATATAATATACACACTTATTTTCTTCTTGGCCACAATTTTCAAAATAAATTAAAAATTACAATGCAGTAAAACATTTTAATGAAATATTCATGTAGCCTGGTTATAGCTGTGTAAATCTTCCATTAATTCTTCTGAACTTATACTCTGGTAAAGTACATCTAGTATTGCTTTCTCTGTCTTCTGGCCCACATAATTTCCGTGATAATTGTCTCTTGCCACAAAATGCTGCAAAACAAACTATGCCAAAACTTGGTAACCTAAAATAGTAACCATTTATTTTTGCGGAAGTGTCTCAGTTGGGGGCCAGTGATACAGACTGGGCTTTGCTGGTGCACTACCCCACGTGTCTCCCAGCTTCCTTGGACCAGCAGCCTATCAGGGGCAGGTTCTTCCCATGATGGCAGGGCACTGAGGGTAACCGGAAATATCCAAGGCCTCTCGAACTTAGTCTTGGAAGTGGAATGCTGTCACTTCTGCTTCATTCTGTTGGCCAAAGTAAGTCATATTTCTGAATCTAAAGTTGAAGAGCAGGAACTTCCAAAGTCACGTGGAAGATATCAGACACAGGGAAGGTTAAAAAAAAAAAAAAAAAAAATCAGGAGCAAGCATGCAACCAAACTGACCATAGCTACAGAGGGGTAACTTCTTAATGCAGCATTTGACAACACAGTTTTTACAATATGGTCTTCTTCACAGAGATGACAGTATTCATATTCCTGAATAGTGAAACTGTAATGTGCAATACACTTAAAGGTACGCATTAGAATGTTCCCATGTGCTGTTCCATGTGCTGTGGACACAGGCCCAGGCTTGCTAGGTATGGACAGCACTCAAGACTTGCTATCTCATTTTCCCTTTGTGGCTGACTAGAATCTTTCCATGGATGCTAATATATGCAGAAAAGGGGCTTAGAAGAATCCTTGGTGGGAGCAAAATAAAGTCACATATGGAAGGATTCAAGGAACTAAAAGGGATCACCCTGGAGAAGACTCGGGAAGACATTAGAATTGGCTTCAAATATTATGAAATGTTACTTGCCGGGGAAAGTTTAGACTAGTTCTGTGTAGCACAAAAGGAAGCACCAAAGGGGATAGAGAGAAATTATAGAAGAAAGGATTGGGCATAACATGAGGCAGGAAATTCTAACCATTAGAAGTAGTCCCATCACAGAGGTACTTAAGAAGAGGCTGAAGAATGACACTTAATAAGCATTGCTTTCATTTGCATAGCAATTATCATTACTGAAGCCCTACTTAATGCCAGGGGCTGTGCTAAGGACTTTAACAATGTTACTTATAATTCTCAGAAGACCCTGCAATGTTGGAATTATTCACTGTCTACAGCTGAGGAAATTAAAGTGTAGTGAGGTTAGGAAAGGGACAATGGATGACAGGGTTAGGATTTAGCCCTAGGTCTGTTTGACTCCAGAACCCTTGCTCTTTCCATCACACCTGGTTACAAGCTGCAGGCCATCTGTTGGGAGAGGGAGCCAAGTATTAAATGGGAGGCTAATGAGGGTGAGCGCTAAGAACTCTTCTAGTCTTTATGACTATAAGTCTGAGAGATGCCATGAGGATACTAGGTTGGAGCCAAGGCATACTTGGCAGAATGGCCTTTATATTCTGGTGAGTTCTTAAAATCTCTTGAAACCTTTGGTCACTTGGTCCTGATCTTGAAAGTTGCTTTTAAGAGGAGAACCCAGGGTGGCCATGCCTAAGAGTCACAACTGTTCACACTTCACCTTTACCTTGTGCCTCTTCTAGAGTTCCAGTGATGTTCCAAAACTGCAGCTTGTGAGTCCTCCCGTGTTCTCTGTGGGGGTGAGTGCTGGCAAATGTTAAGACCAGAGGGGATGACTCACTCTACAAGAGGAGGCAGAGATAGGGTGAGGGAAAGAGCAGGGAGACTATCCACAGCTAGTCAGGAGCTCCACTGCCTCTCCCTCCTCGGTGCTTTTTCAACAAGAGAACAGCCCAGTGCAGTCACTTGCCCTCATTCCCACCACCATCTCTTCCCCATGTGACCATCAAATGCCAGATGAGCTTATCAAGGCTGCATTCCATTCCCGCCCTCATCCCATACAGTGCACACCTCTTCCTTTTGAGAACCACCTCCCTTTGGAAGACACATTTCCCAAGTGGTGGTCAAGGCAGAATCTACAATCTGGGCGGCTATATATTTTTTTTAATATATATATATATTTTGATATAATTTCTGAAAGCTGATTTAAATATTTCAAGGAATTATTCCATTTTGTTTTCATCTTTAGGCTTTTAAAAATGCAGGGTGTCATACTAAAAATTCTAATAAGTAAAATGTGCAATGCATAATAACATGTGCATATTTTTTCATTACCATCTGTTCTCCTTATACTTTCAGAGTAAGGTTTCTTTAAAGGGTTGAAACCTCAGTGGGATACAAACTGTCAATCCTACATACTCTACCAGTTGATTTAGGGAATAATGTATTCTGCTAGGGAAGTATACTAATTAAAGACGCCTAACCTGTGGACCATTTGCTCAACAGAACAAACAGAAAAGCCATGTGAGATTCATTTGCCTATGAGCCAACAACCAATTTTCCACCATTAGTCTTAGTGATGGCAGTAGCTATCTATGCTTTATGGAATCACAGATTCTCAGGGAGGAAAAGAGAATCCTCTACCTCTACTTTCTATCTCAGACATTATTTCCTCCTGAAAGCATCATTGGGAAGTGGCTACCTAACCTCTACCTACATCCTTCCAATGAGAGGAAAGAATTTCCTAACTATTCTGTGTGGCAACTTTTCATTCTACTTCAATTAACAAGATTGTGGGGGAAGTGGAGGCTGTGGTTCAGTGGCATATGCCTAGAATGCATGAGGTTTGATCCTTAGCGTGCGCGTGCACACACACCCACACCCACACACACACACAATTTTTTGGTACTATTACCCAATATGGACAAGGAAACTACCCTGTGGAAAGCATTGTCATAGGCACTAAAGGAGGTCTGATCAGCTGTAAGAAACCCTGTCCTTGAGGAGCTCACAATCTAGTTGGGGATTTGACACACACTCAAGATGCCTAATATTACCAAGTAGGAAATGATAAGCAGGAACCCCATAGAGATGGAGCTGAAAGGTGGTAAGTTAAGAGGGAGAGCCATCCCATCTAGATGTGATGGTCTGGGAAGGACCTCATGTGATCTTGGCAAGGTGATCTGCAACTTCAAGATTCAAAAGGCCATCTGTTCCAGCTCTGTCTCTAAACCCCACCAACTTCTTTCTTTCTTTTCTTGATGGAATCTTAAATAAACTGCTTGCTTCAGAGAGATGAACTGCTCCTGGACGATCAGAATCCTGTGAGCGAAAAACCAGCCAAGGGCTGCATACCACACCCTGCCTCTTTGTGACAAGAACTGGGGGGCCTTTCTACTGTGAGATGAGTCTGGGGGACGAGATGGAAATGCCATGCTGCCAAATGGACATTCATGAAAAACCAGAGAAGAACTCCAAAACGGTCCTTTTTCCCCCATTTGTTTTGGTTTCCATGGAAATCTCTTGATGTGTAAAGGGATGTTGAGTGTACCGAAGGCAAAATGTCAGAAACTAGTACACTGAGGGTAGGGAAGCTGTCAGCACCAGGGGCATAACATGAAGCCCCAAGCGGGTTGCAACCAGGGCCCGAAAATGATAATGGGAAAACTAGGACCAGAAAACCATGCAGGCAGAGTTGGAGCTGCTCACGGAAGTCACAATCTCCAAAAAGGGTAGACTGGAGGAATGTTACAGAGATGTAAAACCCACCCCACAGCAAGACTATAACATGTGTTAAACCCTATTTGGAGAGCATTCAAAAATTGGCAAGTGAAAAATAAGATTACTGTTTTTTGTTGTTATTTTTTAGTGCTGACAGTTGCAACTGAGGCAGCAGGTGCACATGAAGGAGGAAGGAGGCGATACACACTCTGAGCTCAATAGCTTCCACTCCCTAAGCAGCTTATAGCATAACCAATGCCACTTTTTTTTTTTTTTTTAAATCCTCAGTCCCTAAAGAAGAGAACAATCAGCAGAAAGCAAGTGACTTGCCAAGGATCAGGACTCACTTCTCAGGGCAAGTATGAGAATAGTCAGTATGGTTGCCACCAGCAGCATGCTTGTAAAAGTAACAAACAAGAAAGATGGGGACTGATTTACAGGGTTTGCATATTTCCATGATACAAATACTCCCACCATGGTCAATCTCAACTACCAACAAGAAGTCACTGAACATGGAGTGGGGAAGAAATGCTTGAAGTCAGCTCTGGAGACAGGTGTGGGCGACTTCCAATGTGCACCTACCATTGCAAGTTCATCAGCACATCTGAGGTCACAGGGCTGCTGTTTGCTGGGTTTCCTCTTGAATCCCTTCCCACGCGGTCTCCTGCTCCACAGGATGACCATGGGCTAACTGTTAAGGATGAAGAAACTAAGGGGCTGGTGAGTGGAGGCACCTAGACAGGAATGGCTCTGCAGCCCCCCAGCCTAGGGCCCTTCCCAGGCTCCTGCTTCTCCTCAGGAATTAGGAGGCGGGCAGGAAGGAACAGGGAAAGCTCAACCATTGGGCCATCCATGCTACAGGTCAGACCCCCTACCCACACCCCCACATCCTTCTTCCCCCCAAACCCCTACAGACCAATCTAGCCTTTCTCATTGGAATTGTGGCACATATTCTAAAAAATCTGTGGTGAGATCCTCACCCTCAAACCTACCTATGATGTTCATTACATCAACACAAGGAAGCTATTATTGGCATCATTTAGATGGGTCACTAGTGTCCAGAGAGACCTTGAGCCAGTGGCCAGTGGGAAGATGCCAGGTGCCCTGGGCTCCCAGTGCCCTGCACAGCCAACAAAATTGCTCTCACCCTCATAGACAAACCTCCACCAACAGAAATGTTCTTCCCTGGCATGGCTTTCCTTCTGAGGCATGAAACTCTATGCAAAGTATGACCTAGATTTCTCGGATGAGTGATTGCAATCTGTAAATGTCTAACCAAGTGCATGAATTGCCTAAAGTGGGAAAGAGCTTTTAGCTGTATTGCCTCTGCTGAGCAAGACAGCCAGGTTTCCTGGGGGAATGATGCCTCGATCTGGATCTGTCATATTGAAGGAATCTGCAGTCTGAGAAAGTTATGAGGGAAGCTGTCCTTTTTAATTCTGGAAAGTGGACACACTTCTGTGGTGAGGCTGAGGCTTATAACTAAAGATGAGGGCTGGGAGGAGGCATGATAGGTCCTGGGAAAACCCAGTGAGCCAACTTGGGACAACACTGGGGCTACAGGCTTTAAGAGCCATTGTCAGAATGTAGTGGCAACTTCTACTTTCCCCCATGTCCATCCAACTCTCTGGGAGCAACCAAATTATCTGGCTGGAGAGTTATGCTGCAAAGTGATTCTTTGGTGAGCTGCTGTCAAGGCAGCCTACTTGGCTCACAGACAGTGAATGTTCCCACTGCAGGGCCATAGGAATGTACCTGGCAAAGGGAAAAGCAGAAGCCAGGTTCTGCCCCAGCTTCCCGGAGGGACACAGAGCTGCTGGCACATGGCTGGGAGGAAAGCCAGAAAAGGCCAGGGAACCCAAAGAAAAAGGGAGAAATTGGAAAGAAAATCTGGGACACACTCTTACCTTGCTCATTGGAGTTTATTCCTAGCATTTCACTCGTGTCTATTAAATTCTGGGCCCTTTTGTCCTCTCTTTGGACAGGCACTAACAAGCAACTTGGGGTGAAGTTGAGAATTATGAGTTAGCCATGACCTCAGCCTTCTTCAGAAAAATTTTCTGAATGTGCGACTTGATCCTATCAGATCTGCAAGCCTAAAAAGTAGTCTTGTTGCAGTGCATGACAGCATTATAGCAGTGTGTGCTGACATAAAACAGCAATATACTAATGTCAGCCCAACCATCAAATATACTCATGACCACAAAAATTGTTCTTTGCTTATAATTCTCTGCAAATAGTTGTATACTAATATATATATATTATGTGTATATATATATATGTACACACACACACATATATATATATATATATATATATATATATATATATATATATATATATATATATCAACACCATGCATGGCAAAAGTCACTGAGCAAAGTCTTTTGCAGTCAGAGAGAAACTAGTCTGAGGTGTCCCTTATTCTTTTTTGATTGGAGTTAGGATTAGATTACATTTGATTAAATGTATTACAATGCTTAATAAACTATGAAGCACTATAACAGTGGCAAATTGCTGTTTCTCTTAATGGGATTTAAAACATCTTGTCTTTTTTTTTTTTTTTTTTTTTTGGTACCGGGGATTGAACTCAGTGGCACTAGACCACTGGGCCACATCCCCAGCCCTTTTTTGTATTTTATTAGAGACAGGGTCTCACTGAGTTGTTAAGTGCCTCACCATTGCTGAGGCTGGCTTTGAACTCGCGATCCTCCTGCCTCAGCCTCCCAAAGTGCTGGGATTACAGGCGTGCGCCACCGCGCCCGGCAACATCTTGTCTTTTTCTTTGCTCCTGTTGGTCCTTGGCTATCCTGAGTGGGACTATGATATTTTGTCAAACCCTTTACTGTAAACACAACCTGAAGAGCTGCTGTCCATTGTGGTTTGTCAAACCATCTGTAATTGGACTTGGGTTCCCCTCAAACATGGTCTCACTCCATGGCAGTTAGCTAATGGTCTTCCAAGCTTCTTTCCCATCCTAGGTTTTCAGTGTACCCTCCCCTGGGACCCTCAAGACAAAAGGATTTTTTGGTGTTTACAGAGGTGCTGGGGGAGAAACCCACATGAGGGTGTGGGGAGAGAACTACAAGAAAGGGTGAGGAATCTTTTTTTTTTTTTCTCTGAAGAAAGGAAGCAACTGGCTTCTACTCAGCAGTCAAAAGTCAAGTAAGAAAGTGGTTCAAAAACACCCCAATGGTGAACTGATGCGGTGTGACTGTATTCCAAAAATTGCTAAAAGGCAACACTGAAATTCACAAGTTCGTTACCAACTGGAAGAAGGAAGAGACCTGGAGAAATAATGGTATTGTTGGAGGAAAGGCAGAATCTAATCAGAATAAATGAGCTACAGTTACAGTCTTGCTGCTGCTCTCAATCTTTTTGCTAACATATTTGGGGCATTTCCTATGCAGCAGGCACTGTTCCAAGAATTCATACATGTTAATTAATTTATATATATTGCCATCTGATGGGTGAAAAAAACTCAAGTAGGGTCACTTGCCTAGGTTTACACAGCTAGTAAGTGGCAGACCCGGATTGAAACCCAGCCTGCCTGGCCCCAGGATGACCCCGATCATTGCTGAGCCTATGTGCTTACTTGCAGAAGGACAGTTTGGCAATGTCTCAGCCCCGGCCTCCCAGCAGAGAGGTAATCAGGAGATCAGTCTAGAGGAAAGAATGTTGATATCTTTTGGGGTGAACAAAGTTCTGAGCTGAGTTCAAACCACTGTGATGTCTCATTGATTTGTGGGTGTCAGGTATCTAGATGGCTTGACAGTTGTCACGTAGGCACATGAAACCCTCACTGTGCTGTTGAAATACCACCAACCTACATGTATTAGTGCTTTGTGGACAACCACTCTCTCCTTGCATATTATCTCCTCTGAGCTTCACGACTTTGAGATAAGAATTGTATTTATTATTTATAGGTGAGGAGCCAGAGAAGAAGGCAATGTGACCTGCCTGAAGTCACACATCTGATAAATGACAGGATGGGGACTTAAGTGCTGGTCTTTTGATTTAAGCCTTACCCTTTCTATGATATACCACTGCCTATCAGCCTGAAAGCTGTGAAGACAAAAAGCACATCCTGTGCTCGGCACTTGAATCTGGAGCAAGCCTACATGCTAAAGGAGCATACTAGCAATGGTCACCACCAGAGTGGAGCATCGGGCACACGCCAGATGAGGGCTAGGCCACGTTACAGAGAGTCCAGTTTTTACTCCAACACTGCATGGTAGATGGTTTCTTGGTTTAGTGCAAGAAGAAACAGACTCAAGAGATGTAAAAATAAGTTGTTGCTGGTCTTGCAGTTAGAAAGTAGCAGGAAAGAGCTGCATATTTTTGCCCCCTTTTTTTTCTTAATCATTCTGGTTTTAGGTTTTTATTGTATTCATATTTATGATAATTATGCATTGCCTCTTAAGTGGGAATCCTTCAAAGGTAAGGAAAAGGGTTGTCTACTTTCCGTGGATTGCCTGCAATCTCTAGGACCCTGCTATATACACCACACTGGGACCATTTTCTTCATTTAAGTCAAAGAACGTAAGAACAGACATAGACTGACAACCACCAATAAACACCAACCAGTGAGGGCACACTTAATATAAAGAAAGAGTTACATGGCTTTGGGAGGGAGGAAGAAGCTAAGGATTTGTGTCCCCTGCATATGGAGATGGGAGGGGCTCTAGGGAGGCAATGGTAACAAACTAATGGTTTTTTAAGGAACAAAAAGGTAAAAAGAGGAGAAAAGAAATCCTAAGGACAAAGCAGGGACAAATATTTAGACTCTTATTTTAATCTATGCTAATGTTACTGGAATTTAATTCCACTTAAAGACCTAGGCAGGGCAGCCCCTTTCCATATGGTAAAAACCAGATGAATCTGAGACTTCCAGATACCTTTAAGAATCCTGAATTTTACGGTAACTATGCCATGAAATGGCATGAATCTCACATGAAGGAGGTATCCTCACGTGAGAAAAATTTATACTAACATTAAAAAAACCTTTGTAGACTTTTGATTTTGGTTAGATTTTCCCAGTTTGCCAGGTGTGGTGGTATATGTCTGTAATCCAAGCGGCTTGGGAGACTGAGGCAGGAGGATGGTACTCAAAGCTAGTCTCAGCAACTTAGCAAGACCCTGTCTCAAAATACAAAATAAATAAATAAATAAATAAGAGCTGGGGTTGTGGCTCAGTGGTTAAGTACCCCTAG
This sequence comes from Tamias sibiricus, assembly GCA_025594165.1. Taxonomy (NCBI): domain Eukaryota; kingdom Metazoa; phylum Chordata; class Mammalia; order Rodentia; family Sciuridae; genus Tamias; species Tamias sibiricus. The sequence continues at coordinate 93,677,427 of CM046659.1, forward strand.
GCTCAATCACTGGTACAAGAAAAAAAAAAAAAAAAAAAAAAAAAAAAAAAAAAAAAAAAAAAAAAAAATCCCAAGTCTTACTACTGAAAACATATTATTTTCCAGGCCTTAAAAGGTAAGGGGCCATGCTTGAAAAAGCTGATGTTATGCTTCTCTGGAGGATCTAACAGTTTGATTCCAAAATTTCTCACATTTGTGGTGTCCTCATCAATTGCTCAACAAGACCTTGGTTTGCCCCTTGGATCCAGTTCTGAGAGAAGCAGAGCAGTGGTCAAGGCAATGCTAAGGTCAGTGGAACAACCCCACATGTGGGCACTAGAAATGCCACCAAATAATCCTGACTTACCTTTGCATAACACTTTCACGTGCATTATCTTATTTGACCATTGCAATTGTCTTGTGAGGTAGGTAGGGGCTAGATCCATTTTACAGATGAGAAAGACACAAACACAGGGCTGATACTATCCAACTGGCATTTTTTTCAGATTGATGGGGACCAATTCTGTACCAGTTATTAAATATTTTGAATATCACCACTGGATAAATCATAACTGGCCCACAGATAATTCCAGCACCAAACAGCAGAGCTGGAGTTCCAGGCTTGGATTTTCTCATCACAAGTCCAGAGCTCTTTGTTTTTATTTTCTTAAACAAATGCTACAATAGATTCTGTGGGGGCTGCAGACCTAACAAGGATCCTGTCCCAGGAAATATCAGAAATCTACAAGCAATAATCCAAACAGGATGCAGTAAAGCCCTGGAAGAAGGCACCAACAGAACCATATTTGACAAGAAAACATGGCTGACTCTTCATGAAGAGGGTGGTATTTGAGGTAGGTTCCAGAGAAGGGTCAGATTTTGATAGAGTAAGATGAAGGTAGAGGTGTGCAGGTCAGGCAAGAAATGATTTCTAGGTTTGGAGATGACAGAGTTAAGAATATATTTGGGAAAGGATGTGAGGTTCAGTTTGGTTAAATTACAAAACTCTCATATGTAGGGAGAGACATGAGGAGAGGTAGATCAGGGTCAGTATTGGGGACCTTACACACTAGACTGAGGAATTGCCCTTACTCTGATTTTTGTTTTAAAATTGCAAAAGTGTGTATAATTATAAAGCATCGATTTAAAAAAATGTTAAAAAAATAATAGAACTGCAAAAGAAGATGGACAACTGAGAGAGGAAAGCAGACTCTCTGCGCCGGCATCTGCTACTGACAGGTTGCTCTACCTTATGACCTGCGACCTAAGGGCTCTTTTCAAGGTGGGTCATTTCCAGAGAACCTGGAACTTTATTTCAATTTCCACATACATACTTTTCCCTAACTGCACAGCCACAGCCACCCAGAGGTGGCTGAAAGTACACATGTGTCCAGGCATGCACGTGCTGCCACAGTGAGGTCACAATCGAGGAGGAAAACAGAGGGTGGCTTTTGCTGAACTTGACTAATTTTGTTGTTATTTAGGAAGCGAGGTCACTTGCAGTTATTATTTTTCCTCCCTCACCTTACCAGTTTAGCATCTTAACCATCAAGTTCCTTCCTGTCCATATCCTTCTCTGCTTCCTTGAAAAGCTGAGGAACCATAATGGAAGGACATCCGTGGTGAGAGAGAAGCAAAGACCCCAGGGCTTCTACCATCTGTCACCTGGATGCTGATGGAAGAAATTCAGACCCCCTAAGTGTATAAGAAGTTAGCAAGAGCAGGGCTTAAAGTTGGCAAGGCTTTGGCCTCACCTGCTTGGGCAAGTGGGGTAAATATGGTTATTTCATCTTCAGTTTTTCATAAGTACCAGCTGGCACATCTACCCCTGATCCACAGAAAGTGACTTAAGTAAAACTACTACCATTTAGTCAGTCAGGACAGGTCGAGAGCAGACTGTAAAGTAGGTAAGCACTTCGAAGCTTTCTCCACTTGGGTTTTTCCTCTTTCTCTTCTACCTTTCAGCACTGTGAAACCTGGTCACCTATGCAAACCATAAGAAAGATCCACTAATAATCATTATGAGAAGACAGCATAGAGAAAAGAAAAGAAAATTTCACAATGGATAAAATCTGGCTTAAGTGGGTGATTTTTTTTTTTTTCTATTGAGGAGGCCTTAATATAAAATTCTGTTACTATTCACCCTTTGGAGAGTTTTAGAAGAATCAATATTTTTTTCTCTCTTAGAATAAATAGTAGGTCCAACTTATTCAGCAGTAAATGGAATCTTAAGCCTGACTGATTTTTGAGACCTCCTGAATAGTTCAGAAACAAAAAACAAACAATAAACCCCCAAACATATTCCAAGGCCTTGCCTGAGATTACTGCATCAGGATATCCAGGGATGGAGAATAGAATTTGCATTTTTAGAAAGCTCTCCAGGGATTTGATGATCAGTCAAGATCTATTAGGCTGATTTGGACTATTTAGTTCAGTCCTTGCCTGGGGTAGGTCTACAAACTACTAAATGACCCCATGAAGACACTTCCAATGTCAGAAGTCATGGTAAGGTCTCTCAGCTGATTTCAGGGCTAATGGAAGTGAAGTGCTTAAATAGGTGACTTTATGATGACATTGTAGACTTGGTAGACAATGTATGTGCATTTGTTTCTGAACTTACTATTCTGTTCCCAATTAAACTGTAGCTTTAGAGTAAGTCTTGAAAACAAGAAGTGTAAATTTTTCAGCTTCATTCTTTTTCAAAATTATTCTAGCTATACTAGGTCCTTTCCTTCCCATATAAGCTCTAGTTACATTGTCTGAAATTCTAGTTGTTTTCTTCCTCCCTAGTGTTTGCTAAGATAATGACCTGCCTTCAACTTTAATAATCTTTCCTTTTTTTTCAGCATTCAGTGTAGTGTTAAGTATGCCACATGAATTTTTCTTTTCCATGTATTTTGTTTTTCAGTTTGAAAAAATTGTTTAAATCCTCACCAACATTTATTGTTGCTTGTATTCTTGATAATTGACATTCTGACTGGCATGAGATGAAATCCTAGAGTAGTTTTTATTTGCATTTCTCTAATTTCTAGAGATGTTGAACCTTTTTTTTTTTTCATGTATTTGTTGATTGATTGTATTTCTTTTTCTGTGAAGTGTATATTCAGTTTCTTAGTCCATTTATTGATTGGATTATTTGTTCTTAAACAAATGAATGGATAAAGAAAATGTGTGTATATATACACAATGGAATGTTACTCAGCCTTAAAGAAGAATGAAGTTATGACATTTGCTGATAAATGGATGGAGCTGGAGAACATCATGCTAAGCAAAAGAGGCCAATCCCTAAAAATCAAAGGCCGAATGTTTTCTCTGATATGGCGATGCTAATTCACAATGGGTGGCAGGGCTAAGGAAGAATAGAAGTACTTTGGATTAGATAGAGGGGAGTGAAGGGAGGGGAGGGGTATGGGGATAGGAAGGATCGTAGAACAAATCTGACATTATTACCCTATGTACATATATGACTACATGACAGGTATGATTCTATATCATGTACAACCAGAAGAATGAGAAATCATACTCCATTTATGCATGATGGGTCAAAATGCATTCTATTGTCATGTATAACTAATTAGAACAAATTTTTAAAAATAAATAAATGGGAAGGCCACATTCTTTGTCACATTTAAATGCACTTACTCTTTATATGTCTTCTTAGAGGTAAATACTCATAGTAGCTCTTCTATACTTCCACACTATCAAGACATACATATGCTTAATGTTATTAAGTCAAAGAAGAGAAATCCCACTTGTCTTCTTCTTAGGTTCTGCCATCTTATATCCTCATAGATTGTATTTATGTGTCATTTCTTAATTGTTTACCACCTCCACACTTTCTACAGCCTTTCTATTCTTACCTTAAAACTCAAACGCAATTGCACACTGCACTCTAGTGTTTGGTTGGCTCTTGGTGTAACAGAGAGATGTTTTGTGAGCCCAGCATATAAGCTTTCCTTTGGGAAGTATTCCTTCTCTAAATTCAAATGCTGCATTTTTAAATGACTCCACCCCTGTGACCATAGTAGACTGGTTTAAATGATAGTCACCTAGTCCAATTGGAACCAAAGTTCTTTCCTGGATTTTTCATTGAATTTGAGGGAAAAACATATTGAACTTTTAAAGGTAAGAAATGCATGGTAGTACCATGTTCCTTGTCCATGGAGGAAAGAAATTTTCTATGAAAGAGAATGATTATCTGACAAGCAGAAGGGTGTGTGTTAGGTGGGAAAAGGTGAAAGAAGACAGGGTGAAAAAAAACATTCAGGAGTCTCCTAATGATAGTCTAGTCCCTGATTTCAGATGATCCCAAGGCCTACCTACAGGCATCCTGTACTATACTCTTCTTATGCTTTATATGAAATACCCCATATTCCTTCTAATAAATTTCATAAAACAGTTCATGTTGGATTCTTGTCATTGTCTGGATTAATATTTTGAAAAATGAGAAACTTTTGGGGTCTCATTTATTGAATATCAAATTAATATACCTCAAATTTGTGTAAAAATCTAAATTATAATACTACCTACTAAGCTCACACCTACTAAGCTCACACCTACTAAGCTCGCATTTGTTCTGACAACATCCAGTAACTTTGACACAACCATTCCAACCAGATATTTCCATCTTGTATTCCCACATTGTAATTTTGGATCCTATAACATTTTGCATTATGAGGTAGTAATATACTAACATTCAATAAATCTACAGTAATAATGATTGATGCCACATTTGAGTGTATACTGTGTAATGTAGTAAAATAACATTTTATATCAATTCTTTCTTTTCTTTTTGCAGTGCTGGGGATTGAGCCCCAGGGTCTTGCACATGCTAGGCAAGCTCTCTACCACTGAGCTACACCCCCAGCCTAATTTTTTCTAACTTTCTATTTCACAACAATCCAGGAAAGTATGTAATAGCTTTTGTGTTGATAGATCTGAGTCTCAGAAACATTAAGAAACTTGCTAAGGGCACAAAATTACTATGTTCCAGGATTAAGACTGGACCTCAGAATATAATGGAGGAAATACTTTCTTAACATGGAAATTCTACTTCTACAAATACAATTTCAGATTACTTAACTTTTTAAGAAGACATATGATACTACCAGCTCATATTAAATTTATAATCCACTAAAATCCCTTAGTATTTAGCGTAAGAACTACAATTAATCCAGTTTTTCCCCAACAGAATTTATAAGCTGCAATATTTTCAAACTTCAAGTGCAAGACTTCATTTACTCCTATTGAAATCTAGGTTCTTTGTTCTACATTATTGATCTTCCTGAATTTTGATTTTCAGTATTTACTATCCACAGCAGTGCATGTAACAAAAACATGGACTGGGTTTAAGTCTGATGAAAATATCCAGAGCTACTTATACACATGGTTATATATGTGACCCTAGAGAATGACATCTGTCCATTTCATATCCATAAATGTATACTGCGAGTATGACTATTAGCCAGTTTGGAATATGTTTAGATTTTTATCTAGCTTGTACTTGCTCATTTAATATTTACTGAGCACTTAACTTTTTGACTTTGTAACAGAGCCTGTCAGTGGCACTCACGTGCTCACGGGTTGTACCATCATAATGTGTGCCAACCCAACTCCACCTGCTGAGAGCTTCTGGAAGCCCTCCACACCCGCATCTTGCCCTGGGAAGCCAACACCCTCTAGAAGCAGCAGTAACTAATGGTTGATGGCACTTGGAATATAAACACACTTCTCCTGGACTGGATGGTTCTGAAGAAAGTCTTCAACTTGACCCCCAGTGTAGAAGCCCACTTGATAATACACTCTTCAGGAGCAGCTTTTCCTCCTCCCTTGTCAGCTTTTCGTAGGATCACATCCCAAACCATACATTTTGTTCAAATCCTTGTCTCAGGATATGCTTCTTCGGATAGTCAAACTGAGACAAACTTTTTTTTTTTTTAATATTTATTTATTTACTTTAGTTGTACATATGCAATGCATTTATGTTTACGTGGTGCTGAGGATCGAACCCGGGCCACGCACGTGCGAGGCGAGCGCTCTGCCACTGAGCCACAGCCCCAGCCCCGAGACAAACTTATTTAATTTTCACCTAACCTAGAACAACCCTTAATGTTTTTCATACTATTAACCATTTTGTACATGAGGAGACTAAAATAAACCAATTTGCCTTAGGCAATAATTGGTAAACAGCAGGGGCAGGATTAAATCCCCAAACCAAGGCCAGGACAGGACTTTCCACCAAGGCTGGGGTGAGGTGGGAGAGGTGGAGGACCAGTTACTGAATTTCAGCTCCTGCCTCTGAGAGTAAAAATGAAAATTAGAGCAAAAATGAAAATTAGAGCTTCTAGTTGCTTTTTATGTTTTGGTTTTTCTGAATACCCAGGAATTCAACATTTCAGGGCTGAGTAGAGAATGGACCCGTATGACCTGGAATGTCACATACACTGATACATTATTTTCATGATGTGCAACCAAAGTAGCCCATTTTCATTCTTGACTTTCTTTTCCCCCTCTTTAAAATAGACATGGCCACTCCATTTCAACGCTCTAGAAAATCAGAGTAATCAATTCCAGAAGAAAGCTGGAGGCATCACAATACCTGATTTTAAGACATGCTACAAAGCCATAGTAACCAAAACAGCATGGTATTGGCATAAAAACAGACATGTAGAACAATAAAATATAGAAGCCCAAAGTAAACCCAGGCATCCATGGCCAACTGCTTCTTGACAAAGATGCTAAAAAAATACATTGGAGAAAGGACAGCCTCTTCAACGTGTGTAGCTGGAAAAACTGGATAGTCACATGAAGACTGAAACTTGAGCCTTATCTCTCATCTAGTACAAAAATCAACTCAAAATGAATCAAAGAACTAAATATAAGACCTGAAACTACTAGAAGAATACACTTCAAAAATACACTAGAAGAATGCACTTCAAAATATTGATACAGGCAATGGTTTTCTGAATAGGACCCCAAACGCAGAGGAAATGAAACCAAAAAACTGACAAATAGGATTACATCAAACTAAAATGCTTCTGCATAACAACCAACAGAGTGAAGAGACAACGTATAGAACGTGAGGAAGTATTTGCCAACTATTCATCTGACAGAGGGTTAATATTCAGAATATATAAAAAATGAAAAAACATAACAAAAAAGTAATTCAATGTAAAAATGGGCAAATGATCTATTTTTCTTTTCTCTCTCTTTTTTTTTTATGGTACTGAGGATTGAACCCACTGGTGCTCAACCACTGAGCCACACCCCCATTCTCCCCTCCCCCCTTTAAATTTAGAGGTAGGGTCTTGCTGAGTTGCTAAGCACTTTGCTAAGTTGCTGAGGCTGGCTTTGAACTCACGATCCTCCCGCCTCAGCCTCCTGAGCTTCTGGGATTACAGGCATGCACATCATGCCCAGCTCTATTTTTCTTTTCTAGGATTTTAATTTTTTTTATTGTTCTCAAATGATCTAACAGACACTTCTCAAAAGACGAAATACCAATGGCAATGAAGATATGAAAATAATGATAAATATCATTAGCCATCAGGGAAATGTAAATCAATACAACAATGAGATACTATCTCATCCCAGTTAGAATGTCAAATGCTTATTATTAAAAAAAGACCAAAAGAACCCAAAAATAAATGTTAGCAAAGATGCAGAGAAAAAGGAACTTGTATACACTGTTCATAGTAATGTGAATTAGTATAACCATTATTGAGAACAGTATAGAGATTCCTCAGAAAACTAAAAAGAGATCTATTATATGACCCAGTTATCTCACTTTTGGGTATATATCCAAAGGAAATGAAACTAGCATACCAAAGAGATATCTGCATGCCCATGTTTACTGTAGCACTATTCATAATAGCTAAGATATGGAATCAGCCTAGGTGCCTATCAATGAATAAATGGATAAAGAAAATGTGACATACACATATGCAATGAAATATTATTCATCCATAAAGAATGAAATCCTGTCATTTGTGGAAAGATGGTTGGATCATTGTGTTAAGTGAAATAAGCCAGACACAGGAAGATGAGTACCACATGTTCTCTCTCATATGTGGATGCTAAAACAAGTCAACCTGAATGTAGACTAGTGATTAACAGAAGGTGTGAAGGGTGTTTGTGGGGAAAACAGTGGATAAAGGAAGGTTAGATTTGATCACTGCACACTGAATACATGTATGTAAATATCACATTGAACCCCATTAATACATACAATTAATATATGCTGATAAAAATTTAAAATAACCCAACACAAAACAATAGTGATTCCTTAGTATCATAAAATATCCAATTAGTGTCCAAATTTCCAAATATGGTTAATTACATATTAAAAGTATATGTGTAAACAAACATACACACATAATATTCAGAAGTAAGAATCAATACACTACAACTGACCTTCATTACTCCAGAGGGTTCTCCTCCATCTCTTTTTTCTTGCAATTTTGAGGGTGCCCCTTTTCTCAGTAAACTGAAGCTAAATCCATTAAGGTTGACACTGGTAGTTACTGATAAGCTAATGAGACTCTAAGCCACTTGAGACAGAGCAGGTGGGGGGACCACCGGCAGAGTAAGTGTGGAGAGCTGCTTCATTGAAGCCACATACTCAGGTGAGCCCCAGAGTTCATCACTGAGAGCAGGCACTTGTCCTTAACAATAATGGTGGACAGCTCCATGGCAGGCACTATGCGTCACTGGCTATCTTCTGGAAGCAGCATAGAAGTTGAATGACTCACTGTCTGGGCTGGATTGCATGGGACTAGAGGGAAATGATGAGCCCACCATGGCAGGTGTGAATGGAGAAAACCTAGAACCCATGGTAAGGAGGAGAGAGCATGCATGAAAAAGCCTGTATGCATATGGCATTTAAATCAATGAATGCAAAATTAACCCAAACAATGAACCAATCGTCAGATTGAAGGAAGCTCTGTAGGCTATAACTACATTCTCACAAGATACAAGCAACTATGATAATGTTGGGACTTTTTTTTTTCTTTTTGAATGCCCTGGGTTCCCCTGTAAAATGGGACTGTTCACAAGATAACAGAAACAAGTGCGAGACTGTGGTTCAGGCAGATCAATGAAGAAGAGACTTATATGGCTCCCTTTGCTCCTCCACCAGGAAATTCTCACTTACTGGCTTAAGGCTAAACTTTCCTAATTCTCAGATAGCTTCATCCTCAACCATCTTGTTTACGAGTCTGGTTATTCCCTCCTTCATTACAAAACTGTCAATCCCTACTCCCTTCTGGCCATTTCAGTTAACTACTGGTGTCTTTCCAATTCCATTCCATTCTGACAGCTTCTTTTGTTTGAAGATTCTAGAAGAACCTCAGCAATCTCCCCAGGGCCCTTGACCACACTCTGGGGAAAAACAGAGTAGACAACACAGCGTCCCTCCCTCAACTGCTGCCCACCACCCCTTCCTTACAGCAGAAGAATCACAGCTGTACCCACTGTAGCTTCTTTGCACTTCTCACCTAGAGGGTATTTGAGACTCCCTTAGAAAGCTAAGAAAAGATTTTTTGTTTCTGAATGGAAAACTTCAACAAAACTTTCACTATACATAACAAAAATGAGGGCTAGAATTTTAAGTTAGTGGAAGTATTTTTTCTTTGTTTATTACAATTATAATCAGTCAGGGTTATTGCAATTTAGCACTGGAAAGAAGTACTCTTCTTATAATGCCTTTAATTCTTCATTAGCATCATTTTAGTTGCCAAGCAACCTTCAATTTTATGTCCCATATTTGAAGGAATTATGCCAGAATTATTTTTTATTAGGATAGAATAGCAACTTTGTGTGTTAGCACACCACTTTGTAAGTATGAAGGCTGGTTTCAAGATCATTGTTTAAAATGTGAATTATGGAAAGTAAAGTTATGGTATATCATCAAAAGTCAAAATAATTATATTACCTGTAACTATCCATAGAAGTCAATTTAGAAAAAAAAAAAAAAAACACCCTAGAAAGTTGATATTGCTAATCTTGCCTGTGGTAGAATGAATGATTATAATCCTTTTGCTAGTCTGTATTTTCTAAGTTTTCTATAGTGAAGATGAGTGATTTAAAAGTCATTAATATTTAAAAAGTAAGTGTAAGAACTGAGTGACACTTAGAGCATTACAAATACAAGAACTTATAGAATAGTGGGAATTAAATGATAATATGCATATAAAATATTAATATTAACACTGTTATTCATAGTAATTACTGAAAAGTTAGGTATCACTAATTGATGGTATTTTAAATATTTTAAAAGTCTAGTAAGTGGTTGATTTTATGTTAGTGTATCTTACCACAATGAAAAAAAAATCTTATGTAAGAACAATATAAACTCAGTCTACATTAATAATTTAGAAATAATGGATTTAAATATGGTTGGGACTCTTAAGTCTCCACCCTAAGAATATTAGCTCTCCAATCAAAAGCACTTTCTTTAAATACACAAATTCTGAAGAACTTTTTTTCAAGTTCACATTTGATATCAGAATGAAACCTTCTCCCAGACATTTTTAGTTTCAGAATTTATTTCAACAGTATCACAAGAAGGGAAACCAAAGCTCTGAGTTACAAAATGACCTATTAAAGTCCTTTGGTTTTAAGCCAATGTCAATTTCAGAAATAAAACTCAAGACTTCTTTTTCTTCAGCAGCAACTCATAAACTTTTACTGATCATCCCTAACAGGAATGATATGGCATTACACACTGGATTTAATAAAACTTTGATTAAAATGACAATGAAATATTCACCAAGTCTTTGGAATATGAATTTTTAAAGCTTAGAGTTAATGAAAGATAAAAGAAATAGAGATAAATTTAGCTATATAAAAATGTATAATTTCTAAATATTATAATGCTAAATGCAACATAAAAATGGAAACAGGAAGAAAATGCCTGTAGCAAATCATATCTATAGAGTTAACAGATTTTTTAAATATATAAAAAGCTTTTCCAAACGTCTAGTAGTAAAAAGCATTAATTAAGCAACAGGTAATAAATAGGCAAAGGATATGAACAGTTTATAAAATTTAAATACAGTTATCACTCAAACTTATAAAAATATACTCAATAAAAGTTTGGTTGTATACGTTAATGGTGCCTGTTACCGTGTAGTGGAATGATTAAGCAGGTGGAATCAGAAACAAATAGAGCACGTAATACATGATGAACAGAAGTCCGCAAAATTGAGTTTTGGTTGATCAGAAACAAGGGATGCTTTAATCCTGGAGAATTTTTAGAACTGAAATAAAAATTTATAAAAGCACAGAGTGATAACTTCAATTCCAAAATATAAATCTCTCATTGGTTTTAAATTTTTGTTCTATTATTGCTTCAAGAACAAGTCTCAACCTTACTAATATTTGATTTCCTTATCTTAGTGGTATATTGTTTCTTTCCTTTGAAGAACACGTGGGGATTTTTTTTATTTTTTAAAAAAACAAGATCTGTAGATGAAAGAAGCAAAACAATGGAAAAATTATTACTTTCTCCTAAGTAGGTGATACAAAACAAGATTCCCAGTTTGGGGGTTTCCCTTCCCCTCTAAACACTTTGCTTGGTAAGCATCCTCTATACCTGGAAGACAGTGGTGGGTTGGTTAAGTGGGCTCTCTAGGGTTGGCATTGAACAGGAAGCACTGCTAGTAGCATTTGTTGATTTCCAAAGTGTGAATACTTCCAACATAGACAAACTAAGCTACTAGCATGATTTCACTGGAAAGCAATGTACAGCTGCATACCATTATACAGCACTTACACCAAATAGACACAATAGACATATCCTCAAAATCATAGACCATAGTAAAATGTGGTAATGTATTAGGAAGTGATAAGTTTTGAATACTTCTGACCTTCTTGTAAAAATATAATTTAAATGTATTTAGTTTAATTTTTAATGATGCAGGTTTGCAGAATTCTTGAAAATTTAACAACTTGCTCTTGTGAGCTGGTACCAGTCAATCCAGCATACCATTGCTAGGAGATAATGCAACTAGAGGCGAAATAAAAATTTAAAAAAGCACACCTAGTTGGTGTGCCTCAAAGCTGGCCCATATTTTGCCTCTTGCCCTATATTTTCCTCCCAGTAACTCTAGGGTACCTCAGCTAGGCTACAGCTCAAACTCACTGCTCCTGCAGAATAAGGTACAATGCTTGGACACTGTAACTGCTCTAGGCAGAGGCCAGCAGGCTCTTAGGTCAGAAGGTAGGCCTGGTGTGGCAGTGTCCTTGAGGTGTCCTTCTCCACAGTCCTACAGTTCTGTCACTGCTGTCTCTGTTGATTATGAGCAGACTATTTGTGTTCACACTGTTTCTTAACGTGACTTAATAACCTTCAGGTCTGTTGGTGAAATGGTATATCTGGGTGATTTCTTGGAAGCCACTCTCCAGCTAAGCCACTACTTGTGGGCCTCTGATCCATGGTGGCTGGGTGTTAATTAGGGAGCCTGCCCTTATCACACCTTAGGAAACAGGACTGACTGATGCATAAAGGTGGAAACATACAGTAGGAAAGTTGCCTTTGAGTGCAAACAGTTACAACAGACATCCACATTCTGTTTATTTCTATGGCCAAAAGATTTACAGGCTGTTAAGTTCTATAAACAGTTCACCTCACTTGATAAGAAACAGAAAGGCAGGAAAATCTGACATCAGTTGTCCCAGGATTTCAAACCTGTTCACAGGCAGGGCCTCTAATTACACTAGGCCAGGCTGCTTGAAGATCCCCAAGAGGCTGTTATCCTCATGTGCTTTTCTAGTTCATAACTTGAAAAACCTATTTGCTCCATTGCTTCTCCAGAAATTTGTGCTCTTCAGGTTTTTCTAGAAAGTGTGAGAGAAAGCTCTGGGATGTCCAGGAAGCAAATGGGCTATGCAGCAATTTTATCCTAGGTCATAGGTCACCTCCATCAAAACCAGAGTGACTACTGACCAAATAGAAAGTTCTGGGTTTGGCCAACAGGAATCAAATGCTGGATACCCTCCCTTAAAGACTACTCCTTATGTCACAGTTGGAGATTGTCTAGTACAGCAGAACATCTTGAGCCTGAGATACCTCTACCAGAGGTCAGCTTCCTACCAACTAATGAGCTGCACTTTACACGAGCCATTGAACTTTCCCAAGTTTCAATTCCCTAGTAGTTCAAAGAGCAAAATAATACCCACCTTATAGAGTAGTGAGGAAGATAACCGGATCAAAACAGGTAAAAGCTCAGTGCCCTAGAAGACTGTAAGTATGCAAGTTTCAACTACTGTCAGTCCTTGACTGTCTCTCTTGGCAGTAAAATTCATCTCTGAATGATTTACTGAAAAAACTCAGAGTTTTCTTTTTAAGACTGACTGTCCTCTATTACTGAAGGAGGCCTGCAGTGAACAGTGCATACAGTGGAACAGAGATAAGCATGAAGGGACTTCCCACCTTCCTCAGGCCTGATGGTCACTGTAACTTATGCATATGAGAGGGCAGGCATGCCAGCTTGAGGCACTGGGTGGTGCCAGCCTGTCAAAGATGCAGCAGAAGGCTCATTAGAATAAGAGGCATCCTGACCTTAAAATGGCAATTCACTCCAGAAGGCTAAGAAAATGTGTGCCTGGGAGCCGCACCCCAGAACCATCCTTTACATGTGAAACCTTGTGGCCATGACTGCCAGCGACTAGGGGTCCCACTGAGGAGGCTTTTGGGTCAGCTGTGGGCTTCATATAGTCTGTCATCAGCAGGGGGTAAGGCTCAGGCTCCTTCCTGACCCTACTCTTCATTTGGTTCTTGATGTTTCCAGTTCTTGGGTCTAAGTGCCCATTGATGTCATGGCCCTTATCTTCTGGGTTTGTTCTCCTGTTGCCTGTGGGCACCTTGCTCTGGTGCACAGAATTGAAGTTGCAGAATGGTAAGAAATCTCTAAGGTTCCTTTTGCCAATGGAGGAACCGTGGTCCTAACAAGTGTGTGTTTGCCTTCTTTGACTCTGATTTTAAAAACAGGTATGGTATTTTATCTTTAATTAAGGTCTACAAAATGTTTAACTTCCAGCAGCTTCATGGTGGGGAAAATACGTCTATTAGTTTTGGGCTGTTTCTAGTTTGCAAGGTCTTTGGGTAGCATTAATAAAATGCATACACTAATTCATCAATTAAAAAGAACTTCAGGCACATACATGCCTGATGGTCTAAAGATGGGGTCCAACAAATATTTCTTACATGAAATGGGTTAAATTTCTAATCTGGAGAGGCCAGGCCTGCAGAATTGTAGGCACTGGGTGCAGGCCTGTCCTGTGTGGCATGTAAGTCTCCTGAGTGCAGAAAGGAGGGTCTTAAGAGAAATATCCAAGTCTGCCCCAGCTTAGGTTGCAATGGCTGCTAGGGGCAGGGAGGAACATGAGCAACATGTTTCCTTTTTAGGCTGTGGCCTTGTGCAAGTTGTTTCAATTCTCAGATATTCCATTCACTTTCTTGTTTGTCCAAATATATATATATACCTGACCTATTTCAGAGTTGTTTTGAGTATCAAAGAAAATCAATACATACAAAGTGATAAGAAAAAATAAATGACACTCCACAAATATGAGATACTGGGATGCATTTCTCTTTTCATTGACAGTTAAGACAAAACATTGAATTTCTTTCTCACCCCTCCCCAGAGCAGAAGGGCTGTTTGCAGACAGGTGCATTCTGGGTCGTGTGTGTGTGTGTGTGTGTGTGTGTGTGTGTGTGTGTTTCTTTTCTGATGCTATCAGAAATTGCCTTGCACTGAGAGGAAACAAGGAGAGGCTTCATGAATTTAGATATTTAAAGTCTTCAGTTTGTCCCCAATGTTCACGGCCCTACTACAAAGTGGAAAAAATAAAAAATAAAAAGCCCAGATGATCTCATAGATCTTTCTACCTCTGAAACAGATGGTATGATTCACATACATTTGACATAAATGTACCAGGTTGTGATGATTTGCCTCATTATGCTCAGCTGAGAGTGGATTAACTGGCAATAATATGTTGGGGATGTAAAACATGACCTCTGATTAGAATAGAGGTGGGAGTGGGCTGTTTCATGGTTAGAACAATGAAATATGACTCAAGGCACTAAGTTTCTAATCACAGGTCTGTAAACTTGTGTGAGGCACTGGGAGGTCTGCTGGAGACCTTCAGAAGTACCCTTTATTTGTATATGCAGGCTATCTATTCTCAAAAGAATTATAACGCACACTTCTTCTGAGAACAGTGTGGATGATAATATTAATGGTTAATAATACTAGAGACAGCCATCCCTAAAGACTCTGAATGCCTGTGATGCTTTCAGCAGTATTCAGACTGTCACCTATAAATGCTAGTGAAATACAAATCCCATAGTTTCCAGAAAATCTATCCACTACTTTTCCCCCTTCAAGTCAACCATTTGCCTTCTCTAGTACTGTAAAACAGACTGTGATGATGGAAATATTCCCTATTTACTTTGTCGAGCAGTAGGTACAGCTACTTGAACTTGAACTAGGACTAGTGAGGCTTCAGAACTCAATGTTCCATTTGATTTAATTTTAACTTATTGAAATGCATATGACAATAAACCTGTGGAGTGTGTAGTGGCTACTGGCTAGTGTTTTGGATAGCGAGGCTGGAGCCAAATGAAACGTCCTTAGGTATCTGCAGGAAGGTGATATTGAGAAGGCAGCAGAAAGTAAATTAACTAATGTCAGTCTATCTTCAAGACAGCTTTTTTTTGTAGCTCAGATACCCCAATAGATACCTCAACTGATAACCAAAGATGGAAGATTGAAAAGAGAATAAAAACCACTCTCATCCCCTCTAGACATAGAGTCTTGTCTTTTTTGCCTCTTTCATGTAAATTCTGCAACAGGAAACTCTGCAGTACATGTTACAACAAGCCCTGAGCTCTAACCCTATCACCTCCCCGAAGCATTCCCTAGGCCCAAGACAGTCTGGAGATTGGCCACTCTCCTCAATCTGCCACCTTGTCCCAGAAGTGCACTTACAGTATATACCAGCATAGTGCAAAGAACTTATTCTTCCTGCATACCTTCATTTATTATCAACCATCTTTTGTGTGTGCACAGATGTATATACTTCATATATAATATATATGTTTTCCTAAATAGTACACTTCTCAGGTATTATAACCTCTAGTGGCATGGGCATTTGGTCACTGTCGTTCTCCTTGCACATTGCACAGCAAGTCAGATGCAATTACAGGCTTAAAGAATGCTACTTGATAATGAATAAAAGACCATTAGATTCAATGGGATTTTTATAGTTATTACATTTTATGGCACTTTTTTCGAGTTGAGCACATTCCGAAAATAATGTATCAGTGCCTTTGTAGAATTTGTTGAGAGGAGTAGGTTACACTTGGTTATTTTGGGGAAGGACTTTGGAATTGGTTATATATTTTTCTGGTTAATGTCATGATTACTTGAAGGCTAGGAAAAGGATCCTGCACTCAGCAGGTGGTTGAATGATTGGCCCTGAGGAAGAAAGAATGATAAGTACATTTATGGTCCCAATTTTCTTAATAGTGAAAGAGCAAGAAAATAAGTCATTTGTCATAAAACAGTCATCATGCTCTGCTAAGGACCAGGAAATATGACTGAAAAAAAGTGGGTAAAGAACTTTGCAGTTTATACAAGCTGGGAACTAGATACAAGCACAGCATGTGAATAATGGTTGTGTTCATTGGCTTCCACTGTCTTCTACTTACCTCTTTGCATGTATATATTCTAAGAATATTTTGAAATAGAAAATCACTCATTTTTTAAAAAATATTTATTTATTTGCTTTTAGTTGTACACAATGTATTTATTTTTACATGGTGCTGAGGATCGAACCCGGGCCGCGCACATGCTAGGCGAGCGCTCTACCGCTGAGCCACAACCCCAGCCCCAGAAAATCACTCATTTTGTTCCTGAATTCATCCTTAACTGAAAGATCAAAATATAAATAAAGAAGAATTTTCTAGTAATAAAACCCTTGCATTATTTTTCAGTACTGGGGATCAAATCCAGGGCCTGTGCATGCGGGGTAAGTGCTCTGCCATTGAGCTACGCCCTAGATTTTCTCCCTCTTTTTCAAGTTCAAAGGTGTACAATAAACAGCACTGCGAAGCAGTGATTCTCAAAGTGGGGTTCTTAGAGCAGCTGCATGTGTATCACCTGGGAACTTGTTAGAAATGCAAATGTTGGGGCCCTACCCTGCCCCACACCCACTGGAGCAGAAACTTTGGGGGTGGGGTCCAGCCATCTGCATTACTTAAAAATAAAACAAACCAAAAACCCCTCCACATGATTCTGAAGCATTGATGTTTAAGAATGATTGTTTGAACTAATTTTGAAATAGTTGATTCAATGTTGTACTAAATGAGTATCTCTGCAATGTCACATCTTTTCCAATTCTATAAATAACTCTAACCAAACACTAAACACGTCCAGTCAACAGACTGTAGCTGTGCGATCTAATAGCTCTTGTGCTGCCAGGGATCTGCTTAACCCTCCTCTCTGCTCTCTAGGAGGCTCCCAGGGCTGGGGTGGGAGCTACCGAGCTGAGCCAACAAACTCATCTTCTTCCCAGTGGGAAATGGAAGAATACAAAAAGGGCACACAGAGGAATTGGATATTGGAAATCTTTGAATTCAGAGATTTCATTGAAATCCATCAATTTAATCTTTCCCCTTTTGGAACAAAGCAAATATTTAGCACTTTCCAATCACCAGTACACAAATGATAATCAAAAGAGAGACAATGCTTATAAAATTAAAAATAAGTCTTTTCAGAGAATTGCTTTTTAGCTGCGCTGAGCCTGAGTACGCTTTGTGGGTAAGTACAGGTTTTGACAAAGAACAGTGGATAATTCGCTGCCCGTTTGTGTGTCCACACGCTCACTTTCCAGCTCCTTGACCTTCCATCAAACACTTAGTAACCAGAATCTTCTAATCACAAACACAATTGCAATTCCAGGTTGTAAGGAGAATTATCGAGACATTATTTGTCCAAATGATTCAAAGGCTTTCAAATTTCTGTTGGATAACAATGTTTGCTCATGTAACAGACTTTATCTGCCCCAAGAACACAAGGACAGAAATGTGTCAGACCACCAGATGCACAACATTATTTTATGATATTTTTCATCATGAGACAGATCTCCAACCTAAGAAAAATGGAAGTGCAGACTCTGTTCAGTAACTTTTTCACTTTAAATTGCACCTCTCATCACGACCTATTACACCCACATAGTCATGTGCCATAGGCACTGCAGACTGTCTCCAACATTTCAAAGGCTCAAAAGCTATTTTTAAAGCCAAAATACAATCTAGGTTGCTATTCTATAAAGCATATTTTAAGGGAAGAACAAAGTAATATAGCGATTTCTATGCACGTGAGCAGTTAGCCAACTCACCAAAAGATTGAATGCAGCTGTCAATGAGATCGTCCAGGCTGGCTCCTTTGGCTAAATGTCCCAGGGACACCATCATTCGGAACTGGGTGATCTGGGCCAGACTGGGATGGGATGGGAAGGGGCTGCTGGCTGATTTTGCCTCTAGTCTTGCTTTAGGGGCAGCTCTGGAGCCATGGGAAGGTTTCCTGCGGAAAGAGAGAAGGCAGTGAGGGTAAGCACAGCAGCTCCAGGCTCTGAAGGCAGATTGGACAGCAAAAGGAGTGGAGATAAAACAATTAATCCCCAGAGTTGGGCTGATAGAAGACATACCCCTCCCACTTGGCAAATGCACCAAACGGACTGGTTGGCTGTTAAAGAGACATCTCCCCAGCAAATGACAGGTGAGATTTTAGGATTGCAACCACAGCTCTTCTCCTTGGCTTAAGGATTGCTCTGTCCTGCTGTTTCCTGGTTCCCAAAGGGGAGAGGTAGAGGCAAGACTGTATCTTGGCAGCCCTTAGTTTCTATCAATAATTTTTTTATTTTAGCTGCTAGGACACTCACTTGGACCTTAAAAGAATTAAGTTTTCCTTGTCTTCAGTTAAGTTCATTCTTTATGAGCAATACCAGAGATGCTGCAGGTGGCCAGCTAGCCGCAGAAACATCTTTAAGAACTTTATGGGAGAAGTCAAAGACTGAAGCATAAGGAGTGAGGAATTGTGGTGGTGGTATTTAGATTTTAAGTTAGCTCTGCCTTTCTTAAAAATATTGGTTAATTTTAAGAAACTGTGTCATTATTGATAATACAGGTAATCATTATGAGCCATTTTTATCATTACACATTATTCCATGAAGTACTTTTTTTGGGTCCTTAACAATTAAAAAAGAAAGCTGAGCTAAGAGAGGTTTGTTCCAGAACTAAATATAAAAAGACAAGTTTGAATCTGGATCTGGATTCAGGATCCAAAGGCCGTTCATTTTCCTCACTTAGTTTACCTTTGGTCATGACCTAATCAGTCTGTACGAGTTATTCTGCAAAATGCTCATGAACATTAAGTATTTTATTTGCCTCTTTTTTAAAAAATATATTCACTCAGATACATATCTGAAATCTCTTAAGGTTTAACAATGATAGGTGTTGCTGCTCGTAACATTTTTAGCATGTAGCTAATTTTCCTTCCCTATTGTGGCTTTGGTTATTTCAGTTCACTCCCAATGAAGAGAAAGGACAAAGTGCGAGAGACATATACCCTATAACTGTGACTTTATGCTCATCACATATTATGATCAGCACAAAATGGAATCAGTTAATCAGTGCTTACTCTACAATCAAGACATTGCACTAGGCTAGAGGGTACTTTATACCATAAAATATGCTCATTATATGCTAGCTGTTTTGTAAAGGCAATCTAGAATTTCCTTAATACAAAATAACCTAGTTGGGAAATCAGACTGAGATAATGAAAAGGTAACTATATAACTCTTAAATAAGTGTCCTGTG
The DNA here is from genome assembly GCA_025594165.1 of Tamias sibiricus. Lineage (NCBI taxonomy): Eukaryota > Metazoa > Chordata > Mammalia > Rodentia > Sciuridae > Tamias > Tamias sibiricus. The sequence continues at coordinate 93,697,291 of CM046659.1, forward strand.
AGGATCAAGGGTAAGAAATAAGATGTCCGCAGAGGAGACAGAAGCAATTTCTGGGTGAATGTTTGGAAGAGCTTCTCTGATAAGATAATATCTCACCCAGAAGGGGCTGAAGTGCTTAAATCAACAAAAAATGTTGGGTACACCTGGGTTTTGGAAAGCCAGCCTCCTATAAGACAACACTCTGAACATGGGCCACTCAGCACAAGGCCAGTCTCATGGAGGGAGCATCTCAGGGTTTCAGATTCTGTTTCAAACTGGTTCTGGGGCACTGGTCTGTGTTAGCTATTGGGGCTCTGTTCCAATCTGGAGTGAGGCCAGTGAAAACGAATCACCAACTGGTTACTGAGTATTTGCTAACCCAAGGCAGTGATTCCTGAAAGACTGAATTGATGCTATAGAACTCAAACAAGTTTCTGGCCATTACTGATTTTTACTCAGGTCCTATGATAGCCTCAGAATAAAATGATAATATAAAAACAAAATAGTAATGGACACTGTGAATTGAATGTCTATGCTATGGGGCCACTGTGTTGGGGATCTGGATTGTCTCTGAAGTTGTTATTTTTAATCTCATGATGCTAAAGCTGAGTAGAAAAGAGCCTAAAGGTTTTACAACTTGAGCTAGATTGGGATTTGCACCTGAAGCCTCCAGGGTTTTAGATTAATAAACGTTTCCTGTGCCTATAACCATGAACCTTTCACTACATCAGAATTGGCAAGCAGAGTCACAGAGAGGCTGAAAAGGTTAATTCAATGTGAAACAAGTTAAAACCTTCAAAAACATAGCTGATAACACAGAGGCTGAATCTCAGCCCTTATTCCTTCTGCAAGTCCTTGGAACTCTCCTCAGGACCCCAGGGCTGGATGGATTTTTTCACATACATTTTCCAAACTCCTTGCCTATAGATATAGAGGTCCAGGCTTGGAAAGGCAATGTGACTGGCCACCGGGGCAAAGCAGTCTAAAAGCCAGCCTCTTAGGCCCCCTTCCCTTCTTGGAAGTACTGACAACTCCCTAAACCTGGCCCAGTGTTTGGGATTAGTCAGCTTTCTGCTTCACCTGCTGCCTTAGTACCATTAAGACAGTACCCAAAGGCAGAGTAGGAGAAAGACAAAAGTCCTGTCCTTCCTGGTAAAAGTCTCCTCTCTTCCACAGTAGTTCTCTCTAGACTCCAGAAAAGAGGCAACAGCACAGCACTTAGTGTACCTGTCCTGCTTGGCAAACAAGAGCTCATCCTGCTGGACCTGGGAGGTGACTGGAGACTCAGGGGAAAATTCCATTTTTTCTTTGTTAGTTGGTGGCATTGGTCAATCAGGACTCCTTAACACACCCTGTACTCTAGTTCTAGTAACATATCCTGGTGTGGCCACTAAGGGAAACCACTTTGATTCATTTGGCACTTCTCAGAGGTAGGTGCTTTTACTAGAATTAGAATGAACTGTGATAGATAGGAATAAAGAAAGATCTAGAAAGAAGTATTTAGGGTAGAAAAAAAGGGGAGGGTAAAAGATGCAACTTGAAAAGTATGAACGCCAGAGATCCTCAGAGGACTTGGGCATTGGAAATGGGGGAGGGGGATTATTAAACTCACTGCCCTAAGAAGATGGGATTAACTGCTCCATAAATGTAAACTTGGCTCTTGCTATTTAGTCTCTTGACTGGTTGCTTTATGAAAAATCCTCAAGTTGCTCCTCTATCTCTTCTGGTGAATTGGTGGTAGATAAGGATTTATGAAATGTTTTATTGTAGGAAGGTTTAAGTTTTGACAACTGATACAATGAATAGTCTAGTTCTGAAAAAGCATGATTTTAAAGGACAATTAAGCCAAATATTGCCAGTTTAATTTACAAAACAAAAGACCCCCCCCCAAAAAAAAAACACCCATATTAACTTGAAAGTGTTTCTGACCTAAAAGTGGCCAAGGCCCCACAGAGCTTGCTGAAATATGTTGTCAAAACTCTAAACTGGTTTGTGTGAAATCCTTCAGGCACAGGTATCTCAGAGGGGTCACAGTTTCAACCTAAGCTTATCATAAAATCCAGCATGAAAGAGTGAAGGATGAACTGGAACTCCCACAGTTAGTTTTGCAGAGGAAGGTGACTTCCATTAGCTTCTAGTGAGGATTGCTTCCAATCCTGTCCTTTCCTCCATAATACAGACTCCATTTAACTGATGCTCCTCTCCCCAGGCAAGTGAAAAGTGCAGTGGCGGCCCTCAGATACACGGAGTGGGGGCAAGGACTGTATCAAGGGACTGAAAAACCTTAGTCCAGGGGATTGTAAGTACAGAAGGTTCAGCATCACAAAGCATCCTGGCCTATGGTATGGCTGTGTGGGCTGGGCAGGTGCAGTCACATCCGAGTCCATGTGAATGGATTTGTGAAGTGCACAACTTGCCCTGCCCTATACTGAGACGAGATATTGTCCATGCTGCAGCCTAGTTCTGGTCCTTTGGGAGCAAGTTCTTCATTTGCTTGGCCTCGCCAGGGCTTTTTCTCTTGCCAAGAGCCCTTTCACTCAGTGTCACTCTTCCTTATCTCCTGTCATACCAAGACCATCTTAAGCATTTCTCTAGAATCTCAGGGGTGGAGAGAAGGAGTACGGAGTCTCATTCAGAAGGTTTTATGGTTTGCTGACCAAGGATTTGGAAACTTCTCTGGCGTAGGAGCAACCAAGCGGTGCCACCTCCGCTTGTTTGCTAGCTACAAACGCCTTTGGCCCTTCTGGGCAGGACCGAAAGAGATCGCCAGGTGGCGCTGCCAGCGCCCCGCGCCCGCAGCAGGTGCTGGGGGCTCAGAGAGTCAGCGAGTGGGAAAATGGGAGTTCAGGCGTCCGGGGAGAATTCGGGAGGAGGTCGGCGGTTGGGCACCGGATGGGAGAAGGGCATTGGCTCTCGCCGTTCTGGATCCCGCCAGGTGAACTCGGCCTCGTAGCTTCACCCCCCGCACGGCCCCAAATCCCTCCTCCACCCCCGACGCCCGACTTGCTAGGCGCTCGGGACCGGTCCGCCTCTCGCGCCGGTCTCCTCGGACGTCAGCGGAGACCCCGGCTCCCCGCGGTCCTCCATCCCCTGCCAACAGCTTCCCTTGGGAGAGAAGTCCTTTTCGCTCGCAACCCCCGCTTTCCCATCAACAGGAGGATGGCGAGATCCGCCCGCGCAGCTGTCCTTTCCCCAAGAAAGGAAACTGACGGTCCCCAGGGCGCCGTCACCTCTACTCACCGCGGAGCCTCTCGCGCCTTGCCCAGGGTGCCCATGGCCGCGGCCGAGCGCCTGGAGCCGGCTCACCTAGCGCGGCGGGACGGGCTCGGCGGGGCGCGGCGCATCGCCACGGCCGCCGCCTCCAGCCCGGCCTCTCCGCCCCGGGCCCTCGCCGCCCCGGCCGCCCGCCTGCAGCTCTCGGAGCCAGGCGAGCCGACAGAGGCGCACCCGCAGGCACAAACTTTGTGTGAGCGCGCCCCCTCTCCTCACTCGTGCGCGCGCACACGCTCGCCCGCACGAACCACCTGACAAACGCTGATGTTATCGGCAGTAGGAAACGTGTGGGGCTCTCAGCTCTTCTACGAAACCTGCCCCCATTACTCAGTAGCGCCCCGAGGCCTGCGCCTCAAACAGATCTCTTTTCACACCGGTCTGCCGTCGACTTCTCCCAAGCGAAGGGTTAAGTCAGGGGAACAGCGGAGGAGGAGGCTCGCGATCCCGTGAATCACCCCGTCCCGGACCGCCCGCGCCTTACAGAGGAGCCGCGAGTCCAGCTTCTACCACCTGAGCCCGAGGGAGCGGGCTTCACCCAGAGACTCTTGTGGGACCCCCCTCCCCTACCCTCGCAGACCTCTCTCTATATCAATCAAAGCACAGAGTCGGGGCTGAGAACTAAGAGTGCTGTGGAGCTACTGGAACCTCGCACTTGGGTCTCTTGGTAGTAGTTCGCAAAACACGGCCATAGCTGTGTGCGCCGCTCCCTGGAGGAGGGCTGCAGGTGTAGAGCTGCGCTCCGGAGGCGAGATCCGTATCTGGATCCGGAGAGAGACAGCTGCCTGGCGTCCGTGAATGTGGGTGATGTGGGAAGAGGAGCAGGGGTGGAAGGGTGGGGAGAGTGGCAGCCCTCACCCCTCCACACACACCAGATTGTCCAAAGGATGGTAATAACAATAGCTGATGCTGATTGTGTTATGTGTTTTCTATACCTCAGTTAGTCCAATTGCAGAGAGGTCACTGTTTAAAAAGACCACTTTAAGAGAAAAACAAAGGTTTAGAGATTACCATGCCTCAGATCACACCACCGACAAACAGCAGAGGACTGAGATCTGCCTGCTACCTATAATCCCTTGCAGGATTGTCCTAAGAGCAACTATCATTGTGGCTAGAGTTAGGGAATGTGACAACAATGATAGTTGTCTTCCCAGCCACAGGGTTCTAGACCTTAAGGCCTCATTTTGCAATGTCACTTATATATTTCCTTTTATTTATATGCTACCTTGTCCTAAAGAACAATTTAAGAGCACTTACAAGAGTATATAACCTACAAAAAGAAGTGTGTGAAATGAAGAATAAGGCACATAAAATGGGACTGGGAATGAACAAGATTTGAAAAACTTGTACCCCATAGGATCCAATACATTTGCTTCAAGTGGGGCCAAAATTTCTGAAGGAAGGGTATGTGTTTTCCTTAAAAGTCTCTTATCTACAGAAAAATTGATAATCTTCCTAGCCCTCTAACCTTTAGCCTTTAGTCATGGTAGAGCTGGACCCCCCTTCACCATTGCTGCATTGCTTCTGCTAAGCATAGAGCCCCTCTGCTCCATCCATTGCTGAGTCTTGTACTTGGCAAGGAAATAATCCAGACTTATACTGTATATACATTCGTATATATGCCAAGTGACCAAGTGACACCCCCCACCAAGTGCTCAAAAGGAATTCTTTTTTTTTTTTTTTCCCTCTTTGGTACTAGGGATTGAACCCAGGGCCTCCCACATGCTACACAAGTGCTCTACCACTGAGCCATGCCTCCAGGCTTTCTGTTCTTCTCCTTACAGAAACCAGAAATATATTTCTTCAGAGAATCCTCTTGAACACTGAGTAATATGAAGAACCAAGTCCTCAGTCACAGCCAGAGAGAAGGGCAGGTGGAAGCTCGATAACTATTAATTAATGACTATTTCTCACTAAGGGGCTCTAACTTCCATGAGGTTTTAGTGCTATTTTACTCCCTTTCTCATGTGAGCCCTAAAACCCAGACAAGCAAAAAATGTAGATGAGGATGGTGAAGATTCATATCTTTACCTTTATTTATATCTATTTCCCAACAATCATGGGTGTGTGGGCTTTGGTTTTGTTCAGAGATCTTCTGTAACTACCAGGTACACAATTAACCTTTCACTGACCTCATCCCAGTGTGAGCTCTTTACCATTGCCCTTCAGAAAGTTAAATGTTACTTAGACTTCATATTGCCACATAATATTCCATATCTTTGTCTTATCTCTAGAACTATATTGTAAATGATGAGGTCAAGGATCAGGTCTTATACTTTGCTAGCTTCCAAAGAACAGTCAGCTTTGAGCAACACATGTGGGTCATAAACTGCTATTGATTTGATTTTGCAAGGTGTAATATCGTGATCTCAAAGAAGAAAATTACATCCTTACTGATTATTTCTGAAGGAAGGGTATGTGTTTTCCTTAAAAGTCTCTTATCTACAGAAAAATTGATAATCTTCCTAGCCCTCTAACCTTTAGCCTTTAGTCACAGGACCCCCCTTCACCATTGCTGCATTGCTTCTGTTGAGAATAGATCCATCCATTGCTGAGTCTTGTACGTGGCAAGGAAATAATCCAGACTTATACTGTATATACATTTGTATATATGCCAAGTGACTACAATGAAGTTTATAGTTTCTTGTAAATGTTTGAGTGACAGAATGGCTTACAGAGTTAAAAGTGTGAGCTTTGGAGTTAATTGAGTTTGACTCTCAGCCCTAATGCTTCATAGTGATGTGACTTTAAACTGGTTAACAACTTTTTTCAACCTGTTTGTGAATATAGGTACAAGCATTGCCCAGTTTGTATAACCTGGTTGTTGATGGCACTGAAGGACCTGTTCCTCACATGCGGTAAGCATTGAAGACACGCTAGTGTTTTGAGCACTTCCTTTGTGCCAGGTTGCAGGGTTCCAAGTGTTTAGGTAATGTAGTACTCTGCATTCAAGTGCATGGGGCCACCACCAGGTTCTTGCTGGATGGAGGACCAACTTCTCAAAGGAGGTGAGGTCTGGGCCAGTAGGATGAAAAGAGAGCTGAACAGAAGTAAGGGGAGAGGAAGGTGTTTTAGAGAAAAGGAATCTGCAGAGGTAAGGAAGAACAGGGCTCTGTGCTGAACCACAACACTCAGGAACATATCTCCCCCCCCCCCCACATCTATATATAAATAAGATTCTCAAGTCTGACTTAATCTTGCTGCCTGCTTGGAGTCTGGGTGGCTTCACCCTTGAAGAGTCTCCATGAGCTCCTTAAATCCCTCACTCCACTCTGGATATGATTCAATTAACACTGCTCCTCAGGTTTGCCTCTGGGTGCTTGAGACAAGTGCGACAGAAAAGAGGGCTGAGCTAATTAAAATTCAACACTGGGCTTCTTTTCAAAAGGCTGGCATTGCAATCTGAACAGCAATAATTTAAATGCTAAAACCAGTTTTGTCATGCAATCAACTATTTTTAAAACTTCTATTGTGTACCCAGCACCTTATTGCATTCATTCTGCTTAATAATTTAACACCTACAAAGATACCTGGGTAAAAGCTGGAAAAAAAAGAGTTCATAGAAAGATTCAAATGACCAGGACCAGCCAAAGGATGTGGTTTTCTGAGAAAAAAAAAAGTTTAATTTAATATGCAGTCAAGAAAGTACTGTGATGAGCATAGTATTGAAACGAAAACTCCTGAGTGTTAATAGATGAACTTGCATGTGATACAGCAGAGAAAATCATTGCAATTTAATGTGGGTGGATGTTTCTCAAACTGGAGTTCTGCAAGATATTGTTTTTCCTTTAAAAGTGGTCATATTTAAGAAAGCCTGAAGTAGTCCATTTCACACAAAGTTCACAAACGTTTCACCACTTGAAATTGCGTGTGTGTGTGTGTGTGTGTGTGTGTGTACTGGGGATTGAACTCAGGGACACTCAACCACTGAGTCACATCCCAGCCCTATTTTGTATTTTATTTAGAGAGAGTCTCACTGAGTTGCTTAGCACCTCGCTGTTGCTGAGGCTGGCTTTGAACTTGTGATTCTCCTGCCTCAGCCTCCCGAGCCAATGGGGTTACAGGTGTGTGCCACTATGCCCACCCAGCTCACCAATTGATTTGACAGTGGAGTTCCCAGTACCCCACCCCCCATCCCTGTGCCAAAGCACAATCTTCCCCATCACACACAGGCTTAAGTATCTTTTTTATTCAGTCTGATTCTTTGTCATGGTAATAGGGAGCCACACTTCCATGGGCAGAAAGCAGCCTTATGAAAGTAGAACTTCAGGTCGAATAATCTATCTTCTATGTTCATTTCTTTTGTGCTGTCTGGCTTGGGAGGTGGGAAGCAGGACACTCAGAGACAGACTGAGGAGGGCGTGTCTCACCCTCTGTTTTCTGGGAATAAGAATTTGTGTTTCACAATTAATAAAATCACATGTGAGAGAGCATCATGAACATTAGAAATGCACTGATTAAAAAACAGTGGAGGGGCTAGGGCTATGGCTCAGAGGTAAAGCGCTCATCTTGCATGTGCAAGGCCCTGGGTTCGATCCTCAGCACCACATAAATAAAATAAAGGTGTTGTGTCCACCTACAACTAATAATAATAATAATAATTTTAAAAAGTGGAAAGCTTAAAATTGCTGTAAATATGGGTTAGGACTGGCCTGAATCCCTGTCTAGTTTTCAACAGGCTCAAATATTTTGGTAGAAATAATTTCTTAGCATCCATATCCATGAGCTAGGGAAAATTTACTGTAAAAGAAAACACTACCTTCATTGTTTTTTATTGTTTTAGTTTTTTCCTGTATCTTGCATCAAAGTGAAAACACCCAACTCTGAACAGTGTGCAGCTGAAGAAGTCTCCATGACAGGCTCACAAGTATGGACTGTGACCAGCTCTTGACTAGATGTCAACCAAGTGTTCCGTGTCATTGATCTTGAGTTAATTAATCAGTGAAAAGCATTGCCATATGTCGTGATAAGTGTAATCTCTGCCCGTTTATGTGTGATTTGCAAGTGCCCTAGAAGCGAGACTTCCCAGAGGGACTTACCTCATGCTGGATCTTAATTTGGCCCATGCAGGTGTGATCCTGCTGTGCTGTTAGTGGCTTTGACGTCATTAGTTTGTATTTGGGTTGGGGGTGTGAAGAATTGGGCTAGATTTATGATGTGTGCGTGAAATAAACAAGTTATATATAATCAGTATTGGTGCTTGTTTAACAAATCCTCTTAAAAGTTAAAATCAATGTGACTTTTGCTTTGTAACCAAGAGAAAGTAAACGTGTAGAAGACAGTGGTGGGCCATGTCCTAGGATTCCCCACCACCCCTTAAAACCTGTTAAAACTCAGAAGGAGTACAATTTTTGACATTTCATGCCTCTACTTCCAAAATAATTTTGAAATTATATTTTATAACTGTTAGAATAAAGATGAATATAACACAGACTGGATTCATTATTATATACTCATTATTATCACATTCTTTTTTTTGTTGTTGCTGTCTGATTTTAAAAGAAATTAAATTGGCTGGGGCAGTGGCACATGCCTGTCCGTAATCCCAGCAATTGGGAGGCTGAGGCAGGAGGATCACAAGTTCAAAGCCAGCCTCAGCAATGGCAAGGCACTTAGCAACTCAGTGAGACCCTGTCTCTAATAAAATACAAAAAAAAGTCTGGGGATGTGGCCCAGTGGTCAAGTGCCCTTGAGTTCAATCCCCAGTACCAAATAAATAAAAGAAATTAAATAGAACCAAGGGCTCCTATAACTGCCCTGGTCCTACACACTATACCTCCTGGATCTGTGGGCCCCAGCAATTAGGCTTGCTCCTTCCTGAAAGACAAAATGCTCTTTCTTGGTTCTGGGAGTATTGGTGACTTCTGTTTTTTGTAGAGCCTTGTCCCTCCTTGTGCTTTAAGGAGGAGAGTAAAAGATAACCACTTGGAGATCAGCCAGATGGGAAGTGGGGTGGGAAGTGAGGGCTTGTCAGGGTGGGGTGGGGTGCATAAACACAGGATCCTAAAACTGGGGGCTCTAAGAGAGGATTTTCAAGGCAGTGAAACTACTTTGTAGGACATTGTCATGGTAGATGCATGTCATTGAACATCCCACCCAAACTTAGAGAATCCACAACACCAAGTATGAACCCTAAAGTAAACCATGAACTCTGGGTGATGCTGTGTTCATGTAAGGTCATCAGTTGTCACAAATGTACCATTCTGGTGGGGGCGCTGGTGATGGGGCAAGCTGTGCACCTGTGGCAAAAGAAGGAATGTGAGAAATCTCTGTATTCAAATCAATTTTTATGGGAACCTAAAACTGCTCTTTTAAAATAATAAATTCCGTTAAAAAAAAAAGACCAAAAACAAATTAAGGGCTCAAAAGGGTCATTTAAGATCAGAGGATCTAATTTAAAGGGGCAACCAGATGTCGGCTCAGTGAATCAGAAATGCCTGCCCTGAACCACAGACAAGTCCTTACTGTTTCCATGCCAGACTTGAACTTGGAGTCATTATACTCAGAGACCTGGCTAAAAAGGACCTGGCAACCCCTGGAAACTGAGGAAAGTTGAGCAGATCATTAGGCAAAATTGGTAGGAGGCAAAAAAACAAATACACAAGGAAACCAAGAAGGGCTGAGTTACAGGTTAAATTCTGTTAAAAGGCAGAGTTAGATTCTATGATCAAACAATGGTTTTTGTGTGTATTTGTTTTAAACTTTTTTCTCAGTGTTTTCTGTTTCCTCAAAATTCCTCATCTGCATCAGCCTATGGACTATCTCCTACAGGTCTAGCACTGTGCCAACAATACCTATACAATATTTCACTTCATCCTCACAAACAGCTTCTTGATGATTTGCCATTGTCCTTGTCCCTACTTAATAGATGAGGAACTTGAGGAGGCTGAGAAAGGTGGAGCTGCTTATGCAAGTACAGGTATCTAGTGAGAAGTGAATGTGGGTTCCAGGTCAATGTGATTCTGGAACCCAGCTGTCCCCTTTGCTGTACCACTCACTCATGCTGTATTAAGTTTTGTACCCAAACCATTTGAGCTTGTTGGTTACTACTTGTTATGAAGTGCGGGGGAGTCGGGGGGGGGGTAGGTAAAGAGGATGGGTCACCAACTCTGGTTGTTCATGTTCTCAGTGCAGTGCTGAAACTTTAGCTGTCTTATCAACTATAGGGTACAAGCCTGAGATGAGGGGAGAATTTTGGCCTCTTTACCAGCTATTCCTTACCTACCTCAAGCTGGAATTTCCCCTAAAAAATGACTTGGCTATTCATTGAGGGAAAAGGAACCATAAACTTAGACTTGCTTTGGCCTTTCCCCAAGTTTTCACTTTCAAGTTATTTGAAAAGTGAAAGTAGATATGTTGTCAGTGTGCTATGAATATGTTGGTGGGGGTCATGCTAGTTTAATCTATTAGTTCTCACAGGATAGGTACCATACTGTGTGTGTGTGTGTGTGTGTGTGTGTGTATGTGTGTGTGTGTGTGTGTTGTACATATATATTTCCTTAAGTCAGAAACATGTTCTTGTTACAATCTCTTCTCCATGATTCCTTTTTTGAAGGCTTTGACATTTTTCTTGTAAAAAAGGGAAATTATTAGATCAAGTGATTCAAGAATTATTCCTTAGATTTTTCTAACTAAAAACTAAGAAGTTTTATTTATTAAGATATATTTGTAAGAGGGTTTTAGCTTATTTGCATATTCTTAAAAAAATTCTCATGACCGAGCTATTAGAATTTTGCTCCAATTTCAAAATCCACTTTGAACAGTTGAGAATATTTTTCTGAGGTACAGACATAAATTCAAATATTTGGTCTGACCTGGTCAAATTAGGAATTAATTTTGAATTTTTTCCCCCAGATTATTTTGTCTAGTCTCTCAAGTTCCCAGCCAAGACCATTTTTTCTTGCCATAGCTTAGAAACCCAGTGTTCTCAGTATTCTCCTACCTTGTTGCCCTCCCCTTCCTGCTCACAGCTTCCTATTCAGATCTGGCACCGAAGGGCAAGGTACCCTCACTTGCCTTGCTGTCAATACAAGGATGACTCACATGCTTGGAGGTCCCTGACTTAGTGGTTGGGATTTTTTTTTTTTTAAGTACTGGGGATAGAACCCAGGGGAACGTAACCACTGAGCCATATCCCCAGCTTCCTTTTTTATTTTTCTTTAACATATTTGTTTTAGAGACAGGGTCTCACTAAGTTGCTAGAGCTGGCTTTGAACTCATGATCCTCCTTCTCAACCTCTCCAGCTGCTGGGATTACAGGCATGTGCCACCGCAGTGCCCCAGCAATGGTCCTGAATCTTCTTGGTCTTTAGCACCTCTGAAGGGACTCTCAAGGGACATATAAACTTCTATTTATTACTACTCCATTGGTGTCTCAATGAATGTTCCTTTTACTCTTTCAGCACATTTGAGAACCAGTTTTTATTTTATCTTTTATTTAGAGAGGATTCCGGATAGCTCTGCCAGCCCTGAGAGTACATACCACATCCTTCTCAAAACCCTGACATATACAAAGGAAGGGCCAAATGGTAAATTATGCAAGGACGCCTATAAGATAGACAGGGACAAGATATAAGGAAATACAAGGAAATGCAGGCTTACCAACTTTCTAGCTTTTCTAAAAAGAAGACTATCAGGTCCAGGTTACTGAAAAATTATTTAATTGTGACTCACTTGACTTCTCCCACTGGTGAAAGATCCTCCCCACCCCCCGGGGAAAAAAAAAAAAAACTGTATTTTTGTCTTAGTGACTTAGAGGCTGGGAGCTGAGTTGCCTGAGATTGACAATAGTCCTAACATTTTGAATGCTGTAACTTTAGGCTGGTTGTTCATATCCCATATCTAAGATAAGTTTCTGAGAGTCAGGGGTGACTTTTGAATGAGACTCTTAAGGCCCCACGTTTCTGGCAGATGCAGCTCTTTCTAAACAGCAAGTCATTGTTGAGTGACACAAATAGGATCAGAGCCAAAGAAAATTAAGGCTTTGAAAAACTGTCTAAAACAAAAGTTCTTTTAGTCCCTAGTATTCAGAATTTCACTCCTCACTGAACCAAAGTTGTTCATTTTGCAGAGAGAAAGTACATTAAACTGTGCTCCTAGAATCCAGGCAGGATTGTACTTTGATGGGCAGGTCAGCCACATTTAAAGATCCCTGGTGCTTAATGCTTGGCATAAAGTCCATCTGCAAGGGGAAGAGAGAAGTAGCCCTTTCCTGTCTTATCTGTAATTATTCTCATTTGTACTTCATGAGGGACATGGCTGTAGTTACAGGTACTTATCAAACAGAAAGCAATAACATTCTAACAGGGGACAAAACTCAGGGAATCAATTTCTAGTTTACTAAGTTCCTTTTTTTCCTGCCATTTTTAACACCTCTTGAAAACCATAGAAATCAAGCTGTTTCTTAAAGACCTCAGCACTCACCTGAGAATACAGGATGGTCTTATCAACTCTGGTGTGGAACTTAAGAAGTAGATCCCATCCTGGGAATGACTGGGAAGTTTCCAGCATTTTGAGACTATCTAGAACCCCATGGATATCTAAAGGGGGACTGGTTTCTTGGGTGGTGGGGGGAGGTTTAGGGTGGTAAGAAACTTCTGGAAATAAACCAAACTGAACTTTCACAATTGGGGTTTGACTGCAATGGGCAGGTCCAGAGTTGCAGGGCCATGGCATGGGAAGTTTCCAGACCTTCCTAACTTTCCTGAGATGTTTGTGGACAGGTAGCCACTTCCTCTTAGTGCGCAGAGGACTTCCCATTCCCGCTCATCATTTCTTACTCAGAGAAGTCCTTCCCAAGGCTCAGAGTGAGTGCCATGGGGTGAGTCATTAGCAAATTCAGAATTGCATCACCTCTTCAAAACCCAGCCTGGCTTTCTGACCAAAGGAGTGTCTAGTTTTACTTGAAAAGATTATGTCATTGGTGGGAAAGCGTTGGCCTTTGCCTTTCTTAATCTCATTTCCTGATTTCCAGCAGGTAGTATATGAAAGTCTGATTAGCTTTTGTAATTGATTCACATTACATAAGTTGATTTTTTACACATTCTCTGTGTGCTGAATTATTTTTCCTCATTAAAAAAAGGCAGCTTTATTTTATTTTTTTCCTTTTTGGCTTGTAGAAATTTTTTATGTCTAGAAATTATCTCCATTGTATCTCTTGCTCTGAGCTGTACAAGGTCTTGAGGTTGAGGGAGGCAAGTACCCTGCTAGAATCCTAACAGGAATTCTAGTGATGATGATTCTACTGATGATGATTCCAGCATGTCTTTTTGTTTTGTTTTGTTTTCTTAATCTGGGAGTAGGACATGAAAACTCAAAGTACACTTATATTTTTACTTTGAATTTAAATGCCAACAATTTTTTAATTTTATAGTTTGTCTGAGAAGATAACTTCTGAGGACATCAATCAGGACTGTCGTGAACTTGGAGAGGGCCAGATGGTCTTGGAGTTCTATCTCCTTGCTCCCTTCCTGCCTAGGAACTGCACTAGCCAGGATGCCCCACCACAGTCCAAAAGGGGCAGGACCTAGAAAGGGGTTAGGGGTCATCATACTTTGAGTTTTGCAGAGTTTCCCTCAGTTTTTAGGAAACATACAGTATTTAGGTTAGTTCATTTCTTTGTTTCTTTGCTTAACACATTGGACCAGTCACTCATCTCTGAGACCTTGGGCTACTCAGCTGTGCTCTAGTTTGTAGCTAATAATTTTCACCTGGCTTAGTTTTGACTGCTCTTCAATTAGACATGTGATGCAGTAAAATGTCACTCATCCACACTCAATACTTGGAGAGGCTAGTAAAACCAGAGGCATGAGAGGAAGCTTACTATTTTTTTAAATATATACATGAAGCAAGTGTTTATTAAACCTAAGCATATGATTGTAGGAGCAAATCATAACCTGCTAAGAAGAAAACTACCTTTGAAGATTCACATACTTTCTGAAGCACTGCTGCTGATTATAGATAAGTTTAGCAAAGCAGTCTAAGAGAATCTTCAATTAATGCTTTTCCTGGAAATGAAAAAATGAAAACAACACCACAAAACTCCATATTCTTAAGGATGTTCTGTAGATCATATTTTCTTTCTTTCTTCTTTTAACATGACATTTACTTGCTTCACACCGATTGGCCCAAACTTGAGAAGTTACAACAAGAGGTCATAAGATTATGAGTCTTGGGGTGACTGATTAGACCTTAGTTTTTCAAGGGCAATTTAAGGAGCTTTGGGCCTAGGTATAGGGTTCCTCTGTGTGGGTCTGTTCAGGTGGGTGTTTGCAATGTGTCTATGAGTGTGTACACACATACAGATGTGTGTTTTAGTGCCAAAGGAGTTCAAAGAAGCAGATTCAGGGAAATAAAGTGCTATAGGAGTTACCTGGATAGGAAAGGAGGAAGGATCTCAGGATTTGGGGATTAGGTAAAAGCAAGAAAACAACATTAAAAGAAGTAGGGAGGTGAAGCCAGTATAACCTCATCAAAAATATCAAGATCTTTGGTGGAATTAAAAGTGGACCTACTAGCATAGATTTTCTGAAGCAGATGGTTATTTTTTCATTTGCCCAGTGTTTATGTTTTAGGATAATAAATGAGCTTTGAGATTTGTGTCTTAGAACAAAAGATTTGTATTCTATGCTTGACTCTGACATTGCACAAAATAATCCAACTGCTGGTGAGAATGTTGGCAGAAAGGTACTCTCATACATTGTTGGTGGGACTGCAAATTGGTTCAACCACTATAGAAAGCAGTATGGAGATTCCTCAGAAAACTTGGAATGGAACCACCATTTGACCCAGTTATCCCACTTCTAGGTCTACACCCAAAGGACTTAAAAACAGAATACTATAATGATGGAGCCACCTCCATGTTTACAGCAGCTCAACTCACAATAGCCAAGCTATGAAAACAAACTAGGTGTCCTTCAATGGATGAATGGATAAAGAAAATGTATATATACACAATGGAATATTACTCAGCCATAAAGAAGAATGAAATAATGGCCTTTGCTGGTAAATGGATGGAACTGGAAAATTTCATGCTAAGTGAAATAAGCCAATCCCTGAAACCCAAAGGCCAAATGTTTTCTCTGATTTGTGGATGCTAACCCAAAACAAGAGAGGTTGGGGATGGGAATAATAGAAATCCAATGGATCAGACAAAGGGAAACAAAGGGAAGGGAGGAGAAAGGGGAATAGGAAATACAGAATTAATTAGACATAACTTTCCTAGGCTTGATTTGAAAACACGACCAGGGAAACTCCACATCATGTACAACCACAAGAGTAGTATCCTAAATAGAATAAGTTATACTCTGTGTATTTATAATTTGCTAAAAATACATTCTACTGTCATGTGTGACTAAAAAGAACAAATAAAAAAAAATCCAACTGTGATGTAGCTGATTTCTAGTGAAAATGCAGGCATGATTCCTGACCTCTTGGAGCCTTTAGTCTAGTTAGTGGAGTTTTTCTTACTCATTCCTTTGGTGCTTGAAAATTGCCTAGCTTCTCTGAGACTAGGCTTTGGGCAAATATACACTGGACATTTCTGCCTTCTCTTAGTTTTATTCTTTGGTGTTCTGAGGACAAATGGAGACTGTTGTAGAAAAAAATATTTTCCTAAATGTAAAGTGTTCTATGTTCTCATGGATGATTCCCCATTCCCATCATTTAGACTTTTCTACTTCCAGATACTATTTGCATTTCATCATTTCAGAGCCATTTCCAGATATAAATGACCCGCCTTCCTGACCAGTCTTTCTGTGCAGTTCAACCCATCACCTCTGCATGCTGACAATTGTATAGGGCAAAAGTCTTTCCCACAAGGGCTCAGATGCAATGTGGCTGGGGACAGGCTTTACACAGCCCTTCTCTTTCCAGGATGCTAGGATGGTGAACAGGGTTGACAGATACAGAAATGATAGAACTGGATTGTCCCCCCACAACCAAAATAGCTTCCTCACTTACCAGTGGAGGCCTGAAATCCCTAAAGAGTGAGCCTGTGGTTAAAGCATTTAAATTTCCCATTAAAAAGACTCATGTTGTTCAGTGTGCAGCCACTGAAGGTTTTAAATACGTGCGTATATGTGTGTGTATGTATGTGTGTATAAATACAAAAGGAAATTAAAGTCCCCTAAAAGAGGGTGACTCAAGTAAGTGAACTGGAAAATGGTAAACTTAGAAGCAGAAACTTAATCTTTTTTCTTCAAATTTAGCATTCTTACTATGAACCATGCTCCTTTTTCCGTAGTATTCTATTCTAAAAAAAATTAGCACAATTATTTCAGCAGATTAAAACCTGCCACAGATATTCTTTCCCTGTTTGAAATGGAGTTCACATGGCAGAAGTGTGTGTATGTGCATGTGTGCATGTGTTTGTGTCTGTGTGTTTCTCCATTTTCATGATGGATTTCAGACAGAGAAGTTGAAATTGCACCTTAAATGTCCCCAAAGGCCTGTATGCCAAAGGCTTGGTGCATAGCCTGTGGCACTATCGGGAGGTGGTGGAATCTTTAGGAAACAGGGGCACATTTAGTTGGATGCAGCTAGGTGACTGAGGGATATGCCCTTGAAGGGGAAGGGGGGCCCTGGCCTCTTGCGCTGTCTGCTTCCTGGCCTCCATGAGGTGAGCAGCTTGGCTCTGCCATGTGCTCTCTGCATGATGTTCTGCCCACTCACAGGCTCAAAAGCAGTGGAGCCAGCCAATAGAAGCCTCTGAAACCATCAGCCAAAATTAGTCTCTCCTCCTTTTAAGTTGTTCATCTCAGGAATTTTGCCACTTGAATGAAAAACTGAATAGCACAGGTATGTAGAACACATCCACCTACCCACCACTTAGATTCAGTAATTAATACTTGGCCATATTTGCTTTTTTCTTTTATGAAAATTATTTTCAAGGGTTAGGTTATAAATCAGTGGTACAGTACTTGCTTAACAGGTGGGAGGCCCTGGATTCTACCCCAGCACTGGAAAAGGAAAAAAGGAAAAAAAGAATATTCTTTTCAATAATAACATTCAGACAGTACAAAACTTCACTCCTAAATACTTCAGCCTTAATCTCCTGAATGTAAGGACAATATCCCACATACCTATAACATCTCATCAATAACTGAAAATAATTCCATCATAATATCAAATAACCAGTCCATAACCAAATGTTTCCAGTTGGTAAACCATCTTCACATGTTTTCATTGCCCTAAGAATGCCTTTGACAGCTCTTTTCTTCAGAACTGGATCTTTACTAGACTCACCCATTGATGGGGTCATTAGGTCTCTGCTATGGTTCCAATGTGGTTTGTTCCCCCACAGGTTCACATGTTGGAGGCTTGGTGTCCAGTGTGGTAATGTGAGAGGTGGGGGGACCTTTAACAAGTGGGCCTAGTAGGAATTGGTTAGGTCACTGAAGATGCTGCCCTAAAAAAGAATTAAGGTAGTTGTACTGGGATTCTGATTTAGTTCCCATGAAAGAGGTGGTTGTAAAAGAGTAAGCCTGACCCCTCTTGCTTTCTGGCTTCCTTTCTTCTGCATGCCGTCCTCCTCTTGCATGTACTCCCACCATTGTGATGCCACCTTTGGCTACATACACTTGAACTTCACAACCTTGAGCTAAATCATTCCTTTTTAAAATTAAGATATTCAGTTTTGGCTATTTAGTTATATTAACAGAGAACAGATTAATACAGTCTCTTTAGTTTCTTTTAGTCTAGAACCATACTGTACAGTATAGTAGCTACTAGGCAGAAGTGGCCATTGAGCACTAGAAATGTGGCTAACACAAATTGATATGTGTTTTAAGTAAAAAATATATATTGAATTCTAAAGATTTGGCATGAAATAAAAAGAGTACAATTAACACATTTTTAATTTTGATTACATGTTGAAATATTTTGGCTGTATTAAGTAAAATATATTGTTAAAATTAATTTCCTTTGTTTCTTTTTATTTATTTCCTAATAAGAGCACCAGAAGATTAAAAATTATATATGTGGTTTGTATAATATGTTTATTGGGCATGGCAGATTGTAGAACGTTCCTCCTTCCTTTTTTCTTATGACAGTGGCAGAATGACAAGTCTATGACAGTTGTTTTAAGAGGACAGGTGTACTTTTCCAGGGAAAGGAAGGGTTAGGAAAAGTCTGCAGAAAGGGCTGTTTCTAGGGAGGGCCTGGATGGGAGGTCTTGCTGGAAAACCTTACAGAGCTTGTCAGAAGGAGGTGCTGTAAAATCTCTCTTCATCATGTGTTTGCTCAGGATGGGCCAGATTTGTAAAAGAAGCTGCTCTTTATTATTATAGTGTCTGCATATTCACTTTCATTTCGTGTATTATCTTGATTTTTCTTTTCTTTTCTTTTCCTACTGAATTTCTTTCTCAGCTTTTATTAAAGATTCTTCCTGTGCCTGCTCACTTCTAAATTTTTTTCTTCTCAGTTTATTTTTGGGGAAACCTAATGCTCCTGAGCACTGTTTTAACCACCAGTTTAGAGTTCCTGAGCATTGTGGCCCTTGATAAATCATTAGACATCAGAGACATTCCAGACTCGATGCCGGTATTTCCTCTTTGACTCTTTCTCATTCTTCCTAAGCCTGATGGAATCAGATGTTTGATGGAATCAGATGCCTGATTCCAGGCTACCTCCCTTCTAGAAACTTCATGAGTACCTCATTAAAGTCTTCCTTTTTTAAAAGAATACTTTCTCATTTTTAATATAAAAGTTATATGCTCATTTGAGTAAAGGTAAGAAATATATATAAGGAAAAAATTCTTACTGCCACCCCGTCATTATACAATGGGATAGATTGGCTCTTCCTAGAATAAGCAACAAATTCCTTCATTCTTGTATTAGTTTCCTATGTTGCTGCTGCAACACTGAACCCCAAATTCCATGGCTTAAAATAATACAGATTTATCACCTTACCACTCTGGAGGTTAGAAATCTGAACTGAGTTCCAAGGTTCTAAAATCAGGAAGGCAACCGGCTCTATTCCTTCTGTAGATTCCAGGAGACCTTTCCTTGACCTTCCCAACTGCTGGAATTCCTTGGAATGAATGAAGTGGTTGGCATTTTGTGGCCTGTGGTCCCTTCTTTCATCTTCAAAGTGCAGCATTGACCTCCAGGGTCGCATCTCCTATTTCTTGAATTTATCTGTCTCGCCTCCCTCTTGTGATTACACTGGGCCTTCCAGGATAAGGCAGGATAATCTTTCCCCATCAAGAACCTTCATCTTCATCTTCAAAGTCCGTTTTTCCATATGAGAAAGCAGATTCAAAGTCTCCAGGGATTACGATGTGGATTTTTTTTTTTGTGGGGGTCTGTTATTCTATCATACTTTTCCAATCTCAAGACACATTCCATTATTGGTTTGTCTCCATTTATGTACACTGCACATGGTTATTGTTATGAACTGATGAATAGTCAGGAGGTTTTTGTGGGAGGAGGGGAAAGTGAAAGCAGAAAGCAGCATGGAAGGCTCCAATCTTGCTGAAGAGTTGGATTTGATAAAGGTTGATGGCCAGAAATGGATGGAATCTTATAAGAAAGACTGTAGCTCTGTGAACATACTTGGATGCTTTGGGATCAAAGAAAAGCATGGCTCAGAGTTACCTGTTTTCGTCAAGAACTCAGCAGAGTCCTGATGTACCAGAAATGGAAACATCTGGAGGGAGAAAAGTGGCATGGACATGTTTATTTTTATAGTGGCAGAGGGAGACGCCATGCAAGGGAGAGCACTGTTGTATGAGACAAAGGACAGGTGAATACCATAGGTCAGCTGCAGACCATTATGGGTGCAGTGGTCTTCCACTCGGAGTCCCAGAAGATCCTCTTATGACACAATGGAGATGTTAAAGGCAGCATGTGTGTTTTGTGTGTGTGTGTGTGTGTGTGTGTGTGTATGCATGTGTGTGTGTGTGCTTATGTAATTCCACTTAGCAATATTATGTGAACATTTTCTTTCCATAGTAAGTACATTTCTTCTATGATATATAGGACTCCCCATATGGCATATCTGGGGACACAATATTTATCCAACCACTTCTCTTTCTTGCTGGTGGTTCCAGTTTTCCCCCCACTAATGTAAAGCATAGCATAATGGAGATTCTTAAGTTTCACATATCTATAATTATTTTCTTTGGAGAACTTACTGAAAGTGGAATTGCTGAATCTAAGCATATAGGAATCATTCTGAGGAGGGTAAGATGATATTGGTGTTTTCCTTCTAGTCAGTAAACTCCCCCAGCAGAAAACTAGGAAGAAATTGAGTTAGAGGTGAACAGGTTCTGGTGGAGCTGGGCTGGATCCCACTATTGCTGCCTCCCCTCCCTCTCTGCTGCCAGGGGCTCTGAGGAACCTCTAGGACTCAGAGGTGCACAGTTTGTAAACCACAGTGTGAGGTAACCTTGCATTCTTTTCCATTTGACTTGTTTGCTCTTAGTGGCTTTGATTGAACTGCTAGCAGTCTAGCTGAGTCCTTTGGAGATCACTATCACTGGGTCCCTGCCACACCTCCTTCCTAAGTGGTCAGTAGGTACTTGTTAATCTTAGGTAGCAGCCATTACACAACACTTCAGAAGCAGGAGGGATCCTGCAGGTAAGGACCACACCCAGTTGAGGGAGCTATCTGGGGAGTCTGGATGTAGCAGATGAATTTGGGGAATTCTTGGGACTTAGATCTTGGGGAACTACACAGTTTAATATATACATGGAATTTTAAATATACAGGTGATTTTGAAAATATATAACTCAACCTGCTCTTTTTGAAGATGAGAAAATGGGATCAAGAGAAGGTGAAAGGAGTCACCCAAGGTCAGACAGCAAACTCAGTGGCATAATAAATTATCACAAAAACTACACACAGATACTTGTTTGCTTTGACTATACTTGAACTTCCCCTGCCCCTTTCTTTAAAGGGAAAAGAACAGAGAAGAAGAAACTAGCATTCAAATAACGAATTATGTGCCAGACAATGATCTAGATGGCCATCCTCTTCTCCTCCCTCTCCTTCTTACTTTTCCTCCTCCTCTCCCTCCTCCTCCTCTTCTTTTTAAAACCCCTGTCTGGATGGAGCTGACCTTGCGCTGTCCTGTAAACAAGATCTTTGCTTCAGAATTTCAGTCCCGGATCACAGGCACTGAGCAATGAGTGACCAGTGGTGAACGACAATGCTGTGATTGGACTCCAAAGACCATCCTTTCTCAACTTGGTTCTGTTTCACTAACCTAGAAAGATAACTGGTGCCTGATGTCCAATTACAGAGGACTCTGGAAAGAAATATTAAGACCAGACAGAGTAAAGGATGATTAACAAGAATTAGAAGCTGTTAACATACAAGACTCTAAATAGGTTATAGATGCATCAATTGTTTTAAACAAAACAGGACACAAAACACTATCCAGAGTATGTCCCTGAAGTTCCTTGACACCAAAGTTGGTGTAAAAAGAAGAGATATAAAATACAAAGAGAAATCGTCTTCTTTAGGTCAGATTCCTCTGAGAAATATTTGTTGGTATCCAACATTCCAAAGTTTTTTTCTGACTGTTTATGAGAATGTGAGGTTAGGTTCAAATCTCTGGAGTCATTTGGAAGACTTGAGCACTGATACTGTGGGTACAGGATATAATCTTAGGAGGGGATGTAAGAAATGAGGATATGGGGCTGGGGTTGTGGCTCAGCGGTAGAGCGCTCGCCTCGCACGGGCGTGGCCCGGGTTCAATCCTCAGCATCACGTAAAAATAAAGGCATTGTGTACAACTAAGACAAATAAATAAATATTTTTTAAAAAATGAGGCCGGGCGTGGTGGTGCACGCCTGTAATCCCAGCACTTGGAAGGCTGAGGCAGGAGGATTATGAGTTCAAAGCCAGCCTTAGCAATGGCGAGGCACTTAGCAACTCAGTGAGACCCTGTCTCTAGTAAAAATACAAAAAAAGGGGCTGGGGATGTGGCCCAGGGGTCAAGTGCCTCTGGGTTTAATCCCTGATACCAAAAAAAAAAAAAAAAAAAAAAAAAAAAAAAAAAAGGATATGTGCATACTGTGCATACTTTCTTTGAGTTTGAACTCTAGCATTATTCTTTACCCACCCAAACCTAAAATAGGAGATGTTTCCCTGATTTTAGGGGGAAATTCTAGGCCTTGTCTACTAGATTAAACTTCTCTTGGAAGTTCTTAGCACACTGTAGATTGGGGCTGATAGGCAGTGGTAAAGAGGATGTTAGGAAAATTCTAGAGTTTACCCATGGGATTGACTTTCCTTGGAACAAATGTTCTCTGATTCACAAAGTCCACTCCAACACAGCTCAGGCGCCCGTGGTTTCTTGAGTGAAGCAGCCTTCTAAGTTTTCCTAAAGCTGAATACAGTTGAACCTCTGATCTGTTTCTCCACTCTTCCAACCAACAGATTCCAAAGCCATTTCCCTTTTCCTAACTTATAGAAGAGTAGATTTTCATTTCTAGAAAACATAAGCGGTCACTCCAGTTTGGTGTGCTCTTTATTGCCTACCAAACTCACACCTGCACCAAGACCTAGGCCCTGTAGCCTTCGTCCCGCTCTCCCTACCATCTTTCTGGGCTCAGTGCTCGCCATATTAGTTCCAACTTTCCTCTAGTTACCACTTAGGATCTTACCAGTGGCTATCTATGTTATTCTACTGTTTTTCTTGTGGGTTAATCTCATGAAGCCTAAAACTTATGCATTTATTGAGATTAGGGAAGGACTAGGGGGATGCATTTGACAAACATTTCAGTGCCATAAATCTGAGAGAATGGATACATGAGAGTAGGACTTTGAAGTCAGATTACTTGAGTTTGAATTCAGACTCTGCCTTGGTCAACTTACTTAACCCACCTGTGCTCTGATCTCCTCATCTCTAGACTGGGCATAATAATGGTACTTATCTCCCAGGGCACTAATTAAATTAGGTAATTCATTAAAGTGCCTGTCACATCATAAGTCTTACAAAATGTCAAATGCTATCATTATTCTCATGTGCCAGGTACTATAGTAGGTCATTTTCATTCATGACTTCATTTCATCATCAGAGTTTGGTTGGCAGGTATAGTAGACACAGTTGGCTCCCCACATACCAGCCAGCTATTGCTTTCTTCTTGGCAGAGGCCTGCTTTTGTTTAGGAGTTTGTCTTCCTTTCTATCACCCGATCCTTAGGAAAACTGTCCTCAGCCCATGGATAAGCACTGAAGTCGAAGCTACTCATGTAATGTATCACCAGTGATTGGCTCAGAAGAGGTCATGTGACATAATTCTGGCCAGTGAGGTATGAGAAGAAGTCTGGTGGGGTGGGAGTGGTGGGAGTGGACAGTGAGGAAAATTTCCTCACTGATGAAAAGGAGGCACACAGGATGGTCTTTGGTGTCGGGACATTTGCCTGGAGTTGTGACAGACAGAGAGAAGAGGCAAGAACCAAGCAAAGCAGAGGCAGGTTTGGCCGCGTGGCCCCCCTGTGCTCATACCTGTTCTGTGAGATAAGAGTTCCCATGGTTGTTAAAGCGCCTAAATCGTGCATGTGACTTTTAGCCATGGAAATTTATTTCCTAATTAATACAGTTAAATATTTCACTCCCTATGACCCAGCTGAGGACCTGAACCTCAAAGAGATTTTTATTATTTATTCCAAGTCAGTTAACAAGTGGTCAGGCAAAACAGAAGCTCATACATCTCCTGTGGTCCCCAGCCCCAAGGGCATGCTAAAATGAATACTTGTTGAATAACAGACAGCATCTCAGGGGCTCATGATGCTACATCAGGGTAGTCTATTAGTTCTGCTAGAGGATCACTGTAACACGACATGCTTCAGAAGTCTCCATGACTTTCCAACCAGGTGTCATGTGAGCCTCATGAGCTCTCCTAAAAGAAAAAAGAGTAATTATCTAAAGTGATTTTCATTTCTAGGACATACTTCAACATACTCAGATTACTGACACGTAATGCTTGCTCTTTATTTAAATAACAGACTTGGGTTTGGTAGTTAACACTTCTTAATGTCATCTTCTTTTAAAAAGACAAGATTCATGCTATAAACGCTTAGGAAATCTAGTTCTCCATTTCCTGCAGCAAGTTATGCTGAATTGATCTCAGCATTGATCTCCAGTCGGAGGGTCACTAACCTGGATATTTGGGTGAGGTCTATGAGAAGGTCAAATCTGGTAGGGGGCAGGTCTGAGTGGTTTTTTTCCCTGAGGAGACTGTGCCCTGGTTTAGTAGATGCCGCTTTGATTTTTGTCTGGGGAGGAAGTATTTAAAAGCACCTCTAATGCTATTGAAAAGCTAGGGTTGAGGCTCAACAAACAGTATCCCAAAGACATGTACTTGAGATCCTACCTCAGAATCCAAGTCTGTCTGACCTTCCCTCGTTTCTCCCTCTCCCAGTTCAAGAAGAGGCTTTCTGTAAGGTTTGTCCGTTCAAAGTCTGGACCCTTGAGGAGGAAAATAATTACCCGAGGTCCCTTTGAGAGCTTTTGTTAACTAAACTCATAGTCAGGAGGAAAGACTGAAGTCTGTCAATGCACCTGGACTGACTTTTGTCACACTTTTGATCCCTGGAATAGAGGACAAAAGCTCTCTGTTTAGTCCCATACTTCTGGTCCCACTTTTGTCCTCTATTTCAGTTCCATAGAGATCATTTAAGAATCATGTGTGTTTTGCCAGCTAAATGGACTTTGTCTTAGGCCACTGTATGTTCTCAAAACCCAAAGAACTCCCCTAAAAATCCATGGTGCCCCTCAAGATTATCTCCATTCCCCATTCTCCCCCCTCATCTATAGAAAAAGTGGTATACATTTCTGAATGATGCTGGGCTCGTGGGTGGTCATCCACTCCTGTAATTTTTCCTCCATGTGATGATTTCCCCCCTTTTCACATTAATAAACTATAGTATGCCTTTTCTCCTATTTAATCTCTGTGTGTTGTTTCTTCTAGCAAACCTTCAGAAAGCAAAGGGGGGAAATTTTCCTTTGATTCTACACTAACTGAAGGAAGAATACCTTAGAATGACATTGTGCATAATTACAGAGGCATAATTAGGTTTCTACCACACCCTGCCTCATGGAGTTCTTTTCTAGCCCAGCTCAATCCCCACTAAACGTGCACCTGGGCAGAATCTGAAGGGCAGTGAGTGACCTTGACTGAGATGGCCAAGTGAGAGAATAAAGAACTAATGACCTAAGATTGTAACTGGGTTAATGCTCCTCAGTATTACACCCACATGAGCCAAATGCATAGTTAAACCATCCTTATCTTTAGAAATGATCATAGGAGAGAAGCCAATAATAATAAGGATGACAGTTTACGCTTACTGAGCACTTATCCCATACTGAGCTCTGTTTCAAACTCTCTATGTGTATTACTATCTGAATTCTCACAATCTGTCTTAGCTGAAATGTCACAACTTGTGTTAATTAGCACAACACTTCCAACAATAATAATAGGGAAATAAAAATAATTTTCTTTTTACCCTTCTTAGCAGGGACTCCCTGTCATAAAAGACTACTTAATAAGAGAAAAACAAACAGAAGTTTATCAACATGTACACTTCCTACATACATGGGAGAACATCCAGAGAAAAAGTAAATCCTAAAGAAGTTCCTGAAGACAGTGTTTAAGGGTTAGGCCCATATTGTTTCTCAGCCTTTTGGCTAAGATCAACTGTACTATCTGTTCTTATTGGTTCAATATCTGATAGTCCTCTCTCTGAGGAGAATACATTGAATGAATTTTTGAAGCAGGGATATGGACTAGGGCTTGCTCCATCCACTCCATATATCGATCTGGTATTGCAGTACTTCTAGGAATGGTGTACCCTCTATGCCCTGCCCCCCTAAATATTTGGCTTAAATTCCATCATTTTCTAATGTGACACCACAGGAAGGTGTGGGATGGCCAGGAAAAGCACATTAATACAAGGCAAGATTTGTTGTAAAGATGTGAGTAGGTGCCTCCTCCATTAATTGAATCTTGAGTAATCTACTCATTCTTTTCTTCTTGGGAGACACCCCTTCAAATAGAGACTCCCTTCATAGATGTCAATTTCTCACACAAAATAATAACTTTCACAGCAACTCCTGTAATGGCAGTTTCTCAAGATGACCAGCTTCAAATAATCAAGATGCCCAAAAGGCATGTTTTGGGGTTGTGTGTTCTGGTCTCTTAAAGCCCTATTTGGGGTGGTGTGTTCTGTGTCTATTCAGATACTAGTATTGTAGATCACAAAACCGAGGCACAAAAGGATAAGTAACTTACTCAGGGTTTTACAGCCCGGAAGTTGCAAGCTCAGAGTTTAAATCCTGCTGTTCTAAGTCCAAAACATGACTTTAATCATTATTCCTTTGGGCCTTAATAGCCAAAGGAGTTTATGAGAACAAACAAATGGCTTGAAAACTGTTAGATAAATTTGGGCTGACAGGCCACACCCCCCAGGTGCCTTAGGGTGTCCAGCGAGCCTGAGCTTTAACTTCCCGGAAGTGCCCATCTCTTGCGAGAATCCACCTGTGGCGGGCTCTGAGTCCCCTCCCTTTCTGATCCTGAGAATACTTGCCTCTCACAGGAATTCACCCCAGGCTGGATTGCCCTTTCTGAGGCAATCCCGAGCCTACAAGTTTGGCTTCCGCCCCTCTGTAACTGGGAGTCACTACTTAAACCCCCACCAGGCTGGAACTCACCCCTTTTTTCCCTTCGCTGCCGCCTTCTCGCTGGCTTCCCTTTCCCCTTCTCCCTTCCCTTCCTCCTCCCCCTTCCCCTTCTTCCTTTCTCCCCTTCTCCCCTTTCCCCTTTTTCCTTTTTCTGTCCCCTTTTCTTCATCGTCCTGTCTTCGCCCTTCCCCTTCTCACCGGCCTCCCTTCCCTTCCCTTCCCTCCCCTTCCCTCCACGTGCCCCTTTAGTCCTGACCAGCAGCCAAGGCCAGTTGAATAAACCCTTTTGCTACATGGAAGTTTCTGGCATGGGTTTTTTTACCCTTCAAAAACAATAAACAGCCGGGCGCTGTGGCGCACGCCTGTAATCCCAGCACTTTGGGAGGTTGAGGCAGGAGGATCGCGAGTTCAAAGCCAGCCTCAGCAGTGGCAAGGCACTTAGCAACTCAGTGAGACCCTGTCTCTAAATAAAATACAAAAAAAGGTCTGGGGATGTGACCCAGTGGTCGAGTGCCCCTGAGTTCAATCCCCGGTACCAAAAAAAAAAAAAAAAAAAAAAAAAAAAAAAAAAAAACAATAAACAGATAGTGAAGAGCAAAACATTTTTACCAGCTGATCTCATTTCTCCACCTTATCTGTGCCCCAGAAGCAGTGGGGTGGAGTGGGCAGAGCCTGAAGGGGGAATATTTGGAGCCCACCCTGGCTTTGCCCTCACTAGTTCTTAAGGCCCACAGAGGATAAGCAATGTACTCCGTTCTTTTTGACATCTGGACTAAAATATATGACATACAAAATATGGAATACACACCAGTCACCAACTGATTCAGTTTCTTTGGGAGTGGGATCAGGAATCTGCATTTCTAACATGCCCTCTGGGCGATGCGGATGCAGGTGGTCTTTAAACATACTTGGGAACCAGCTCATCTTTGGGTCTCCTTTCTGTTCAGTGTCTGATGACATCAGGCTGCTTGCCTTTGTGTGGTGTCTCTCCTTCACTTTGTCTGCAGAGAGGCAGAGGGGATGGGGGGAGAGATGTGAAGTCAGGCTTTGGGTGACAATGGGCCACTCACCACTGGTGGCCTCCGACTATGATTGCTCATGTAATGCAGGATCAGAAGAGACCAAACATGGGGGCTGGAATGGGGCAACTGCTCAGGTGGTGTTGGTGCTATCTCCTGGTCATAAGGGCCTGCCCTGCTCCATTGCTGTGTTTGAGTTGCAGAGAGAAGTTGGACTTGAGTTCCCCAGCATTCTTGGGGAAGGGAACTTAGAACTATCTCCCATTCTCTTCATTTTAGCATCCCTCTCCCTTTAAAGAAACGTTTGTCCAGCTCCCCTAATTCAGGTGTAGCACAGACAACCCCTAACATCCTTTCTTTACACCTGTGCAGCCTCGGTGCCTCAGGTAGTCACTACCAAATGTTTAAAGATGGCTGATAAGATGCCTGTAGTCCCCTTGCAAGCAACCTTTTAAAACTTTATTTTTTTTGTTTTTTTTAAAACCTGCTTCTCTTTGAGAGCCAACACGATCAGCATCTGTTCTAATTTGAGGGTCACAGCCAAGAGTTGAAGAGTGAAAAAGGATTTCATTGGTAGCCACCAAAGTGTAGAATCCATAGTGCTAAAGAATAATTTTAAAATGAGAGAGATAAAATCACAGGTCTTCAGAGATTCAGAGCATGCTAACCCCAAAATATGGCACCTTGGCATTTTATGGAAACAGCCGAAGCTGGAAGATCATGTTTGCTTTCCTCTTGCCCTCCTCCCCTGGAGCAGGTCACAACACCCAGGACCTTCTCCCCCACAGTGGGTCACCCGCCCTCCCTCCAGAGGTGCCCCCCCAACCCAGAGGAAAGGCATACCCTCATCTCTGAAGACAGAGGACACATAGGAGAACCAGAACCAACAGGCCTTGCTACATACCCGGCTTATTGCCATCATATCACGGCCCCCTCTTCCAAGGCGAGGAATCATCTCAGCAGAGCTCTTTTATCTGCCTTGAGTGGTTAAAGTTCTCAAGAAAGAAACCTTCACTCTGTCATGTTTTTAAGAAGTTAATTTTGACCTTTCTTTGAGCAAGAGGAAGATAAAAGGAGATAATAGTGTGGTTCTTAGAGAGTGACTCAAAAGTTCTGATAAAAGCAGTCAAGCTGGGTAGTCTCTGTTCCAGGACCCCAGTCCTTAGGCAACTGTCTTTGCTGGAAGGAACTGAGAAGAAGTGTAGTGTCTCATTAGGTATAGGAAAGTTGGAAAAGGTGGCATCTCCCAGTTGGGCTTCAGGAAGGTGCTAACCCACCTTCAACTTTGAGAAACCCTTCAAGAATAAACATGTTGCCTGCCCAGGTCATGTCAACAGCCTCTGGGCCTGAAGAGAGGCTGACCTGTGTCCCTATGTCTTCTAGGACACATTATCTTAAACGTCAGGACTGTTTCCTGGAAAAACTTCCCTGATAGTAAGGAAGGAAACTTAGAGGTAATAACCTGAGGAGAAAAGTTCTGAAATGCTTAAACCGTATGATCATATGAGAAGGAAAACACGACTTCACAGAAAGTGCCCCAGTGCTAAGCCCTGAACCCTCCTTTGGCGGAGGATGAGGAAACTTTTAAAAATAACTGCTTCTCAGAATGGCAGAGACTGGGAAGCTCATGTGTTTGCCCCAATGAGTGTAGGGGAAGGAAAAGAAATCAGTGTTTTTTTC
This sequence comes from Tamias sibiricus, assembly GCA_025594165.1. NCBI lineage: Eukaryota > Metazoa > Chordata > Mammalia > Rodentia > Sciuridae > Tamias > Tamias sibiricus. Next base: position 93,726,871 of record CM046659.1, read on the forward strand.
ACCCATTGCAAGATTCATGGCTGGAGCCCCTGTAGCAAAAGATAGATCAACAAGAGAAAATCACACACACTTATTTAATACAGGTTTTATGTGTCACAGGAATCTTAAAAGTGATGACCCAAAGAGGCAGAGAGAACAGTATTCTTACATTTAGGTGTGATGAAGAGTGGGCTGTTGTGTAGAAGTACAATTACATGAAAAGGAAAATGACCTCATGGTAATGACCTGAGTGAGGGGGGTACTTAAGCAAGGCCTATTCCTTCAGATGCTTCTTGGCACCTCTCTGTCTTGGCTCCTTTCCTCTCTGGAGTGAGTCTTCTGACCCACTTCAGTGGAAGGTCAGCTAGAATTTCTGGCCTGCTTCTGGGAGAAGGGAGGAAGAAGGTGAGAATAGCAATGCCAGGGTGCTATGTTTGGGGTTCGCCTGTCCTGAACCCCATCCATGAGACATATGTGCAGTATACTGGCAACGTAGCCCAATTAATTAAATATGGATATAAAGATGTGGAGTCAAGAAAAGTCAACATGAGTTCTCTCCAGGGAAGGTGCTTTATTAGTCACTGGCAAGTAGCAGCCAGTGATAAGAAGGTGTGAAAAAGTCATTTAATAAAGAAAGGGCTCCCTGTTGGTGCAGTGAATTTCAATTGACTGGTTAATTAATACTTGATAAAGGTTTCTGGAAGGCACACAAGTTACTTTCCCCTTTTCCTTAATGCTGCCAGTCTTTGTTCTTTGTAACCACAGGGTGACCTTCCCATGACCTCCAAAAAGCCCAAGTTTTTCCTCTGAAGATGAAGGACTATGGGGAAAGTCACAGAGGAGGAATGGGTGGAGAAATATCTTACTCCTAAAATGGCTGTTAAAACTCTAAACAAATGAAAAGCTAAGGTAGGTGGAGAGAAAAAGTGAAGTGTGAGACCACCTGGAGTTTCTGCAGGTCACTGGGAGGTGGGAGGCAGAACTCTGTTTCTGTATTGATCTGCCCACCTGATTGATGCCTGTTCAAGTCTTTACAATCTCACTTTCCTCACATGCTCCTGATAATACCCTGCATCTCCAGAAATCTTACTTTAAAATTACTATTGCTTTCAGAAATTAGTTTGAGTCAGAGAAACTGGGGATCAGCCAAGGTAGAATAAGGCATAATTTTTGTTTAATTTATGCATGTCACTGCATAATTGTTTTTAAGATAGTTTAAAATATTTTCCAAAGAATATTTTTTATGTGTGATATTAACAAACAATATGAAGAGTTTATGGTCAAATAAGTTTAAAGAATGCAGAGTTAGTATAGATTATATAGATTTCTTTGGGGTGGGATTGTTCAGAGTTTTTAATAAACTAATGTACATTACATATCAAGATGGGCTACATGGGAGTTCCCAAACTTATTTTCAGAGTATCATGACACAATAGTAACTTAAGGAGCATACTTGAAAAGATGCCATTTATTTCAAAACCAGTTGATTTCACTATTTGAAGGCTTCTTCCACAGCTTGTACCAGAAACACCCCACAGAGAAACATGATGGAGCAGCTGAAGGACATGAGTCAGAAGATCTGGGTTCTAATGCCACGTTTTTACTAGCAGCAGCAATTAATAACTCATTACGTAGCCTCAACTTTATCATCTGTTCCTTTGCTTGCAGAACAATAGTTGGGATTATTAAATGAGAAATTTGAAATGGCACACGTGTAAGTTAATGGTTGTTATGATAACATGTATCACAACCAAGACAGAAATTCCATATCTTATTTGTTTGAATAATGATTCATGGCAGAGCTGTCCCTCTTTGTACTTTATTTACTCTTTTTCAAATCAACAAACTTGCTTATTTTGGACAAGGCACTGCTTGAGTTGATTCTAGAAGAACTGTGCTGAGATTCATAGCAATCATCTTGAAAGATTTAAATCCCCCAGTTTGTTTGGGGTGGCATTTTTTATGGATATTGAGTAAATGCATAACTTACTTTGTCTGAACAAGCTCAGTGTGATAGTCCTTTTAACTTATTATTTGGGGTCATTAATGAATTTGTTTCCTGTTAAATGAAAATGTAGTTTTAGGGGCAGAGTTTGTTGCAAGGCACTTCTGCTAATCATTTCCATGAACCCAATACTCTTTCTATAAGACCTGGTTTTTATAATGACTTTCTCAAAGATAAAGAAAGGTCAGCCTTAGTTTCAGTCATTTTAGAATAACTGCACATTTTCAGACTGGGATCATCTACCTTTGCTTGTCTAAGGATGTTATTAAAGCTGTGCTAGAGAAGGATATGTTTTCTGAGATGATTAAGTTTTGTAGTTGTTGAGGCACATCTTGAAAGGGGTGGATCAAAGCCAACAAACCAAGCTGAGGTCAAGGGCATAGCATACTGGCGAACCAGAGAAAAAGTGGTTTGTAGTACAACTTGAATAATAATACCACCCATAGCAATTACTATGTGCCAGACACTGTTCTGTGCACTTGACATAAATTAACTCCTTTAAATCTCAAAATAGCCCTGTAGGTGTGTACCATTATTATCCTGAATCTACATGCAAGGGAAGTGGCAAGTTTACATTGCTTACTCCAGGGTTTTGGCTTCAGGGATGGTAAATGAGATCCTAGTAGATGGACATATCAGGCAGCTTATCTGTACCAACAGGGCTCTGGGGGGATCCTCCTGGCCATGGCTGATTGCATTCCCAGTGGACACCCTATTCAAAGGTTGCCCGTTCATTGGCAAATCAGATTCTTCAAAAATTTTAACTGGGAATCACAGAGATAAAGGTCTCTAGAAAAGCTGTAGGGGCAAGGCAGCCATTTTAGGTCACGCACAAGTAGATGAGAAAACAGTGAGAGCTGTTCTGCTGAGAGGGCAGAGAAAAGTAGGCCGAGCGAGCCTAAGAAACAGAAGGATAAGCAAACTTGTTGATTTGAAAAAGAGTAAATAAAGTACAAAGAGGGACAGCTCTGCCATGAATTTTTCAAACAAATGAGGTATGGAATCTCTGTCGTGGTTGTGATACATGTGATACTCCAGCTCTGGGGTCTGACAAGCCTGGTTAGATATGGACTCTGTTGTTTGTGAACTTGGATAAAGCTCCTGACTTCTTCAGAACTCAATTTCCTCACCTTTAAGGTAGGAATAGTGATATCTCTATCAGGACCTACTCAGCACAGCACCCGGCATGTGACAACTACCACTCAAAACAGCATTTGTTATCATTACTAGTCATATTTGTGCAGGCTTCTCAGTTCTCCTAAGTCTTGGCTTTACTTACACACTTTTCTAAAAGGCACCATTGCCTCTGCACCCCCATAGTGACACTCCTTTCACCTGAGGGAGTTTTGATGGGAATGTGTGACACCCCCCCCCCCCTTGTAAGATCAGCTCTTTAGAGGATGATGTGAGTCATGTGTAGGATTTTCTCTTCATGGAATCCCAACAATGGAAAGATAATATAAATAATGCATCCTGCCACCATTCTGTTTTCTTTTTTCTTTCTCAGTTATGGTAATCCAGCATCAATGGTTTATTGTGTGCAGTATCATAGTACTGTACTGGGCTGTGTATGTGTGTAGTATGTATGTGTGCATATGTGTGTATGCACATGTGTGCTGTATATGTTTGTGTGCATATGTGTATGTGCATGCTTGTGCAGTGTGCTTGTGCGAGAGAGAAAGAGAGAGAGAGAAACCCTGGTGAAAGGAGTGTGGATGAATTATAGGAAAGCACAAAAGTAGTATTTTAAACTTGAAATAATTGAAAAACAATATGATATATGTCAAGTGTGCCATAGTTTTTTATAGGCCAATGATTCCTAAGTGAAGTTTTGTGGAAACATTAAAAAGCAACAATAGCAACAATAGCAGAAGGCCTTCTCCCAAAATTTCAAATTAGACAGCCTGAGGAAGGTGGTGGCAAATATTTAAAAGCTCCTCAGAGAGTTTTGTTTTGGAGTCAGATGTCAGAACCAGCACCAGAGATCACGCATGCAGTTAGGGTTTCTGGAGCTCAGGGCTTGTCAAGTACGTCTTGATAAAAGGTTGCCAGCAGAACTGGACCTCAGAAGTTGCAAGACAGAGAGTGTGGAGCATTCCAGGTAGGGACTGGGGAGAGCAGAGGCAGGGTATTTAGGTTCTCCATAACATCAGGTAGGGGTGGAGATGAAATGAGGCCTGTGAAACAGGAGCAGCAGGTCCGAAAGGGAGGGCCACTGGGGCTGAGTCGTGCTTCAATTGAGCTTTTGTGTTTGCAGATTCAGCCTCATCTTGGCCTATTTTTATAGCAGTCTTTTGGAGGTGAGCGGAGTAGTGTTCCTTTGTCCCTTGTTGCAAAGCTAGGTAGCCTGTAGTTAGCCCTGAGAATATCTCATTTCTATTCCTGGTCTCTACTGTTGTGCCATAAAGGAAAACCAACTCCAAGTGAGAAGACAGCATAAGCTGATGCCCCATTTTTTTTTGGGGGGGGGGTGGGGGTAAGTTCTGGATCAGCTCCTCCAGTCAACACCTGGAAAAGCTGGTTCAGTCTGGCTGGAGCCAGTCTCAGGCTCAGTGACTGGCCTCCAGGAAGTTGGCAGTTCAGTGGATTCACAACTTAGTTTTGTGGTACTGACACCCTCTTTACAAGAAAGGTTTACTGAGGACAGAGGAGTCTTAGCTGAGGAAGGCTTCCGGGAAACTATAAAGACTTGAACAGAAAAACTTGCTAGGGCTTGCTATACGTAACTCCATGCTGAACCCGCAGCCTGTGCTTTGATCTGATGTGGAGTCTGTCTTTTCTAAAACACTCACCCCAACCTGCAGGGTCCAGCTTCCCACAGCTTTGCCTCCCTGAGATTGGTCCTTCTCTGTCAGCCCAAAGTTTGGACCTAGCTCATTGACTTTTCCCTTGTCAGCTCTCCTCTATCCTATGTCCTTTGAGATCAAGCACCAGCATTTGACAAACTGAATCTATTTAGAGTGAATATTCTAGCCAATATAATAAAAGCTATGGAACATTCTATAGTTCTTATACTCTGACTATTCCCAGAAACAAAATGTTTAGGGCCTGGGGACCTATATTGTTAACAGCTATCATTGAATCCTCTTATGTGCACTGCCCTTCACAGCTATCTAAACATGGAGCTTCTAGAGAAATCGTGCCTTAGTGGACTGTGGTGCAGAGATTGTAAGAAGAAATGTTCTTTGTGTAGAAAGGCCTTTCTAGGCCTACTGTCCTTGGGTCACACTCTGTGCTAGGCTGTTGCAATCAAGAAGGGTAATGCATAATAGTTGTTAGCACAGAAAGATTCAGACTCAAACATTCCCAACCTCCAATGTTGGGGTATGAGTTGCCTTATTTTTATAACCCCTCCCCTCCCCTTACACAGAAGTGTAACAGTATTCCCATAACCTAGAACCTCAGTGAGCCATACCATCTTATCAGAAGTGAAGGCAAGAAAATGAGCTGTCTCTCCCTCCTCTCCACACACTGATCCGCTGACATTACCAGGGAGCCCTGGGATGTGTGTGTATGTGGGTGACTCATGGGGAAGAACAGGCCCTTCTGGGGAGTGTCACCTTCTCAAGAAGCATGAAATAGGCCCCAAATTAGACTTTCAGGACTTTTACTAGGCCTTCTTATGAGTAAACCGTGTCACTGAATGTGTGAGTCCACGTGAGCAGAGCAAGTCAGACTTCTCCAGAAGTTTCTGTGGTAACTGCTAGGGATTTTAGCTCCCCCAGACCCGGGATCAGCCCTCGCCGGCCAGCGGAGAAGGCTGGGGGAGCACGCCCCAGCGGTGAGGCTGAGTCGGGAGGAGGCGGGCAGAAGTAGGAATCGGCTGGTGGCCCACACTCAGCCCTCATGGCGGAGGACAGAGACACCAGGGAGACCAGTCAAGCAGGAACTTGTTTATTGAGGAAGTCACACAGCATATATAGGGTGATTCAGCCAATCAGCTTTAAGATCAGCAAGCCATGGGCGGGGACATGAGCTGATCATGTCCGTGGGACTGGCGTGAGCCAATCAGGGTGTTACACTCTAGGCCTGGCCAAGTTCCCTCAACAGCAAGTGAGGCATTGTGCTGAGGTGTCCTTTTTTCCCCCCACAGGTAACTGTTTAGAAGTACGGTGGAATCTACAAAGAGCAACAGTGGTGTCCCATGACGCCATGCTGAGTAGTCAAGACTCTCACCATGCTGCTTAATGGGCTGTTCCTGTGTAGGAGCTAGCACAGATGAGGACCTCGGTCAGGGGAATCCACCAGGTGCCACAAATACATCTGTCCCCTCCAGTGCCATGAAAGAAAAGGTTTTGATCATTTGATTCTCAGTGCCTGCCAGTAACAGTTACTCAATAATCAGGTGTTGAATGAATGAACTGATTGCTTTGTATGGGCTCAATATGGTGCTAGCCTAGAGGAATGACTTGACAATGTCATGGGTGCTGTCCTTGAAGTGTTTTCAGCTTCCTGGATAAGGCAAACAAGTGGGGAAAAATAATGTCCTAGGGGAGCTTTGAGGAGGGAACTAATTGTGTCAGGGGATTACAGTGGATCAGGGTTTTGTGGAGGCAAGCTTGATGGGGGTATGTGAAAGATTAAGAAACATTAACCCTTCAGAAAGAGTTAGAAAGATTTCATGTTTTACCAAAGGAGTGGGAGACAAGCTTGGATCTTGAAGGATGTGAAAGGCATAGTGAGAGCAGAGGAGAATACTATGAGCACTGGCACTTCTGGGGAACCTACTGAATAAAGGGAGTGTCAGGGAAATCTCTGTGAGGGGACGTTAGAGATCATGTGTAGCAGGATGTCTCAATGGGACCAGTCCTATCTCCATGTTGACTGAGGCACCAGTGATGGTTATTTACCAAAAGGAATGTCAGGCAGAACCCTCACCTCCATACCCTCTGCAGATTTACAGAAGAAACAGCTCAAGGACCTCTTTATGTCCAGTAGATACTTCAGACCCTTAGACACTTCAGACAAATCTATGACTTTTCAGGGCAAGGCTACCGTAAATGTCTCTCCATTTCCTGTGGACAAGATGAAGGACCTCATTAGGGAGATGAGGTAGAGGATATTGGGACAGAAAAGGTCCTGTCTTGGGAGGAGAGGAGAAACTCCATAGAAAAGGGCCAGAGGTGGATTGCTTAATGCCTAGGGGATGAAGGAGTTGCAAGAGGCCACCAAGAAGAGTCATGTATTCACCAGGTCAACAGGACTGCAGGAGAGATGATCTACCAGGTGACCACACAAAGAATCACAACCATGCTATGTGGCATCCTATATGGGATAGAGTTTGTAGGGAGCCGGAGCCCATAGGCAATATCTCCTTGTAGACAACTAAAGACAAATGACTCCTGTTTTCGTTTTTCTTTTTAAATCTCCATAGAAAACTCACAATAGTTTTTAAAAATATCTTAACAAATGAGGTTACAACCTTGCCTTAGAACTGAAGATTCTCAGTTCCCAGCTGATAGAAGATAGGTACATAAGGTCCTCTGAGATTTCTCAGAGGGAGATGTGGTGGAATGGCCCATTCTATTCATTCTGTCCTTATTAAGGTGGTTTCTTCTATCCTGTAGGTATTGGAAGTCTAAATTATACATTTTGTCAACTCCTTGGCAGCTAGGCTTCCTGAGGTGATTTGGATTTGACCAACCATGGACGTTCATGTAAGATTTGGAAGACAGAAATGGGCTGGAGGCCACATTCCATGGACAGCAGGCATGTGGAGCCTTCTGGCTGTTCTGAGGCAGCACTATTGAAAGTTGCAGTGACTGTTGCTTTGAATGGGTGTTGAGAGGCAGAGTGTGGGGCATTCACTCATACCACTGCAGGTGGGGTTGACCTGGAGCTGGAAGCTGTAAAAGGTTCCCGGTCTCAGCAGCTTCCTGGTTGCTGCAGTAGTGGTGTGGTTCTGGATTCTGTAGTATGCTTCCGGAGTCTTTCCCAACAGCTCAACTAACAAGAAATTCTATAAGCTGTTTAATGTCCTGAAATAAAATCTTGCCTTACCTAAATTAGTTAGAAAAGATTCTGTTCTCTACTACTGAACCCTGAAGACAGAGAACAAAATCAGAATGAGTGTGTCTAAGAAGCTAAACACAGGGAGGGATAAGCTATGGAGAACTGGTGGGTGACATTCATGTGTTGATCCACTTATCCTTTTATTTCATACTTGTTGAGGTTTCATGTGCTTGACTCTGAGAGCAGGTAGTGATTTATCAGGGGAATAGACCACAGGGATCCTGTCCTCATGGTGTTCAAAGTCTCAAGGGTTATTCCTCTTCTCCTCCCCCATTTCTCTCTCTCTCTCTCTGTCTGGCAAAGAAATCTGGCTTATACTTCTTTTCATTTAGTAATCAAAGTTGAATGGCTTGCTAAGAGGGTGCAGAGTTTTGGTTTATAAAGAGCTAAAAGATCAAGGTGCAAAGATTTACCCTCAATCCAGACCTGTCATAAACACTAGTTATACTCAGCCAGTTATACTAATAATTAATTAACAAATTGAATCTACAATTAATATGTTATCTTAAGAGCTATGTTTACTCTTCACACACCTAGAACAAGTTTCTATGATCTATTAGCACAGTGTATTCCCCTGTTAATTATTTTACTCCAGAATGATGTGTGTGTTCAGTAGCCATGTCGATGTGCTGCTCATGCCTTCCTTTAAGACAGAACTTGCCACGTTGTGTGCTGTCTGCAATGGATTCTTTTGGGAACCACCTCAGTGTTTGAACTGAAGCCATGCATTGCCCAGCTAGCTCTAGCCAATGACTGATCTCAGCAGCATCCAGGGCTAGTTGTTTCTCCTCTCTGAGCAGTCTTTGCAACTGCACTTCCTACCCAATCTTTCTTTCTTTCCTGTATTTTTCAGTGTCAGACCTCCATCATGGTTCGAAGGCCTTCCCTACCTGCTGCTACTTTCTTTCCTCTTTATCTTTCACAGACCTTACCTCTTATAACTCTCCTGCACTTCTATCTCCCTGTTGGAGTCACTTTCCAGAGGACCCAAGGGGCCCATTGTACAAAAAGTACCTTTTCTTTTGGGAGGTTAAAAGCTCACTTAAAAGCTTTCCTTCTGGCCTTTGTCTTTTTCTTTTTCTGGATCAAACTGCCCATATTTGAGCTTCTGGGTTTTCTTATCTAGTCTTATCCTAATCCCAGCAATACAAGAAGTTATGAGGAACCCATGGAAGCAATGATGTAAAACAAATAAAATAGGGAAGATACTGAGTAATTTGCATTTGGCTCAAACATACCCCTGACCCTGACAGTCCTTGGCTGCCTTTCATGGAGCTGATCTTCCAGTGTGATGAGAAGACAGTACTTAGTGGGCACAGGTGTGCAGCCTCACCTCCAGCATATGCCATTGTAATTGCTTGCAAGGAGAATGAAAATAAATGATCAAGTGGAAATGCCCTTCCAAACACCTGTCTCCTTAATGAGCTATTTATTCTTCAAGAACCAACCCATCTGCCTCCTTTGTAGACTTTTTCTTTGCTTTTTCAGGGAGCACCTGGCCATCCTTGGGTGCTCCTGCGGTGATGTGGACTGCAGATAATCATTTGAACACATGGCTCCTCCTCAGCTGGTCTCTGAATTCTAAAGGTGAGGTGGTGTCTGTCACAGACATTTGAATATCCTCCTTAGAGGTGTAAGCCCAACAATTATCAGGAGTCCGATATGTGCTGTGTGAGTAAGATAAATGTGCATCCCTGTCTAGCAATAAGGCAGTGGATGAGACACTTCTGAAGAAGCTCTTTGGCCTGCAATTCCAGTTCCAGTCTCAGCACAGCACACTCCTGTGCCTCTGGCTGGTTTAGTGAATACTGGCCTTTATTCATGGCCTGGCCAGGAATGAAGAGCAAAAGAGAAGAGTCCAGTCATGGCTCCTTATGGCCCTCAATTTTCTTATCTATGAAACAGGACATCTGGTGAGATAATCTATAAAAATCTGCTCTACGACTCCAGACTTCTGTGTCTGGGGACATATGCCAGGAGGTCTGTGGGCCCACCTGCTTCCATGGTGGACTCAGCCGACCTGGAGAAGGCCCCTCCCTCCTGGTTGCATAAATATTCTCCCATAACGACTTGCTCACTTCAGGGGAAGTGGAGGCTCCTTTGCCTACAGTAAAATGGAGGTAACATTTGTGCTCAAATTTGAAGGATAATAAAGAGGAGGGACCAACACTTATTGGCACCAACTATGCTTGCTGCTTTTATAATTTATCTCTATGCCTCTGTGAGGTGGATACTGTGATCTCTAATTTTAAAGATGGGGAAAATGAGTCTTAGTGATTAAAAATTTTGCCATAGGTCATGTGGCTCATGCATTAGTGGATGTGGGATTTAAAGCCAGTGTCCAGACTCCTGATCTGGTCCTCCTACTGCTATGATTCCAGGGAGCAGGAATGAAGATACAGAGCTGGAGAAGCATGGGGAATATTTGGGAATTAGGAAAAGTCCAGGTGGAGGGTAGGAAGCAGAGGGGGTTGAAAGGGGAATAGTAGTGTAATGATGCTTGGCATGCAATTGGCTTGAGCATTGGCCAGTTGTAGGCTGCCTGGTACCGTAAACCGGGATAAAAACTCTCGGAGGCAGAGTTAAGCTTTTACTACTTTTACTTCTACTTTCTTAGAGCTTAGAGAGGGAAAGAAAGATTTTTAGAGAGAAAGATTAAAGCAAGCTTTTCTTCTTGTCTTCTTAGCTTAGAGTCTTAGCTTAGAGTAGCTTAGAGTAAAGAAAGATAGAGCTTAGCTTAGAGAAAGATTAGAGCTTCTTTCTTCTCTCTTCTTTCTTCCTTCTTCTGTCTTCTGTCTTCCTCAGGAGTCTCGGCCTAACTCTGACCAGTCATTACTTCTTCTATCTGGTTTCTCTTCTGTAACCGCTCTGCCTACGTTCTGACCGCTGATTCTTCTGACCGACCGAGTGACTGCCCGGCTGACTGAATTCTCCGTTCTCCTAACTCGGACCGCTTTCACCCGGTTATATACCTTCAGCTTTTCGGGTGCCTACAGGTGCGTCACATACATATCAGGTGGAACTTATGGCTTCCAGCTAGCTGCAACAGCCCTTCCTAATTAGGGCTCCTTCAGCCAGTGACACTGGACTTAATATTAAGTTGCATGCACTGGAGAATGACAGCCAGTTTTGAGAATGGACAAAATACCCAGATGCATTATGAAGGGTAATCTGGCTTTGGGATGGAGAGAGCAGAGTGACTTCCAGGGAAGCTGATGAAGTAGCGCTCTTTCCCAGTAGTCATTCAACACTGCCTCTCTGCCAACCACCGTGGGCCATGCTGTGAAAGACACAATGATGGAATAGGCATGAGCTCCGCCCTCAGGGAATTTATTACCTCCTAGGAGAGATAACTAATCTGGATAATATTAGGACACATGATCCTGCAGGGGTAGGTTCTAAGGAAGTACAGCTAAGTCCCCTGCTTTTGTAGAATTCTCCATAGAGTGAAACCCACTTGCTTTAAAGGGGTTAAAGAGTGAGCTTCTGTGGGTTAAAAGTTGAGTTTCCTTTCTTTCTGTTTACTTGGATGTCTGAATTTTCACCTCTCCACATAAAAACTCAGCAAGATTACTGCCTTTCTTTATCTCCCTTGACCTTACTTCTCTACTTTGCTTCCTAAGCACGAGACAAGGGATCACAAACTGCTGCAAGGCTTATAGCTGCCCAGGCCAGTTTTGGACTGCAGTGCAGAGTGGTGGCTGGTAGAGCTTGCTTTGCTCCTACATCCACCTGGAATTAAGTATCCTTTTTATTGGTCCCTTCCTTTTCTTCTTCATGAGGCCAGGACTTCTAAAATCTCCAGGGGTAATTTGCTACGGTCCTCAAGTCCCTTTGCTTCCAGAGATGCAGAGGGGCTCTTATTTCTGTTTTGTCTTTGGCATATCTACTGTTTGTTTCCTTGACAGTAGTGTTACTTCACAGGTGAGATGCACATTACAGATCGCCCCACTTTCAGTCACCCACTGAGTGCTTATGCATCAGTTCTTGGCTGTTTTAAGAGTTTCAAAAGGGAAATCCCTAGCTTTTAAATAGACTTTTTTAAAAGTAGGCACATAGGTAATAGAAGAACTGACACATTTTATTTTTCTACTTTTTCCTTTCTCATTCCTCTTCTTGTTTTTTTTCTTTGCTTCTTCTCATTTTGCATGTTTCAACCTCTTCTTTGTGCCCAAGGCCATGTTATAATTATGAGAGAGAGGGAGCAGAAGGCAGAGTTATTTACTTATTCATCAAAGTTGTATCAAATGCTCTATGCCAGGCATGTCCCAGAGAGCTTCCTCTTTCAGATTTTTCTGAGCAGTTTTATAAGGGGTCTCTTTTCTCCTTCCTTCTCTTGCACCCCTTTTGGATCCTCATCTTATTGTCACTGGTTAGTTTGTGCCCATGCCATTAATCCTGCGTGGCTGAAAGCCATTCTTCCAGTTGGTTTTAGAAGTCTCCCTCTCCTCCCAACTGCCACCTACATCCCACACAGCAGCTGTGAGGGAGAAAACCCCATGGAGAAGGAACTCTGAGACCAAGCGGAGCTCCACACTAAAAATAAACAGCAGATCTCTGCAAGGCTCCATGCCCTGCTCTTGCCCTTGTCTTCAACTTTTCCTTGTTGAAAACTGTGCAGGGTCCCCAGGGAAGCTTTGTGCTAACACAGATATGACCATTCTCAGCATTACTACCTGGGGGAGTGCCACTAAATATTCACAAGGTCCACACAGTACATGGCACTATGACAGACTTGGTTACATGTGGAGACCAAGCATCTCAAAATCCTTGAAATCACAGTGTAATAAAGGAAATGTGGAGAAAAAGCCTCTGGAATTCAAAAGAGCCAGGCTCTGCCATTTGCCTTAGTCTCTTCATGTTTTGAGAGAGGGTTGAAAAATGAGTTTGTACTTCTAGTTTGGGATGGAAGCTGTAATTATAACCTCATTGTTTCCTTTCTTTTTACTTTATTTATTTATTTTTTTGTATGTGTGTACTGTGATTGAAGCCAGGTTTGTTTTACCATTAAGCTACATCCCCAGTCCTTTTTACTTTTATTTATTTTTAAATTTTGAAACAGGGCTTTGCTAAGTTGCTGAGGCTGGCCTCAAACTTGTGATCTTTCTGCCTCAGCCTCCAATTCTCTGGGATTGCAGGTGTGCAGCACCACGCCCAGTGTTCATTTCTTCCTTTCTAACATTCTCCAATCACTGCTTTCCCCCCTTTATTTAACCATTTCCTCTCTCCTCTTACTCTTCTTTTTTCTCTTATCTGCTCTTTGCTTCCTCATCCCTCTCCTTCTCTCTGTCCTCCCCGTCAGCCCAGCTTGCCATCCACTCTGTTGACTTAGTTCACAGGTAACAGCTTCTGGAAGAGAGCCCTAAACTCAGCTGCTATGCCAAGCTCCCAGTAGACTGAGGGGAAGAAAACTGTTCCTTTGCTTTATTGATGAACCCCTGGCAAAACCCCATCCCTTTCTTCTTACCAGTCCATGAACAAGTAGCTATTAGGGCTGAGTCCCCAAACTGCCTGTTTTTCTCTTAGCTACAGACTCTAAAAGGGGTTTTGTGGAAATAAGTGAAAGCAGAAACAAGTAAAGTGTTGCCAGATCCTGCTGTTCTCTTTACCCCTCTCCTTGTCATATCGTTTACCTGGGCTGTTTGTTACAAATTCTACCCAACAGAATAAACAGTAATAAGCTTATAATGAACGAAGGCCATCAATTATGCTTTTAATTGATTCGAGCATTATGCCAAAGACCACATTAAATTGTGAGTTCTTTGAGGGCACCTGTTACCAGTATGGCATGTAAAACAGTAGATGTTTTGTTTTGAAAGGGTCAACGATGTATAAAGTTATACCTATTGTAACTTTTTCAGAGGCAGAGAGTATTTATAGTGATTGTATTTTGGGAAAAAAAAAGTTGGAGACAGGGTTTGACAAGTATATTTTTTTTTCTGATTTTGGAACTTATCTGAAACTAGAGAAGCATGAAAATGAAATTTGTTACACATCTGAGTCACTGTTATTGAAAGAATAAATATATAAATGAGAAAATTGCACATGCTATGCCATGCTCATGGCTTACGAAATCAGAAACTACAATATGCAAAGGCTTCAAAAGTGATATCTTAGAAAGAGTAAACCAAAACTTTGTCACTTTGTGCAGTCACATCTCTAAAGGTGGACTAGGTGGACACGGCTAAGGCAACTATAAAATTCTAGGTTCAAGTGGGAAGAAAGGAATCACATAACAACTTCTTTCCATTTAATCTTGGAAGGCTAGAGGGGATGACCTTGCCAAAATATTTGAAACATGAATAAAGATCATGTGTGTGTGTGTGTGTGTGTGTGTGTGTGTGTGTGTGTGTGTATGTGCGTGTGCGGTGCTAGGGATGGAAACCAGGGCCTTATTCATGGTAGGCAAATGCACTACCACTGAGCTATATCCTCAGCACAACAGTTAACTAATACTAATGAGCTAGTGTTAACTGTGGCCACAGTTCATTGTGGTATTCTACCCACTTTTTGCTGCAGTAGCTGCAGCCTAGGCCTAATTCTTCTGGGCTTCAAGTCAGGATCCTGGAAGATGAAGAAAAGAAATGAAGACTCACAGTCGCATATTTCTAGATAAGAAAAGATATAGGAAACATTTTATTCTAATCCTCATTACCTAAACCAAATAAAATGAAAAGACAGACCTAGAGCAATCTTCTGCTCTGTGAAGGTCTGAATTAAGACATATATTTCCTTAAGTGGAACCACAAGGACTGGGAGGATGTCTGACAACATTTACTTGTTGGTGGGAGGATAGAGAGAACAGGAATTTCCTCATGGTCCTTCAGCACTCAGAGCCCCACCTTAGTGCAAGCTGCCACCTTCTTCCACCTGGATGGTTGCTGGAGTTTCCTAAGTGGCCTTCCTACTCCTGCTCTTCTCTCACTCCACTCTGGTTCTCACATAGTCATAGTCCTATAAAAGTACCAATCAAGCCAGCAAGTTGGGAGGCTGAGGCAGGAGGATGTCAAGTTCAAAGTCAGCCTCAGCAACTGAGCAAGACCCTCTCTCAAAATATAAAAAAGGCTGTGGGTATAGCTCAGTGGGAGAGCACTTGCCTATGCTGTGCAAGACCCTGGGTTTAGTTCCAGTACTGCATGATAAATAAATAAATGCATGAATAAATAAAATAAAAACAAAAAAGCGAATCAAATTGCGTCACCCCCTGCATCACACTGTCTGGTGGTTCTTCATTGCAGTTAGGATGTAATCCCATATTCTTCCTGTAACTCACAGAGCCCTCTGAGGACCTGGCTCCACCTACCTCTCCAGCCTCTTCTCTGGGTACCCTTCCTCTTTTGCCACGTAAGCTAGCACAGTGGCCTTCTTTCTGTTCCTGGAGGATGTAGAGCATGTCCCTGCCTCAGGGATTTTGTGCTTAAACCCTTAGCCACTCTGACCTCAACTCTTCCAACAACTTACTCCTGTTTATCCTCTGGTCTCTGTTCAATGACACCTGATCTGCAAGACCTTACTTGACCTACTAAGTTAACTTAGGAAGTCATTCACAATCACACTGCTCTTTTTGTTTTCTTCATAGCCCTTGTCACTTTCTTGGATAATATCAATATTAATATTATCCAAATGACCATACTACCAAAAGCACTATACAGATTTAATGCAATTCCAATCAAAATCCCAATGACATTCCTCATAGAAATATAAAAAGCAGTCATGAAATTCATCTGGAAAAATAAGAGACCCAGAATAGCCAAAGCAATCCTTAGCAAGAAGAGTGAAGCAGGTGGCATCACTATACCAGACCTTAAATTATACTACAGAGCAATAGTAACAAAAACAGCATGGTATTGGCACCAAAATAGACTTGTAGACCAATGGTAGAGAATAGAGGACACAGAGACTAACCCACGTAATTACAGTTATATTAGACAAAGGCACCAAAAATGTACATTGGAGAAAAGATAACCTCTTCAACAAATGATGCTGGGAAAACTGGAAATCCATATGCAACAAAATGAAATTAAACCCCTATCTCTCACCATGCACAAAACTCAACTCAAAGTGGATCAAGGACCTAAGAATTAGACCAGAGACACTATGCCTATTAGAAGAAAAAGTAAGCCCTAATCTCCAACATGTAGAATTAGGCCCCAACTTCCTTAATAAGACTCCTATAGCCCTTGTCACTTTCTAAAATTATTTTGTTTCTTTGATTATTTTAGTTTAGTATCTGTATGGTAGGGAACCCTAGAAAAAGTAGTCTTGTACCTGTACCATATACTGTTATATATGCAGTGTAAAGAGTTCCTGATGCATGTAGTAGGTTTAAATAGTAGCAGTTGGTATTGATGAATGATGAGACCTCACCTATCCCCCAGTCCCTGGCCTTCACATGCTCCATGGTTAGTTCGTGTCTGTCTTTTGTTAAGTGGATTGAAAAATCCATTTAGCATGGGGGAAGAGCCAGTTCAGGACACATATTTTAGAGCACTTTCAAGAGCTTGGAGTTGGCGGTGAGGGTGCTCATGCACAGCATCTAATATCACCAAAGTGGGGAGTATGTTAGATAGTGTCCAAATCTGGTCACCACCAATTCTTTCCTCCCTCCTATGCATGCTACTTTACTCATCAAGAGATGGAAACCAATTCCCCACTCCTTGAATCTACCTGGACTTGTGGTTTGTTTTGACCCACAAATAGAATGTAGAAGAAATGATGGTCTAGATCTTCCAAGTCCCGGCCTTAACAGAATTGGCAGCATCTGTTTCCTTCATCTTGGAACCAACAGCCATGTGAGAGTACAATACCCTGAGAATGTTGCGTGTTGAGAAGCCCAAGCTATCAGTGGAAGAAATTTATGGAGGAGCATTGAGACACCAGGTACATGAGTGAAATGTTAGCAGTCTGGCCCATGAATATAGCCTAGTGAGTGACCCCAGCCCATGCCACATAAAACAGAAGAACATACTAACTGAGGAGCAAACTCTACCTACAAAATTATGAACAATAAATCTTTAGTGTTTCAAGACACAGTGAATTTTGGGTAGTTGCCGGGGAGCCATCTATGAACTGTGCATGAACAAAATCGATGGGGAAGTCATTAGGCAGGCAAACCTGGGACTGGGAACCAGATCAGGAACTCCCAGTGGCAACCCTGCTGGTTTGAAAATGCTTGGTTCATATGCTTCCTTCCTAGCCCCATCAAAAGTTCAGCACAGCTTAGGAGATGGGGTGACCACTGGAGCCACACAGCCACACAGCCACACAGGCTCTTGGGGATGGGTGTGGCTTGCCAAAATGCCAATTAACCTGTTTACTCCAAGACCCCTGCCACACCACGAAGCAAGCACCAAACCAAGACTACCAAGACTCCTCCTGCTGAAACCTTATCCCTGCCTTTGATGTACTCCCCCCTAAATAAAGAACTGGAGCCACTTTTTAGTTGTTCAGTTCAGGAAGACCTATCAGGCTCTTCGCTTCACTTTTATCTAATTGCTGGCTCTGTCTCTAGTTCTTACTCATTATTTCAGACTTCCTATTTCTCAGGCGGCTCACACCTTCTGAGCAGGAGTCTACATTGGCAGAGTGCTGGCAACCCCGCAATAGGTAGTTTGTTATGCAGCAGATCTTCTAACATTAGGGCTATGGTTGCTATGGTTGAATTTTATGCAACTAGACCCTGAGGTTTAAAAAAAAATTTTGAGCTTCTCCAGATTCAATCTGTACATAAATGTCCAGGGCATACTGTTAGGAAGCAGGTTCTGATTCTATAGGTCTGGGGTGGGTTTGAGATTCTGCATTTCTCACAAGCTTAAGTGATGCTTATGCTCTTGATGAAGTGCACAGATGAGTAGAAAGCCAGTCCCTATCCTCCAGGAAGCTCCACGCATAAACCATCTTAGGAAACCCCAGGCTTTCCCCAAGTGTATTTGAGGAAAGAGCAATTTAAAAAACATTCTCCTCAACACCACCAACTATTCCTATCCTACCCATTCCACTATTAGAGATGACATCTATTAGCTAACTAAAGAGTTCTAAAGTTCCTCAAGGAAAGAAACCTATTTAACTCTATTTAGCACAATATTTATGAAGTCTATTTGATTATACCCATTCCTATTAATATCTTAAAGAACTAGTGTTCTGTGGAACACACCTGTAGAAATACAACATCCCCTCTTTTTTTAAAAATTAACTAAACAGATTCTGATTGTCTCTTAATAATGAATGCTTATGTCACACAGGTTTGCAATCTGGAAGTTTTTTCTTTCTCTCCTATGCTAACCTAATTCTGTTCTCCTTCCGCAAACCAAGATATCTCTATTCATTTCTAATACAGATGGGGAGCAGCCCCATGCCACCCTTTATTCAGCCCTTTCTATGCTTGAAGATCTGCTTTTCCTTATCAACGACCTTGGCCTTCTTGGCTTTCCATTTCTTAGCACTTTGTTGCTCTGTTGCTCTCCAACTTTAGTGCTTAATCAGCTGGTTGACCTTGGATTGGATTCTTTTTTTTGTGTGTGTGTGTGGTGCTGGGGATTGAACCCAGGGCATTGTACATGTGAGGCAAACACTCTACCAACTGAGCTATATCCCCAGCCCAGTGGATTGGATTCTTAATGTCTTTATAAATATCCCTATTTGTAAAATGGAGTAACTCCTAGTATTGGGACAACTGGTAAAGGAATCCGTTGATGTGAAGTGCTTTAGCATACAGCCTGCAAGTTCTAATCACTCAATGAATGTCAGCTGTCTTTGTCATTGTTCTAGGTCTAGACCCCATCTTTATGACTCCAGCACTCCGGCACTATGGCTGCTCATGTCCCTGCGAGGCCAAGGAGTTGGGGGAACACATGGCTGATTGAAACTCATTTGATTCCACAGTCTGATTTGAGCTACTATTCTTAGCCTCCTTCACACCAAATCTTTTTCCTGGTACTGCTGAGAAGCTGCAGAAAGTTCAGGCTAAAGTTAGCAAGCTGAATCTGTGTCTCTGGAAGTCCACCCACTCCTCATCTTTGGAAGCTGTTCTTTGGGGCTGACACTGGAATTTCAAGGGTTATCTGCTATTTTTACATTTTTATCAGCTCTTTGCTGCCTCAAGTTGGAGATGGTCTCCCAACAGCCAGACTCTATACTGATAGGTTCAGCACTGACGCACAGTTCAGAATCATAGCACCTCTGTCTACTCCTCCATCCCAGAGACTGCCTGCAAATAGGTTTGAATTCCTTGCTTCTCTCACTCCTCATTTGCTTAGGAGAAAGCAGGCAGCTTCTCATCCATATTAAAAACCTATGGCAATCTTTCCTTCACTGGCTCCTTCCCCTGCTATGTGCAGACCTCACAGCACCACGCTGGAAGTCTCTGCTCTTCCAGAGGGTTCACAAAGTAACTCAGCTGTCCTTAGTTCTCTCTTTCCTGGCCTCAAAAGGAAGTAGCTCCAGTCACAAGACCAACTTCCCTTTCCATGGGGTGGGAGAAAACTTGCTGCACTCTGTTTGCCTTCAAGCTTGATCAGTTTGTTTCACATGTGCAGATATGGTGTAATTATTCTTGCATATTGTGGGATCCAGTGGTTCTCCACACAAGCTAGAACTAAAGGCCAGCCCAGAGGGCAGCAGGACTTTTGATCTGTGTGCTGCTCTCGGATGTGGCAATTCAGCTTCTCTCAGTACGTGATAACCAAGGCTCGCATTGCCATTTCACCTAGGGTACTGTAGGAGGGCCGATGAATATAACAGCTAAGATTCAGTGTTACTAATGTGCCAGGCCCTGTGCTAACTAAGTAATTGACATGCAATCTCATCTAAACATCTATTCATGTTCTTATTTTGCAGAGGATACTTGAGGGATCTAAGGGTTAAAGAAAGTGACATAACTTGTCTGAGGTCACAGAGCTGCTTAACAGGAGAGGAGAGATTCAAACCAGAACCTGGGCAGCTCCTGTCCATGCCATATGGAAGGTTTGCTTGGAAAGCCAACCCAAGCTGGTCTGGGGAGCAGTGCTAACCCACAGACGAATAGGTCTGCAAGACTTTCCTGAGGCTGTTTAGCCCATTTCCCTACCTATAGGTAGCACATCATCCAGCCATTCCATTAAGATATTGTTCCTCTTTGTAAATAATTGTAAGTTATTCCACAGTCAAACCTGTCAAATCTGTTGGGGTTTTGTGACCCCTAGGCAGGAAGTCTCAGCCTACAGTTTCTTTCTGAATATTCCCATATGAAAAAAAAAAAAAAAATCTGTCTGCTGAAACACAAACCAATGTTATTTTCTGTTTAGCTTCCCACGGGTAGGAAATGAATCCAGAGAAGTTGCCACTTGAAACTGGAGTGCGCATATGGTGCTAATCGTAGGACTACTGTGGATCCAAAGAAAGTTCTTATTACCAGTCACATTACAATATTTATTTTTTCCTCTTGTATGAATTATAAAGTTAAAAGTGGCAATGACTTAGACTTTTAGGTGGCTTAGCCTTTTGTTTTTTTCTTAATAGCCTTGCTACTCAAAGTGTCTTTGGGGTACCAGCAGCATCTGTATCACCTTGGGAGCTTGTTATAAATGCAAAATCTCAGGCCCACCCAGACCAATAGAATCTGAGTCTGCTTTTCATTAGCATCCTGAGCTTCTCTCTGTGTGTATAAAGTTTAAAAGGCACTATTTTATTGGACTTGAACCTTGAGGGTGGCATACAGATGGCATACAGATCCTATGGTGCTAGCTGCACCATAGGATCATCTGGGGAACTTGTGAAAACCTGGGACCACTGTGTCAGATTTGGTGTTAATTTGTCTGGGGTGGTCTAGGTGTGCGCATGCTTGAAAAGTTTCTTAGGTGATTCTATTATGTGTCAGGGCTCAGCACCATTGTCCAAAGGAGAAGCAGAGCCCTGACTCTGGAACACTGTGTCGTCATCATGTCATGGGCCTGTGCGAGGATGAGGCCCCTGTCTCTCTCTTTTGAACTCTCACTAAGGCAGCTTGGATGTGGGCCAGGCTCAGAAAAGACCTTAGAATAAATATTAAGGCTGCAATCCAACCCTATTGTACATAGATAATCTTAAGGAGGCAACAAAAGGGGAGCCATTGGATGATGTTTGACTATGTTTACAGAGTCAGACTTTGGAAACATGCACCATTATTCTTCTAACTCAGGGACAAGCATTCATGGAGAAGATGTGGTGTCCTTCATTTGAGATTTTAGCACCTTTCATTTAGGACATGTGCCTGTTTTAGGGTTGCCAGACTTAGAAAATAAAAATAAAGGATATCAGTTAAATTTGAATTTCAAATGGACGAAGTAACTTTTTAGTATGTGATATTTGGAATAATTGTACATTAAGAATTTATTCAGCCGGGCGCGGTGGCGCACGCCTGTAATCCCAGCACTTTGGGAGGCTGAGGCAGGAGGATCGCGAGTTCAAAGCCAGCCTCAGCAATGGCGAGGCACTTAGCAACTCAGTGAGACCCTGTCTCTAATAAAAACACAAAAAAGGGCTGGGGATGTGGCCCAGTGGTCAAGTGCCCCTGAGTTCAATCCCTGGTACCACAAAAAAAAAAAAAAAAAAAAAAAAAAAAAAAAGAATTTATTCACTGTTTACCCCAAACTCAAATTTGACTGGTATCTTCTATTTTATCTGATAATCCCAGCCTGTTTAGGATAGTGAGTTTCAATCCGTGCCTTAGGACACTGTGGTATTTCAAAAGAGATGTTCCCTGTGAATCGTGAGGGAAGCAGCTGTGTGTATGTGTATGTGAAAGGCATTGAGGGGGTGGGATGGGGAGGCACAAAAGTTTCAACAGTGGTAGAAGAAATTTTACCCATAAATTGTACACTGAAAAAAAGGAAAAACAGAACAAGACTTTGTAAAGGACAAAAATTTTTTTTTCCATGAGAAACTGATTTTCAGGGTAAGATTCTAGAAAGGATATGTGCTTGTAAAAATTTCAAACTGTACAGAAAAGTGTAAAATGGAAAGCAAAAGTAACACAATCCCACGTCACCACCTCTAGAAGCTGCACTGTTTTTCTCCCCTCTCTCTCTTCTCTGTCTCTCTCTCTCTCTTTTTGGTGCTGGATGTTGAACACAGGGTCTTGTGTTTGAGAGCACGTGTCCTACTGTTAGCTGAGCACATGTGTACACATATTTCAAAACTGAAAACATATTTTAGACATTTCTGAAAGTTGCTTTTAATTTCACTGAACAGTGTATCTTAGATATCTTTTCATGTATGCATCTATAGATATACCTACCTCATTCTTTTTTAACAACTACATTATGTATTATTAAATTATAGGAATATTTTCACTTATTATTAATTGAAGGGGCACTTAAAAGTTGTGCAGAGCTTATTATATAAGTGATTGCTTTTCTTCATTCAATATTCAATTCATCATCAATACTTGGTATCAGTCCAAATACCATCACCTTAAAGAAGTCCTCCATATTTGCCTTGGCAAAAGTAGATTTGCCCCTAACCACTCACTTTTCCTACAAATTATCTTGTTCTATGTGTGTGTGTGTGTGTGTGTGTGTGTGTGTGTGTGTGTTTAGTGGTATTTATTTCTATCTAAAATGCTCTTATATATTGATTTGTTTATATATTTATATCTGTCTTTCCCCATGTGCATGAGGGCAGTGCCACTATCTAGTTTATGACTCTCTCCCCAACACTGAAAGTGTTGCCAAACATACAGTGGATCCTTAAAATATATCTGTTAATGGATTAATGATTGAATAATTGAATTGAACATTCTGTGGCATAAAGATAAGCAAGTGATGGCGAGGAAGCATGTGCTTTATTGAATGGACAGCAGATGAGATCAAGGCACACTGTCTTAAGAGAGCGATAACACCAGTTCTGTGGAGGCCCATTGAAGGAAGCAAATAATTTATCATAAACAGAAAACAAAAGCCTTCATTGGAAGGTGAATTTGAAGCAACACTGCAAGAATGAGAATGATTGACAGGTGAGGAATATGGGGATGGTAGCACAGGGTAGAGACCTGTCTAGGCAAGTTTGGAGGGAGGTCATTGCTTCACACATTTGGGAAGTGGTGCCTTTGCCAGGACAGTCAGAGACCAGGTTGTCTATGAGGCAGGCAGAATGGAGGATGGATGGTGGAGGGATTTGAATGTTGTATTGAGGAATTTGGATTTCTTATTCTAAGCACTGAGGAATGATTAAAGGTTTTAAAGGAATGGACTGGTGGGTTAATTGTATATGCTAAGAGGGAAAAATATGGAAAATATTTGTTGGAGAAGGAAAAGGCTGGGGTTAGGGAGAATATGAAGAAAGGAGAGAAGAGCCTTCACTAGGCAGGGGACAGCCAAGCTGCTAGGAGCAGCCTTTCCAGATGGTGTGGAGTGGAGATCAGGAGTCAGCTAACTGTGGCTGGCAAGCCATATCTGGGCTACTGCCTGTTTTTGTAAATAAAATTTTATTTGGAAATAGCCACACCCATATTTTCTATGGCTACTTTGGTGTGACAGCAGTCATAGGCCTGCAAAGCCTAAACTGTTTACCACCTGGTTCTTTACAGAGAGTTTTCTGGGCTCTGATCAAGATGAATGATGTCCTTACACTTACATAGAGGTCTTAGATGCTCAGATTATTGTCATCTTCAAAGAGAGCAGGGTTTATCCTTGTCCTCTGAGAACCAAGCTCTCTGCTTTCCTATCAATCAGCTGTTGTTCTCTACCTTGAGATTTGCCCTAAATATCTGTGAAGTTAGGACCCAAAAGAGCCCTCAGAAGCTATGAGAGGCAGCCCTGAAGGCTGATTGGGAGGGAGACTATTTGGACCTCAAGAGCCTTTCTTTACCTCTGCAGAACCCACCCAGTTGCCCTTTCAGCATGCTGCCTCCTTATTCTCAGAGCTGCTTGCAGCCCAGTCTTTTCAAGGACAAGGCAAGGTTTTCAGCAAAAAGAGCAATGACATGACACCCTTTCAGAATACTGAGAGGGCCTTCACACTCACATGTACATGGGACCTATCTCCAACAGGCACAGAGAGGGAAAACTCATGTTCTTAGCAGATGGCCTTTTACCTGTATCCTTGTTGCTAGGATACCTGTCATCTAAGATATTTCCAAGATCCTCTTTATTTCTTTAGTCTTAAAGATCTGTCAAGTGTCATGTTTGAAACTGAATCTGTTGTGGTGTCATATAAAATGGGTTGGCATTTCAACAAGTTAAAAATTCACCAAAGCATCATTCCTCCATTAGTAATAGTGACGCAGACTTTCCGTTTTGGCAAATGGCCCTACTTTAAGGCACTGGGTAAAATGGGAGTTTCCTTGCTGACTCTTTTCAGCTTGTTTTTCCCCTTGACCTACCCACTTGAAAATCATTACTAGCCTATAAATAGCTCCTACTTATTTCTAAAGTCAAGAGTTTGTTTGTAGGATGTTTACTGGGATGTCATCAGCCAAACTGCAGAGTCAGACTGCTCAGGGGAAAGTTAATTTCCTTTTGAAAATTGCAGTTCTGAAAACTGTACATATTTTATCTTCCTCGTCAATAGGAACCAAAGTACATGTAGCCTCATGCTGAGTGATATACCAGCAAGCTAAATAAAAATGATCCCACTCTTGCAGTTAAAAATAGGTAACATTGGTGTGAACTGACCCCAATGTGGCACACACAAAATTAACTTTCAGGATCTCTGAACCATCATCCTTCAACAAGAGGCCTGGGTGGCTGCCAATGAGGAGAAGCAAGCCATATGTATCAAGATCTCTTTGAACAAGAGAGAAACTGTAGTTTCAAATAAGTTCCAAATTGAAAATGACAGGGCAAATGCTTCAAATTCCAGGCAATTGTTTGCAAATGAGAAACAGGGCAATTCTAGGTATTGTGCTTCAGGGCCTATAGCCCAGGGCAGTGGTTCTCTACTGAGAGATTTTTTTTCCCTCCTCACACCCACACCAGCAGGAGACACTTGGCAAGTTTATAGTCATTCTTTGTTGTCACGGCTGGGAAGGGGGATGCTATTGGCATCTGGTGGGTGGAAGCCAAACACACTGCTAATTATCCTATGATGTACAGAGGAGACTCCCATAATAGAATGATCCTGTCCTAAATGTCCATAGTGCAAAGGTTGAGCAACTCTGTCCCTAGGGATTTTTTTTCTCTCCTTTGGTTTTCTCTCTCATTTGTTCTAATTAGTTGTACATGGCAGCAGAATGCATTTCAATTAATTGTACACAAATGGAGCAAACCTTTTCATTTCTCTGGTCGTACAAGATGTAGAGTCATACCATTCAGGCAATCATACATGTACCTAGGGTAATGATGTCCATCTCATTCCACCATCTTTTCTACCCCCTCATCCCCTCCACTTCCCTCACTCCCCTCTGCCCAATTCAGATTTTCTCTATACTTCCCATGCCTGACCCCCCACATTATGGATCAGCATCCACTAATCAGAGAAAACATTCAGCCTTTGTTTTTTTGGGGGATTAGCTTACTTCGCTTAGCATGATATTCTCCAACTCCATCCATTTACCTGCAAATGCCATAATTTTATTCTCTTTTAATGCTGGGTAATATTCCATTGTGTATATATACCACAGTTTCTTTATCCATTCATCTACTGATGGGCATCTAGGTTGCTTCCACAGTTAAGCTATTGTGAATTGAGCTGCTATAAATACTGATGTGGCTGATTTTACCTTTGGTTATAGACCGTGGAGTGGGATAGCTGGATGAAATGGTGACATCTAGGTACTTGGTGGTCAATGGAACCCACCATTTGACCCAGGGATTTAATTCTATAATGGAGGGTGATGATCCCCCTGTGCAGTACCCAAGTTGTCAGGTAATATTATACAAATATTTGTAGTAAAGTATCTGTTACTGCAGGAATTTGTTATTTACCTGTAGTATGCAGACCTGTGGAATGCACACTTAGGTGGGTTTCATTTAGGGGAAGATTTGAGACTTTATGAGTTCTCAGGGTGGTGGATGGGAAGCCTGTGGGGAGCTGGAGTGGGACTGGGATTTCCATGTCTAGTAGTGTAGGATGAGAGGCTGAGTTTGGGATGAACGAAAGAGGATAATAGGATGTAAGTGATCCTGTAAACGGGGGAGATGGACCTGCCTAATTGATGGCAGGTGGAATTTGTTACAAGTACCTAGATGCCTCCCTGTACACTGGCCTCTGCCCTCACTGTGGCTTACATCTCTACACTCTTCTGTGTAGGGGAGAAGGATTTCCATTTCTCCTCGTACTGCTTCTCATCACCTCTTCTTTCCGGTCTCTCTTTCTTAAGAACAGGAAAGCAGCAGCAAGCTGTCAAATCCCCAAGCAGCTCCCAGCAAGCTAAGGGTATCTGGGAAAATGAGATCTCAGACAGCAATTAAATCATTTTGCAAAATTATACAACCTTGCTAAAATCATTTCAATTAAAATCTAAATGGGATGAACTGTCATCAGTATCCTTACTTAATATTTGCTTAGGGATTCCAGTGAATGTAATAATATTTTTTTTAAAAATCAAAGTAACTTGTATGGACTTTAGAAAGAAGAGATAAAACAATACCTTCTGCTGGATTTGCAATTGTACACCTAGGAAAGTAGTATTTAGTAAAAAAGACCAGAATAAAAGAATTATGTGATTATAATGTAAATAAGTGCAAAACACTAATTTTTCCTCTTGTTGCCATAAGCATCTAAAATGAACATAGAGAAAATATTCTATTCCTATAAGTCACAGCAAATATAAAAGATTTATGAAGACATATTTTGTTTTTGGATATGAAGGCTTAGAACTGTAAGTAAATTTCCATAAAATAAACTATAAAATTTTCATCAAACTTTAAAGAGAAGCTCAGTAGATTATTCCCTCTGGAATTGTATAAATAATCTTAAATATTATATAGAAGGGCAAATGTCCAAGAAAAGCTACAAAATCTTGACTAAAAAGAAAGAAAGGGCTTAAAATAGATTGAATATGCTTTCCTGGATAGCAAAACAATCTCTAATCACTTATATATGATGTTGTCATAAGAATAAAGAAATAGACTAAAAGAATGGAATAAAGACACTGGAGAAAAATATCCACTTTTGTGAGGACTGAATACATACAAAGGTGTTTCAAGGGGAAAATGAGGAATCTTTAAACAAATGGTGTTGGCACAGCTGTTTTTTCTTCCGGATAGAGATAAAATTAGAATCTATCTCAGAATATATTAAAAAGCAAATAAATTTCAGATGGTTTAAAGATGTAAGTGCAAAAAATAATATAAAAATTCAATAAAATGTATGAAAACTCATGAATGATTTAGTAGAGGCTACTTTCTTAACTAATACAGGAAAAGTTAAAAGAGACACACACACACAAACACATATACATACAAACAGTGATGTCAAAGGAGACCATAAATAAGACCAAACCAAAAATGCATAGGGAAGCAGAACCAAGATTTTTTTCTATAATATTTGAAGAACCCTCATAAACTAGTAAGGATAAAGTCAACCTATCCAACAAAAATGAAGAAATTCACCAGGGAAAAAAATAAAAACAGTGACAGATACCTGAAGAAATGCTTATGCTCATTAGTAGTCAGGGAAATTTCACATTTCAAAGTGACAATGACCTATCATATCACTTCATTCCTATCAGATTGAAAAAAATTTTAAGAGCCAAAATTCATATTCTCTTTGAACCAATCATTAGTCAACTTTATGTCACTATAATAAAATACTGCAGATAATTAACCTAAAAAGAGAAAAAGTTTAGCTTGATTCACAATTTTGGAGGTGGCAAAGAGAAAGAGGAAGGGGCCCGGGTCTCATGCTCCCCTTCAGCAGCACACCCTCAGTGACTCCACCTCCCAAAGTTTCCGCCATCTCCCAATAGCACTACACTAGGGACCAAGCCTTTAACACCTGGGCCTTCAAGGGACATTCAAGAGCCAAACTACAGCAGCCAGAAATCCCCTTCCAGGACCCACAGAAACAAAATTCAAAAGCGTGGAGCTCTACCTATAAATCTGATCCGAGCCTAGTTTGTAGAGTAAGACAAATCTGGAGTGTTGATCCAAGATGCAAAGAAAAGACCACCAACTCCAATTTTAGATTAAAGCAAGCTTATATTGTATACATATAAAGAGAGCTGGCCAGGGCTGCCCCTCCCAAACACTGGGCTTGGGGTCAGCGCCGCTCTCCGGGAAGACAAGGTTTTTATAGTTCAAAGAGTTACAGAAAATCTTGGGAACTTACAGCTAACAAGGTCAGACAGGTGTAATTCAAAGCAAGTAGCAAACTAATATCTACATGGCATTGCATTCCAAGAAAAAAAAAGGGGAGTAATAGTTAAACCCCACATCAAAAGTTTATGAGGCACCGTTAGTTTGAGAGAGAGAGAGTTGTTATCTGGTCAAGGACAGCCAGGCCTGAGCGAGCTCAAGGCCTGGGAATGAATGCCAGACAATAAGCTCAAGCCAAATAAGAATCCTAGCATTTCATAGAAAACTGAAGTGGGCTTTTCATAACTTTTTGACAGGATGGCTCCCAGTCTTAAGATGGAATTAGGCTGGTTTATCATGGAGATGTGTCAATCAAAAGGGGAATGAATAGAAAAATGACAGGCCCATCCACATCATAACATTTTGTGCAGCCTTCAAAAGAATAACTTAGGACAACTGCACTTGATTTGGGGGGATTTCTAGAAGACATTACTGAGTGAGAAGCATAATGATGAAAGCCTTATAATATGCTTTCTATTATTGTTAAATAAGCAATGAATACTCTTAGGGTATGTATGAGTATTCATGTGAGCAGGGAGAAAACAACACAGGAAACAACAATCTTGCTAGGATTTTTAGCATTTTGCTAGGTTGGAGGTGGGAAGGCCAGCCAAAAAGAAAAAAATGAGAAGATTGCAATATCCCCCACATATGGATCTGAATCAATTTTTAATTTTTCTAAAATTAAGATATCTCTTATGTGCTTTAATATGTTTATATATGTATGTATACCCAAATTAATGGGCTTAAAAGTAGAAATTAACATAAATAATGTTTTTCAAAGGATGCTAATGCTTTCTTGAATTCATGCAGCAGTTTTCTTTCAAAGAATTCTTAATGCTTTGATATCTACCACTCATTTCATCCTCTCAACTTTCCTGGGAGTTGTGACCTTTAAATGTCAAACCCTCCAGGGCTCTCTGCCTGGCTCCAGTGATGGACATCTGGAGTCAGATGCCTGGAGCAGCCCCTGCCCCCTTATTTTTCTTTGTATGAGAGTATAAAGGGAGCTGGACTTTGCTGCTGGGTTATGCCCATGGCAGGGCTCTGAGCTTCTTCAACTTCTTTGTAAGTTGCCTACTCTTCCAGAAACAATTTACCCTCTTAGATGAAAGAGAGAGCTTCAAGGCTTTCCCTGGCGGCAGATTCTGGGACCCTTATAAAAACACAAGTGAATAGACAACAATCAGTCAAGAAATACCCGACAAATGACTCTCAGGACTGACATAGAAAATCATTAAAGAGAGAACTAGTTCTCATAAGTAGATAGCTCCGATGATCCCTGCCTTCTGCTTTTCAAACCCTGTTACAGTCTCCTCCCTCACGGTATCAGGGTCGATCTGCATGACCAATAGAATACCAAAGATGTCATTTTCAAGGTGAAGTTATAAAATTACATGGCTTCAGTCTTGGGCTCTCTTGATCTCTCTTAAATCACTTGCTCAGGGGAAAGCTGGCTGCCAAGTTGTAAGGATACTCAGGCAGGCTTTGGAGAAGTCCATGTGCAGAAGAGAGGCTGCCAACAACCGTGGGGGTGAGCTTGAAAGCACATCCTTTAAATCATCAAGTCTCAGATGACTGAAGCTCTGACTGACAGCTGGACGACAAACTCACGAGAGATTCTGAGCCAGAACAATCTGCTAAGCTGCTCTTGGATTCCTGACCTTTAGAAGCTGTGAGATAATAAATATGTGTTGTTTTAAGGATAATATATTATTCAGCAATAAGTATTTGTTTCCAGTTCTTTATCTTTCTATCATCAGTGACCTTTTCTATATTATATTGAGGTTTCTCCTATTAGAAGTTGATTATCTGTCCTTGCACCATTACGTTAAACTTGGCCATGTAACTTGTTTTGGCCTATGAAATATGGGCAAAAATGACAATATATCTTACTAGCTATTAGCTGTTAAGATGTATCACGTGCTTCCTAAACTCATCTTTCTGAGGGTTACCATTCTCCATGAGGAAGAGCTGGTAGTTACTGCCCCAGTGGCTGTTGCTCCTTAAGTGGAGGCCCCAGAAGCACACATTATCAGAGCCACGCCAGCCAAACTGCAGTCTGAGAGCCTGAGAATACATTATGGTTTCAAGTCGCTGGTTTAGGGCATAAGCAGTGATGGGAGAGGGGAGGATTTAACTTTGAGATTGTCTCCTGAAATGACTTGTCCAGTTCACCAGAAAAATGTGTGTTGGGGGGGGGAGGGAGAGTCTCTCCTTGCAGTCACAGGTCTGCATTAAGCCTGGAAGCCTACAGGTGGGAAAATTTGGACTAATTCAATTAAATTTCTCAGCAGATTCCATTATTCATTCCTCCTGGATGAAGTGCAAGTTACTTCATAGAATGCTGGGCAGATCCAAGGCTCAGATGCCTGCCAGGGTCTATCTGAACTTGAAGAGGGAATTCAAGGGTCCATTCTGCTTTCCTTGGAAGACTAGTTAATTAGACCATTTCTGTTCCTCTCTCCTGGACTTCACTTTAGTTACTTCCTCTAAAGTTAGGAGAGTTTGTTCAGCTGTGGGTGTCTCTAGCAGGTTAACTTTAAGGTGAAATTCATTGGTTGCCCATGGGAAACTTGGTTGGAGCAGGGCCAAAGTCTCCCTAAGAAGCCTTTGTTTTTTTCTATGACTATAATTGAACTAAGATAAATATTCCAGGCGGGACAGGTTTAGGAGTCTTTCCTCCTTATCCTGGAATCACACATTTGACAAGTAAAATTTGGATCCATCTGGTATTTTTTACAACAAGTTAGCTAGAAGGAGTCTTCTGTTACTGCCTAAGAGAAAGAGAGATGCTGTAGGCTGATGGTGATTATGTTGTGTGTGTGTTTCTGGAAAGTGGGTGTATGCTAAATGAGGCCTAATAAATACTTGTTGACATGTAATATTTCCAGAATGACACTGGATATTCCTTATCTGTCAGACAAAATGATAGGGATACGTTCTTGGCTGTGAAGATGGAGTCTCAGAAATTTATAAATGGATCAAAGATTTCCAAATGTGAGAGAAAAAAGCCATGAGTGAGAATATCATGTCCCTATGGTGTCTTGTGATCTAGACTCAGGCCAACTTATGATGTAGCACAGGGCAATTCATGGACATGGTGTCTCAGCCCCATCATATGGAAAAACTGTTTCTCATAGAAATTCCCCAATGGGTCTGTTGGAAGAATTAATGGGCGTTTACAGAGAATTTTAAAAGTCTTTTTAATCTGGAGAGCAGCTAAAAGGCCATTTCCTCTAAATGAGGAGAATATGGCTTATCTGTGGGCCTCTTTGGTGAAAAAACTCTAAAGCCTGGGACTAAAAAGATTAGGAACAATATTTTTTGGTGTGGTGTGATGTGGCAGGTCTTACTACTGGTTGCAAGATTCAGGATTTTTATCATCCAGGAGATTGATATGACTTGAACAGGAGTTTGAGTAAGCAAGAGGTTGAGTACAAAGGCCTGTTTTGTAACCACAACCACCTGCTACCTTGAACATCACAGCAAAGATGGCTCTGCAGTAATCTTTGGAAACAGGGCCGTTAAGTCAAAAAGGGCTTTCAGAGCCCATGATGGCTAAGATCTCCCCAGTCGAGAGCACATCAGACTTTGTGATAAGGAACCAAGCTCTGCTAGTGCTGGATGTGGTTGCTCTGAGAGCGAAACATAGTGCTTCTAACTCACAAACCACAGTACAATCCTGGGATCTGTTGGGAGTTAGAGATATTTTTTCTGTTACATTACTTGCTTTGATCCTGGGGCTCTGCCAGTGGGCATTTCACAGCAAATACAAGCAGGAAAGGTCCTCTAGAAGATCCTCACTTGGGGGATGAGGAGTGATGCCAGAAAGACATCCTAAAGTTATCCAGCTAGTTGTCAAGTTGGAGCCTAGCAACAGCTCTTCTAACACCCAATCTCTGAATTATTTCCATTTCTTTTTGTTGTTGTTGTTCTTCTTCTTTTTGATTCTTGACATTGATCATATCCTACTCTGACTCCTAGAAAGAAGCCATTTGTTCCCTTCAAGAGAAGTACATAAATCTGCTCCCAACTTCCTAAATCCCTCCCAAGGGTCTCCCTGACTCTAGGCAGAGGGATTGTCCATCTTCTTGGGCTTCTCTTCTATCCACCTAACTGGGCCTGACCTCTCTCCTCCATACTTTCCCTCCCCACCAACCTCCCACCAGTAGCTGAAAATATCCCACACCTGTATTTTATTTTACCCTTCTCAAGGAATATTTGGATTTTACCATCTCTTTTTATATAAGTCTCTTTTAGTATAAGAACCCAAGGGGTAATTAATGGTAGAAAGGAGGTAACTTACTTGATTTCGGAGGGCTCCTGAACATCATAACTCACTATTAGCTGTTTTCCCTGTCTATGCATATAGCTGAGCTTAGAATCTAACTTGTATTAAAGGGAAAGGTGATACATTTTTACTTTGATATAAAATAAGTCAAGAGTATTGTGGTTACAGTCCATTCTGTGAAATACTAAGCTAAGAAGTAGAGATAGAGATAGATAATCATTGACATTATAACTAAACAGTAGTTAGCCAATATCAAAATGTCAGTAAAGTTAGAACATAATTTTTAATCTTACCACCTACTTTGCAAACATCTACTAAAATGGGGCATGATAACCTCTCTACAATTGCAATTATATCTCTTTTTTGTAGGTTGCTGCAACAGAAATAAAAACTTTCTAATATTATCCTTTGTGACCTTGGATAAGTAAATTGCCTTTTCTTTACTATCTTTATCTCACTGTCTATAAGTTGGGCTAATACCACATATCACATTTAAAAATTAAACCTTTTAAATTTAACCGTCCATAAATATCTTTTCTAAATATTCTTTATATTTTTCAAACTGACAGATAAAATTGTGTATATTTACCATGCACATATTGTTTAGAAATATATACATAATGCAATTGACTAAATCTAGCTAATTAACATATGCATTACCTCATGTGCTTATTATTTTTGTGGGGGAAAACTTTACACCCATCCCTTAGCATTTTTCAAGACTATTATTAACTATAGTCAGCATATAATACAATAGATTTCTTAAATGTATTCCTCCTTCCTAACTGAAAACTTGTATCATTTGAACAATTCTCCATCCCTACTCCCCAGATCCTCATAGATAACCATTCTACTTTTGACTTCTTGAAATCAATCTTCCTAGATTTCACATATGATTGAGATTGTGCACTATTTGTTTTTCCTTGACTAGATTATTGCACTAGCATACTGACCTCCAGATTAATTTATGTTGCAAATGACAGGATTTCATTATTTTTTATGTATAAATAGTATTCCATTGTGCATATATGCCACATTTTCTTTATCCATTGATCCACTGATGGATATTTGGGTTGATTATCCATCTTGATTCTTGTGAATAGTGCTATGATAAATAATGGAGTCTTTGATATGCTGATTTCATTTCCTTTGGATATATACCCAGTAGCAGGATTGTATGATAGTTTTATTTTTAATTTTTGAGGACTCTCCATACTGTTTTAACAGCTGTGTTAATATACATTTACACAAACAGTGTGTGAATTTTCTCTTTTTGCCATATCTTTGCCAACACTTGTTATCTTTTATCTTTTTGATAATGTCCATTCTATCAGGCATTAATTTTCCCTAAATATTTAAGTCCTTTATATTGATTATTGATTTCCATAATAACATTACATATCAATCACAAAAACCTCAATGGCATATAATGATGATGCCTTCAAGGGTTAGGGTTCTCACTGGGGCTACTGTGGTATGGAGATGAGCCAAAACTCCACTCATCATCTGGCCTCTATAAGTCCTACTTTTTGGTGGACCATGGTGGTGATTTAGATCTCCAGAAACTAGTGACTGTCCAGTGAACTTGAAAAGTACTATTATTTAAAAAAAAAAAAAAAAAAAACTTTTTTAGTTGAACATGGACACAATACCTTTGTTTTACTAATTTATTTATTTTATATGTGCTGAGAATCGAACCCAGTGCCTCTCGTGTGCAAGGCAAGCACTCTACCACTGAGCCACAACCCCAGC
Source organism: Tamias sibiricus (assembly GCA_025594165.1). Classification (NCBI taxonomy): domain Eukaryota; kingdom Metazoa; phylum Chordata; class Mammalia; order Rodentia; family Sciuridae; genus Tamias; species Tamias sibiricus. Next base: position 93,761,165 of record CM046659.1, read on the forward strand.
CTTAAGTTCTATTATTTTTTTCCCCAGTGTACAATCACCTCAATAAATGAATGTAAGTCTCTTTGGGGAAAGCTAAGAGGAAAAATTACAATGTAATTGATTTTCATCTGTGTAGCAGGGTTCTTACTAAAGCAGATCTGGTCTCTTCTTCATTCAAGTGGTTCTAAGAGTGTGAACTGGCTAAAGTCTGGGTTGTTAGATTTCTGTGAATATAAATTGGCAAAACATCCAATTCATTCTGTGTTTGTTGCACTTCCCTGAAGGAGCCCTAATTAGGAAGTGCTGTTGCAGCTAGCTGGAAGCCATAAGTTCCACCTGATATGTATGTGACGCACCTGTAGGCACCCGCAAAGCTGAAGGTATATAACCGGGTGAAAGAGGTCTGAGTTAGGAGAACGAAGGAGAATTCATTCAGTCAGTCGTGCAGTCACTCGATCGGTCAGAAGAAGAGTTCGGGTCGGAGAATCAGAGCGGCCAGAATGTAGGCAGAGCGGTTACAGAAGAGAAACCAGATAGAAGGAGTAATGGCTGGTCAGAGTTAGGCCAAGGCTCCCGAAGAAGAAAGAAGAAGCTCTAAAAAATAATCTTTCTCTAAGCTAAGCTCTATCTTTCTTTCTCTCTCTCTCTAAGCTAAGAAGACAAGAAGACAAGAAGACAAGAAGCTAAGCTCTATCTTTCTTTCTCTCTAAGCTAAGAAGACAAGAAGAAAAGCTCTCTTTAATCTTTCTCACTAAAAATCTTTCTTTCCCTCTCTAAGCTCTAAGAAAGTAGAAGTAAAAGTAGTAATAGCTTTACTCTGCCTCCGAGAGTTTTTCTCCCGCGGCGCTATGGCTGGCCATGACAGGCAGCTTACACTTCCCCTTGAGTCACTCTTTGTATCTTGACCTTTTCAGTTTCCTGGAATTTGAGACTAGAGGAAGATCAGAAGTTCCTTGCAAGGAAGAATACCTCAGGGGAAGTGATTATAGGCTTCAGACAAGAGGATATCAACTTTCTTAGGGAGGAAGCACTACTTCTCTTGGTAAAGGAGACTTAAGAGATGATAGGGCTTTGAGGTGCCCTGCTTTGTTGGGATTTATACATATGTCCCCATCCCAGTATTCAGGGTCCCACTCTTTGCCAATAAATATCCTAATTTTAACATAGGAGACACTATAATGTAGGGAGGCCAATTTCCATTGTAATTCAGCCACTTGCAGGACTAGATTTTGGGCTTTTGAAAATCATGCTTTCAGGTTGCAGGATATAAAGTTTGTATTAGAGTAATCTTACATTTTAGGCACTTTATGAAGATATGCAGCTGGTAATTCAAAACTCTGAGCTCATAATTTCTATTCTCTAAGTCTTCAAGCACATTTAGAAGCAACAACCAAACCACTCCCAGTATTAATTTTGTATTAGTTGATATTCAATCCAAGAATTAGAAACCACTAAAAGTGATTTTATATTATCTTATTATGAGGGATTTCTTACATAATTTGATCTTATGCAATTGTCGGAGTTCTTAAATAGTGTATGTGCAGTTTATATACAACATATACAACTCAGATGTATAAAAATTTTGTAGTTTCTGGAAAAGAGTGGGCTAAGATAAATTGAAACTCTCCCCCTACAAATTCTGAGAAAACCAAGTAAAGAGTTCAAAATTCTTTGAAATATATAGCTGAGCCTGCAAGAAAAAAAGGGAAATACCTAGATCCCAGAAATGAAGAAGGAACTGAAAACTAGGTCACTGAGCTTGTGAACTGAAACAGTGGCTGCCCTTGAGTAAGTATTATGGAATCTGTAACCAAGGGCTTAAGGTTGAGGGAGCACAGTATTGAAACAAGGAGCTAGAACTTCCATGATGTGGGCAGTGAATCTGTGGTTTCTGCAGAAGCCAAGACACTCACAGATGAAGGCTGTATCTTCAGTGAAGTGGCAGAGGGAGAAGGAAGAAAGAGAGGGAGAGAAAGAGAGAGGGAAAGGAAGGAAAGGAAAAAATAAAAACGGTGCCCAAAGATACAAAAAGAAAACCTCCTTGCTTTTGATGGTTCCTGGTGACATAAAAAAAAAAAAAAAAAAAAAAAATCCTGACCTCTGAAAATGAAACCACAGTCCTACACCTTATACAATCATGGCACCTAAATTTATATTACCTATGTGGTTTAGATATCCAAGATGCACAATTAGTGATATGAAACTTAGTGATAAATTGATAAGCAGTGATATAAACAGTAAGAATAACAGTAGGTAAAAAATAATGATTATTTGGAGGATGTAGTTTTAAGGTGGAATTCAAATAGAAGAAAAATTTTACAGTTAGTATAGGAAACAGTTTACTGAATTTAAAAGCTTTTAATGTTTATTATTTACAAGAAAGTTAGAAATATTGCTTAAATTGTGATCTTGTTGATTAATTATGTATGTAACATTTTGGAAGTAATTTCCAAATACATAGAAAATATAACTTGAAAACCAGAAGACAGCAAAAGAGGAAGTGGAAAATTGGATAAATCCTATGGAAGTTAAGGAAGAAAAGAAAACAGAAGTGACAAATGGTAAATAGGAGATACAAAATAAAATTACAGAAATAGAACAAAACAAATATTTTAGTAACAATAAATATAAATGGACTAAATTCATGAGTTGAAATATGGAGATTTGGACTGCATTAAGAAAAAAACACATCTTTATAATCAAGTTACATAATGACTTTGAAATATATAAATAATGTATAACATTACAAAAGTTGAAAATAATGGCAAAAGAGATAACATCAACATAAAGAATTCTGAGAAACTACATAAGTATCAAATAAAACAGACTTAAAATGAAAAAAAAATTGTATAGATGAAGATGATCATTACCTAGTAATAAATAGTAAAAAATTTTGAAGAAAAATCACAATTTTGAGCCAGCAAATATGTAGCAGTACAATCTCAAAGTATACAAACCCTAAAGTACAGAACTCTAAGGAGAAATTAACAAATTAACAACCATAGTAGGAAATTTTATTGCATATACTGCTCAAAAATTGATAGATCAAGAAGATGAAGACAAAAGTAATGGCATAGGAATTTTGACTAATACAGCTAGTATGATAGATAAGATGGCTGCTAGTAAAATATTTCTATTAGAAAATATATATTTGTTTTAAGGTTAAAATAAACAAACAAAGATAAAACAAAACCATGAAAGCATTTACCAAAATCGAACACAAGTGTTGAATTGGTCTATGGTAGATTACAGTGATCAATCTTTTCTAAAAGTCCCCTAAGCAATTCTAGTGTGTGCTCAGGGCTGAGACCACTGTATTATAACAATTAAAAAATGGATGAGTATTTATGCAGAATAATGAAACTGGACCAATGTCTATCACCATATACAAATATCAACTCATATTTGATAAAAGACCTAAATTGAAGACCTGAAATTATAGAACTACAAAATTATTAGAAGAAAACAGGGGAAATGCTTCAAGACAAGGGTACAGACAATGATATTTTGGAGAAGATCTTAAATCACAGACAATGAAAGCAGAAATAGATAAATGGGATTACATAAAACTAGATGCTTCTGTACAGCAAATGAAAATCCATAGAGTGAATAAATATCTTACAGAATGGGTGAAAATATTGCAAACAAGTTATCTGACAAGGGATTAAAGTGTAGATATATAAGGCGCACACACACACACACACACAAATACTCAACACTAACTTCTCCCAAACAATCTGATTTAAAATGGGCAAAGGATCTGAATAAACATTTCCCAAAAAATATATACAAATAGCCAACAAATATATGAGAAACACATCTCTAGCTACCAGGGAAATGAGAATCAAAATCACAATGGAATACAATTTTACCCCAGTTAGAATAGCTATAATCAAAAAGACAAAAAAGAACAAATGCTTGAGAGGTTGCAGAGAAAAGAGAACTCTTATATACTGTTGGTGGGAATGTGGTATAGCTATTATGGAAAACAGCATGGAGGTTCCTCAAAAAACTAAAAATAGAACTAACATATGATCCAACTATCCCACTACTAGGTATCTACCCAAAGGAAATGAAATCAACATATCAAAGACATGTGTGTACTCTTTTGTTTATTACAGCACTGTGGTTAACAAGAATCAAGATACAGAATCAACCTGAATGTCCATCAATGGATGACTAGATAAAGAAAATGTGGTGTTTATATACAATGGAATCCTGTTCAATCATAAAGAAGAATGAAAGCCTGTCATTTGCAATAAGATGGATGAACCTGGAGGACATTGTGTTAAATGAAAGAAGCTAGGCATGAAAAGACAAGTATCACATCTTCTCATTCATATGTAGAAGCTGAAAAAGTTGATTTCATAGAAGGAGTGAGTAGACTAGTGGTCATTAGAAGCCAGGAAGGATGGGGGCTGGGGGGGCAGAGGAAGACTAGATAACAGGTACCAAAATATGCTTTTATAAAAGGAATAAGTTCTAATATTCTATGGCACAGTAGAATGACTACAGTTCACAATAATTTAGTATATAGCTTAAAAGAACTAGAAGAGAGGAAACTGCTTAACCAGTAGCAGGTTCCCAATACAAAGAAATAATAAATATTTAAAAAGAGGAAATTCCCCCAATTTGATCATTACACATTGTTTACATAAACTGAAATATCATACAACTGCCCCAAATATATAAAATTATTATGTCAATTAAAAAAATGGATGAACTGTATTTCTATGTAATGATGTAAATACGTCTTGTGAAAGTTCCTATTGAGAAAAAAGTCCAGTCACAAAAGGAATATATACTCCATGCCAGGCTTGAAAATGGAACAGTAGTTTATTTGTGAAAAAAGCACAAGTTATATGTAAAAAAACAAACAAACAAAAAACATGAAAATATGGATTACATGATATAAATTTGGGGGGAGGATACCAAGTAGTAATTGAAGTTTTTAATTTCTAATAAGCAAATAAAGTAAATGTAGCTCCTTGACATGGTCAAATTTATGGTAGGTATGTGGATAGCCATTATATGATGATGATACTTTTGTATATTTGAAATATTTTGTACTTTAAAATTTAAATAAAAATAAATTGATAGATGAGTTAAATTCCATGTCTACTGGGTAACACAAAGAGTGTGGCTTTTGATCAGGGAAGGAAGCTGTAACTGGCTTTTTAAAAAATATTTATTTATTTGCTTTAGTTGTACACAATGCATTTATTTTTACGTGGTGCTGAGGATCGAACCCGGGCCGTGCACATACTAGGCAAGCACTCTACCACTGAGCCCCAGCCCCAGCCCCTGGCTTTTTTAAAAAAAATATATTTATTTATTTGTTTTAGTTGTACACTATGCCTTTATTTTTATGTGGTGCTGAGGATCGAACCCGGGCCACGCACATGCTAGGCAAGTGCTCTACTGCTGAGCCACAACCCCAGCCCCATAACTGGCTTTTAAAATAAGATTTCATGGAGTGACATTGTCTTGGTGACTCTACCATGCACCTGTATCTGTCAAGCTCAAACTTTTAGGTTATCAGGTGAGAAATAAAATCAGGGACCTAAATATTCTCATAAAGGACACATTCTGACTCATGTAAAGTTGGAAAGGGAAATAACTTTTTTAACTTTTCCTAAATGGAATTGCTTACCTCAACAACACCAGGCTCTATGAGGCAACCAGCTCTGCAGGAGCCCTGTTTGGGGATTGACTTGAAAGTTGGAGCCGTGGACATTCTCGCCACCCGAGTCTCGGGATGCGGGATCTCGAGTGACTTGGCCGAGATTGGATCGGGTCAGCGCCAAGGGGTGCTTTTGGCGTGTGTTATCGTTATTAGAACCAGAGAGAAAAGTTACAGAATAAAAAGCTGTTTGTCTCCAGTTTGCTTCTGAGCTCCGTTGAGCGCTTCAGGCAGCAACAGGTACTTCGGAGCGAAAGGTAAGAACTGAAATAAAGATGTTCGAATATAACTGAATCCCAAGTGATAGAGGCTATGCAAAGACTCCTTGATATACCTGACTCTGTTCTCAGTGAGGAGTATATAGACAAAAGTGAAGTGATCAAAAAAGTGTAGATTCCACTGGGCCAACTGAGACCAGTAAAGAGAGTATTAGAAGAGACCCAAAAATGACAAAAATCCAAGCTATTAAAGCTATTCGGGAGTTATTGGCGAAAGCTGAAGGATACTTGCTCTCACTGGAACCTGGGCCTCAGGATATTGCTGTCAGTGAAATTAGCAGTGGTGAGGAATCTAGTAAAAGTGATCCTGAGAAAATGAGGAAAAAGAAATTAAAAAAGACCGAGAAAAAGGTCCGTCAGGCAGAGGAGTCACTTGTGTCCTCTACTCCCCCATGGGTGGAATCCATCACAGAAAATATGAAGGGTATTACTAGGCATTTGCATACCCTAGAAACAGAAATAAAAAGTCTTTCTGATCGCTTATGCGCTCTCGAGGACAACGCACAGATACATTGGGAACCGCCAGCATTTGAAAAGAAAAATGGAAGCCTCCTCTCAGAATGCTTCCCCCCGACACATTTCCCCTACTACCCATCCACTCCCTCGCCAAGAGAAACAAGTAGGATATGCCAGGAATAGGACCTCTGTATCCACCGCCACGAATAGTGTTAACACCTGAAATGGGGGTTCAACTGATTCCCACACGTGAGTCAGGGGACCTCTTCCCTCAGGGGACTGTAGGACTTATTATCGGGCGTTTTAGTCCTAAAAAGCTTTTTAGGTTTGCAAGTGACCCCCAGGTGTAATAAACTCAGACTACAAAGGGGAAATAAAAATAATGCTTAGCTCACCCCAAAGTGTAAGTTCTGTTAATCAAGGAGATAGAATTGCTCAGTTGCTTCTCCTTCCCAATTTACATAATTCATTTAAAATGGGTATGCCTCAAGAAGGGAACAATAGAGGATTTTGTTCCACTGACTCAAGTCCCATGGCTTGCTGGGTTCGAGACTGTTCAAGGAGGCCTATGTGTAAAATAAAAATCCAAGGAATAGAAATGGAGGGATTAATAGATACTGGAGCTGACTCTTCCATTATTAATTTACGCCAATGGCCCAAGCACTGGCCTCTGCAAAAAGCTTCAACCAGTTTAAGAGGCTTGGGATATAATAACCTCCCAGATAAAAGTGCAGTAATTTTAAAATGGGAGGATGATGAAGGCCATAAAGGAACATTTCAGCCTTATGTTTTACCTAATCTACCGGTTACTTTATGGGGAAGAGATATTTTGCAACAAATGGGAGTACACCTTGCAACCAAGCCTGCAGATGTTAAATGTGAAAACCTACAGGGTAATCTTAACCATAAAAGAACTCATTATCAAAAAGTACAGAGTAATCTTAACCCTAAAAGTAATCATTGTCATAAAGGAAAAAGATATTTTTTTTCGGGGCCACTGAGAAAATAATTTTGAAAATACCATGGCTTTCTGATAAGCCAGTGTGGGTCCCTCAGTGGCCCCTATCTAAAGAGAAATTACAAGCGGCCCACCAATTAGTTCAGGAACAATTAGAAGCAGGTCATATAGAACCTTCCACCTCTCCCTGGAATTCCCCCATATTTGTGATCAAGAAAAAGTCAGGAAAATGGCGATTGTTACATGATCTTAGACAAATCAATAAAACCATGCAAGTTATGGGGCCTACTCAACCTGGACTTCCTAGTCCCATAGCTATTCCAAAAAATTTCCATCTTATTACTCTTGATATAAAGGATTGCTTCTTTTCTATTCCCCTACATCCTCTGGATGCCCCCAGGTTTGCTTTTTCCGTTCCTTCTATGAACAATAATGGCCCTGATCAGAGATATCAATGGAAGGTTTTACCACAGGGAATGGCTAATAGCCCCACCATATGCCAAATATATGTGGACAAGGCTATCCAACCCATTAAAAATAAATATCCAAACCTCATGTGTCTACATTACATGGATGATATTTTATTGGCCCACCCTAATCAAAAAATCTTATTTAATATATTCAGTGATGTGGTAGAAAATTTAAAAAAAATATGGATTATATATAGCAGAAGAAAAAGTTCAAACCAGATCTCCCATATTATATTTAGGATTTAAAATCATGGATACTTTTGTTAGACCCCAAAAAATTTTAATAAATAAAGAACATTTGACCACCCTCAATGATTTCCAAAAACTACTGGGAGACATTAATTGGCTTCGCCCTACACTAAATCTCACTACTGGCCAACTAAAACCTTTATTTGACATCCTTCGTGGAGATCCTGATCCATCTTCACCACGAACATTGACTCCTGATGCTAGGAAAGCTTTAAAGGTAGTAGAAAAAGCCATCGAAGGAGCTCATTGTGATAGATTTGATTTAACTCAACCGCTGATGTTGATTATTATTTCTTCACAATATACACCCACAGGAGTATTTTGGCAACAAGGGCCTTTATTATGGATACATTTGCCCGTCTCTCCTAAAAGTATAATTGAATCTTATACCTCCATGGTGGCTAAACTTATTCTTCAAGGACTTAAGACTTCTACTAAAATATTTGGCATTCACCCTGCTACTATTATTACTCCCTATTCATCATCACAGATTGAATACTTATGCTTCAATGATAATGATTGGGCTATAGCTAAATGCTCTACTTCTGCAAATTTTGATAATCATCTTCCTAAGTCCCCTATATTATCTTTTTGTATTAATCATCCTATTATATTTCCACAGGTAATAAAAAATCAACCTATTCCTAAGGCATTTAATGTATTTACAGATGGGTCCTCAAATGGTACTGCTACAGTAGTCACTAAAAAAGAAAATATGACTTACATAACTGCACACAAATCAGCTCAACTAGTGGAACTGGAAGCTGTGGTAAGAGCTCTGGAAAATTTTAGGGACCAGCCCGTAAACATTTTCTCAGATAGCCACTATATTGTACAAGCCGTCCCAAAATTAGAGTTAGCAGGACCAATAGCACCTCATACTCCAGCTTTTAAATTGTTTTATCAAATACAAAAACTTTTGTGGGCAAGAAAAGAACCTCTATTCGTAGGCCATATTAGAGCACATACTAATTTGCCTGGTCCCCTCCATGAAGGTAATCAAAAGGCTGATGAACTTACAAAAACAGTATTTATACTTTCAGCGCTACAACAAGCTACTTTATTTCATTCCCAGTTTCATGTCAACAGCACCACCTTGCAACGTAGGTTTAAAATCACAAAGGAGCAAGCCAGAACAATTGTAAAAGATTGTAAATCTTGTATGACACATTTGCCCAATCCTCATTTCGGAGTTAACCCTAGAGGATTAATGCCCAATCATTTGTGGCAGATGGATGTTACTCATGAGCCAAGTTTTGGAAAATTGCGATTCATTCATGTGACCATAGATACATGCTCAGGCATGATTTTTGCTTCCTTACATTCTGGAGAAAAAGTTAAAGATGTTACATCTCATTGTTTGCAAGCTTTTGCTGCATTGGGCATCCCCAAAATGCTTAAAACAGATAATGGCCCCGCATATACGTCCTCATCTTTCAAACAGTTTTGCGCAAAATTCAATATATCCCATAAAACAGGCATCCCATACAATCCTCAGGGTCAGGGCATTATTGAAAGAGCAAACCGAACACTGAAAATTATGTTGTTAAAACAAAAAGAAGGAAATTGGAAAAGTCCTAAGGACAGATTGGCAGTTGCCCTGTTTACCTTAAATTTTTTAACTTTAGACTCTAATGGTTATTCTGCTGGAGACAGACATTGGAATCCACACCAACAACATAAACCTTTGGTTTACTGGAAGGATGTTCTTTCAGGTACATGGAAGGGTCCAGATCCAGTATTAATTTGGGGAAGAGGATCTGTTTGTGTTTTTCCAAAAGACGAATCCTCTCCAATATGGATACCATCTAGATTAATAAAACAGGTACCACATCAAAATGATCAAGATGAAGTTATTGAAGAATCAAGATTAATAAAAAAGGTACAAAATCAAGAGGACCAAGATGAAGGTATAGAATGATTCCCTCAAAAGAGTCCTTCAAAATATTTCACAACTTAAGTGTCATTCCTCCCGGCCGGGACGAGGAGATCTCTCTTTAGTGTGCACACAATTGTATTTTCTTTTTCTTTTCTTTTTATACATGTCTTTATGTCTATACATTTGTCTACATTTCATGTTAATGTGACGTCACAAATATATGTTTGTATGTTTGTTCGTCTGTTCAGTGTGACGTCACAAAGAACAAAGCGCTTATGAAAAAGAAAAAAATATATATATATATATATGGATCCAAATAACTTTAATTCATTTTAGGTTAAGAGTATTCAATTTAGGTAAATAATTTTATAAATGAAGGTACTTTCAATTTTGATTTATAGGTGTCCCTGGGACTTCTCGTTAGCAAACAATATGACTAGTGCTATATAACCTGATATTTTGGTGTTTTGACTTAAGATTGTTTATTTGTTATTAACTTCATTTGTTTAATAGCTCATTAATTTCAATTATCTCAACAGGTAAAAAATTGCTCTGTATACAGAGACTCAAGGATTCCAGCTAACAAATTATTTCTCTCAAGTGCCTTTACCTTTTCTTTAATCTATCTTTAATGCAGTAATTTACCTCAGTCTTTCTTTGTTTTGTTCTAAATATGACATTTTTTCCAACTTATGTTTGTAAAAGCTCAACCAGCGATGTATGTGAACAAAAATCAACTTTAATTTTCTAATCTAATTATTCTATTTTGTAGTTTGACAACTCGCCTCTTGACTCAGTGCTGCAATAGCACTGCCTTTCCTTTAATAATTGATGCTTGAGTTTCTAGGTAGCGGGCCCTGAAGATTTGCCGGTGGCATTGTCTAAACATAAAAAAGACGTCTGCTGCTCAAACATCAAACAACCTCACCAACAGTGTGGCCTCTGCTCTACATGCATGGGGCCTCCTACATCAACATGTTATAACAAATGGACATTTTGATCTTTCATTGTTTGGGACTTTACGGGACAATGCCTTGCGGGTATTTGTCTAGAGAATTCAGTGTGTTACTTGTTGGAACTTAGGGCAGCTGATTTGTTTAAATAATTTGATATGCTATGCAATTTGGCTCATCACCAAAAGGCTTGTTGCCTTAAAGCCGCAACATCTCCTCACAATTTGGACGGCTGTTAGTCATCATATATAGTCGATCCTAAAGGGCTCCATTGGATGGCTGGTTAGCCAATGACGGGTAAGATCCCCAGAGGGGGACAACCTAAGACAGGCACAGTCGCATGGGGACAGTCTCATGTGGCCGACATATCAACCTAAGACAGGAGTCAAGGGCACAGCCTTGATTATCCGATGACGGGTAAGAATGTTGGTTGCACATAGACGTCCTAGAGCATTACCTCTTTTAAAACAAAAAGGGGGAAATGCAGGAGCCCTGTTTGGGGATTGACTTGAATTGCAGTTGACTATGAGCCGTGGAGATTTGGCCATTGTCGCCACCCGTAGTCTCACGGGATTTGTTGCGGGATCTCGAGTGACTTGGCCGAGATTGCTGATCGGGTCAGCGCCATTTTAGGGTGTGCTTTTGGCGTGTGTTAGTCGTTATTAGAACCAGAGAGAAAAGTTATCAGAATAAAAAGCTGTTTGTCTCCAGTTTGCTTCTGAAGTTTTTCCCGCGGCTCCGTTGCTCCAAGCGCTTCAGGCAGCAACACAGCTCATAACAGAATCGGCCTTGGCAATGTGATGGGTGAGTCTCAAGGTCCATCTCCTATTTTTCTGTTCTCCAGACAGAGTTGAATGAGCAGCATCTGTATCAGTGCCTGTGAATGTCATCATTAGGCTCCTGAGGCCTTTGCTACCCTCTGCACCTCCCTCCTAGATTCACTACACTTCCTCTGTGCCCCACAGCCACCCTGGTGTCTACAGTGTTGGCACTCAGCACACAGAACTCAAAATTTTCTGCTAGATTGTTTGCTCTGGCAAAGGCAAGGACCATGTCATTTAAGCTTTCTGCCCTCTAAAGCTCTTAATGCTGGTCAGTGATGATTTCTAGCTCTCTGCTTCTGGGCACGTGGTGGGACTATACTTCTTGACCTCAGGAAGCCATGGGATTAGTTCTGGTCCATGGTGTGATAGTGATCTGTATCAGTCCTGGGCCAAGGAAGCAATGCCAGTGGGACACCCTCTAGTCCCCTGGCCATTCCCTGGGCTGACCAGCAGTGTACAGTAGAAGTAACTCTGTCAACTGAGGGACCAGAGTGAGAATGATAAACACAGTGAGTAGATTCCCAGCCAACCCACGGGGCACATGAGTATGAAATAAACCTTCTTGGTTTTAAATCACTATAATAAAGTGCTGTCTGTTACTACAACATAAGCACATCCATCCTGACTGATATTTGCCCTTAGCATCTGGTGTGGTGTTTGCACCTGTAGGTGCTTAACAAATGTTTACTGAACAACCAAACTAGTAGAGGAACATTAATTGTGTTTGTGAAAGTGCCAGGCACCTAGTAGGCACTCATTAAATATTAACTGGATTCAAGGAATATTTCTATATTTTAGGTTTTTTTCAAAACACATACTTAAATGGTGTGTGGGAGTAAGTATCTGTTGTAACAGAAATCAAATTATTAAATTAGTAATGGTCATTAAGAAAAAGAAATATCCCTTATAGCCAAAGATAAAAAGTGATTTCTCGACCAGAATATTTACTATCTCAAATTAAACAGACATTCCATTAAAAAAAAAAAAAAAAAAAAAAAAAGCCAGTCTTTGACATCCTGTCTAAGCCTCCTGTACTCCTGGAAGACCATGTGATTTGTTCTGGAGTTCTTCATTTGGCTCTGCACTGCCCTTTCCAATTTCTATGGTTTTCCTAAGGTAGGGATGGACTCATTTATTATCAGCAGTGGGGCACTGGTGGGGAGGGAGGTGATGGGTGTTAAAACCCAGGCAATATTTCTTTTGAATAGTTTTCTCTCTCTCTTTGTTGTTACTGCTTGCAACAGCAGAATGATAGCTAAAATAAGCCTTCATAATAGGTGATCTCCAAGCAAAGCTAATTAATAAGCAAGCAGCCATTAAGTTTTATTGAGTACGTGACAATGACTTAAGAATTTAAGGAGGGCTTTAAAGATAAATATAATTTCCCACCAGGAACTTAAAAAGTACCTGGATAAACTTCACACCAGAAGCAACTTGCAGTCAGGCGCGGTGGCACTTGTCTGTCATCCCAACTATAAGGAGGAAACTTGCCTGAGCAGGAGGAACCCTTGAGCCCAGGAGTTAGAGACTAGACTGGGCTATATGGCAAGACCCTGTCTCAAAACAAAGGAAAACAAAGTAAAACACAAGAAGAAACGACTCCCAAACAGGCAAGGGATTATGATTGATGTGTGCCAGGAAAAGCCCAGGTTGTGTGTCAGTGACATCTGTGAACATGCATGTCCTTTCTGGGTAGAAAATGAGATGTCTGTTGTGTGTCCTAGATGAAGTGCTTGTGTAGGTTAGCCCCTGGGAACAGTTACACTGCTTTTCTCCTCCATGAAGAGGAGCCAGGTCCCAGGAGGAAAGACAGTGTGGACCAGAATCTCAGAGACTGGGCAGTGCATGGTGGGAGGGAGAGAGAGTGCTCCTGTCCTAGACACCGAGACAGGCAGGGTGAAAATAATTTAATTAACTCATGGAGAAAACAAACAATAAAAAATTGCACTCAGCTGGAGATAAATATAGAAGCCAGTTAAAACCCAAATTCCTAACCCCTGGGGAAGAGTGCAGGCCATCTCTCCCCTGCCGTCAACTGTATCGACCTCCACTTGCCCCTTGATTCACCATGTTCACCTATAGGCACATTCCTGCTATTCCTCAAACATTTCACATTTTTGCTCTCTGGGAGGCTTAGCACTTGCTGCTTTCTTTACCAGAAATCTCTTCCCTAGGTCTTTCCAATGTCTGGTTTCTCTTTTCCTAAGGTCTTGATACAACCATTACCCTCTTACAGAGACTTTGCTCGACCTCCAGATCTAAACAGACTGTCTAGAAATGTTGCTAGCATCATGGATTCAATAGAAATGGAGAAAGGGTGTTATGCTAGGTGTATTACAGACACAGAAATCAAAGACACCTAGCACTGATGGGGGTGACATACCTGAGATTATCCAGGCAGATCCTAGACTCTGACACCCAGTCTAGATGTGCTGCTATCCAGAGCCTGACCTGGAGAATCAGAGTCCGGAGATACACCTCTTATACTACAGGTGAACTACAGTGCACCTATGCTTTCTGATCAGTGAAATGTGGTTAGCCTTTTTCATGGCCTTGGGGACCTTCCTTAAATCTTTTGTGCTTTATTTTCTTTATCTGAGGATATTAAAATATGTATTTACAAAGATTATAAGAACCGGAAAGAGATATTTGCAATCTCTTATATCACAAAGAGTAAATTACCATAAAAATAAAGAACTTCTAAAAACAGAAAACAACCCTCAACACACATATGAAAAATGGACTGTAAATCTGAGCAGATGCTTCACAGAAAAAAAAAAATGAAAATGGATCCTAAACATATGAAAAGATGCTCCACCTTACCTACCATAACAGAAATACACATTAAAACCTCACTGAGGTTTTAATATGTATATGATTTTAATATGTATATGATTTTCTCACCTATTGGATTGGCAAAAATCTAAAAGATTGGCAACATTTTCTTGGTGAGGCACACACTTTCATACACTGCTAGTGGGAGTATAAAATGATGCAAATCTGTGCATATGAGTTTGACATATCTAGAAAAATTATATATCCTTCTGCCTTTTGATTCAGTAATCCAAATTCTAGGAATATATCCTAAAAATATGTTGCAAAGGTACAAAAAAAGAAACTTATACATGATTATACATTGCAGTATTGTTCATAATTGTGAGATTGGTAACTGGCTCAATAGACTGTGGAAAATCCAGGCAGTAGGATAGCATGCAGCTATGAATAAGATGAATATCTCTACACAATGCCATGGAATGATCACCATAATAAAATGTGTAGTAAAAATTAAAATAGAGAAGTATACATAGTATTCTAACATTTATCTAAGGAAGGGTGATAGGAATATATGGGTGCATTGGATCATATTTAAGGAATCATCAAATAAATAAAATAATTACCTAAAGGGGTAAGGAGGAAGAAGGGAAGAGAGAATAGATAGAAGTCACAGTTTTATGAATGTGCTTTGTTTAGTAGGTCTAACATTGGTACAATGTGAATATCTTTATAATTTAAACATTAAGTCAAAATCAAAGAAGCAATTCCTAAAATTCAAAAAAAGCGATTTAAAACACAATCATGTGACTATACATCCCGAATGCATTAAACTGTAAAGATAAAAAGAACTGCAGAAATTCAGATAATAGCAGCAATAAAAATAAACAAAAACCTTGATGATACTCTTCTTTATTATTACAATGTTTGCATGGTTATATATATTGTCCTGTAAAGCAAAGACATGATTATGTTAAAGAAATTAGGAACCCAAATCTTCCATATTAAAAAGGATACAAAATCACAGAAGCAAACCCTGTTTTGCTAAAGTTTAGCTAAAAGTATAAAACCTGTGATGTACTTAAAAAACAACAACAACAACAACAACAAAAAAACCAAAACAAAAAACAAACTTCTTTCCTGGTTCTGTTCAGACAAAGGTCAATCTGGCAGCAGTAAGCATCCCTAGTGTCCAGATTGTGGATTCTAAATAGCATTTTCTACTAAGAGGAAACATAAATTTGGGAGAAAATGTTTGTTCCAGGTTTGAGGGCAGACAAAGTATAAGGGCAATCTGGATATGTTGTCACACCAGGATAGAAGAAGTTATTGAGTACTTTCGTGGTTGTGTCAAAATTTCTCAGGAACTAGCTTGAAGAGGCTCTTGTGGGCCAAAGATAGAGCAGTTTGAGCATCAGAAAGACTAAAAATTATGATGAATTAAAATACACCAGGTATGTTAACATCCATGAATTCATAACTATGCTAAAAAAAAAAAAAAAAAAAGCTACTTGGTCACACTTGGAGGGTGCTATGGAGCCAACACCTCACCCTGGATCTCTTGTAAGTAGAAAGGAAAAGTATCTCAACATAATCAAACGTTAATGATAATTTTTTTCTGTATAGGAGTATTCCAGCTAATAAATAAAGAAGAATGGCAGAATTGGAATAGCACAATTTTAAAACTGCTAATTGTAATAAAGGATCTAGGTAATCACCATCAGGGGCTGCTAATGTCACTAAAAGAGACAGCCATATATTGAGTGCCTCTTCCTAGAGGTACACAACATGGAGTATAATTGTAAAAAAAGATTTAATTTGAATCAAACAAAGCTTCTAGAGCTGATATAAGTTTACACAGAAAGTTGAGCAAACAGAGGAATGTATTAAATGAAACTCGGAGAATGTAGTTGGTCACATCCAGAAGGTGAGAACTTCTACAGGACTAAAAACCAGGTTATTTTACAAATAATTTTCAAGAAAAAAAACATAGATTAAAAAATAAAAGTCAGGAGAAATATCAACCAAATGCAAATGTACCTTGTTTAGATCCCAATTTGAACAGATCAAATCTAAAATTAAAAACTGGGTTCACATCCAGTTAGTATTCAAATTGACCTGGTCATTCCATAAATGCGAACAAGGTCTTATGATTTTGAAGTATAACTATTAACTTTTTTGAGGTATAACACTGATATGGTGATTGGGTTTAAAAGTTGAATCTTCATACTTGGGGTTGTGGCTCAGTGGTAAAGAACTTGCCTCACAAGTATGAGGCCCTAGATTTGATCCTCAGCATCACATAAAAATAAGCAAATAAAGGTATTGTGTCCAACTACAACTGAAATTATTTTTAAAAAAAAAAGTTTATAGTGAAGTCTTTATGGATGAAATGCTATGTAATGTCTATGATTTCCTTTAGAGCAATACCAAGTGTGTGTAGGAGGGAAAATTGGCAGTGAATAGGGGTCATAGATGAAATTAGAGTGACAATGAGTCAACGACTGTGATAGCTAGGTGTTTACTGTACTTTTCTTTGTAATGTTTGTAAGCAAAATTAATGGAAATGAGAGCAGACCTCAAACAGATCAGCAAGCAGTATTTTTTTTTTTTTTTTTGGTACTGGAGATTGAACTCAGGGGCACTCTACCACTGGGCCACATCCCCAGCCCTCTTTTGTATTTTATTAGGGACAGGGTCTCACTGAGTTGCTAAGTGCCTCGACATTGGAGGCTGGCTTTGAACTCTAGATCCTCCTGCCTCAGCCTCCCAAGTGCTGGGATTACAGGTGTGTGCCACCGCACCAGGCTAGCAAGTAGTCTTTATTAAACAGTGGTAGAAGGGGACATGGCACATTTTCAGGGGAAAAAATGGTGACTGGTTATAAGAAGGGTCTGCTTTTTCTAGTTCTTAATGAGAATTAATCATGGCAGAATGTTTAGTGTGACTTTGACACTCGGGACGTGCTGGCTGGGTAGTCAGGAAACTAGTTGTGCAGGTTAAAGACCTAACTCAGGGAAACAGTTGTAAAAGCTTGAAACTCATTGTTACTGGGATAAAAATCCAAAATCCAGAGCTCATGTGTTTGCCTTCCCTTCCAGGACTCAGTGTTACTGGGAAAGGATGAAAGACTAGATAGAGCCCAGAGATATAATACCTCATTTTCATCAGCAATAAATGAGGCTAATCATGCTGCTTTTCACAACCTCAAGACTCTCAAAAGACTCAACTTACAGGAGATATACTTTGAAAAATGTGAGAGAACAATGCAGATACAAGGTAATGTGATTTTTTTCAAACCGCAAGAGGTTTGCCTTCCCCTCCTCTCCTCCCAGATCACACTGTCCTCCTTTTCTCCCTGGGGGCTGTCATTTTCCTTTTCTTGGGGATGTTGTTCTTTTCAGTATCATTCAATGTTGACTGTCTGAGTTTTATTTTTTTAATCAAAAATGTAGTTGAGACAGTGCCTGGCACATAACCGGTACTCAATAGATGGCATCTATTCAATTATTAGTAGTAGTACTTTGTGACTCATCTCCATTTCTTAGCATTTAGCTTCTGGGATTTTGGTTGGTCTCCTCCCTAACATTTGAGTCTCTCATTGCATTCTGGACATCAGCCAAATCATCCTTCAACATTTCAGAAAATGAAATGACAGATATATTTTTATGCTAGTATACTGAATATACACACTCTAAAATACTGTGGTTTCTTTGGATAATGCAATTTTTTTCTTTTTGTTTTAAAATTTTAATTTATTTTTAATTGGTCCATAAAAACATAAAAATTCTATGTGATTGTGGGGGTGATGTTTCAATACATGTGTACATTGTGTCTGGTTCAACACATTTCCTCAAACATTTCTCATTTCTTTATAGTAAAAGCCTTCAAAATCCCTTTGATAGCTTTTTGGGTTACAAAGTACCTCATTGTTATCTATAGTCACCCCACTGTCCAATAGCACACCACAACTTTTTGCTCCTAATTACAGCCTAGTACGATTGATCAACTTTCTCCCTTCCTCCAACCAACCTCCTGCTTCTCCCTACCATTCTACTCTCACCTTCAATGAGATCAACTTCTTTATATTCCACATATGAGTGAGGTCATATAATGAATGTTTGTCTTTCTGTGCCTTTTTTTTTTTTTTTTTTTTTTTTTTTTTTACTTTTCACTTAGCAGTGATCTCCATTTCTATCAATGTTGTTGCAAATGTCAAGGTTTCATTTTTTCTTTTTTTGCCATATAGTATCCCATTGTGGATATGTACCATGTTTTCTTTATCTGTTCATTGGTTGATTGACACTTGGGTTGTTTCCATTTCTTGGCTCTTGTGAATCTCTTCATCATACTGATTTCATTTCCCTTGAATGTATACCAGTGGTGTGATTATTGGATTATATAGTAATTTAAATTTTTTGTGAAGCCTTCATGCTTTTCTCCAAGGTGGTTGGATGATTTACACCAATGGTATGTAAATCTTTCCTTTTTTCTACATCCTCATTGGCTCTTGGCATCTTGAGTCTTTTTGACAATAGTTGTTCTTACAGGGGTGAGATGATAAACATGTTTTCAGGCAGGGACGTGGCTGAGCTGATTTGGGTTCTAGTACAGGCTCTGCCACTTAGGGAGTGAGAGTCAGGCTCTCAAGGGCTTCCCAAACCAAAAGTGGACCTCAAAACACCTAACTGCCTGAATGGAATTTTTAAGAAAATCATATGAATAAATGCATGGTCTCCTCACCACATGTTGTTGAAGCATATTTGCTTTTAGTGCTTATTTGTCATTTGGATAATGCAATTTTTAACCTCCTATTTTTCTTTCTTTATTTTTCCTCCTTTTTGAAAAAAAGTGATCTGCATGGAATATGCCTTAAATTTACAATTTATACAAATCAATATTACATTTTGTTGTATTTTGAATTATCCACGAGCTCATGAGCTTCCTAGTATACTTAGGGGATTAGCTCCTTAACCAAAATCTCTTCTCAGAAAGTTCTCAATGGACAACCTGGGAAATCCAACTCAATTGAACAGAAGATTTATGCTGTGGGATGTTGACAGCCTGGTGAAAATGGTTTGATGTGAGCCTCTACTTGACAGGTTCAGGGTTGGAAAGGAGATTGCTGCCACATCCCTCTGAGGATACTCTTCAGGTTGGACCCATGGCCATTAGGTTATTGGCCTGCCCAGGGAGTGGTTTCTGGCTGGATTGGCCAGCTTTGCCACTGGGAATATCTGTACTATCAGAAATAAGCTTGTTATTCCACAATGGTTTTAATCTAAAAATTTTAAACTATATTATTATTGTTTCCTCAACAGACAATCCATTTACATTTCAAAATGAAGAGTGCAAAAATAGAAGCAGTGAAACATCCCTTTTGTATCCCTGTTCTGCCAGGCATCCATTTTTCCTCCTTAACGGTAACCATTCTGATAGGAGAATGAAGAAAGAGGGTAGGGAAGAAAGCCAATGAAGACCATCATTGGAAAGATGACCCAGGATGGCAACTAGGGCTGGAACATTCTGGGGCACTGGAAGACATTATAAAATACGCCTGTCTTGTGGACTTTGGATGCTGCTGCTGCTGCTGCATCTGTAAAAGGGGGGAGACATTTTATCCTGCACAAGGAGCCTATCCTGATTGTTCTGTACTTTGCTTTTTGTCAATTAGTATCTCTTGGTCATTGTTCCATAAGAGTGGCCAGAGAGCTTCCTCATTCTTTTTTTTTGCAACTGAAATTTACAGTTATGCCATATTATATTTAGCCATTCTTTACTGTTGTCTTATCCCATTTGTTTTCCCATTTTTGAGCACAGTATTTATTAACTCCACCATATAGGACACAGAAGAGATTTTATTTCCTACGAAGAACTCTGTGCCTTCATAGCTTGCTCAATTGGTGGATTTTACACATCCACCCCTTAACAAACAAGTACACTCCAGATTCTCTTACAACAACAATGAAATCAACTTAGCTTTGAATAGGCAGTTCCTGGGGGACACACCCCTGGAGTGTGGGTTTAGGTTGGTTTGATTGGGGTGTGTGCCACAGTGGGTGGGGCAGGATGAATAGTTTTTTCATGTTTGTTTGTCATGCTTGAATTCAAATCTTCTTCCCTAGCTGGGGCCAGTCTTCAAGTTTCTCCTGGGAGTTTCTAGAGCCACTGAGTCTTTTCAGAGAATGGATAGAAAAGCTCTTGGTAGGGGTAAAAGCAGTCCAAAGAAGTGTCTTTACATGGGACTGTTGGAAATGGGGACAAGCTGCTAAATTAAAAAAATGCAAAAGCAGAAAAGGGCCCAGGGTATTTTTAAACTTCTTACAAATGGGAGCAAGCCCAAATTTAACACTGGTTGGCTTTTTAATGTGGCTTTCTTTTTCACCCACCTTCCCTTCAAAGGTATGCATTTTTTTTTTTTTTTTTTTTTTTTTTTTCCTTCTTCTCTCTGCTGAAGTACCTGGGTTCAGATAGCAACTACTCAGCTCCAACAAACAGGGCAAGTTAATGCTTGTAAGTGCTATACCCAAGCACCCAAGTAGCAAAGGAAGCTGAGTTAAGATAAAAACCACACCTCCTCCCCTCCAGGTGACAAAGATAACCCTGCCAGTCTGGCCCCTTTGTTCCAACAATAAGCAGTCTAAAGTGAAGGGCAACTGGGTAGACAAGAGAAGAATGAACTTGGAATCCTACAGTCCTGCCCAATTCCCTTGCTCCCCTGTCACCATGCCTTTCTGATTCCCACCTCCACCCAGAGCTGGCCAAATACAAAAATGTGAGGGGAATTCATGATGCCATTTTCTTTCTCTAATATACCTCCTCAGGTAGCTTAAAGATCTGTTTTTTCTTCTCTCAAAATAAATCTCAGAAATGGTTTGATATTATATTTGATATTGTATTTCATTATACAGAGGGATACTTTAGAATTATAGTATTATACTTAATTAATAAGATTTAATGTTGTATCCCTTCTGGGGATATTCTTGCCCTTAAGCCAAATGATTCTAAGGGTGCATTTTAGGCTTTGGTGATTCATGAATGGGAAGTGTAGGTAGAGGGTATGCTCTGGATCCTGAAATCGTACATATGAGTGGCTACCTACTCATACATGCAAAAACAGCACTCTACACTCTTGAACACACTTAACATAAGAATAAAACATCCTTTAACTCTTAAATGACCTGCATTTCCACAATCCGCTGCAGAACAGTGAGGGGCCCTTGGCTTGAGTGAAACTTGCACTGATGTGCAATGCTCAAAGCTCAGGCAGTCTAGTCCAGGAACTCACTGCATGCTGGGACAGCTCTAGTCTCCAAGCCTGGGTGTTTAAGTAAGTATGAGGTCAGATCATTGAGCTGCGGTTGGAAGCTTGATCTCTAGCTGGGTCTGTATTCAGCTGGTATTCCAGACCTCCCCAGTTTGGAACAGAGACCATGCAAAGTACGCTTGGGTTCTGTCCTGCTGATTGGTTTATAGAATATACTTGCCTTTCGTCTCTGGGATTAATTAGCTTCAAAGGTTGGAACAAGTTACTCAAACTGTAAATGTGTCCAAAGCAGCTCAAGTGGATTAGAAGAATCCAGCAGATTGAAAGTAAGCGAGTAAGCCTGCAGAACTTCTCATGCAGCCCCCTCTACCCTGGTTTGGAAGCCACTTTGTTGCAACCTGACTTTCTGTAGCTGTCAAAACCCCAAACTTTAAACTATTGGCTCAGTGATTAGACTCTGGGTTTTGGGGTCAGGAAGTTAGCTTGGGGAGGGGGTGGAGGTTTTCTGCGGCTGTCTGAGCAACTGTAGAGTTGTTTGATCTTTGCAGGCTCTGAAAATGATATCCTGCTGCACTGTCAGTGGCCTTTGGTAGGCCATAGGCCACAGAGGGGGGACCTTTTACCTGCCTTTTAAGAGTAAGAGACTGGGTCAGCGATTTGACATTCAGAGGGACAGCACCAAAGGCCAGATAAATATCTGATGCAAAGGTGGGTGAAGAAAGGAGTGTAGGCCTTCATCATGCTTGCTTCTTCCCAGACTCTGGGAAATCCTGCTCACTTGTTTCAGTAACCAGGCTTTAAACCATCCAAGATCCTTTAAATCCTCACTGCAAAAAACAAGAGAATGTGAAAGCTAAGGAAAAATCTGTGGACAGACCCCAGAGGGATGCCACTGAATGTCATGGTTGTCCAACAGAAGGCTTTGATTCTGCAACCAGCCGTTCTAACAAGAAAAGATGTCCATGAGAAACGTACTTTCAGAGAAGTGCTCAAGTAAAGCAATAGATTAAGTCAAGTCTCTTCTCAGGAGGTGAGAATAAATGCTCCCCTTCCCTAAAACTCAATGGTGAATTGATGGGCACTCTGCCTCACATTTCTGTGCATTATTCTCCCTACAATAAACATGGGGGGGGATGTCTTAGTAATTGTTTTGATTATAGGAAATGCTATGGAGATATCGTAGAGGGATGGAGTGTGCATGCAAATACAAAACCTGTCCATGCAGGATAGAGCTGTAAAAAGTGACAGAGATGAAATGGATGGAGTTAGAGAATATAATGCTAAGTGAAATTAGCCAATCCCCAAAAGCCAAATGCCAAATGTTTTCTCTGATATAAGGAGGCCAATTCACAGTCGGGTTGGGATGGGGAGCATAGGAAAATTAGAGGAATACTAGAATGGCCAATGGGGAGGGAGGGGAAGGGAAGGGGCAAAAGGGTGAAAAAAAAAAAAGATGGTAGAATGAGATGAATATAATTACCCTAAGTGCATGTATGAAGTCACGAATGGTGTGACTATACTTTGCATACAACCAGAGATTTGTAAAAAAGTGCTCTATATGTGTAATATGAAATATAATGCATTCTGCTGTCATTTATATCATCTTAGAATAAAAAGTAATTTAAAAAAAAAGAAAATCTAAAAGCAAAAATATCACCTAGGGAAAAAAAAAAAGTGACAGAGATGGAGAAACAGGAAACCAGGATGCAATACACCAAGGTGGAAGAGCTGGAGAAGGACTGAGAAAGCCAGCCTCCGAGAGGAAAACAGCACAGAAGGATTCCTGGGGAGTTCATCAGGACTTAGTGAAGTCAGGAAACACTTCTTCCAACTGTTAACTAAGTAGGGATTTCTTGAGCCATAGAGGGAAAATTTATTACTCTAGAAACTAAAGATCGTTGACAACATAGCTCTACATGGGACTGGCAGGTAGATAGGGAACTTGAATTAAGAATCGCATGTAATCCTAGCAGCTCAGGAGGCCAAGGCAGGAGGATTGCAAGTTCAAAGCCAGCCTCAGCAACTTAGTGAGGCCCTGAGCAATTTAGTTAGACCCTGTCTCAAAATAAAAACAATAAAAAGGTCTGGGTCTAGGAATGTGGCTTAGTAGTTAAGTACCCCTGGGTTTTTATACCTGGTACCAAATAATTGCAACCCTGAGGATTAGGTTCTAGATCAGTACCATTTGGTAGAAATATACTGTGAGCCACACATACATAAATTTAAATTATTTTTTAGTAGCTACATTGAAATAGGTAAGAAGAAACAGGTCTAATTAATTTTATGAGTATATTTTATTTAGACCAATATACTAAAAATGTTTTTATATATAATCAAAGTAAGTATTATTAATGCAACCTTTCACATTAATTTGAATGTTGAATTAATTAAACTCAGATAAAATTAAAAATTTAGTCCCTCAGTTGCACTAGCTACACTTCATATGCTCAGTAGTACATGTGGATAATCGTTAGCATTTTGGAGAGTAGAGCACAGGTCTGGTATAAGGACCCTGAAATGATGCAGCCTTTTCAGCACTTTAAATTTGTATCCCAACAACAGAGTTATGAAAATATGTATGTTTTACCTGAACTTAAGAGTTTATTTCCTCTTGTAAAATTTTTTGGAATGGTCTCACAATTAAATACTAAACCCAGAACTGTCCCTATTCAGTTCCTACTTGTTGGCTAGAACTAGTCTCTAGATCAGACTCAATCTCAAAATGACTAGGACACGCAAACCTACAATGTATCCAAATGGCAGGCAGGGAGGGAGAAATCTTGGTGAATAGGTCTATCGGCTATCTCATTGTGTTTTTAACCTTGGTTCACTAATGCAAAGTTAACTAAAATTACATCCAAGGACCAGAATGGAGTAGTTGAGCTTCATTAAAGAAGTGGGCCACATCTGTTTTGTTAAGAAAAATATGCTGCCTGTGAATTTGTGCTTTTGTTGGGGGTGGAGGATAGGCCCAGAAAGAAATTTTCCAGGTAGGTGAGGTTCAAGCAGGAGAAAGACATGGGAAACAGTATTTTATTTCTCGATTTGGCAAGAAGTCAGGGATGAAGCTTCTCAGTTGGTCTGGGGACTAGAGTAAGAATTTCAATTTACATGCTACACATTGTAAAGGAGAGAAAGAAATCCATGCCAAGCATTATATAATGTGAAGATAACCAAGACAAAAACATTTTTAAAGATAGCTAGTGTGAAAACATTAATAAGGGGAATGGAGATAATTTAAGATGGAAAATGCTATCATGTTTATTTTCAAATCACAGAATCGTCATTTCTTTTTTTCCATCAGGAAGTCTTAACCTCGTTTTACAAACTAGAAAATTAAGAGAGGTTAGATGTGTTGCCTGAGATTATCACACTGTGAGTCAGTGGTCTGGCTGACATTAAATTCTGGAGTGCCAGTTCTCTGGGCAGTGTTTGTTCTAACCTGGTAAAGCAGCCTACGTGTTAGTTCACTCAGGGGGCTTCTCATTCTTTCCTCCCTTTCTCTTCATTTTATCTCTGACTTCAAGTCTTGATAGATGAAGATAGATGTGACCTTAATGAGATCAAGGATAACACATCTCTTTCTCTCTTTAATTAACATTTCTCTTTATAGACAAAAAAGCTAGGGATCTGTTAAGAACTGAATTCTGTTCCCTTCAAACTCATGTTGAAGCCCTAACATCCAATGTGACTGTATTTGAAGATAGAGCCTTTAGGAAGGTAATTGAGTTAAAATGAGACCATAAAAGAAGAGCCCTACTCCAACAGAACTGGTGTCCTTCTAAGAAGAGAGTAAGAGACCCTCTCTCCAAGCACACAAAGGAAGGGCAATGTGAGGACACAGTGAGAAGGTGGCTGTCTACAAACCAGAAACAGAGGTCTCATGTAAAACTTTGATGAGACTTTGACCTCAGCCTTTCCAGCCTTCAAAATGAAGACTGTAACTTTCTGTTGTTTAAGCCACCTGGTGTGCAGCATTTTGTTATGGCAGCTCAAGATGACTCATGCAGGCTCTATCCTCATGCAGGCTTATCCTCCTGTCATGTCAAATGTCCTCCTCAGGCACAAGAACCAGGATATTTCACTAATGTGTTCAGTTGTTACTTGAACTCAACAAGGCCAATATTTATGGTTGGCACCGCTGCTGAAAGGAACATGAAGCTTGACAAGACGCTCCCTTCAAGGAGTGTGGACATAGAGATACAAAATTCTCCACAGTATGAATCTCTGTGGTCTATAAGCAATTCGTGGGTCCAGGAAAAGTGAATTCTGGTTGAAAAGTTGAGAAACTGGTGAGGTAGCCATGCCTGGATAGGGCTTTTCCCTTCAGTTCCTCCATTCCAAGGTACACTTTCAATTTAATTTATTTATATGTCATGTGTGCACACATATCATTTCTCAGTGAAGCCAACATGAGCATATTCACTAAAAAAACAAACAAACAAACAAAAAACACCTAACCTTGAGTGCCAACTATATGTAAAGCACTGGCACATTTTACTTTTTAGAAAGCTATCACATCCCAATTTGCTA
Source organism: Tamias sibiricus (assembly GCA_025594165.1). Classification (NCBI taxonomy): domain Eukaryota; kingdom Metazoa; phylum Chordata; class Mammalia; order Rodentia; family Sciuridae; genus Tamias; species Tamias sibiricus. The sequence goes on from CM046659.1 coordinate 93,787,466, forward strand.
TTTTTATGTCTAATTTGCAGGTGAGGAAACAGTTTCTAGGGCATTTGCCTGAGAGGAGAAGTTTACCAGCGACTGAGTTGAGATTTGAGTCCCAATCTGTTTGACTCTACAAAACATAATATTGCCCCTGCAAAGTAAAAGATGTTGTTGCCATATATCTCAAACAGAACTTTCTCAAAGATCAGTTAATTGGTAGATTTGGCATTTCATTTTACTTTTAGGTTTATCTATTTATTGTAAACTCAGATATTCTTGTTCCTCTATATCAGGAATTGCTTGGTGTGTGTTTTTTTCTACTGAGGTATTCTGAGAGCCATTGTATCAGTGCTTGGTATGTGGTAGGTGCTCAATAAATATTTATTGAATAAGTTTCTTTTAACTCATTGAAAAGGCAAAAAAAATGTATCCAGTGGAAAAATAAATAGATTCCAGTCTAATGGATCCCTTACTTGGTTGAAATGCAAAGGGATGCTTGAAGATGGAGATTTGGTAAGGAGGTTCTTTTGGGATGATGAAATTTTTTTGAACGTGGGAAATCTAGGGAGATACAAGGAAATATTCAGCAAGCATCTGAAAAGTCAGCCTAGATATAGTGTAGGGGACTCACCTCAAAGGAGACAATTGAGGTTATGCACCAACAGAACTGGGGTGGGATTGGAAGAGATAAGTCTAGCAGGCTTCCTGGTTTTTGGAAGCCAGTATGTCCCAATCCGAACTCTTATGCCTTTGTTTTTCCCCAGTGCCAGCCCTCTGAGTAGTCAGATCTGCTATCTAGCATTCTTTGCTGACAGTTTTCCCCTTACATTCGGACTCATTGTCTCCATGCACTTCCATGTTCTAAATCCAAATTCTACAAACTCTCCCTGACCTTGGCTTCCACTGATTTATATACCTCTGAATTTTTTGCTGTTTTACTGTCAAACCAATGAACTCTGATCACATAACCTTATCAGAACATCTTCAACATATATACATTATTTAAAGTATATATCTATAACTGCTCCAAAAAATTATGTTGAAATGAAAGAAAATTCAAAAGGTGAGATATAAAGGAAATACACATTTTAAAAATATCATGCTAATTATGATGTCTGCATGTTATTATCTTATACCTCAAGGTAAAACACTTACTCAGGGACAAGAAACATGGTTAATGCTAGTAAGACAGATCCAAAGCTGTATTTCAAAAGGTTTTTCATTTTTAATAATTTTAAACATTTGTTGATGTCCTGCCAGATCTTCGAAGATCCTCTTGTGTTTACCTCACAAGCTGATGATGAGTTTATACCAGAAGAGGTAGAAATATCAGCTGTACCATTTTCCTATTGCTAATTTGTATTTAACTTATCAGAACTATTTTTGATCCACGAATAATTCACAAAAATTTGCATGGCACTTGTCCATTTTGTGGAGCTATATTTTCTGTTTTTTTTTAAACTAACTAGTTAATAAATCCATTCAGGTGGGAACAAATAAGCCAGTGTGTCACAATTATTGGAAAGTAGAACAGTCACTATGAACTCTTCCTCCTGGCTTAAATTCCTCCCTTTTTCCAAAATACATGACTGTGTGACACATGGTCCAGGTGACAATCCCAGTGACACTCCTCCCTTGGAGGCATATGAAATCCCTGTGGGAGAACTTTGGTCCAACTTATATTCCAGTACACTTGATTACTTGTTGGCTTAACTTGTTCTGTTTCATATGTGCTTCTTTATCTTCTTGAATTTGTTAATAAGTCCTTTGACAGCCCAAGTGACCACGCTCTTGGTCTCTGTTGATAGTTGGTAGCATTCACTATCTCCTTCCTTTCCTTGCATTATCTTTTTCATGAAATTTGAATGAAGGGGAGATGGGTCCCACATTTATTTGAGTAGTTGGCATTCTACAAGTGGTCCAGGTGAAACTACCTGTAGAATCAACTCCTTACACCCATATCTATTGTTTTTCTCTGAATATTCCAATTTATATCACTTTTCAAGGAAGACTATTCTCCCCTAAAAGCATTGCAAAGTTCTCACTTTACAGCTTTTAATTAGAATGTTCTATTCTGGGACTGTCAGTTTCCCTTTCCTTCTCCTTTCTCCTCTTCTATCCCCAGCTTCTTCTGCAGTACAGAATATCTCACCTGATGGAGCTGACAAGACACAAAACAAAACCCAAAACATGAAAATTTGACTTAATATTCCTTCCCTAGAAACCGTCTGGAAAAAGCACTCTCTGTTCAATCTATTTGCAAGTAACATTTCTGGGCTCAGCATTAGCCCCTTGCTGCAAAGAGCTTTCAGGTCTTGTGTGCTGATTAAGGCCAGACACACCTGAGTGCTTTACTGTGCACAGAAAAGTCATGAATGACTGAAAGAGGTCAAAAGAACATTCACTGCAGTGACAGAGTTGGACTTGTACTGGTTCTTTCTACTCATAATGATGTGTAAACTGAACAAGACATTCACTAGTCTGTATATTTCCATACAGATTAAAAAAAAATCCCACCTACTTCATAAGTTTATTTTTTAAAGACTAAATGGTACAGTAAACACACTTTGGAAAAGTATAATTTGAATGCAGAATATCATAACAAATTACCTATATTCTGAAAATATTCCCTATTCTTTTGTGCAATAACCATGGCATCAGGCAATACTTAAATTTTCTCTCTAGGATGAGGTTTGGTGCACCCCAACTCCAAGGGGATGAAAGCTTCTGCACTTGGAACCCTTCCAGGACCTCACCCTAGGTATCTTTTCATCTGGCTATTTATTTGTATCCTTTAACTATCCCTTCCAATAAACTGGTAAGCTTAAGTAAGTATTTACCTGAGTTCTGTGAGCCAGGGGCTTACCTCTTCTTTCAGCACAGTTAACTTATTAGAATGCTTTGGGTTGTGGGAACCCAGTGATCCCTCCTTTGGGCTCAATTAACTTGTAGATGGGTGGGTGGAAGTCCTGGAGTCCTGGATTCTTGCTGGTCTTTGAAGGGTGGTACTCTTCTGGGATTGAGTCTTGACTTGTAGGGTCTGACTATCTCCAGGTAGTTGCTGTTAGAATTGAACTGAGTTAGAGGACCCCCAGCTGGTGTCTGCTGCAGAATTGACTGCTGGTGGGGAGAAATCCCTACACATCTTGGGGTTGTAGAAGTCTTCTGTATTGTGCTGTGAGAATCAAGGAGAAACTGAGTTTGTTTTTCTTTAATATCCTTAGAATGGTTTCTGGGAAAAGATTTCCACAAGAGAGTCTCTTATAAACCATACCATGAAGCAAAAATTGAGTACTTGCCACAGATAGTATTCAATTAGTACGAGGCATTGTCCATTTTTAAAAAAAATGGTCCCAGAATTGAAGTTACTAAGTTCTGGAATTTTCTATGGACTCTCTAAGTCATCTACTGACATCTACAGGTCTTGGAATAGGCACCATTGGTTTCATTTAACACAGGGCTGATTTGGAAAACTTTTGGCTAAATTAATGGGCTGAATTAATTTTTACTAAGGTTTCTATGAGGTAGTCTTGTTTTATTTATATAGCAGCAATTCTCACTAACTACTGCACATTAGTAACATCTAATTACCATTTCTAAATACAAACACCCAGATGTCGAGATTCTGATGTGATTGGTCTTGGGGGTGAGGATATTATTATTTTTTAAAAAATGTGAGGCTTGGTTGGGAACCTTTTATATATAAGAACAAAAACATTAACAACAAAAAAGAGTTGATTCAGTCAAAGAAGAGAAAAATGAGAGATTTAAGACTGGGAACTTAAAACTCAGAACAACCAATAAAAATAGCATCTTTGTAAATCATGCCTCTCTTATTATAGGGATGGCACGAGCCAGTAGCTAAAGCCATTGGCTTCCTCAATTCTATAAATAAGAAATGCTTTTGCTTTCCGGTACTTCCAAAAATGCCCAGCATAGTGCTGTGCTCAGAGGAACAGCTACTTAGATAACTTGAATACCTGCACTTTCTTGTGCTTTGATCTTTGTTTCTAACATTGTTTCCCATTCACTTTTGGAACACACTCAATTGTCTGTTCCTCACAGTAAGCTTCCTCTGCAGGTGGACAGGCAGCCCAGGGCAAATTCATTCAAACAGCTTTGGGAAGCCCTGGACATCTTCAGATGTATTGAATTTAGACATATGGTTCTTTTTCCTCAAGGATCCTACCATAAGGGCAATGTCTGCATGTACGTACAGAGAGGATTTTAGTTTTGCTTTTTATCATTATTATTATCATTATTTTTAGGTGAATGTTTATAGCTCCATGGTTTGCTGAAGTAGGTACACATACACATGAACATCTGAAATGTTCGTGAATTCCCATCAAGAACAGAACTATTTAAAACCTGTAATGCTCTCCATTGACACCCCAGCTGAAGAGCAATTTTATAGCATAATTATAATGCATTGCATAATTTAGATAAGCTTTTGTTCTCCTTGCGATTATCCTTGGAGAGTTCCTTTTTCACCTCCCCCTTCCCACATTGACTGAATTAAGAATATCCAACCCTTAAGGCTGTTTTTCCTTCAAAGAATAAAAATGATGCTTTAAGATGGAATGCCTAAGAAATGATGGGTGGGAGAGGAATTTTGGTACATGACTCACTTTTTATTGTGGTAAAGGTAATTTTTTTACTGTTCTTCAGAACTTTGTACCTAGGATTTCATGGGGTTGGAGGGGAGTGGGTAGGAAAGCGTCAGGGGAAGAGAATTGCAGACATCAGAAGCCCCTGAAGGAGGACAGGTTTACTAATTTATTCATGCCCTGGGGCAAGTCACAGAGTCCTGAGTCCCAGTTTGCTCATCTTTATAATGAGGAAACCAGACAAGATGACCCTTAAAATAAACTCTTAAATCTTAGAATTCTATCATTTAGGGATATGATATAGTAGGGAGATGAAAAAATAATTAGAAACCAAATCAATTTTTTGTGGACCTTGGGAAAATGAAAAATTCTGGTTCCTTTTGGATTCACCATTTTAATGCTAATATTTTCAAACCCTTCAGAAATGCTGCTGATTCTTCTCTAACTGAAAGTGCCCAATTACCTGGCTATAACCAGTAGCCTGTAAAAATGAATGAAGGTATGAAAACATGGTGTCAAACATGAAGTACCCCATCTGGGAACTTGTTTAGCATGAATAGTGTTCAGAGAACACCCAAAGCTTCTTTCTTTAAGAACTGGACTTTGGTGGAGCTATTATATTTTTTCAGCCATAGCATTATACCTAGGAGGTCATCTTAGTGACAGCAAAGCAATGCAGTGTATTTTAAAGGCACCTGGGATGTCAGGGGCTGCCACTGTCCCTGAAAAGGTTATCAAGGCAGCGCATACATATAGGTACAACATCAGTCAGCTTGGGAAAATCCAATGACAGATGAGGATTTGCCTTTGATTCTTCCCTTCTCCTAGACCCTTTCTTCAACAGGCACACAGCCATTAGCAGCTGTTCTGCCTGTTACCTCTATAATGAAATAATGTGATGATGGATTTGTTTCTCAATTTCATTTGAAAGGTGAGGATTTAGATCAATCTCACTATATTCCCACACCCCAGGCCTTTTCCAATTTTTTATAATAATGTTATTGATTTCCATTCTTCTCCTTATTACTTTTGTAACTTCAAATACTGTAATTTTATCTCTATAATCTTGTCCTATGAAACCATGGGCCTCTTAAAAGCTACTAACTTTCTGGTGAGTTCTTGCATAGGATCTACTGTTCCCCTTCTCTGCTGCTAGTCTCTGATTACCACTTCTTCCAATCCACTATTTTAAAATGTTCTCATTCTTGGGCTAACATTTTAAAAACAGCCACCCTTTTAATCATTCTTATACTGTGGACATACAACACTAATGTAATATCAAGTTTTATGTGTCCCTGTATCCTTCATAGCATAATCTTTGCTGGTCTTAACTTTCTGCCTGAACGGAGCAGCTTCCTGGGGGCAAACACAATGTTTAGTTCTTTATCTTTCTGCAGAAGCTTTTGCAAAGTCTGTACCAAAGTGTGCTCAGAACATCCTGCTGATTAAAATAACTAGAGACACATTCTCATCCCCTAAATCACTGTTGACAATTTGAAGTGTCAGTCCTAACTCACAGTTTTGGAAGAAAATGAGCTTCTTTCCAGCCCATTCTGTTCACCTCCAGGAAGTGTTAATTAACTGATAACTTGGGCGGCTCCATCACCCCTAGGGAGTTAACACCTTTCTTGGCAGTAAACCAAGTAGGTTAGCATTAAGCCTTGCAAGGATTCAATAAAGGTCAGGTGTTTTCCATACACATTATTTTTTTAGATGTGGGCTTTTCTTTGTGAGCAGTACAAAGTCTGATGGTTCTTGGTTTCTGATCCGTTTTTTCCATCTTAGTAGAAGAAAGGAAGGGGCATGGATCAGACGGGATATTCTTGGGGAAGAGGGAAATAATTGGTTGTGTAACCTTGCTGGGTTCTCGCCTTGCTCAGTCAGATGGTAAGAAGGCAGCCAAAGAGATTGGCAGGCTAGAAATCTTCTGGGATGTAGTAAAGGCATCCCCACTTTGTGATCTTTTGATATCTCCTGTTCGTCAGCTTTAAATTTTCTCTTTGATAAAGTTTGTCATGAAGAATTGAAAACACTTACAGAGCCTCAAATATCTTTTTTAGATCATTACATAAAGATTCAGTTCAATTCAATATCATCCTAAGTTGTTGAACAGTGGCAATCTACTTGGTTAACAGACTACTCCAGATAATGGCAGATCATAAATATCACTTACAAGCTCAGTAAGAAAGTTTTTCCTCCTCCACTTACCATTTAATCTGCTGTTTTCAGGACAACCATGTGAAGAAGATCCACAACTGCTCTTTGGTGACCCCATGTCAGCAGCCCTATGATAAGACCTCATTTTGGCTCACCCTTAGAAAGCCATCTCAGTTCAAATGGGGGTAGGAGTGGTCTGGGTGCTGATTATGTGCACCCCCTCTGTTTCCCATCATGACTGAAAGAAAGGTCAATGTTCTGAATGAAATTCTACTGGGCAAGTAAATGTTGGCTCTTTGCAGTATTTTAAAGTTTCCTGGGGAGAGGGAGGGGTAAGGGATAAAAGCAGGGGCCTGCCTGGGCTTAGCCAGTAAGACTAAACTAGAAGCTACATAAAAGGGATGTGGTTAGCTCCAGCAGAGAGGGGCTTCTGAAAGAACATGCAGCATTTTTCCAGAGTCCACAACTCCCTCTTGAAAAGCACTTTCTGGTAAGTGCCAGAGAAAGTGTGTGTGGGAGGCAGCATGGTACAGGCTTACAATTGCCTCAGGAAAGCTGAGCAGTCTCCTTTAATCATGAGGAGCCGCCTCCAGCCTCTGACTGAGGGAGATGAGAAGGGCTTCCAACACCTTCTTATATGGAATTGCAGAGATAGAAATTGGTATATATTGACTCCTAATTTGCTGCGTGTCCGCTTAATATTTGTCTGAAATGCCTACACAACAAAGGAGGAGTTAGTCTGTATGAAAGCTGCTAGGCTTTTGTCTCAAACCCTGTAGACCTCCTGACTACAGGAGGCCATTTCCTTCACTGCTGGCTGTCTTGTCCTCTGTCCACACAGCTGAGAAAGGGGCTTCCGGGGGACTTTAACAGATGAAGCTTTTGGCTGTACGCTGCTTGCTTCACAGCGATTGCCCAGGATGCCTTAAAAATAATCTCTTCTTTTCACATGGAGTGGATTTGCAGGTCTGGAGTCCATAAAGCCAATTTTCATTTTTAATCCTGTTTGAGCCCATCTCATTAATCAGTCAAGGCCTCCGTTTCACACTTGCCTTGGGACACAAAGGGAGCCCAGTTATGAACTGTTAATTAGCTATTAGGGGACTGGGACACTTCCAAGGGGTCATTATTCACACTGTTTGAGGCTAATACTTATTTAATTAGAACTATTCCTTTCCTGTCATAAATCCCTAGTTAAAATAAATTTAGCTCAAAATATCCACTCAGCTTAAAGGGAACTAGTGGTTAATTCAGATTCTGCTGATTTTTTTATGGGACAAATGTTTGAACAAATGTTGCAGTCCTGCCAGGCCAAGCACAGTGAGGGACTAGTCAGGGTACGTGTGTGTAGATGGACGATGTTCATGAGACCAAGAAAGTCGGCTCCCCTGGGTCAGGTATCACCCTCTCATACACTTTGTTTAGTTTTTTGAAACTGTGTTAAAAACCTGAGATCTATTTGATTAAGGTAGGGGAAAACAGGAAGGAGTGGGGCAGAGCAATATTACCCTCACAGACACATGCTGTGGATGCGCAGCTTATTATATGGTTACATCTTTTAATTAAAACTAGGATTAAGTGTCCTGAGTAATAAAGTCTGCATTTAGATAAGCATTCAGCGGAAAGTGCTTTGTTCCTTTTATTAAGGCTTTTGAAAAAGGAGTTTCTATGTTTTCCTTCAGTTTCAGTTATAGATTGCTATATAACCACCACAAAATTTAGTGGTTTAAAACAACCATTTTATTGGGGAGTAATACATTTGAGTACAGTTCTGCTGGGTGTTTCTTTAGCATTATTTGGCTTCTGGTGGTGTTCATTGGTCTGCTTTTTTATTTTTTGCAAAGCTTGTGATCACACCCTGAGCCTTGTACAAGCTAAAGAATGCTCTAACACAAAGCCCCCGCTTAGCTGCGTCTGAGGTTTCCTCACATGTCTGGCACCTTGGTGCTATTCCTCAGGGACTGACTGACTCTCTCATCATGGCTAACTTGGGTTTCCTCACATCCTGGTGGTCCTAGGGTAGATGGATATCTTATGTGGTGACTTAATTCCATGAAAGTCCAAACCACTTGTAGAATCTGAAAATCTTTTAAAGCCCAGCCTCAAAAATACCCCAGTGTCATTTCCATTGCATTTCATTGGTCAAAATAGGCCACACAGTTAGCTTAGTCTCAAGAGAAGGGGAACCAGACATCAGCTCTTAAGGGTCTCCCAATGCCACAGAACGTGTGGCCATCTTTAATGCACCTCACAGAACTTACCACAAGCAAAACCTGCATTTTGGTTGTTGATTGAGGGTTGCGTGGTGCTTCTAGACCATAATTCAAGATGTGATGATGATGATTGCATAATTTTGCAGATGCAGGAAATATGATGAATCCCAGTATCAGTTAAAGATGCCCTCAGCTGTAATAAAACAGAAGACCTAAAGCAAATCTGTTAACATATGAAAATTATTCACTTATCAGGTGGGAAGTACAGAGGTGTGGGACTGCTTTCAGGTTTGGTTGATCCAAAGCGTTGCTGATGTCATTAGGTGGTATCTCATTATTCTCATTTCTCTTCTGTGACATTCTCAGTATTTGCTTCTTCCTGAGCCCATCTCCTCCTCTGTGGCTGAATGGCTGCCAGTAGCAATGGTCGCTGCTTGCTTCTTGTTCACATTCAGTAAGAGAGAGATTCAACACTCATGGTTCTTTCCCCAAAGCAAGGAAGTTTTCAGAAGACACCACCCAACCTCTCCCCTAGTCTTGTTGGCTAGAATTGGCTCACATACATATTTTTGAACCAGTCACTACCAAGAGGAGTGAGATTATTCTTAGGCCAACCTGTTCCATCCTGAACCTGATGGTGGGATCAGCTTTCCTGAAAGACATGAACTATGTGGAACAACAAGAAGGAAGGTGGCAGTAGATTTTAGTAAGAAATTAGAAGTTATATGTTAGTAAAAAGGAAGATGGCAATAGGTTTTTCTTAGACAACAAAGAATGCCATTCTATTGCATTAAAAATAAATACAGGGCATATTTATTTTCCTAAGAGAGAAAATAAAAAATTCATTTAAATTGAGCACTCAAATTGTGGAGAAAATATTATAGAATATCTTGGAGACAAACCTGGTTAGAATCCTATTTCTGCACTGAGAGAGTAATCTACCTAAAGGCTCTGTTTTCCTCCCTGAAATCAGAATAAATATGTGCTTCTTAGGGTCAGGATTAAAGGGCAATAAATGCACGAGGGATGCAAAGATAAAGTAAATTAGCAGGACAAGGGGCGGGAGGGATATGGAGAACAGCAGCCTTTCAAGGCAGAACTTGACATATTTGCTAGCCCAGAATGTAAACTTTTGCAACTAGAACCATCTGGAGTGGAAAGGGTGGTGACACAGAGCTGGGGCAGATTCTTCTGGGTGTTTCCTCCCCCACAACATGTTTTTAGAAGTGAAATTAGGTTACAAAGTGCACTAAAGCAGCTTTGAAGGGGGAAGTCCTAAAAGGACAGGCTACAGATTGGGGGTGTATGTTCTGTGCTTATTGAGGAGGGGGTGTGGGAACAGTAGGCCCACCTACTTGGCCTTGCCTGATGACATATTAAATCATAAGCTAATGGCCTCACCTCCTCCATGCCTCCTGCCTCTCTGAGTCACTCCCCAGCCGGGGAACCAGTGGGAATGTCCCTAAACCCAGGCTAGGCTCTGGGACCATCTACCTAACCCAAAGGATGACAACTAGAGATCTCTCTGACTCCCACTATTTTTCACCTCCTACAATCAAAGCTCTCTCTTTTGTTCTCTCTTGCTTTCTCTCTTTCTCTCCCTTCCAACCCTGGTGTGGCCTTATGCTCTACAAGTATGTTTGGAAATTTAAGTGAGAGATCCTCAGGGAGAAGTTCCTATCTAGTGTCAATCAGAATATTTTTCATGTTTGTTACCTTATCCCATGTGTCAATGTGTTTGATACACTCTAACAGGCAAATGTAAAAAGCAATATATTCTTCAAAGGTGAAAAACAAGCCCCAGATGTTTCAAATAGCAGTTAAGAATTAGAAAACACTTTCAAAAAAAGTCTTCTTTCTTTGACTCTGGACCAGATAATGTAGAAAAGTAACATTAAACGTATCCACTTTTAAAAGTAGGATTTAAATGCTGCATATAGACAGCTGAACATCATATTTCAATGTTTGAGATAGTTTTGGTGCATTTTCAGGAGACATTAACCCTGAAATGAATGCCAGCGGGTGGCTGTAATAAAAGAGGAGGAAATCTCATTATGCTGAAATTCAATAAGCAGCAGGTCATCTACATGTGTCACATTGGTTCCATCCTTTGCGATGGCTATAAGGTGGGGATTAACATCCTATTTCACAGACGAGAAACTGAGGCTTGGAGTCAATATCGGACAGGTAGTAACTTGTCAAGTCCATTCCAGTTCTTTGTGTGTTAGACTAGTTTCCCACTGACATTATAACCTTTCTTTATTCAGTTTAGTTCCTGTGCATAAGGCAAATTAATCACAAATTAGGAAATGTGGGTTCCTGTCCTAGCTCTGCCCCTCATTAGCAGTGAGGCTTTGGATGAATGCCACTTCATCTCTCTGGGTGAATGGGCCAGCTAGATGGAGTCTGACAGCAGAATCAGCTCTGGAGATCCAAGTTTTCTGCAGCTATTTTGCATGCCCATCCCCATGCTTATTTGGCTTTTTATGCCCCATTAGTTCTCCTGAAGGGGTGTGGCTTGGGTAAAGCTTTAGGCAGATATTGTGGGTGGAAGCATAGATAGCCTCATCAGATTTTCTTGGCAGAGACAGTCAGCATTTCCAGCCTCCCTGGAATGAGCCACTGGATGTACATTCTCTCAGTGAACAATTTGGGGCTGCAAAGTCGGGGCCTTTCTGTTCTCACCCCAAGGATCATGTTGCTAAATGTTTGTAAAAAAAATAAACAGGTTCTCTGTTGGAACATTATATGGGTCCTCTGAATACAAATGGGGTCACGTTGGTGTGCCCTCTCTGTTTACAATGTGTAAGAGGTGGAGTCAGAGAGTAAAGCAAAAGAGTGAAATTCATTGGCAGGCTTCTCAGAGATGGTGGTTTTGAAATAAAGGAGGGGAAGTTCTAGGCATGGCATAAAAATCTAAAATATATTTTCTGAAGGAGTGGAGCTAAAAAGCAGCTGGAAGAGGGAGAAAGCAAGGGTAAGCTGTATGTGGGCACTAAAGATGTTTATTAAAATGGGAATTTGTGGAAGCTGGTAAGAGGTCAATTTGGGATCTGCTGGAAGATGATCAACTTATTTCCTCTTTTCTTATTTCTCATTTCCTTTTTTCTTCTGAGGACAACTGCTTTGTTGAGCCTGCACTGAACTACCTTAAGCAGGTGACTGGATCTAGTCTCAATGGCAGTGAACCGAGAGATGGGGGAGGAAGGGTGGGTGCAGATACCACAAACAGATTAAAGAAGCCTTTTTAGCTACCTGAAGGACAGTTACCTTCTCATAAACATTTCCCCTCATTACTTCCTCTTTTGTATTTATCTAATGCACTGAGGGTAACTTGCAAAAGATTTGCAGAGCTTTGATTTCTAATTTTAAGTGTGAGCTGGACTTTAAAGAGGGATAAAGCAAACCTTTAGGAGCATTTGCCTTTGTAGATGCAGTGTTCATGTTTGTTAAGGACAAAGAATTCACATTGCCTAGGACTATTCAGTAGGACCTTGGGGAACAAGACAGGGTAAGGATTTTTTCTTGTAGAGATGTTTTGAAAGTAAGAACTCCAAAGCCCATGTGTGGTGGCGTGCACCTGTAATCCCAGTAATTCAGGAGGCAGGAGGAATTGCAAGTTCCAGGCCAGCCTTGGCAACTTAATGTTGAGACTGTCTTAAACCAAAAAGGGCTGGGGATATAGCTCACTGGTAGAATGTTCTGGGTTCAATCCCCAGTTCAGGAAAAATAAAAAAATACCACACACACACACCAACAGCAAAAAGACTGAAGATCTATCCTGAGTCCTAAATATTCAGACATGTCTTAGGAAGTTTTTGTGGTAGAAGCAGATTCTAAGGCATTTGGAATAAAACTGATATAACCTTCTCATTGATGTAAAATATACAAGATAAAACCCCACACTGGCCAACTAGTGTAACGTGAAGATAAAGCCCAGTTTTATCTAAAATAAAAGCTACACCTTATGGGAAGATGTCCTCTCTCACCTAATGGAGGAATTCCTTTAACATCATCTATAGCAAACAGCTATTAGCCTCTTGAGCAAGTCCTATAATGAGAAACTCATCCAGCATTCAAGGAGACCCCATGATCTGTTATTGAAAGATGTTCCTCTTTATAGCGAGCTGCCTCCCAGTAATTTCCACCCACAGATTCTAATTCTGGAACAACACCCAGTGAATCTATTTCCTCTTTCAAATGACAGCCCTTCTAATACTGTAGGACCATTTTTCTTGCCCCCTTTATCTTTTCTCTTCTTTCTCATCAAAGTCTGTTTTGCAGGCCTGTCCTCTCTGATGTTCACCTGTCTTAAATGGCTTCCAGAGCTTCCTTCTGGAGATGCTGTAGGTTTTAAGTGTCTTTCCTAAAGAGAGCTATCCAGGATGAGTAGAACCCCATAGCAAGGCCTGCCTGGCACAGAGTCCATTGGAACTATGAATTCTCTCTTGAGCTGAGCATTGAACCGCTGTTATGGATAATAAATCTCAAAATATTATGTTACATGAACAAATTAAATGCAAAATCTTATAAACCATACAATTACATTTATATGAAGTCAAGAATAAGCAAGACAAATTCTTGGTGATGGAAATCAAAAAATGGTCCCTTTGGGGAGGAGGAAGGCTGAATTCAGTGAAAAGGGGCACAAGCAAATTTTATGGAATGAATGGAAATGTTTCTTGTTTTGTTCTGGGTATAGGATGTGTGAACAATTCTCAAAACTTAACAAATTGATCATGATTTGTGCATTTTACTGTGTATAAGTTATACCTCAATATAAAGAAAGCTCAGATGTTTTGAAATAGTAAAATACCTTTGCTTCATCAAACTGTCTTCATTTACCTTGAGGTATAAATGACAAAATCGTCAGAAATGTATACCAAGAAGAGCAGCTGCCAACTTTTCTACTGTTAGTCAATAAGGTGTGCCCTGTTTGCCTTCTGTATCATCTACCTCCACTTTTGTGTTGAAAGAAAAATAAAACCAAAAACAAAAAATCACAAGTCATGTTTTACTGCCAATTACCTTCACAAAAATGAATTGCTCTTTATTATTTTAATAAAATGCCATAATTATAAAGTAATTAGAAAATAATTTTTATTGACCTGAAATATGACTTATGTGCCCATGGAATTTGGCAAAGCATTACCTTTCAAATAGATGTTAATTAAATAAGAGCAAATGACAACAGTTGTTTCATTATAGGTTCCACTGTGCAAAGAGTAGGCCTTTTTTTTTAAAGCAAACATTCCAAGACATTCTTTTACTATATTTGACTCTGAATTTGAATATTATTAGCTCACTCCCTGAAGTGGCAAGAGCCAGGGTTTCCATAGACCAAAAAGAAGTTTCTTTTCAGTCAGTAATTGGGACAATTTTCAAAATTTATCCTCTGAGTGATCAAGAACAGAACTTAAAAAAAAAAAAAAAAAAAAGAAAGAAAAAAAAAGAAAGAGAAAAAGAAAAAGAAAAAAGGAAAAAAAATAAAAAGCCAAGGAAGCCCCAATTTTAAATAGGGGCATCCTGTGGTATACCTGATCACTCTTCCTCAATGCTGTTGGGTTCATTGAAAACAAGTCTAGAATCAGGAGTTTTAACTTTCACTGGAGTCTGAGCCATGTTTACACTTGTGTATCAACTTTCCCTGCCCTTCCTCTTCAGGTAAATCGAGACTCATTGCCTTTGTGGAAAACCTTTACTGTCAGTTGCTGTCAGCCTTTTATTGAGCTCTATGCTTTTTGGAGGTCTAATGGAGCAGAGCAGTAGGCATCCTGTCTCACTGCCCATAGGATTACTCATCACCCCCATACTTTTAAAACACCAAATACGTAACACAGGCTACTGTATTCCTTTCCATCTGTGGACTATCCTAATTAACCATGGGGGCAATCTTAATAACTGGACCAGTTTCTTCCGGTGATGGGGTCTTCACTGCCAGCCAGGTGGTAAGTGAGCCAGCTCGGAAACCTCACTTACTGCCTGCTTTCTTGGACCACTTCCTGGCACCAACCTTCACAGATTGGATCTCTGGGAAGCAAACTTTGAGCTGAGGTTTGACAGGCAGGATGTTAGTTCATCAATGTCCCTGGGACCATCTGTAAAGGGCAGAGGTGAAAGCAGGATTGAGTGATGGGAGAAGTCATTCAAAATTTTATAAGAATTACGTGATCTTTGCAGAAAACTTAGATAATAAAGAGAAGCAAAAAAAAAAAAAAAAAAAAAAAAGCAAAAATCCCTCAATCTCAATATTGATGATCTTTTGAAGAATAGCATATGTACATTTTTATGTGCATGCATATAATTCCTTTTAGCAAATGGTTTCACTCTGAAGTTAATGTTTTATAATCTACTTTTCTCATTTATATATTATGAACATTTTCACGACAGTGAATACAAATCTCTTTTGTCATTTTAATGGCTGTAGAGAGAGGATTGCATACCATCTGCGAGGCTGTGTTGTACAAACTAAGAGGACAGACTTCACGGTCAGATGCCTGGGCACTGATGCTACCTCCTCACTTATGAGTTTTATGACCTCAGTTAAGTTAGGGAAGCTCTGGGTACCACAGTTTCATCATCTGTGAGATGCTGATGGTAACTGTAGGACTGATCCATTGTGAGGCTGAGATGAGTTAATGTGCACAGTGCCTACAGCAGTAAGTGCCAGGGAGGTGAAACCAAGTCCTCCTTTTAAATTCTTTCTCTGATAATGTTGTGATGAATACCCTTCTTCTCAGAGAAGGGTTAGAGGTACTTATTGGTCAAATTTTTCCCAGATAAATTCCTTTATTTAAAATTGCTGTGCTAAATGGCAAGTGTGTTTTTGAAACCTTTGACATTTATTGCCAAATAAATCTATGAGGGGGCACCCTTTTCCAGAACCAGCTCTAATCTATGAGAATGCCCATTTCCTCACACCATCTCCAACACCACTATAATCATTCATGCTAATTGGTGTCAGTCTAATAGGTGGAAAATCAGGTTTCAATTTATACTGAATTTTTATAGTTTTATTTGTCAATTCTACTTCTCTTTTCAACTGGCTACTTATGACCTTTGCCTATTTTTATAAGGAGTATTACTTTTTATTTATGGATTTAAAATAGCTATATGTTAAGGTCTGTTTTAGTCAACTTTTTTGCCACTATGACTAAAACACCGACAGGAACAATTTTAGAGCAAGAAATGTTTATTTGAGGGCTCATGGGTTCAGAGGTGTCAGTCTACATGTAGCCAGTTCCATTCCTTGGGGCTTGGGGTGAGGCAGAACATCATGGTGGAAAGAGTGTGGTGGAGAAAAGTGGCTCAGGACATGATCAGGAATTAGAGAGAGACTCAACTCACCTGGGACAAAAATATATATTCTAGCCATACCCTACACACCTTCAGTTACCACTCAGTTAATCCCCATCAGGGGGTTAATTAAATGATTTGGTTAAGTCTCTCATAACCCAATTATTTGTCCTCTAAATGTTCTTGCATTGTCTCACTGTGAGCTTTTGGGAAACACCTAATATCTAAACCATAATAAGGTCCCTTCATCATATTTTGCGATCTTATATATAAAGCTGGTTTTGAAACTTTAATACTGAAGAAGATTGAGTTAGACACTGAAGCTATGTTGGATATGAAAGAGATTAACTGGTTTTTAGTTATCCTTTTGAAGTGAACTAGTGAATCTGGGTGAAGTATATATAGAAGTTCTTTCTACTATTCTTCCAATTTTTTTTCCCTCTGAGTTTGAAAATATATCAACACAAGATGTTCTTTTTTACAAAAAAGTTAATTGTGGGGTTACTGGTCACCTGGTTAACCCAACCACTAGCTACCTGACTATTCTCTTTCTGTTGTGTTTGTGACTGCTATAGACAGGCCCCCTGGTCTTCTCTATGGAGCCAGAGATGACAGTTTCTGAGCTACTCCTGCTGAGGCCAGCTCCCCTGAGTCTTGCTTTGTCCTCTCCAGAATCTGGGTCTGCTAAAGCAATCAGACCCTTTTGTTCTGTTTTGTATGCTCCGTGTCCTGCTTGGAATGATAAGAAACTGCAACCTTACCCAGTCTTTTTGCTCAGGAAGTCACTCCTTTCTCCCACTGGACTCATGAGGACAGGAGGTGGCAGCACAATTGCTTTTGTTTTCTCTAGCTCTTCTGGGTTGCTGCAGCAAAGGACCCCTTCCCTAGAGGAAAGAACATCTCTGCAACCAGAAAGTTACTCCTTGGTCAGATCTGCATGCTTCCTAGGTTATGCTACAAAAACAAATTAACACCAAATCTCTGTGGCATTTATGCTACCTATCCAACATGAGCTGTAGAGCTTTGAGGTCAGAAGCATGGGGGCTGGTGATGGCTGTCCCCCACAGAGTTACTCACTCAGGGATTCAGCCTGATAGAGGGTTTGTCACCTGTCATGTCAACAGCTACCACAGCAAAGGAAGAGAGCAGCATGGAGAAATTGTACTGACTTTTCTCTGCGGGGCTCTAAAGTGTTCCATGTGATTTTCACTCACATCCCTTGGGCCTTAACTAGTCACAAGGCTCCACCCAACTGCAAGGTGGCTGGAGACTCTGGGGAAGGACATGGTGAGCTTTGCAGTCTCTGCCCACTCCCAGCATTAGTCTCTGGTCACTTCTCAGCATTGTAATTTAGCTGTTTATTATATTTTGATTAGCATATGCATTCCTGCTCGTCTTGGTGTTTTTTTTTTTTTTTTTTCATCTAATGCAGTGTTTATAGGACATCATTCCACATTCGTACAAGGTCTTTCAAATCAAGCAGCTATTTTTCTGTGTCTCATATCACTACTACAAATTTTATCTTAACTCATAAACTCTGGGAAGTTTATTTTTACCATCTGTGTTATGTCATTTTCTCTAAAATGGAACAACAAAATCTATGGCTATTTAAGGCAGTATTTTAAAACTTGTAAATAGAAACAGTGGAGGGTAGCAGGATCCAATCCTAACAAGTACTTTTAAATACAGATTCATTTCTTTTTTTTTTTTTAATTTACTTATTCATCATGCACAAGTATAGTATCTTTTTACATACAACTGCTTGTATACAAAGTATATAAGTACCATTCAGATCTTCAATCATGCATTTAGGATAATGATATCCATCTCATTCAACCACCAATTTATTTTTTTCCAACCCCCCCTTACTCCCTCCCTCCCCTCCCTTTCCGTTGACCATTCTAGTGTTCCTCTGATCCTATGTACCCCCTTCCAACAACTCTGTGAACCAGCGTCCTTATATCAGAGAAAACATTCGGTACTTGGATTTTTGAGATTGACTAATTTCACTTAGCATTATATTCTCCAACTTCATCCATTTACCTGCAAATGCCATTATTTTATTCTCTCTTATTGCTGAGTAAAATTCCATTTTGTATATATACCATATTTTCTTTATCCACTCATCAACTGAGGGGCATCTAGGTTGGTTCCATAACCTAGCTATTGTGAATTGTGCTGCTATAAACATTGAAGTGGCTGTGTCACTGTAATATGCTGTTTTTAAGTCTTTTGGGAATAGACCCAGGAGTGGGATGGCTGGGTCATAGGGTGGTTCCATTCCCATTTTCCCAAGAAATCTCCATACTGCTTTCCATAGCGGTTGCACCATTTTGCAGTCCCACCAGCAATGTATGAGTGTGCCTTTTTCCCCACATCCTCTCCAACATTTATTGTTGTTTGTGTTCTTGATAGCTGCCATTCTGACTGGAGTGAAATGAAATCTTAGAGTAGTTTTGATTTGCATTTCTCTAATTGCCAGTGATGTTGAGCATTTTTTCATGTATTTGTTGATTAATCGTGTATCTTCTTCTGAGAAGTGTCTTTTCAATTCCTTAGCCCATTTATTGATTGGGTTATTTGCTTTTTTGGTGTTAAGTTTTTTTAGTTCTATATGCATTCTAGAAATTAGTGCTCTATCTGATGTACATGTATTAAATATTTGTTCCCAATTAGTTGGCTCTCTATTCACCTCACTGATTGTTTCTTTTGCTGAGAAGAAGCTTTTCAGTTTAAATCTATCCCATTCATTAATTCTTGGTAATAGTTCTTGTGCTACAGGATTCTTATTAAGGAACTTGGGGCCTAATCCGACATGTTGGAAATTGGAGCTTACTTTTTCTTCTATTAGGCGTATTGTCTCTGGTCTAATTCCTAGGTCCTTGATCCACTTTGAATTGAATTTTGTGCATGGTGAGAGACAAGGGTTTAATTTCATTTTGTTGCATATGGATTTCCAGTTTTCCCAGCACCATTTGTTGAAGAGGCTATCCTTTCTCCACTGTACATTTTTGGCACCTTTGTCTAATATAAGATAGCTGAAATTATATGTATTAGTCTCTGTGTCCTCAATTCTGTACCATTGGTCCACCAGTCTGTTTTGGTGCCAATACCATGCTGTTTTTGTTACTATTGCTCTATAGTATAATTTAAAGTCCGGTATGGTGATGCCCCCTGCTTCACTTTTCTTGCTCAGGATTGCTTTGGCTATTCTGGGTCTCTTATTTCTCCAGATGAATTTCATGACTGCTTTTTCTATTTCTTTGAAGAATGACATTGGGATTTTGATTGGAATTGCATTAAATCCGTATAATGTTTTTGGTAGTATAGACATTTTGACAATATTGATTCTACCTATCCAAGAGCAAGGTAGGTCTTTCCATCTTCTGAGTTCTTCTATGATTTCTTTCTTTAGTGTTCTATAATTTTCCTTATAGAGCTCTTTCACCTCTTTTGTTAAGTTGATTCCCAGGTATTTTATTTTTTTTGATGCTATTGTAAATGGCGTAGTTTTCATCATTTCCCTTTCAGAGGCTTTGTCACTGATGTACAAAAATGCCTTTGACTTATGGGTATTGATTTTGTATCCTGCTACTTTGCCAAATTCATTTACTAGTTGTAAAAGTTTTCTGGTAGAGTTTTTTGGGTCTTCTAGGTAGATTATCATGTCATCAGCAAATAGTGCTAATTTGAGCTCTTCTTTTCCTATCTGGATCCCTTTAATTTCTTTCGTCTGTCTAATTGCTCTTGCCAGAGTTTCCAGTACTATGTTAAATAGCAGTGGTGAGAGGGGGCATCCCTGTCTTGTTCCAGTTTTTAGAGGGAATGCTTTCAATTTTTCTCCATTTAAGATAATGTTAGCTCTGGGCCTTGCATAAATAGCTTTTATAATGTTGAGATATGTCCCTGATATTCCTAGTTTTTCCAGTGTTTTGAACATAAAGGGGTGCTGTATTTTGTCAAATGCTTTTTCTGCATCTATTGAGATAATCATATGATTTTTATCTTTAAGTCTATTGATGTGATGTATTATGTTTATTGATTTCCGAATGTTGAACCAGCCTTGCATCCCTGGAATAAACCCCACTTGATCAAGGTGCACTATCTTTTTGATATGTTTTTGTATCCGATTTGCCAGAATTTTGTTGAGGATTTTTGCATCTATGTTCATTAAGGATATTGGCCTAAAGTTTTCTTTTTTGGATGTGTCTTTGCCTGGCTTTGGAATTAATGTAATATTGGCCTCATAGAAAGAGTCTGGAAGAGCTCCCTCTTTTTCTATTTCTTGAAATAGTTTGAAGAGCATTGGTATTAGTTCTTCTTTGAAAGTCTTGTAGAACTCTGCTGTAAACCCATCAGGTCCTGGACTTTTCCTTGTTGGTAGCTTTTTGATGACATCTTCTATTTCTTTGCTTGTAATCGATCTGTTTAAATTGTGTATAGCCTCCAGATCCAGTTTAGGCAAATCATATGACTCTAGAAATCTGTCAATGCATTCAGCATTTTCTGTTTTATTAGAGTACAAGTTTTCAAAGTAATTTCTAATTATTTTCTGTATATCTGAGGTGTTTGTTGTGATATTCCCTTTTTCATCACAAATGTTAGTGATTTGAGTTTTTTCTCTTCTTCTTTTCGTTAGCATTGCTAAGGGTCTGTCAATTTTGTTTATTTTTTCAAAGAACCAACTTTTAGTTTTGTCAATTCTTTGAATTGTTTCCTTAGTCTCAATTTCATTAATTTCTGCTCTGATTTTAATTATTTCCTGTCTTCTGCTGCTCTTGGTGTTGATCTGTTCTTCTTTTTCTAGTGCTTGGAGGTGTGATGTTAAGTCGTTTATTTGTTGGTTTTTCTTCCTTTTAAAGAATGAACTCAGTGCAATGAATTTTCTTCTTATTACTGCCTTCATAGTGTCCCAGAGATTTCTATATGATGTATCTGTGTTCTCATTTACCTCTAGGAATTTTTTAATCTCCTCTTTGATGTCTTCTTCAACCCCTTGTTCATTCAGTAGCATGTTGCTTAGCTTCCAGTTGTTGGAGTAGTTTTTCTTATTCCTTGTTTTGTCATTGATTTCCAATTTCATCCCTTTATGGTCTGATAGCATGCAGGGTAGTATTTCTATTTTTTTATATTTGCTGAGATTTGCCTTGTGACATAATATATGATCTATTTTGGAGAAGGAGCCATGTGCTGCTGAGAAAAAAATGTATTCATTTACTGAGGGATGAAATATTCTATATATGTCCGTTAGATCTAAGTTATTAATTGTTTTAAGGAGGCCTAAGCTTTCTTTGTTTAGTTTTTGTTTGGATGATCTATCCATTGGTGGGAGAGGTGTGTTGAAATCCCCTAGAATAACTGTGTTGTGGTCAATTTTACTCTTGAACTTGAGAAGCGTTTGTTTGATGAATGTAGGTGCTCCATTATTTGGGGCATATAGATTTATGATTGTTATATCCTCTTGATGAATGGTTCCCTTAAGTAGTAAGAAATATCCATCTTTGTCCCTTTTGATTAACTTTGGCTTGAAGTCTACCTTATTTGAAATGAGAATGGAAACCCCTGCTTGCTTCCGCAGGCCATTTGAGTGATAAGACTTTTCCCAGCCTTTTACCTTCAGTCTATTGATGTCTTTTTCTATGAGGTGTGTTTCTTGGAGACAGCAGATTGTTGGGTCATTTCTTTTAATCCATTCAGATAATCTGTGTCTTTTGAATGGCGAGTTTAGGCCGTTAACATTCAGGGTTATTATTGAGATGTGATTTTTATTCCCATCCATTTTTATTTGTATGATGATCTTTAGCTTGATTAGGTTTCTCTTCTGATTGGTATTTCCCTTAGTTTAATATCTCCCTTTGTTGATTTTCATTGTTATTTTTCTCTTCTTCTTCATGGAAAATTTTGCCCAGGATGTTCAGAAGTGCTGGCTTTCGAGATGTGAAATCTTTTAACTTTTGCTTGTCGTGGAAGGTTTTTATTTCATCTTCAAATCTAAAGCTCAGTTTTGCTGGATATAAGATTCTTGGTTGACATCCCTTTTCCTTCAGAGCTTGAAATATGCTATTCCAGGATCTTCTTGCTTTTAAGGTCTGGGTAGAAAAATCTGAACAAAGTCTGATTGGTTTCCCCCTATATGTAATCTGCTTCCTTTCTCTTGTGGCTTTTAATATTCTCTCCTTGCTCAGTATATTAGGCATTTTCATTATAATGTGTCTTGGTGTGGATCTGTTGTGATTTTGTATGTTTGGTGTTCAGTAGGCCTCTTGAACTTGGTTTTCCCCTTCATTCCTCAAGTTTGGAAAATTTTCTGTAATTATTTCATTAAATAAATTACTCATTCCTTTGGCTTGAAACTCTGCCCCCTCCTCTACCCCAATCACTCTTATGTTTGGTCTTTTTATGTTGTCCCATAATTCTTGAATGTTCTGTTCTTGGTTTCTTACCATTTTTTGCTGTGTAATCTAGATTTTTCTCTAGGATATATATTTTGTCTTCATTGTCTGAGGTTCTTTCTTCCAAGTGATCTACTCTGTTTGTGATACTTTCGATTGAGCTTTTATTTTGATTTATTGCTTCTTTCATTTCTGGAATTTCTGTTTGGTTTCTCTTTAGAGCTTCTATCTCCCTATTGAAGTAATCTTTTACTTCCTGTATTTGTTTATGGAGTTCTTTGTCAAAATGATCTTTTACCTCCTGTATTTGCTCCCTCATCTCATTTTTGAGTTCATTCTTAAGTTCCGCTAACATTTGGAATATGTAATTTCTGAATTCCATCTCTGGCATTGCACCAACTGTGCATGGTATGGAATCTACTGAGGAGGTATATTGATTTGTTTGTGTCACTTTCTTCCCTTGTTTCTTCATATTGCTTGTGCGTCTATTCTACCTGCACTGTGGGACCTTGTCTACTTTGATTTTACCTTAAAACCTTGTGTTGCTCCTGTAGTACAATGCTATCAGATCCCCTTATATTTCCTTTACACTTTAAAATCAAACACTTTCTATTCAGAGAATCCCAGTTTGATCACAATGTACAGATTTAGTTAACCCAGATGTTGTTTCCAATTTACTCTGTATGCTTCTGATGGGGTTTTAAAGTTTCAAGTAATGGACAGAGAGGTAATATGTTTAGGAAGAAGGAAGTGAGTGTATTGATTTGTTCTTTCTTTAAAAGTATGAAAAGAGAGTTCTATGGAAGTGGTTTAGTATCAGCCGATGAGAGAGGAAAGAGAATGGAGTGAATGAATAGATGGAAAGACTGATTTACATATGAACCTAACTTACGCAGCGTTTGAGAGGAGAAATAAAGAAAGATGGAAAAGAAAAAAAAAAAAAAAAAGAAGAGAAAAAAAATAATAACCAAGGAGTAGTAATTAGTGTAAGAGAGAGGAGAGAGAGAATAAGTCTAGAAAATAGAGAATAAACCATATATAACACCACTTTGCTATATATTTCAATTGTACACGTTCTAGAAATCTCAATTTGTGCGTATAACTTGTTTTTGCCTCTGTTGAGAATGCAATGGCAGGGTGTAAATAGGGAAGATGAAGGAAGAAGAAAAAATATAAAAGTGAGAAGGAAGAAAAGAAAGAAAAGAGGAGCAGAAGCACACAAACACACTGTCAATCAAAACAAAAACAAACAAAAAACTCCCAAGAAACAACAAAACAAACAAACAAGCAAATAAAAACAAAAACGTTGAACCCAAGAACAAGTCTCAAACAAAATGGACCCTTGGAAGCCCTTCTTTTTTCCCTTCCAGTTTAAGCCACCTGACCCAGATCATGTACAGTCAGCAACCCTGTTAGTGGAGTCCAGGCTGCTCCTTTGGTCCGTTGCAGAGTGGCACAGTGGAATAGTGGAAGGGACTTATCCTCAGGCTGGGCCCTGCTTACAGCAGTAGGGAGATGCTACTATGGGCCTTGGAGGCCAGGCAAACTGGCGGCGGGTTCTCTCCTTCCAGCGGGCAGGTGCCTACCTCTTGCTCTGGTTGCAGCTGGGCAGGTCGCACTCCCCCAGGGAGTGGAGGAAGCACTTTGCCAGGTCTGGCCCTGCGTGCAGCAGCCGGGAGATGCTGTTCTGGGCCCCGAAGACCAGGCAAACTGGTGGCTGGGTCTCTCCTTCCAGCGGGCGGGAGTCTACCTCTTGCTCTGGTCGCAAATGGGCAGGTCGCACTCTTCCCGATAATGGAGGAAGCCCCGTCTTGGTGGTTTTTAAGTGGTTGGGACTCTTCTTTCTGTTGATCTCTGTACCCCACCCCCTTTGGAATACTATAAACTTATATTTAAAAAAATAAAAAAAAAGCTGTGGGCAGGATTTGGCTAAAAATTCAGTTTTCCAATGAAAATATTTAAAAAAAATAAATTTTAACCCATATGTAAGAATTTTACATATTTGTGGAGTACCATGTGGTATTTCAATATATGTATGTACATTGTATAATGTTCAAATCAGGGTAAATCTATCTATCTCCTCAAATATTTATCATTTCTGTATGGTAAAAACATTCAAAAATCCTTTTTCTAGCTTTTTTTTTTTTTTTTTTTGGTACCGGGTATTGAACTCAGGGGCACTCTACCACATCCCCAACCCTTTTTTGTATTTTATTTAGAGACAGAGTCTCACTGAGTTGCTAAGTGCCTCGCCATTGCTGAGGTTGGCTTTCAACTCGCGATCCTCCTGCCTCAGCCTCCCAAGTGCAGGGATTACAGGTGTGTGCCTCCATGCCTGGCTCCTCTTTTTCTAGATTTTTAAAAAAGCAGTATATTATCATCTTTGCAGTCACCTTACTGTGTGGTAGAACACCAGGACTTCTTTCTCTTATCTCACTATAGCCTAGTACCCATTGATCAATCTTCCCCCATCCATGACCATCTTTTTACTCTAACTTCTATGAGTTCTACTATTTTAGCACCATGTCTGAGTGAGAAGATGGGTGCTTGTCTTTCTGTGCCTGACTTATTTCAGTTAACACGTTTTCACAAATGACAGTATATTAACATTTTGCTATGGCTGAATAGTATTCCATTGTGGATATGTGCCACATTTTCTTTAACTATTCATCTGTTGATGGACATTTAGGTCGTTTACATTTCCTGGCTTTTATGACCAGTGCTGCAGTAAACATGGCCACACAGTTGTCTCTTTGACGCTGATACTGTAGTTTTACTTCCACACCAACAGCGCTCAAGAGTTCCCTTTTCTCTACATCCTTAATAGAACTTGATCTCTTTTTCTTTTTAATAATATCCATTCTTATTCAGGTAAGGTGATATTTGCATTTCTCTAATGATTAGTGATATAGAATGTTTTTTTCATGTACTTGTTGGCAATATGTATGTCCTCTATTTAGATTTATTGTTCATTTTTAAATTGGATTGTTATTATTATTATTATTATTTTGCTATTGAGTTGAATTCCTTATATGTTCTCTTTAGTAAACTGTTGTCAGGTATACAGCTTACAAATATTTTGTCCCATCTTATAGTTTGTCTCTTCACTCTGTTAATTGTTTCTGTGCAAAAACTTTTTTTTTGTATGAAATCCCATCTGTCGGTTTTGAATTTTGTTAACTGTGCTTTTAGGATCTTAAAAAATCCTTGCACATTCCAATGTCCTGAAGTATTTTTCCTATATTTTGTTCTAGTACTTTTATAGTTTTGGGTCTTTTATTTAGATCTTTAATCCATTTGAGTGGATTTATTTTTTATTTTTGGATTTAAGGATTAAATCCAGGGGCACTTTACCACTGAGTTACATCCCCAGTCCTTTTTATTTTTTATTGTGAGACAGGGTCTTGCTCAATTGCCCAGGTTGGCCTTGAACTTGTGATCCTTCTGCCTCAATCTCTCAAGTCAGGGTTACAGGCATGTGCCACTGTGCCTGGCTTGAATCAATGTTTTATACATAATAGGGGTCTCGTTTCATTCTTCTGCATGAATATCCACCTTTTTTTCCAGCACCATTTATTGAAGACTGTTCTTACTCTAACTCATACTCTTAGCTCCTTTATCAAAGGTCAATTGACTATAGATATGTAGTCTTACTTGGAAGTCAATTCTGTTTCATTGGTTTATGTGTCTGTTTTTATGCCAACACCATGCTGTTTTAATTACCATAGCTTTGTAATATGTTTTGAAGTCAGATAGTGTAATGCCTTCTGCTTTGTTCTTACTGCTCAATGTGCCTTTGGCTATTCTGGTTTGTGTATGTGTGTTCCTGTGAATTCTAGAATCACTTTTTCTAATTCTGTGAGGAATGTCACTGGGTTTTTGATAAGGACAATAATGAATCTGTAGACTGCTTTGAGCAGT
Organism: Tamias sibiricus; assembly: GCA_025594165.1. Classification (NCBI taxonomy): domain Eukaryota; kingdom Metazoa; phylum Chordata; class Mammalia; order Rodentia; family Sciuridae; genus Tamias; species Tamias sibiricus. Next base: position 93,814,028 of record CM046659.1, read on the forward strand.
ATGGACATTTTAATAGTATTGATTCTTCCAATCCATGAACATGGATGACTTTCCATTTCTTTCATTAATATTTTATAGCTATCATTGTAGAGATTATTCAATTCTTTGGTTAAATATATCCCTAGGTTTCTTTCTTTCTTTCTTTCTTTCTTTCTTTCTTTCTTTCTTTCTTTCTTTCTTTCTTTCTTTCTGTAGCTATTGTAAATAGGATTGCTTTCTTGATTTCTTTTTCAATAATGTCCATTGGCATATCATATTTCACTGAATAATCATCACAGATTATATGCCAAATTTTCTTTTGCTAAGAAGTAGGGTGTGAACACTATGTAAAGCTTTTTTTTTTTTTTTTTTTTTTTTTTTTTTTTTTTTTTTTTTTTTTGGTACTGGAGATTGAACTCAGGGGCACTCGGCCACTGGCCCACATCCCCAGCCCTTTTTTGTATTTTATTTAGAGACAGGGTCTCACTGAGTTGCTAAGTGCCTCACCATTGCTGAGGCTGGCTTTGAACTCATGATCTTCCTGCCTCAGCTTCTCAAGTGCTGGAATTACAGGTGTGTGTGTGTCACCATGCCTGGCCTAGTAAAGCTTTTATAAATTAATGTGCTGGTATTACTTTAAAATTATTTATTACTGAACTGTCTTTACTGCAAGATTAGAATGCACAGAATATTTTTGAATAGATGTTAATGTGGTGGCAATGTTTATGTAGTGAAATACAGTGTAGCAACATTACTGATTTTTGTATGTTGATTCTGTATACTGAAACTTTGCTGAATTTATTTATTAGTTCTAATAATTTTTTGGTGACATCCTTGGAGTTTTTATACATATGACCATGTCGTCTGAAAACAGTGACATTTGACTTCCTCCTTTCCAATTTGGGTGTCCTTTCCTTCTCTTACTCAATTGTTTTTCTAGGACTGCTAATATTATGTTGAGTGAAAGTAAGCATCTTTGTCTTCTTCCAGATCTTTGAGAGAAAACTTTCAGTTTTTCTCCATCCAGGTAAGATTAACCATTGCCTTGTTATATATAATCTTTACTATTTTGAAGTATGTTTTTCTATATCTCATGTGTTCAACATTTTAATCATGAAGTGCTGTTGAATTTTATCAGATGCCTTTTCTGCATCTATTGAGTTGATCATATGGTTTTTGTGCTTCATTTTGTTGATGAGGTGTATTGCCTTTACTGATTTGCATATATTTAACCAATCTTTGCATCCTTTGGATGAATCCTGCTTGATCATGGTGAATAATGTTTTTAATGTGCTATTGGATTTACTATGATAGTATTTAATGAAGGATCTTTGCATCTATATTCATTGACAATGTTGGCATGATGCTTTAGTTTTTCATTGTGTTTTTGTCTGGTTTGGGTATCAGGGTAATGCTAGCCATGTAGAATTTTAGAATTCCCTCCTATTCTATTTTTTTAAAATAATGTAAGAAGAATTTATATTCCTCTTTAAATGCTTGGTAGAATTCAGCAGTGAAGTTTCTGATCCTGGCATATCCTTTTATTTTTTAAAAAAAATTATTTATTTATTTTAATTAGGTATATATGACAGCAGAATGCCTTTTGATTCATTGTACACAAATGCAGCACAATTTTTCATTTTTCTGGTTGTTCATGATGTAGCATCATACCATATGTGCAGTCATACATGTACCTAGGGTAATAATATCCATCTCAATCCACCATCTTTCCTGCCCCGATGCCCCCTCCTATCCCCTCCCTCACCTTTGCCCAATCAAAGTTCTTCCATTCTTCCCATGCTCCCCCCATCCCCATTATGGATCAGCATCCACTTGTCAGAGAGAACATTTGGCCTTTGGGTTTGGGGATTGGCTTACTTCGTTTAGCACAATATTCTCCAACTCCATCCATTTACCTGCAAATGCCATAATTTTGTTCTCTTTTAATGCTGAGTAATATTCCATTGTGTATATGTACTATAGTTTCTTTATCCATTCATCTGTTGAAGGGCATCTCGGTTGGTTCCACAGTTTAGTTATTGTGACTTGAGCTGCTATTAACATTGATGTTGCTATGTAACTATAGTATGCTGATTTTAAGTCCTTTGGGTATAGACAAAGGAGTGGAATAGCTGGATCAAATGGTGGTTCTATTCCAAGTTTTCTAAGGAATCTCCATACTACTTTCCAGATTGTTGGCATCAATTTTCAGTCCCACCAGAAATGCATGAGTGTGCCTTTTCCCCCACATCCTCGCCAACATTTATTGTTGCTTGTATTCTTGATAACTGCCATTCTGACTGGTGTGAGATGAAATCTTAGAGTAGTTTTGATTTGTATTTCTCTAGCTACTAGAGATGTTGAACATTTTTTCATATATTTGTTGATCAATTGTATATCTTCTTCTGAGAAGTGTCTGTTCAGTTCCTTAGCCCATTTATTGATTGGATTATTTGTTTCTTTGGTGTTAAGTGTCTTGAGTTCTTTATATATCCTGGAGATTAGTGCTCTGTCTGATGTGCGTGTGGCAAAATTTGCTCCCAAAATGTAGGCTCTCTCTTCATCTCATTGATTTTTTTCTATTGCTGAGAAGAAGCTTTTCAGTTTGAATCCATCCCATTTATTGATTCTTGATTTAATGGGAAAAATTTTGTTGTTCAATCTCATTATCATTATTGTTCTGTTTGGGCATTCTATCTCTTTAAGATTCTATCTTGGTGAGGCGTATGTATAAAGGAATTTGTACATTTCTTCTAGGTTATCAAATTTCTTGGGATATAGTTGTTCATAATAATATCTAATGATCCTGTATTTCTGTGAGTTGTAATCTCTCCATTTTCATTTCTGATTTTATTTGACTATTTGATTAGACTATTTCTTAGTCTAGCTAAGATTTTTGTCAGTTTTTTAATCTTTTGAAGAACCAACTCTTTGTTTTGTTGATCTTTTGTATTATATTTTTGTCCCCATTCCATTTATTTCTGCTCTGATCTATTCTATCTTTTCCCCCTTCTACTAGTTTTGTTTTCTGTTTGTTCTTGTTTTTCTAGTTTCTTGAGGTATAGTAATAGGTTTGGTATATTGTGCTTCCATTTGCATTTATTTCAAGAAATTTTAAAATTTGCATCTTACTTTCATCCTTGCTCCATTGGTCATTCAGGAGTAAGTTGTTTAATTTCTATGTATTTATATTATTTTTAGGATTTTTCTTGTTTCTAGTTTTAATGTTTTGTTGCAAACAGGATTCTTGATGCTTTCATATAAAAAGTGTATTGAGATTTGTTTTGCAACCTACTATATGATCTGCCCTGAAGAATGTTCCATGTGCTGTTGAGAAAAATGTGTATTCTACAGCTGTTGGATTGAATGTTTTATAGATGTATATTATGTTCATTTGGTCTAGGGTGCAATTTAATGCTGCTCTTTCTTTGTTGACTTTTTATTTGTATGATTTGCTCACTGCTGAAAGTAGGGTGTTAAAGTCCCTTACTATTATATTGGAATCTATCTCTCCCTTTTGTCCTACCAATATTTGCTTTATATATCTAAGTGCTCTGAAGTTGTATATTTAGAATTTGTTGGGGTAGCCAGCACCCAAACAGAGCAGGTCCCTGCTCAGGAGGTATGAGCTGCCTGGAAAAATAAAAAATCTAAAATAATCAGTAAGAAATAAGACAAAGCCAAAGATTAGATTTGAAAAAGTGGAGCATCTGATGGGTCTTCCAGTACTGATGGGAGCCGGAACTGAACAACTGAAAAAGGCCCTGATTCTTTATTTAAGGGGGAGTACATCAAAGGCAGGGATAAGGTTTCAGTGGGAGGAGTCTTTTTTCCGTGCTTGCTTCTTGGCATGGCAGGGGTCTTTCAGTAAACATGTTGATTGGCATTTGGCAAGCTACACCCATCTCCAGGAGGCTGTCTGGCTCCAGCAGGTCACTCCCATCTCCAGAGCTGAGCCTGAAGTTGAGCAGTGAGCTAGGACAGGATGCCATGTGAATTAGGCATTCTTGAACCAGTGGGTTCCTACTGGGAGTCCCCCAAACCAGGCTTTCCTGCCTAATGGCTCCAGCATCACTCAGTTCACCCATGGCTCATAGATGGCTTCCTGCAAGAATGATTTTCTTTCTAAATTGATCACTTCATTATTCCTTTTCTTGAAATTCTACTGCTTTTGGTATAAAAGCAGTAGATTGTTTTATTTATTGTATGTGACATGAGTATGGCTACTCTTGTTTTCTTTTGGATTTCATTTATGTATACTATCTTATTTTATTCCTTTCTTTCAGTCTGTGGGTATCCTTAGAGATGAAATGAGTTTCTTGAAAACAGCATATACTTGGGTTTTTAAAAAATTCATTTAGTCACTCTATGTCTTTCAGTTGGAGAATTTAATCCATTAACATTTTAAATTAATTATGGGTAGATAAGGTCTTGCTATTGCCATTTTAATACTGATTTTCTAGTTTTATTGTAGTTCCTCTCTCTCTCTCTCTCTCTTTCTCTTAAAATCTCCCTTTCTGATCAAGTGATTTTCTCAAGTAGTTTTGATTCTTTTTGACTTTTGGTGTGTCTTATAGATTTTTGCCCTGTGGTTACCATGAGGCTTACAAAAAACACGTTTTGGTCATAATAAGCTATTTTGATCATAAAGATAAAAAAGAGCAGATTAAAAAATACTAATAAAACATCTACACTTGAACTCCATTCCTTCCCACATTTTGAATTTTTGATGCTCCATTTTACATCTTTTAATTTTGCCTATCTCTTAACATTAATAGTTATTTTAATTTTTTGGCCTTTTAGACTTTGTACTAAAGACATAAATCAATAATATACTAAGTTTACAGTATTAGAGCATCTTGAATCTATGTACTGTTTCTAATAAGTTTTTTACCTTCCAATATTTTCTTCTTTTTCATTAGCATCTCTTTCAGTTTGAAGAATTCCCTTTTGCATTTCTTGCAGGAAAAAGGTCTGCTAGAATGGTAAATTCTTTCAGATTTTGCTTGTCTGGGAATGTATTAATCTCTCTTTAACATCTAAAGAATAGCTTACTGGGCAAGGTATTCCTGGGTGGCAGGTTCGTTTTTCTTCAATGCTATAAAAATCTCACGCTACTCTTTCCTGGATTGTAAGGTTTCTGCTGATAAATATATTGCCAGGAAAATTGAGACATGCTTATTGCTGTTTCTCTTCTCCTGCCTTGAGAATCTTTCTTTTTATCTTTGGAGAGCTCAATTATATGTCTTAAGGTAGACCTGGCTGAGTTGAATCTGACTGATAACAAAGAACAGTGTAAGTTCAGTTTCATTACAGTCCACTATTGGTGTGTTGTTGCTATCCCAGCACCAGAGGGCACCCCAAGCCTGGTTCTAGTGTGGGTCTAGAGACTCCATCTGCCAGCACTGCCCAGGGGACAGGGACCATTAAGATCTGCCCAATGTTAAGTTGTGCCAACAGAGCACTGAGTTCCAAGAAAGTCTTGTGCTCCCTTTCCTGCCTTACTCCCCAGTTGCTGGAGTCTTGCTCTTTTCTGTCTGTCCAAGGTTGAAGGTAGGGGGCAGAAACAGTCTCTGGGGAGCCCAGATTGACACTAAGCTTGAGTTTCACCTGAGTCTCATAGTTTTAGGGACTTATGCACTCTCAGGAATGTGTCACAGTCCTGGGGATAAGGCCCTTTGGGCTCTATCTGGTGGTAGGTTTCACTGTGGCAGGCTTAGGACTGAGTTCTTAGCAGCTTGAGCTGTTCTCACTGTCTGTACAAGATTGGAGGAAGAGGGGTAGCAGAAATATTTATCTAGCCACGTTGGAAGAGAACTCAGTCTGTGAAGACTGGTCTGGGGGCAGAGCCATGGTGCCCTGTCCAGCAGTGGATTTCAACAAGGTAGTCCTGGTACTGGGTTGCAAGATTAAAGTCAGCACTTAATTCCCCTTCATTCCTCCAAGCAGGAGACTTCTCTCCATACTGTGCTGCTTGGAGTTGGAGGAGTGGTGATGCTGGCAACACTTTCCTTCCTGCCTTCTTCATTGTGTCTTTTATTATTATATTCAAATCAGGTACTGTGAACCCTTACTTGGCTTCCTTATCTCTTGTGAAAGTTATTTGGTGTGTGAGAGCTGTCTAAATTGGTCTCTTTGGGGAGATAATCACTGGAGTATCTTAGTAGCTATCCTGCTCCTTCCTCTTACTGCCTAGCAAGGTGTCTGACCTGCCTTAAACTAATAGAAATGTGATTTTTGGTGCCATCTGGTGGTAGCATAGTTTTATTACAAGAGCAGTTACATTAAAATTATGTGGAGGCTAAAGACCAAGGTTTAAATCCTTTTTAGGGGGTATAAGTGAGAGTATGGGGAAATGGAACATTTGTTTTTTAGAACATGGAAGATATTTTAAAGTTTCAGAGGACAAATGCTCTACAGTGAGAATCTCTGGGTGTCATATTGTAGTTGTTCTATAAGTTCTACCATTGCCCCAGTTAACTCATTTCCTAGTTTGGCTGGTGAAAGAGCTATTGAAGTAGCCTGGGTTTTCAGAGTTGTTAGAAGACAAAATGAGTTAAAATGACATACTAAATAAAATTTAAACACTTACCAATATTTAACATTTAAACACCTACCAATTATTTTCCAAACGAATCTGTTTACTGGTCAACTTCAACTGTGGACTTCCCACCACCCACCACCAGGGAACAGAAAACAGATGAAGCTAGTGACTGTTTTCCCTTCTTCTGGTATGTCAGTTCTTCAGGATCTATGTTTGAATAGCTCTTGTCAAAGCTGAAAACATTCAAGAAAAAGAATCATGTTTAGAAGTTTTCTAAAAAATAGTATGGCCTCAAACCTTGAGATTTTTGAGAAGTGCCAGGCCAACTCTGGTTGCTGACTGCCATGCCAGATGAAAGCTAATGACCCCAGGGGCAGATGAAAGGTTTTAAAGAGCAAAGCTTAATTGAAGGTAATAGTGGGAGACAGGAAAAATTGAGAAGGGTAATGGAAAGAGTGCATTAGTGAGGTTTCTGCACTGTCACCCTTTACCCAGAGACTCCAGGCTCTCTCACATAAATGGCCCCTTGCTCTCCAGAATCCATTATCTCCCCAGGATGCCCCATTATGTGCTTAGTGAGATGGAAACCATGATGCCCTGCCACTGGCCCCCAGGAAGAGCAAACTAAGGAAAACATTTCCCAGAAAATAAGAAACAAAATACTTAGTTAAACAACGAAGAAAGTAAGCTTTTGATATACAAAATTTTGGCTGAGAAGTTTGCTTTGTTTATGAAGAACTGATAAACTGAGTGTGGAAATGGTTTTGTTTGTGGTGAACAAGATTTACAAATATGTCAACCTTGTAAATAGCATTTCTAAAGATAATAATAATAATAAAAACTATGAAAGGAGGTTCATTGAGGTAACAGACTTTTAGGAACCAGGGAGGACAATCTTGAATTTTTAATTATGAACAACTAACATTTATTGGGTACCTGGTAGGAGTCAAGTACAGGGTTAAATGCTTCTATAAGGCTTATCCCTTCATTCTTGTGGGTACTCTGGGAGGCAGATGTTGCTATGAGCCTCATTTTACAGAGGCTAAATGGGTTCATGAAAGTTCTATAACGTGCCCAAGTTCCTGAATCTAGGAGGGGGAAGAGGATTCCACCCTAAATCTGATGTCTTTCACATCTTGGCTTCTACCCCAGGTCTATGTGGCTGCCATTCTGACCCTTCTTGTACCATGAATCCTGGATCCTAGCCTCACTTCTGTTTCCAGGGATTTAGGTTGCCTCCCAGTGCTGCCTTCCCTGTATATTCCTTCCTCCCCACTTCTTCATTTCCTTCTTAGTGATGTCTTTGAGCTATCAAAAATATATTTATTACACCAAAATATATTTACAGTGCTATGCTGGGGTCATAGGCATGTATGAAGGAGGAGCCCACTATCCCCAGAAGTGGTGATAGGTTTAGCTAACTTGGTGTCCACACCTGATTCTTCCTTCCCTTGATTGCCACTTCTCCCTCCCCTGACCTGCCATTTTTATTGACTCCATTCAACATCAAAACTCAGCTCAAAGAATCCCAGAGAGAGTAGCTAGAGGCCCCGCGCCACCTTTCTTGTGAGAAGGTTCTTAGAATTCTTCAAAGGGTTTATGCAGCGTTATAGGGTTACAGGGTATCACTGAGAAGCCCAAACACCAGATTGAAATATATCTTCTTCAATGAAATGCCTCAGACATGCTGAAACTCAGTTACTCAGTTTGCTGAAGATTAATTATTTTTTGCTGTGACCTGGATGAGAAATGTACAATAGACAATTCAGAGGAACATAGGGTAAAGGAGCCAACTGGACTCTGAATATGCTTTCTTGCTGTGTAAATAAATATCTGTACCTGGAAGCATGGAAGAAACGGAGGGTGGAAGAAATGTTCCTATTGAACTGTGGAAGAGGATGCACAGAGGCCATGCAGCTCAAGTGAGCCCTGCGTGTGAAGGGTCGGGGTGAGCAGAGCTCAGGGGGCTCTCCATATTTTAGCACAGGGACAATGTGTCCTAGATGGCAATTTTCTTCTGGTCAAACATTGGGTCACTATTAGGGATAGAGTTCAGGGACAGAAAAGCAAGGGTCAAGGTTTTGCTTTTTCACTAATGATCCATGGTCCTAAGTCCACCATCTAATTTTGTTGTCTCGGTTTTCTTATCCACACATGGGGATAGTGCTGCTACCCTTTCTCCTGCATCAATAAAACGTAGTAAATTATTTCAAAATATTTTGGCTGAAGGTCTTAGTCATAAGTAGAACTGATCACATAAAATCTCTGCTTTAAAAGCTTTGGCTCACAGGATAAGCACATTTTAGCTGGTTTTGTGGGACCCACTTGGGCCCTCAGAGGTGGTATAAAAATGGTTTTCAAGTAAAAATATTTGAACTAAAGAAGATGCAGAAATAAATATTATCTGAACTTCCCTTATCTGGGTAAAGCAGAGTTTCTGGGAAAATATACTGTCATTAGCCTCCTGCAGGTCCCCTTCCAACTCAGCTGCCAGTGAGGCAGACTGTTCATTCCCATCAGCACTGGTAAGCCAGATAGCACCTCCCCGCCCCCCTCTCCTTTTGGTAGCAGGGATTGAACCCAGGGCCACTTAACACCAAAACACATCCCCAGCCCCCTCCCCCACTCTTTTTTTTTTTTTTTTTTTTTTTGAGATGGGGTCTCGCTAGGTTGCTGAGGCTGGCTTTGAACCCATAATCCTCCTGCCTCAGCCTCCTGAGCCACTGGGATTACAGGCATGCACCACCACGCCCAGCCTGATAGCAACTTCTGTACCTTCTGTTAGGCTTGGTATATAAATCCTTTATCTTGTCTATTGAACAAGTTTGTCTTCACTGAGTATCTTCAGTTGCATGAGTAAATAAACTGCTTCCCTCCCCCTCCCCTGTGAATCTGTCTTTTGTCAGTTAAGTACAGTCCCTCAGACTGAACCTAAGAGGGCAGAAGTATTTTCGTCATCATACAAATTCCTTTGATACCCAAAGGTCATGGTCCTCTACTCCCTGCTCAGTACCCTGTGCTTCTACTTTCCACACGTATCTAGGGATCTTAAACATATTTCTTCACACAGCTGTCGTTTTCCTGTGATGCCCTAACCTCCCTTGTTTGCTCTGGTGTCAGACATGGGGTTGATACCTCCCTCTTCCAAACATGGCTTCTTCCCTCTTAAGCTGAATGAACATACACAAGTATCTGAGCCTTGGTTTCTCCATCTCTAAATGGGAATAATAAATCCCAGTGGCATGGCTGCAGATTTTGGGTTGGAGTGTGGAGAATATCTGTTACCTAGACATTGTGGTTGTGGGAACTTGGATGAGAGGCCACTAGAGGAAGCAGTGAAAAAGTTTGGTCTGCTCAGTAAGACTTGAGACATCAGTAGTCAGAACAAGAGGAGAGGGTCAAAAGATAGGGCCTTTAAAAGTGTGTTTACCCTCCTTTTTTTAAATTCAAAGTTGTATTTATAATAGTAGTATACATTATAATTCATAATAAACATATAGAGCATCTTTTTACATAACACTGTTTGTATACAATGTATATTCGTACCATTCAAATATTCAATCATGCATTTAGGATAATGATATCCATTTTATTCAAAAGTTTACTGTCCTTGATGGTAGAACTTGCCTGTGCTTCTGATGTAATTTTCAAAACAACTGATAGGAGGATTAAAGAAGGGAAAGCTTGTGTAGCATTTGAAACAGGGCTTGATATGTAGAGCTCAACAAACATTAGTTATGATTTTTTTTTTGTGTGTGTGTGTGTGTGTGTGTGTGTGTGTGTGGTTCTGGGAATTGAACCCAGGGCCTTGCCCATGCTAGGCAAGTGTTCTACCATTCCTAGCCCTGGTTCTGACTTTTTTTTTTTTTTTTTTTTTTGGTTGTTGTTTGTGAAATGAAATTGCTCTTTCACTAGTGTTCCTGGGGTGCTCAATGAATAAGTTAGTATGTCACTTGTTGACCTGGGAAGTTGTTTACCATCTTTGCACCTCAGTATTCTCATCCATAAGATGGGAATGCTGACAGTACTGCCCTCTGGTGGTGTTGTGGAGCCAACTTATAACGTGGAGCACTGCTTAGATGAAAAACCCAGGGGAATCAACTGTTCCAGTCATTTGTTGTAGGGGAATCAAGCAACACCAAAGTGTCTGGATCCAATAAACTCAAGAATATTTGGGATGAACAAAGATGTTAATCCTTGCTTAAGTAAGAATCTAGAGAAATGCAGCTAGTGATGGCCAGCTCATTGTTGGGCATCCATGATGGTAATTTTTGGGCACAGCTGGACTGCTCTTTGAGTTGTGGGTTTTCTATTCCTTGCTTACCTCCTGACTCTGGGTAAATTTTGGGAGAAACAGGAAGGTTTCAAATGGAAAGAGAATGAAAACGATGGCATATCCCATGTTATCGCAGGAGGTATGAAGTTACGCTAGCTATCCCTCTTGTGTGAGATTGCTCATGAGTGGGAGACTGTGAGCTGGGCCTCTTTCAAAGGGTGTACCAAGGAAGAATAAAGGTGTGGATCACTGTGTTCAACTGAAGTCTTTCAATGAGCTGTAGGTAGTCTGGATCACAAGTATTGGTCAAAAAGAAGAGATACTGGGGATTATAAACATCTATCTAATGTGAAATATGCATATGGATTAAAGGATTGAGTATCACCTCAGGTGGGAAAATGAACTCCTTAACTAAAGCCATTTTGGCTTCTCAGCCACGCTTTGAGGCTTACCACTTCCCATAAATCTACCTTTTTAATTTCTCTCTTTTTGAACAACTTCCCCATAGGAGCAACCCTGGGAGTGTTATAGAGCAAGAGTCCATGGTTGTGCCAAGACAGCTGCAGAAGTCTTCAGTTACTAGGTCTAGCAATCACCCCAGAAAGATTTCAGACATGTGGCTCAGAGTAGCAGTAATGAGTTTATTAGAAGACCTAGTAAAATGGTAAAAGCAGACATTCTCAAGGGAGAGAGCAGGTCTTCTTGGAGAGGAGAAGGATGGCATGCCCTCCTTTTTTTTATTTTTTATTTTTTTTCTCTCCTGGCACCAGGCATTGAACCCAGAGGCACTTAACCACTGAGCCACACCCCCAAGCCCATTTTTATTTTGAGACAGGGTCTCACCAAGTTGCTCAGGGCCTTGCTATGTTGCTGAGGCTGGCTTTGAACTTGTAATCCTCCTGATTTAGCTTCCTGAGCTGCTGGGTACCTTCTAGTTTTATTGGGGTCCCATGTTACAGAGCTGGGGCTTTCTGGGAAACTGAGGCAGCACAAAGACCCTCCTCTTCAAACGCTGATTCTTGCAAGCATGTCAGAAAAATTTCAGATATGTCACTCAGAGTGACACGAATGAGTTTGTTGAAGGGATAGGAAAAGGGAAAGGGGACACTCTCAAGGGAGAGAGTGAGTCCTCTCAGAGAATAGAGAGACAATGTGTCTTTCCTGCACTCCAGTTTTCTTGGGGATCCCAAAGAGTCTTGCCCAGGTCCACCTCTTGACTTTTGACTGACAGCAGAGTGACATCAGACTTTCAAGTCCCCATTGCCATGACAGCTCTATGTCACCTTGGCCCATGCTGACTGGGTCTAATTGGATTCTTAACCATTTTCACAGGTTTTATGGTTAGGAGGACTTATCCTTATCTTCTGGAATCTGGTCTGTGAAAAGGGTCACAAATATCTCTCCCTTCAAAGTAACTTGGGTTCCTCTTATAAATGTTATTTCTTGCCTGCATTTCCTGGCAGAAAACAGGTAGTTTGTTGAGGAACGTGACATATCCTGTCCATTTAGGCCAGGCAGGTCTGCAGGCAAATTGCTTTTTGGCAAAGAAAGCCTGTGGGGGTCCGCACGGTGGGCCCATTTTATATAATCTCTTAACTTTGTGTTCCCACTGTCCTCATCTGTCTATCCCCTAACACCAGGGAAGTTTCTGTAGAGTCCCACCCAGGCCTATCTCTTGACTTTTGACTGACAGCAGGATTGCATCAGACTCTCAGGTCACTGCTGTGCAGTTTTACCCCATGAAGGGGAGATTTGACATGCTAAAGATCCAAGGCAACTCTGAGTCACTTTGGCCCATGCTAACTGGTTCTAACTATCAAATCTCCTTGAGTTCTGGAATCTGATCCTGTGTAAAGATCACAAATGCCCCCACTTCAGGGTAACTTATATTCTTTTTGGCAAGGATGAGGCTTTCTCCTGAATTTCTCCTAAAAGTTATTTATGTAACATGGTCTATTGATTTAAGCCTGGCAGGGCTGCAGGTAAATTGCTTTTGAAAAGAAAAAATGTGGGGTCAGCACAGTGGGTCCAGTGTTTAGATGACTGATGGAGGGAAGTAAGCCTCAAGAGGGCAAGTGGTGGGAAGTAGGAGTTTTAGTCAGCTTTTCCCTGCTGTGACCAAAAGACCTGGCCAGAACAATTAGAAGAGGAAAAGTTTATTTTGGAGCCCACAGTTTTGGAGGTCTTAGTCCATAGCTGACCAACACCGTTGCTCTGGGCCTAAGATGAGGCAGAACATTACAGCAGAACGGTGTGGCAGGAGAAAGCAGCTCAGTGCCTGGTGCCGGAAGCAGAAAGAGAGAGACTGTCCTCACCACAGACAAAATATAAGCCCCAAAGGCATGCCCCCAGTAAACCACCTCCTCTAACCACACCCTACCTGCCTACAGTTACCACCAAGTTAATCCCTATCTCGGGGATTAATGCACTGATTTGATTAAGGCTCTTATAACACAATCATTTTGCCTCTAAACTTTCTTGCATTATTTCATACATGAGCTTTAGGAGGACACCTCACATCTAAACCATAACATCAGGCCAGGCTGTCAGGCCACAGAGATGGAATCAAAACAAAGATCATCCTCCTTCCCATAGGAAGCTGTTGCTCTAGAAATCATGGAAGGTGTGAGTTTGGCCAGTGTTTACTGGGAATCCATTTCTATCAATCTTCTTCTTTGCTGCCTTTTTTCTTTTTTTGCATTTATAGATCAGCCTAGTTGAGGGTCTTTGAAGGCCTTACCTGGTGGCTCTAATACTGCTCAGGTGAGGAGATTAGGCTCTACTACTTCCTGCTTCAGAAATAGTTTGAGTCAAATTGGTAGGAAAATAAGTTTTATTCAAAGTCAGCTTTGAAGGAAGAAGCTTTTTGTTTGAAAAATTCCATCTTAAGAAGTCTCTGGGGTGAGAAAATCTTTTTAAAGGGGGAAGGGGCACAGTGGGGAAAAAAGAGGGTAATTTCATAGGTTTCACCTCCTTCAGAGTCTCTGTTGTTACCTCCTTATCATACCAAAAGGAACCAGGACTTCCTGGGGCCAGCATCTGATTCTTCCTTTTAGATAAACATGTTCTCTTTTAAATTGCAGAGAGGGAAGGGCATTGCAGAGAGCTTTCTTTAGAATTTAGAATACCAAATGAGAGGATGTTAGAGATAGAGGAATAGAATAGAGAAACAGGAGTGAAGGAGGTAGTTCTAGCAAAAAAAAAAAAGAAAACATATTTTTGAGGAATTTTTTTCTTTTCTTTTTGGTATTAGAGGTTGAACCCAGGGGCACTTAGCCACTGAGCCACATCCCCAGTCCTTTTTATGTTTTTATTTTGAGACAGGGTTTCCCTAAGTTGCTGAGGCTAGCTTTGAATTTGTGATCCTCCTGCCTCAGCCTCCTGAGTCACTGAGATTCCAGGCATGAGCCACTGTGCCTGGGAAAGAAATGCTTTTGTTAAAATAAAAATGCTTCCCTGAATTGCTCTGTTACAGTACCAGTAATCAAAATTTTCTTCTCAACCCCGGGATAGGGTGCTCCAAGTAGGTAAGGCAAACTTTATTCTTCAAAAGAGCTCTCCTTGGTAGAATTTAACATGATCTTCAGGGGATCAAGCCAAGAACCAGAGCAACTTTAGCTCAGGGTCTGAGACCCTCTAAAACTAGGGGCATATGCCAGGGGAGATCTATTCCATGCCCATTTTAGCCCAAGGTGGTAGAGTACTGGGGCTTGGGGTTGCAGGTGACATCAAACTGAGAGAAGGCAGCCAGCTGCTACCAAGATGATAGAAGACAAAGTGCTAGCAGTTCCTGTTCCGGAAGGTCCTCTCTCTCCAGGAAGCAAATCCTAGAGAATGAGTGAGATGCACAGGAAGAAACAGATTCAGGAAGTAGGGTAGAAAATCCAAACTGGGTGGTCTTATGGAGTGGTCTAGATGGGTATGTTTTGCACTTTGGAGCTTCACCAACCCAGTGTAAGGGGATGCTGCTCCAAAGTGAGGATCTGAGCCTTGCCATCAGGCAGCAACTTCAACACCCAGCAAAGTGTAAAAAGCATATTTTACTCATGTGAATGTACACGTGAAATAAAAGGGAGGAAAGCGTGGTGGAAAAAAAAATAGCAAGCATCAAGTAGACGTGTTCTAAAATGAGGAGATTAGCAGACTAGTAATTGCAGACCAAAAAGCTTTTTTCCTCTCCAGAACCTGAATACTAATGCAGGCATTGTTCCTCCTTCAGACACTCCCAGCGCAGAGCATCAGTACCACTTCAGAACATTTATATCTACTAGGGTGTGATCATCACAGCTCTTGACAAAGCCTCTAAATTATACCTTTTATAATTTGGTTATTCTTTTTGTGCCACAAAGTCTTCCACTGTACGTTAACTTAAGGCAATTAACTCTGTCAAGAAGAAAAAGCTGGACTTGACTTTTTCCAGATGCTGAAATTGCTGGTTCAGATGCTCAGTCTCACCCTTGAGCACCACCTTCAGGTGGTTTCTATACTGATGCTAACACAGGGAGCCACCGCAATTTTGCATGTGAGTTAAAAAAAAAAAAAAAAAATGTGGAGCCCACATCCTTAAACTGTCTACATATGGAGATACGGTACAAGAACCTTTCAAAAAGCACTAATATTTCAGGTGACTGCTTTTCCCTGGAGATGTGACTATTTCATAATGATCAAATTATAAAGAAAACTTTCTTCTAATGTTTCTTTTGGAGGCCCCTATGTGGAAAATTACTAGACTGAAGACTCAATCCAGTTGAAAAAGTGAGTGGACCCATTAACCACTGAGGTTATTGTCTAAATGAGCAAATTTACTAGCATTTTATTGAAGTCCAAGACAATCCAGATATCTTATGTTAGCTACTAATATTAATAACTACCCAAACTTCAAACATGGTCCTCCTCTCTAATTGTATTTTAAACCTGGCAATTAACTATCTAGATAATTTTCTTTATTTTCAAGAAGGGGTTCTGAGGTATAGAAAAAACAAAGAAAGGAATTCAAGATAATATATTATAATCCTAACAAACTTCCTTTTAATAGCTGAAAACTGTCCAGAAATCTGAAGGTCCCATCCAAATAACCTCCCAATTATTGGTTGGCTTCTCCTAACTCTTAGCTTCCATTGGCGTCCTCCTTAGAATTGGTCTTGGCTTGTCTTCAGCTCAGCCACTCTCTACGTAACCATGTCACTTAGGATGTTCTCAGCTTCAAGTAATGGCCAAATCAACCTTCAGTGATTCACTTAACAGCAAGTCCGGGGACTGGGCAGTTCTGTGGTTGGGTAATTCAGTTGCTCAGTAACATTTTAAGTATCCATGTTTTTCCCCTTCTTTTTCTCCACCAACTTTAGTGGCTTTTGTTCTCAAAACAGGGTCCATGGTTCCAGGCATCCCATCCAGGGGCAGCATAGACTGTTTTATCAACACAATGTATCTAAAAAATAGAAAATAGAAAGAAGGAATTCAGCTTTCTCAGAAGCCCCAGGAACACACTTCTTCCATGCTGTTAACAATGGAAATTGTCAGGAGTAGTTAGTGATCCCCAGCCCTGGCTGTGCCTTAGAATCACCAGGGTGCTTTGTAAAGCCACTGAGCCCAAACTCACCCTCAGGTAGAACTAACTAGACTGGGATGGTAGCAGGGCAGTCAGCATTGAGATCACTGGCTTCATCCAACTAAGACTCCCTTACATGTGTAGGAGGAGAGATCAGCCTCCCCGCCCCCCAGCACTGCCCACTCCTTACCTTTAAAACTCAGGTCTCCCACAGAGGGAGGGGTTGAGTTGGGATGGCAATTTGGCAGTCAGACAACCACATTATCTACTACTGATCAATTACAATTTGAGTCTTCAATATTTAATCTGGAAAACATGAATTATAAAATATTTCTTGTAAGGCATGCCTGCAGGGGCTACAGCTCTGAAAACTGTCATGGGGCAGGGTGAAGAGTTCAATCTAACCTACTCCTTAGATCCAAAACCTCAAAAGGAGACCATTTTTTCTTTCCTTCTTTTCCTTAAGTCTCCTCCTTCATGACTTAGGACAAGACCTAAGGGTCTGGTGGTGTTAGGAAGGGATCACTTCTCCTAAGCCTCTAAAGCAGCATTGTTCACAAGAGCTAAGCTATGGAAACAACCTAAGTGTCCATTGATGGATGATGGGATAAAGAAAATGTGATATAATTCTACACATAATGGAATATTATTCAGCCTTAAAAAGAAAATTCTGCCATTCACAATAACATGGATCAATGTGTTGGATTTGCTAAGTGAAATAAGCTATACATTGAAAAAAATTGTATGATTTCTCTTACGTATGGAATCTTAAAAAAAGTCAAAACTTGGGAAGTAGGATGGTGGATACCAGAGAAACAATAAGGAGATGTAGGTCAAAGGTACAAAGTTGTAGCTCTATAGGATGAATAAGTCTAGAAATCTGATGTACAGCATGAGGTCTATAGTTAATGATATGATATTGTGTAATGAAAATGTGCTAAAAGTAGATTTTAGCCACCTCTGTCACAAGAAAAGAGATGACTGTGATATGATAGATGTGTTAATTGACTTGATTGTGGTAATTACTTCACTATGTATATAAATATAAAAAAAATTGTGTATTGTGTATACATATGTGTGTCTATGTATACATAGACACACACACACATACATATATATATATATATATATATATATATATATATATATATTTGACACAGGTAAGATAAAAAATAAACTTCTCTCCCTTTGTTTCTAGTTCACTTTACAGCCATTCCATCAGACACCTAAGCCCAGCCTGGTCCTGCCTTCTCTACCAGAATCCGCATCTACTTGGGATCACCTCCAGAAGCCATCTTGCTCTCTCCCTCTGGTCTGATCTTGTATGGGGATTCCCAGCCCATCCAACATAGACAATGGAATGTGTCTTCCCAGGTTCCTTCAACAAGTGTTTATTGACTGCCAGCTTGTGCCAGGCAGCATCTGAGCCCTAGAAACAGCAATGAACAGAGTTGACAAGGACTCTGTTTCCATGGAGCTCATACTTATATAAAGTGACATAAGACAATAAACAGTAAACAAAGCCACCTAAGAAAATGTCAGTGATAAGAAAACAAGAAAGGAGGGAAGGCCTAAGCAGCAAGAGGGGCCCCGATACAAAGGAGCAAGGGAAGAATGTTCCAGACAAAGGGACATCAGGCACAGCCTCTGAGGTAGGCACAAACTTGGGGTGCTGGAGGAACAGTGAGAAAGGTAGTGGACTGGAGCAGAGTTAGGACTGAGCTCATTCTAAGGACACATGTGGAACTTAGGCCAATCCCGAGACGTGACAAGACATTCATACTAAGGGTTCCTAAGAGTTAGAGTGACAGTTAAGAAATTTCCTGGATTTTCTATGGCACGAACCTTGTCTTCCAGGAACACATGAGGCTTCCCTGGTGATGGCACTGCCTAAGTTCACCTCCCTGCCTTGAGAGGGCCTTACCTCAACAGGGACGTCCATTTTAAAGCCACCCTGGCTCTGTCTCATTATAATTCTGATTAATGAAATATTTTACGTGTTTCTGTATCTCCATGACAGAACATAGGACTTTCTCCTTACTCAGAGCTGTCTTACACTCATTAATAAGACTGAGTAGGACTGCGTGTTCTGTGATTTCTGGTCAGTGCACCTTGCAAGTGCTCTCCACCAGTGAGCTCTCTCCTGAGCTGAGGTTGTTCTGCAACCTGTGATCACTTTTGCTATTGCTTTTCTGTGCTCGGAGTGATTCACCTATATCCCTAGTAAAGAGACTGGGTCTACAACCTGGGCTAATCCCAGTGAAAAGAAATATACAGTTTGCCCCTACTTCCCAAAAGTTGGGTGATTAAAATGATATAGGCAGTTTTGAGGTGGTGCAAAAAGGGAAGACCTTCTGAGTTGGAGGTTTGCAGTTCCTCTGAAGTGATAGTTTATCAGAGAGTTGGGCCATCGGAGCCAGCATCAGACAGGCAGTCAGTATAGATAGGTAAACTGAGCCAGGTCAGACCAAAGATGCCAATTTGAGTGAGCCTGGGAAGTTGAAGACTGTCCACTGAGGGATTAAAATGCCTTCAGAGCCCTTCCTTCACCCTGTCAAGATAACCTGCCCCTGCTCCAACTTGTTGCTAAGGTAACCTGTCCCAGAAATTGCCCCTCCCTACAGGGAGTTATAAAGTTGTTAATTAATGTGTCCAGGGCTGCTCCATCCTGCCCTTCCCCCTTCAGCCCACCTGGTTCCCACCTTTTGGCCAGCCCACCAAGCATTCCCTGGGCCTAGTCACGTATGCAGGAAGGAGGAAGATAAGGGGAAGAGGGCAAGAGAACAAAGGAAGCCCAAGACATATAAAAAGGCAGAACACCTCGCTTCTGGGGATACCAGGATACCAGCTATGGCCCCCTTCTTCCTCCTGGGAGAACTCTATGTTACCCCTTTGTAAATAAATCCTGCTTTATAAGCTTGCCTCGGCGTGCTTCTCTAATGTTCAAACTTCAACACGTGAGGGAGCAGAACTTGTCACTGATAACTTGCGGTATCACTATTACCTTGTTTCTAGGGTTGAATGTGAACTCACTGGGGTGACTCCTAGGAACTTGGTAGGAAAATGTAAAGATGACTGTGTGTTGGACATTTTAAGTAGGTACAAAGTTCTTTCCAGGAAGTTTTACTAACATACATTAGGAATAAAAGGGAAATTATGTAATTTTGTGATTAGTAGCCACATCTACCTGTAATCAGCAATCTGAGGCTGAGGAGAGTCAAATAATCTTGTACCTTCCTTATCATCATCATCATCATCATCATCTTCAATCATCGTCGTCATCATCATCATCATCATGATCAGCAGAGGGGAAATTCTCTGTAGTCTTCCATCACTAAAGCCAAAGTTTGCATGTGTTTATAGACATATTGCATAATGTGATGAGAGTCCTAATCATTGTAATGGTGCTTATTAGGGAAAGATTAGAGAGGAAAACTCCTTGTATCCATGTCTGGAAGACAGTGTCCTTAACAGAACACTGAGGCATACCCTGTAAGACCTCTAGACATAGTAATCCAGAGATGGGGTTAGAGGGTGTCTCTTTAGAGTGAGACTTGTCTTCCAAGCCACATGCTATCAATTAGAGCTTACAATTGCTGATGAGTTTCCTCTTTGCTGCCAACTTGTTAGGTGTCACTCAGGGCTGCTGTCAGCAACTTAACTCTGAAGAAGGGTATAGGACAGATTTTTAAAAATGCTATGTATGTCTTTGAGGTGGGGGAGAAATAACTCCCTAAAAGTTTTCCTTGCCAGCCAGTTTTATGTGGTAGGAGCAGAAGTGACAACATAGCTGGCATTCTGGTATTTGTAGTGAAAACACTTTTAACTGAGAGGGTACTGAGTACCCTTCCTGGAAGCTGGATAGGGCTCTGAAGTCTGTCAGGCCAGAATCTGATGCTGGGATGTGGACTGTATCTGGATCCCAGGAGTCAGGGCTTGGCTTCTAGATATAGATTCCAGACCAGAGGAAGGGATAGAACCTTACCAATTCCCTGAGATTTCAAGTTTGACCTGAGCAAACAGCCAGAGTTGCTGTTGACCAAATACTAACTGGTGCTTGTCAGCCTGGGCTGATGACTTCTTTTCTTGTTTATCTTTCACCTCTCCTGCCATGGCTTTGGTCGCACTGTACTCAGCAAGATTAGTAGCTGCTCAGTGTGGGGTGCCAGCCAATCTGGGAGGCCCAGGACTGCATGGAATGCCAGAGCAGGACCTTGGCCTGGCTGGGCTGGAGGCTGCCCCACCTGGAGCTCTGCTGCGGGCTGAGGCCTCTCAGCAGAGAACTAACCACTGTGCTGACTCACCATCCTTGTGGTTGAGAAAAAAAAAAAAAAAAAAAAACAGTAAGCTGTTGGCCCTGGAGCTGCAAAATATAGGCCAGGGAGCCTCTACCGGAAGGGGGTTCAGTTAGTGAGAAACCAACCTTTTTTTGTCTTTCCCCGTCTCTCTTTTATGACATGGAGTTGTAAGTGGCCTGAGAGGATTTAGGCATTTCCCCGTCCTGTTCCCTGAAGGACAGTAAAACAGAGTTGGGGAAAAGGGTAAAGGGAACGGGCTGCACTATCTCTAGGGGCTCTCTGATTGCTGCAGCTCCCACCTATTCTTGTTGGTTTTTCTGTTAAGGCTGGACCTGAATCTAGCATGATCCTTGTCTTAGTTCTCTGGTAAGCTTAGTTCCTACTTCCCAGAGAACTGGAGTGACCTTATCCAGAGACCTCCAGCAACTCTAGACCAGGGCTGAAACCTGCATAACTCAGTGAGTGAGGAGGCGGGGAGTTATGGGTGTCAGAAGGTGGAGGATGTTACAATCTGCATTGTATTTCATGTAAATAGAACAGCCTAGAGTACTGCAAAAGAACCCTAAGTCAGAAGTTCTGGTGTATGACATCTTAAGTCAGAATCTAGCACTGTACCTGGCATGTAAATGTACTAAATAAATATTTGAATGTACAATGATGTGGTAGACAGAACAATAACCTCCCAAAGATGTTTGCATCCTAATTCTCAGAACTTGTGACTATATTGCCTTGTGTTTTAGTCAGCTTTGCGTCATTGTGACCAAAATACCTGAAAAGAATAACTTAGATGATGGTAAGTATATTTTGGGCTCACGGTTTCAGAGGTCTCAACCCATAGATGGCTGTCTCCATGGCTCTGGACCAAAGTGAGGTGGCACATCATATGGGAAGGGCAGGGCAGAGGGAAGCTCTTCCTCTCATGGTACCCAGGAAGCAGAAAGAGAGAGGGGGAAGGGGCCACAGGGAAGATGAACCCTTCCAGGGCATGCCCTCAGTGACCTACCTGCTCTAGTAAGGTCCCACCTTCCTACTGTTACCATCTAGTCAAGCCTATTCAAACAACGATGGACTGATCAAGTTACAGCTCTCGTGATCCAATCATTTCTCCTCTGAATATTCTTGCATTAGCAGGACCTGCTGGGGGACACCTGATTTCAAAACCACAGCACCTTACAAGGCAACAGGGATTTTGCCAGTGTGATTAACCTTAAGGATTTTGAGATGGGAGATAATCCTGGTTTATCTGGGTGAGCTCAGTCTAATTTATAAAAGCAAACTTCCTTGGTTGTAGTCAGAGAAAGAAGTGTGTTAATGGAAGAAGGGTCAAAAAGACGGTGGTAAGAGGAAGATTTGATGACCTGTTGCTGGTTCCAAAATATAAGGGGGCTCCATGCAAGGACCATAGTTGTCTAGGAACTAGTGGTGGCTCTAGCTGGCAGCCAGCAAGAAACAGGGACCTCAGCCCTACAGTCCCATGGAACTGCCAACACCTGAATAAGCAGAGCAATGGACTCTCCACTAGAGGCTCCACTAAGGAACACAGCCCTGCTGACACCTGGACTTCAGTCCTATGGGGCCCCAGGGGCTTCCAGCCCACAGGACTAAAAGAAAATTAATCTGTTATGGCAATTTGCTACAGCAGCAATAGAAGACAAATACAATTGTCTATAAAATGGGATATATTTTTATAATTGAACATGATTTTCTTACTTTTGTACCTCTAACTTCCTTGGTGGTTGCTAGCGACAGAGAAGTCCCTTTTCGTGGTTGTGTGGGTGCTGGTGGTGGGGAAGGCATCCTTCCCTGTGGCTCCATGTGCTTCTTGGCACCGTTGAGTTGACTTCTGTGCTGGTGCTTGCTGCTGGCCCCAGCCGTCCAGGCCCCTGAGATAGGTATTGCTTGAAATCAGGCATTTAAGGCAGCCACTGGCCCCTCATTCCAGGAAGGTGGTTCCACACCCATTCCCATTTATTAATCACCTATTATTTGCAAGGATCTTGAAGAATTTTATTTCATTTAATTCTCATAACTTTGTGAATTAGGTAATGATATCCCCATTTGACTAATAAGAAACTGAGGCTCAGAACCAGGATATATCTCATCCAAGTCCACAGAGTAAGAGATTGGGGTTGCAACCCAGAAGATTCTTCTTTCCTCTCCTCCAAATGTCCTTCTGGGGCTGACAACTTGTCTCAAGTCCCAGATACTATCTTCAGACTATGCTGGGACCATGGAAACTCAAGAATCTGCTTCATTACAAAACTTAACTCCATAGGAAGCCCAGAAGTGGCTTCTGACCCTCCATTCTGACTGTGCCCTGTCCCTGGGCTATTTCCTTTCTCCCCATGACCCACTGGCAGACGTGCCGTGAGATCTGCTGCAGAGGGAACTCCAACTGGAGGGGAACATGCCACCCTTACCTTTCCTCAGGGACTTTGTGGGGAGTCCTACTTATTTCCTTCCTTCCTTCCAGTCCCTCTGGGGACAAGGCCTGGAGGCCGATGTCAGTGGTGGTGGTGAGGTTGTCAGGGGAGAAGCTAGCAGTTCATATTAGCTCTTTTTAAAACTTTGCTGTTATTCTCCATTTTAGTCTTTAAGACTTTTGCTCTATTAGGGAGGAAAATAAAGAAGCTGGTTCTGTTCACATGAACTGTCTTCTGTGGTGATTAGAATCGCACAACCACTGTAGCATCCTCTGAATCTAGTAGCTTGGCCTAGGCCCCAGTGTCTTTGTTCTTAGTAGTTTTTGTGGAGTTGGTAGCAGAAAATGAAAAAAGGGCAGGTGACTTAATTACTCAGGTTCTTTTTACCACAAAATTAAAATGTTACTGAAAGCTTCTTAGTGGATCTTGTGTTGTAACAAGGACATTGACAGAACAGCATTTACCAGATTTCCTATATCCTCAAGCCCAGAGAGCTCGGTGCTCTTAGTTACATAATGACTTTGTCCCTGGCTGCCTCTCAGCCTCAGTTTCCTTATTCTGGGCTTGAAACAATTTATTTGTGGCATTAAAAATAAATCCATTCCTAATAGAACACTGATGCTCTCCACCTGCAGCCTCCTTAAGGTTTATTAATCAATCAGTTTCCTCAGGACCCATGAGTGACCTGTTGGGGATGGATCAGGAAACTTCTGGATTTGCTTTATAGGAGTCACCTCAGCTCTCTGTGGAAATAAATTCCACACTTATTTACACTTTGGGCCTGGAAATCCCTTTATCCAACTTGGAATTGGAACTAGAAAGGTAAAACCAAGCCCTTAGGCACCATCCTCCCGCCCAAAAATCCAAGTTTCCTGTGTAGCACAGATAGAAATACATGTCCTCTGCCCTCTTTCCCTCAAATGCAGAGCAAAACTTGGGTAAGGTCCCTGTATAACTTTGGAGTTGACAGCAGTTCCAACCAAAAGCAGTGGGATGGAGACCCATTCAATATTGTCTAAAGCCTCCACCTCTCCCTCCTTACAGCAGAACTCAAGAACACAGTTACCAGGGGCTCAGTTCTCCTGCCAGCCCGCTCACTCCTCCCATTCCACCTGAGGGGCTGGGCTCCAGCTGTTCAGAGTACACAGGAGACTCCTTTCCCTCTCAACACTGTCTGGCACATCTCTGTCTTTTCTTACTGATCTTGTGGGCTGTTAATTCAGCTTTTTGCTAACCTTTCATGGAAATAATGTCAAATAGCATCCCTTACCATTTTCTACATGTTGTTTTCCCCCATAATTCCATTTTCTTCAGGGCTGAGTTTTGGCCTTCATTTTTGTGCCAACAGCTAGTTAAGGTTCACAGCATGGTCTAGACTGGCTACCTGACTTCCTGAGTGACAGCACCAACTTGGTCAGGCTGATTACACTGGTAGCCACACTGCCATCTAGAGGCTGAAAGGGCACAGGCTTTTTCATGAGCTCTTGTTGGTAGCTGAGAAAAAGCTGTTGATGGATTTCTTCTAAACTTACTTAGAAACTGTCACGTGAATCACACCAATATATGTCCTTATTGTCAAGAGACTGAACATATGTGAATATTTTCAAATATAAATGAATAGCGAAACAAATTAGATTGGCATGTACTGGTTTGTTAAAGTGGAACATTATATATTTTTTTTCTTTGAAGTTAAATCCAAGTGAAGTTCTAAAAATTAAAGCAAACCACTTAAATCAAATAGTTCAATGAAGAACAAACTGGTTGTTTTTATTTATCCAACACAAGTGTACGTAGTGCCGGGTTGGCTGTAATCAGCACCCCTGAGTTTATGGGTATCTGAGCAGCTCATCACAGTAGAAAGTGGAGACTAAACGTCAGGGGAGAGAATGCAGTGGAGACCACAAAGAAGATTCACTACTTCTTCAGGACAGAGAAATTTGAAGCGAGTTTGTCCAGAAAGATTAGGTTTTGTCAGGTAGGAGAGACAGAGGGCAGGAAGGGAATTCTACCTGCCTGAAGGAAGAGCCCATGCAAGGTCTGGAGGGATGGGAGAGAACAATGAGTACAGGTGCTTCGGAGATGTGCTGCATGGCTGAAAAGTTTCAGGATGAAGCCTGCTGCTAACAGTGCATTTATTGACGACCTATTTGATATATTTATTGTCCGCCTATCTTAGTAAAATAAACGTACAAATGCATGAGACACAGAGAAAAATTTAAGAAGACATGGAGGCATGTCATAGAGTCAGTTCTCCCCAGAGTAGTCTATAATTTCAAAGAAACCCAGTAAAAAAAAATTCCCAGCAGGTTTTTCCCTTTGTGGAAATTGACTACTAAAATTCACTTAGAAAAGCCAAGAGCCAAGAATAACCAAGGGAATCTTGAGGAGGGTGGGGAACTAGGAGAGTTGGAATCCAGATTCAAAGAGATACATGGTATACAAACAAAAATGGCCAAAATTAATTGGGATAAATTAATTACATGAATAACTCTGATTATCCTTCCTGAAATCAATGCTCTTTGCTATGTGACTACAGTTGGGAGTATCTGTCTCCCGTAGGACCAGGACAACTGTGAAGGTGAAGATACTTACTTGGTCACAAAAATTTGGGGAGTACCCAAAATAGTAATCAAGAAAAATAATATTCTAATGCAATGTTTTCAAAAATTAAAATTAATGGCAAACTCCATGGTGAACAAAATCTTTTTGGTAAAGACAGAAGCTGACTCTACCCTTGTGTGGCTCACTTTACTAGCTTCAGTCTAATCCTGCTCTCAGTGTCTTGAGCAAACAGGAAGCTTGCAAGCTTCTCTTTGTTCTCTTATCCTCTGCCATCCATTCCCAAGCCCTGGCCAGCCTGCTAGAGGAGCACTGCCCCCATCCCTAGACAGGGGAGGGAGTCCAGCCAGGATGAGCAGAGTTGCCTATACAGTGACCACGGATGGGTGAACCATGAAACACTGAGGCTCTAGGGTTTGTTGGTAGGCGGTGATAACCAACTGAACTAACTGACTTAAACCTTGCACTTACAAGTCAGCATAGAGGTTACTCTTGTAAGGTGAGTAATGACTGAAAGGAAGTATGAAATGGGCTTTGAGGTGCTAGAAAGTTCCATTTCTTAATCTGGGTGCTAATTACAAAGTTGTGTTCAGTTTGTGAAAATTCATTGACTTAACATTTATGATCTGCACACTTTTCTATGTTCAAATAAACAATCAGAATAAACAATTTTTAAAAGGAGACATAGTCCCTACTAATTTTTCAAGGACAACCTCCTAGGAAAAATGCATAAAGAAAAGTTACAAGCACTAGGGCCTGAAATAAAAATCCAGAATAAATTGAATTTGAAGAAATATTTAGAAAATCTATAAAAATATTCATTTTGGGCTCTAACTGCACCATTTATGAGAAAACGGAGAATTATTTGGACCATTACTTTGAAACTCTGTTAGGCCAGGCAAAAACTATGATATGAATTTTTTTTCTGAGCATTTCATTTGGCTTGGGTTTTGGCAACATTCATCTTTATGTTTGGTTTTACATTGGAATCATTTCAATGAGAAGAATTAATTATGGTCATTTTTCAACTGTGTTTATTGTTAACATTGGAAGGAAGCATGGCTTTCCTGTGGATGGAAGTAGGTATAAATATTATTCAGCATCAATAGCAGAGAAATACATTATCTGTCTGTCTAGTAGCTCGTCTAACAGTTGAGCTTCTTGGTCAGAGCACTTGACAATCAGGAGACCATGATTCCCACTAAAGGTTTTGCTTTGCTCCCTCTCTGGGAACCTCACAGGGATCTTGCTATCTATATACCTCCCACAAGCACACGAAAACACACACCTAAAGGTGCTGCACAAAACTGGTTACAAAATCCAACAACTGTTTCATCCACTTGAGGGCACAACATTTCAGACAGCAAAGGGCAAAAACCTCAAATGGAGGAGAAAGGGAATTTCCGTTTTCATTATGGACAAAGTCCTATTCTAGATTAATCAGGACATGGGAAGTTGAGGGTGCAGATTTGCCCATGGGGACATTGGAGTCTATTGGACAGAAGGTCAGAAAACACATTACAGAGTCTGCTCTGATACCATGGTATGTGGACCCCAAGGAGGGATGTAAGAGTGGGAATAGACAAAGGGTGGGGATGGACTGGTGTTCACTAAGGAATGTAGGAATCCTCTTTCTGAAAATGGGATTCTTGGATTACCTCCTTTCAATTCCTCTCTTAGTTCTAACATTTATTAATTCATATCCAAATTCACTGTAAGTGAATTTATTTAAACTTCTAGCTTTCAGTCTTGCTACCCCACTGCCACATTTAATGTTCCTGAGTCACCCAGGGTTCCTCCCATGTACAGCTGTGTGTACTCCACTCCCCATTATCCAAGACATTTCTCTTCAAAATTAAAATGATCCTGACTTTCCTAACTCATGCAAAAAGCCATGCTTTCTATAAAATTGTATACAAATTGAGTTATTTTCTCAGTTGGAAATGGTGCATCCAAAGAAAATGTATTAAGTGTAAACAAACTTTGTAATAAAGAATGTTTGCCTTTTATGACCTGGAGCTGAAGCCACATCTCTTGTAAGCCACGCAGACTGAACAGCAATGCAAGGATTTGATTGAGTCTCTTGTCCTATTTCTATAAGATATAGCTGTGGTCCTGCAGCAAGCCCCAACTCTGAGCTCACAGGCTGGTTGCAATTAGAATCACTTAGGAAAACATCAAGAACCTGCAATTTCTTGTGTTCCATCCCCACAGATTCTGCTGTAGTAGAATGAGGACTAGGGCCTAGAAATTTGTTTTTAAAAAGCCCTCTAAGAGATCCTACATAAATCAAGCTTGGAAGTGATTGTCACAGGGACTATGTGACTGGCAGGTAAAATCCTGCGCATGAATGACAGTAGATTGAAGTTCTTATCAGAGCTCAAATCAGGGGCCAAATACTTTGCTTTTCATGCAGGAAAGAAAAGGAGAGCTTGTTGGGTGGGTAGATTGTGATCAAGTCAGTCTGGTATACTGTTTCCATTTGGGAGAATTTCCTTTGGGTAAACTACATCAACAAGAATTGAGTCTTGGTAAGGTTGGGATCAATCCCTTTTGTGTATCTAGTATAATTTCATGCAACCAACCACTTATTGATTGCTTATCTATCCTCACTTGTCACATCGACAATCTGTGATAACAGAAAAATGAACCAATCACATTGGTTGCCATCTTCATACATCGCCGTTTTCCACATTCCTTTCTTTTTTATATTATTGTAACTGTAAGTTACATTCTAATTTAATTCTACTAATAGTATTCTACTGGATGTTTTCTCACATTGTTATAAAAGGTTTTTCCTTTTTCTTTTAAGCACTTGCAGTTCTTGCTAGCTTTTAGTGCACTTGGGTTTACACCACACCGGTGGGTTTTAATACTTGGTACCAATCAACGTCCTGAGGATTTCTCAAAGGTTACACTCACACTTTCATATTTTAGGTATAATTTACTAAAACCACCGATGTTGTGATGTGTACATATTAGTGGCCTGAAATTTGCTTAATTTAATTCTAATAGTATTCTACTGGATGTATTCTCACATTGTTATAAAAGTTAAGCAAGGGCTTAGCTTCTAACATGCTTGTGCAACACACCAGACCGACCTGGAGATGGCGCTGCGGGTCAACTTTTCTCCTGCTGCAGAGTGCAGGTGTTTTTCATTTCAGAGTACCCAGGTGATAGGAGATCAAGCTTTCCATTCCTTGGGACTAGTAAACCACCCGAATCTGAATTTGCAAGCTAAATAAAATTAAACAAACAAACAAAAACCTGTTAACTTTCAACTAGGAATGAAAGATGATGATGGATTGACTTTGAACATTGCTCTAAAGTCATCAGATCTGAACTTCACAGTGAACTTGAACTTGGATGAGGTAGTGGGTTGAATGTTTGTTTACAAGTAACTTCCTATTGAGAAGGAGGTCAGCAAAAGCTTTTGAGGAACTCTGGAGACCAGTCTGCTGCTTCCTGCTGCTCTAAGTGCAGCACAGAAAAGTGATTACAAGTGGAGCTCTCAAAAATGCATCTACTTTATATTGTCCTTGGTTTAATCATTTAAATGTTAGGCAAATTTTGCTATCTATAAAATTAACATACGGAAAACATCAGCTGCCAAGGGTCATAGGATTTTGCTCAAATCCTTTGTTACCATGAAAGCAGTTGGCTCGCCTTCCTAGGCATTCTGAGATAATGCTAACAGACTGTGTATCCCTCTTGTGTATTTATAACCTCTTCTGGTGTTTGTATTTGGAATGTGGCCTGCTGGAAAGGATTTTCTTTTCCCATTTGCATGTAAATAATATGACCATGACCCTGTAAATTTCCCACAGGCCTTTTTAGAAATAGGGTGTTGTTGTCCTAGAGGTGGGGCCCCTGAATCATTCCTAAGAGTGTGTAAGACAATTAGTTCAGTTGGTTTGAATATGGCTGTAAGATATCCAAGGTCAGAGTAGCCATCTGTGGCAAGATAGGTCAAGTTAGAAAAGAGAGAGAGAGCCTCTGTTTTCCAGACAGCAAGAGGAAGGGGGTTCTAACATAGGCAAAGTGTGGCACTGATAACGTTGAAAGTTATAGGTAGCGTGGAAAAATAGAATGTATGTTCAACATCAGACAGAACATTAACTTCAAGGATATATAAAGCTCTCAAAATCCTTTACACCAAACAACAACAACAACAACAAAACAACCCAATCAATAAGTGGGCTAAGGAATTGAAGACACTTCTCAGAAGAAGATATACAATCAATTAACAATTACATGAAAAAATGTTCAACATCTCTGGCAATTAGAGAAATGCAAATCAAAACCACTCTAAGATTTCATCTCACACCAGTCAGAATGGCAGCTATTAAGAACACAACAATAAATGCTGGCGAGGATGTGGGGAAAAGGGCACACTCTTACATTGCTGGTGGGGCTGCAAATTGGTGCAGCCAATTTGGAAAGCAGTATGCAGATTCTTAGGAAAACTTGGAATGGAACCACCATTTGACCCAGCTATTCCACTCCTCAGTCTATACCCAAAGGACTTAAAAATAGGATACTACAGGGACACAGCCACATCAATGTTCATAGCAGCACAATTCACATTAGCTAGATTGTGGAAACAACCCCGATGCCCATCAGCAGATGAGTGGATAGGGAAACTTTGGTATCTATACACAGTGGAACACTACTCAGCACTAAAAGAGAATAAAATCATGGCATTTGCAGGTAAATGAATGGAGTTGGAGAAAATAATGCTAAGTGAAGTTAGCCAATCCCAGAAAACCAAAGGTCGATTGATTCCTTTGCTATGAGGATACTGAATTATAGTGGCAAGGGAGGGGGGATGAGAGGAATGAAGGAATGTTAAATAGAAAAAAGGGGGAGGAGGGGAGGGAAAGGGGCAAGAGGATAGAAACAATGGCAGAAGGAGTTGGACACCAATATACTAAGTGCATGTATAAAAACTCAAATGGTATGAAAATACTTTGTGTAAAACCAATGACTTGGAAAACTGTGCTCTTTATATGCAATATGAAAGGAATTGCACTCTAAAAGCATGTGTAACAAATTAAATTAAATAAAAAAATTTAAAAAAAGAATGTATGTGGCTTAGTGCCCCTCAGTGCTTAACTGAGAAGGCACTCCATGATGTCATCCTTAAGAGAAGAGTCATCTTTGTCCACAGAAGCAACAACCTTCCTAAGAATAAGGTATATTGATCTCACAGTTCCTGACATAGTTTATCTATGTGACTCTTCACACTACTACCTGTATCTTCTGGGTTTTTAAAAATTTAGTGTGTGTGTGTGTGTGTGTGTGTGTGTGTGTGTGTAATTTTTTAAAAACAACCACAGACACAGACAATAATCATAAAGAAATAAAAGGGGGAAAAAAAAAGACTTTGCTCATTGATGGAATCAGGGAAAGATGTAAAGCTGTGTGGGTGATTCTCCCACTAGGGGGCCCTCTACCAGCAGCAGAGTTTTAGGGGGAACTACAAAACTGGTTTTTCATTATCCTTGCATGGATCTCCCTGTGAACCACTGCAATCCAGATGTGTACTTGAGATTTATGGTTGTTTACTTGGGAAGAAAAATTTCATTTGAAACAGGAAAATAATTTTTCATATAAAGAATAAATATTTGTGTTCTAGATGGAGAAGCAAATGCCTTCTTGAGTTCAGTTTCTGCTGCTGGCTGGCTGAATGTCTGGTACATAATAATAACTCACATTCATTGACTAACGGACAGACTGTGTAAAGCACAGTATAAACAATACTTCTTTAATTCTCACAAAACCTTGTGAAATAGATACTGTTATTATCTGTATTTAAATTTTTTTTAAGTTGATGATGGACCTTTAGTTTTTATTTATATTTTTATATGTGGTGCTGAGAGTCGAACCCAGTGCCTCACACATGCTAGGCAGGTGCTCTATCACTGAGCTACAACTCCAGCCCTATTATCTGCATTTTTAAGAATGAGAAAACAGAATCACAACAATGAGGTAGCTTTCCTGAGGTTTGCTGGCTGGTAAACAGTAGAGCAATGATTTGAACCCAGGCCATGTACTTCCAAGGACATGACCTTGAACACTGTGTCATCCATTCAGATAGAGATATTCTAACCTGAACATGAATTGTTTTTCCCCTCAAACAGGATTACATACTTGTAATTCTGTTAGAACTTGGCCCCCGTTTCTGTGTTTAATTATGCCTCTAAACTTCTTTTCAATAGGCTGCCAGTACATTGGGGCTGAAAATCACAAGGTCAGTGTTGTTATGTTTTAATAAGTCCTGGGTGCGTTCGGCAAGTCTGCTTGGAATGTGACGCTACTTTTCCTCTATTGTTCTCAGCTTGGAGCCTTGTCAAAAATTCTAGACAATAGGAAAAGTTCCATGCAATATCCTGTTACTGTAGAATACTCCACTCATTCTAGTGTTCAATAAAGTGAAAACTAGGAAGTACCCTCCTTCAAGGGCATTTAAGAATCCATCTATTGTTACTTGAACATATTCTCAGGGGATTCATACATTTGAAGTGTCCCTTCCACCTTTTTTTGTAGTAGTAGGGATAAAACCCAGGCTTTGTGCATGCTAAGCAAATGCTCTAATACTGAGCTATATCCCTAGTCACCTAAGTATCCCCTTTATTTCTTGTAACACATACACCATTTTTATTTATTTTTATTTTTTTTAAATATATATTTATTTTAGAGACTTGAACCCAGGGCCTCACACATGCTAGGCAAGTGCTCTACCACTGAGTCACAACCCCAGCCCAGATACACTATTTTTAAAAAAGAAAATAATAAATACTATATTAATTACCAGGAGGATATATTTTTCTCCATATATCATTTATACACGTAAATCTAGAACACAGTTTTCAGAATAGGCTTTAAATGTTTAATTTAGGCACATAACTTCGAAGGTTGAGAGCCGAGTACCACCTCCTTCCTTCTGAGATTCTTTGTTTCTTCCCTGCAGAGGCTTTCTCTCTAGGAGTGGTCTTTCCTGGAGAGATCCTATGGCACTTTGCTATAGGGACCTGGAAAAAGGGCTGCCAGTGTAGATGAATGTTATGTTTTGGATGTAGTGTCCTCCAAAAGCTCACATGTGAGACAATGTAAGAAGGTTTGGAGGAGAAAGGATTGGGTTATAGCCTTAACCTAATCAGTGAATTAATCCCTGATGGGATTAACTAAGTGGTAACTGGAGGCAGGTGGGGTGTGGCTGGAGGAAGTGGGTCATTGGGGGTGTGGCCATGGGGTGCATACATATTTTGTATCCGGAGCATGGATACTCTCTCTCTCTGCTTCCTGATCACCATGTGAGCTGTTTTCCTCTGCCACACTCTTCTGCCATGATGTCCTGCCTCACCTAGAGCCCCGAGGAATAGAGCCTGCTATCCATGGATTGAGACCTCTGAACCTGTAAGCCCCTAAATAAACATTTTCTCCTTTATGGTTGTTCTGGTTGGGTCCTTTAGTCACAGCTGTAAAAGGGGGGAAGGAGGGGAAAAAAAAGAAAAAGTGGTTGAATAAGATGGATATCATTATTCTAAATGCATGATTGAAGACTTGAATGCTACGAATATACTTTGTATACAAACTGTTTTGTGTAAAAAGATGCTCTATATGTGCAGTATGAATTGTAATACATACTACTACTATAAAAAAAAAAAAAAAGCTGACTAAAACAACGAGTGAGGGAAGGCTGCATGGAAGTTGATCTAGATTTGAACTAGACCTTGAAGGAAGTGCAGAATTTGGACTGATAAGGAGGCAGGGCAGGATGTATCATGTGGATAAAAAAGCAGGATGAGCTGAAATTATGTGCTGGCATTGAATCTTCTGGGGACCGAAGAGAAGGCCTGATTAGAGTGGAAACTGACTCACCTATCTGGGATAAAAGTGGACACATAGTTTCAGTGGACTAGGAATGTAAAATTAATATAGGAAGTTGTGGAGTTGGCAGGGTACCAATAACAGTATTTTAGTTTGGACATATCTTTGAAAACCATCTATTCCAAGCCTCAAATTCTACAGATGAGACAACAGAGATACAGTGTTATGAGGCACATTTCCCAGGGTCTCATAGGTATTGTTGGCAGGGGGTCACTCTTTGTTTGCTCTTTTGTACATTCCTATCTCTGTGCTAGGTCTTAACACAAACATGGAAACATTGTAGTCTAGATGTAAAGAAGCTCTGTTATGAATTCAGTATTTTAGATCATTACCAGTGTGCTGGAGGTATTGAATAGAGACAAAATAGAAAATTGGAAAAAGAAACAATATTGTATTAATAACTTGAGGTATAAATGGTGGCCCTGGCTATTGGCAGGGGGACAAAAGAGATAATCAGATACATTGAAGGAGAACTTGGTAAGAACCATCATATGACCCAGAGAAGAAGGCAAAAAGCTGATTTCAAGTTTCAAATTTTCAGTTCTTGTAAAATTCTTGTAAAATAGTGGTAGGGGCTTAAGGGGAGCAGATTCTAAATTTGAGTCTATAAGTGTTTGGTGAACAGACTTAGTGATGGAACTAGAAATGGCCACTCATTCAGTAAATATTTATTGAATACAAACTATGTGCTACTGATAGGTGCTGGGGATGCATTGGTAAACATGCCAGATGTTTCTGGATCAGGGCCTCCTGCAGTTTACATTCTGATGTTTCCTAGTGCGGAAACATTCACGAGAGGTACACCTGGGACCCATGGCTCTGATACTTGGTGGTTGACCTCTAGAAGACAGGGGGCGTTATGGTGTGGTTATGAGGTGTTCCCCCAAAGCTCCTGTTTTTCTGCAGGAATATTTGGAAGTAATAGGATCACGTGTGAGAGCTGTGACCATCCTACTTTGAATGGGCAGGTGGGTCATGGTTGAAGGAAGAGGGTCACTGGGGGCATGTCCTAGCAGGGTGCATCTGTCCTGCAGCCCTTTCTCCCTTTCTGGTACTGCTTCTTGACATCACCACGTGCTGAGCAGCTTTCCTTTGCTGGACTCTTCCCCCATGATGTGCTGGGCCTAGAGAAATGGAATCAGACATCTATAGACTGAGAACTCTGAAACTGTGAGCCCCAAAGAAATGTTTTCACCTCTAAATTGTTCTGGTCAGGCATTTTGATCACAGTGATGTAAAACCTGATTAAAACAGGGGAATAGAGTGTCTTGCAGAGGGATGAGGATAGAGCCTGTGGGTCCTCAATTATATACCACTTATTAACAGAATATGAGTTTTCAATAAATTGTCCTGAGAATCTTGAAACTATATCCTCCCTCTCATTTCATTATATTTAAATCAATTTTAAAGTTTATCCTCCCAGAGAATTCTCTGACATTCAAGTGAACAGAGTAAATGATTAAACAAGCTGTCAATGGGGCAAACATGTCTACTGACCCAAGATAAAAGGTGACAGGCACTAGTTATATTTTAAAAAATTCCCCTGGCCCACTGAATTGACACTGGCATCTCTTGTTGGTTTAATTTACCAGGATTCCTCAAGCTTGGTCCTAGCTCCCCCAGGTGGAAATAAGTGCCAAGTTCTTTCTTCCCCGCCTCCTTCCTGTTTTTAACCCAAATTTGGAATGGTCTAGGATAGATTAGGAAATACTGATGCATGGGTTTCCTAAAGAACATAAGACACAGTCTCCTGATTAAATAGCAAAAGAAGTTGTCAAATGTTAAGTGACAATCTTACTAAATAATAATACATTCTAAAATTGGCATTGATTCACATTCTCAAAGCCTTATTTGCTACTTTATTATAATGATTATTTTTGTTAAACTTAATATTTGTAAAAAACTCATGCAAGTAATCACAATGGAGATCTTACAGGTAGGTAAAGGATCAGTTCTTAAAAATGAATCTTTAAAAGTGAACAAGAAGCTGGGTGCGGTGGTGCACACCTGTAATCCCAATGGCTTGGGAGGCTGAGGCAGGAGTTTGAAGCCAGCCTCAGCAACTTAGCAAGGCCCTAAGCAACTCAGTGAGACCCTGTCTCTAAAAAATATACAAAAAGGACCGGGGATGTGGCTCAGTTGTTAAGTGCCCCTGGGTTCAACCCCCAGTACTCCCCCCAAAAAAGAGGGAGAGAGAAAGAGAGAATGGAATGAATTTGTCTTATTAACCAAAGTTCTTCCATCAGTGTCCACTACCAGGATGGGGTGTGTATTGAGAAGATCCACAGATGTTCACCCTGTGAAGGACTGTGATGATGCATGACCTGAAGACATTTTTAACTTCTTAAGGGCAAGAAAGAGCCCTTACTTGCTCTGCCCACTTCATATTCTTCTCTTTCTGATGTCATTGTATGCATGCACTGTCTTCCCCTCTTGTCCGTGGAAATGCTTCCTCCACTGGTGTTTCCTCTTCCCTAGGTCATCTCCTAAGGGTCTCAGAATAGTAGTCATGTCTGTTCTGATCCATTATGTTTGTATTTTAAAGTCTAACTCTCAGGATGGCATTACTTCCTGTATGTTTCAGTCATGTTGGGACGGGGGAAATGTCTCATTGTGTCCATGTCTACACAACAGTAACATCTGTGCTGGGAACATCTGCGAAGGTTTGCTTGGTTTGCTGCAGGGCTTAAGTCGTAGCAGCACATTTCAATCTTTTCTGAAGTGCACTGGACATAATTTACACCATTAATGAGCTTAGTAGCAAAATGTGCAAATGGTAACTTTTGAAAGATAGAATCAGATGGGATTACAAATTACCCCAGTATTCAATCATCCTCACTCCTTGGCACTCCATTGTTTTTAAGAATAGAATAGAACGCCATGAAGTTGCATCATTTAATCAGACTGGTACCTACAAGACAAGGTATTTACATATCTATTGATTTGTTATTTTTCAGGGAGGGAATGGCATCTTGGGGCTATTTGGAAAAAACCTTCAGATTTTATTTAATAATGAATCCAGCAACTGTGAGTCTTACAAACCTTCTCCCTCATGAATATTGAAGTTACTTTGATTAGAAACAAAGGGAAATTTCTATCATAGTGTAGTTAAGTCCATACATATTGATTAAACATGATTCGTTTATAAATTTGCAAATCTACCACCATCATACACACTTTGCCATTCAGAGACCTGCTCAGACATGTTTGCCCTGCCCCTTAACAGATGGCTTCTCTCTCTGCCTATGTTTCTCTTTTTTAACTTTCTGGCTCACTCTCCTTTCTTTTTCTCCCTTCTTCACTCACTGTCTCACCAGACTCCATCTCTCTTCTCTCAACAGAAAGTCTGTCTTCCTATGGTGTGGCTTCTTGCCAGAAATAGTGGAATCAGTGGAAATTTTTTCTTGCGGTTAGAGGTAAAGCCAGCAGCAAGGGAAGTTTGTCCCTCCCTGTCCTTCCCCACGGGCACCCTCCTTCAAAGCTCTGTACTCAGACTGGGGGTAGGGAGGACACAAGTTGTGGTAGAAGATCTGAGAGATTCTTGTTGGCTGTGCTGCCTAATGTGTGCTCTGAAACAGCAATCAAACAGATTTTGGGGGGCAGAGGAGGGGTGCCTGGGAGAATGGGAAGGCATCACACAAATCCAGTTCTTCCTCAGAGAGCTACTGGGTACCAAAGAAGGGTCCCCACACTTCACAAAGTTCCCAGCAAGCACAGGGGCCCAGTGGAATAAATACCTCCACACCTTATGGGCCAATCTGGCCCTGTTAAAACTGTGCCCATGTGGGTTTGGGTTAGTTCATTAGAGAATTTTCAGGACTCTTGAAATGCTTGTGGGAAACCTGGAATTTCCTTAGAGACTTGGCTGCTGAGATCACTGACCAGCTTCAAGGATTCACGCCTCCTGTGAGCGACAAAGACATTTGTGTAAAAATGGGTCATGGGAAACCTTTGCAAATTCTTAAGTCATAAATTCCCTGTGGGGTACAAATATACCAACTATTAAAGTTCTAGGGTACAGCAGAGAAAGCTTAAATCTCAGTCATGCCAGGAATACATATGCCTATGTATCACTTGTCTCTGGTTCACTCAGAAAACCAGCTTTTTAATAGTTATTGGTATAGGCCTACATGACTTAAGAAATATATTCTCTTTGAGGTTGAAAGGCAAAGACCTTATGAAATTTCTCAAGGTCTCATGACACAAAACAATGGTTGACTTTCTGAATTGAAACTTAATTGAACTTTCCCAGCAGATTGTAAAGCTTAAATTCCATCAAGGGAAATCACAGATATGGGTACCTGTGCTCTTCTTTTGGGTTGGATCAGAAAGTTCTTCTTTTGGTTACAGTTTGAACACACACTTGCATCCTTAATTTTCAGTAAGATCAGCACAATCCTTCTTCATAGATCACATCATCCTATAATTTTTGGTTCACTTAACAAATGTTTAAGGATGAGATTTATCCTTTATTAAGTAGTAAGGAAATGTGTGAGCAAAATAGTCCTGAGTCCCAGCTCCTCAGAAATATCAAATCACCATAAAGTAGGATGGGGAGTCCTTTTAATGCTATACCTGTGGGCAGGGACTCTGGGGCCTAAACAATATTGCTGTTCCTGTCCATCTCTCCTTCTAGCTCTTACAACTTCAGCAGTAGTTGAATCAGGAGTCACAGCCTAATGGTGTATTATCTCTATTTCTTTTAAATTCTTTTCTGACACCAAGCAAGCACTCAAAGAATAAATTGAATTTGGTATAGTGTACGATGGTTCAGCCTTGGGAACCAAATTGCCTGGGTTTGGATCCTCTTCCATGACTTTATTAACTGTGTGACCTTGGAAAAATTTCTTGAGTCTCTCTTATGACTTGAATCTGCTTATAACTCCTTCTATTTAAAATAACAATAACTTTATCATTTACCTTGGAGGATTTTGTGAGGATTAATGAAGACATGGTTAAGGTGGATAGGGGAAGGATGACAAGAATAAACAGGGAAGTTTACTCTCTTCAGATTCTGCCAGTGAATTGTCTGCATCAGGCATCTGCTGGTAACTCCCCATATCAGAACGTATGATAGTTTAAAACCAGGTGTTGGTTGTTTTGACATAGTGAAGACACTTTGACTTGAGAAAAACTAGTGGGAGGTCTTTTACCAACCAGATAATCAGCAGGGTTCATGCCTCTTCATTCAACTATTCCTTGGGATATTTATTTTTCTTTCATAATGTTTACTCCTAATGGACAATTAGCAGAAGTTATTATCAGTTAGAGGAAAGCCATGATGTAAATTAGCTGCTATATAGTTTTCACAGAATTTATAAATGTTACTTTTTGCCTTGAGAGAATCTTCTGGGAATGGCTCCTGCATTGTCAAAGATGGTTCCATTACTGAGTTATCCATGCCAGTAATTCTTTGGAATCTTTTTCTAATGAAGACAGCAATGATCTGAACCTGAGGCATGGTGGGAAAAAGTCCTGGGCTGCAATTAAGAGGCCTGGGCTCCTGTTCTGGATATTTGCATGAAGTCACTTAATATTTCTTAGTCTCAATTCTCACATATGTCAAATGCAGAGTAAGATGAGATGCCTGCTTACATGCTTGCAGCTATAATAGTTTACCACCACTGTTTGACATGCCCCAGTGTCTACACTGCTCTTTTATTCATTAATTACCTATTGATTTCTTCCATAAAACTTACTAGGTTTTCTTTTCTTTTTAGTATCTTTTGTTTCAGCTAGGAAAATATTAATTATACTCAGAAATGAAATATCACATATATTCATGTATCTACCATCCAGATTTAAGGATATTATTTTACTATATTTGATCCACATCTTTTCTTTAAAAAGAAATAAAACATTATAGATAAAATAACTCCCATTTTAATCCTCCCCACAATAACTACCATTTAAAATTTAGTGTTTATTCTTTTTGTGTGGATTTTACACTTAAATATAGACATATTCTCATTATGTAGTAATTTTTTGAGTTTTAAAAAGTATGTAAATAGAATACTGGAAATTTCCTCATTGTCCAACTTTAAAATTCCCAGATTCATTCACATTACTACCTGTGGAATTATTCATGAATTCACTTTAATAGCGGCTCAGTATTCCACTGTATATTCATGGTTTATCTATTCCTATTGGTGGTGTTGAGATAATTTTTAACATCTTGATATTATAAATAACATCACAATGACCAACTGTGTAGAACTCTGCTTATGCACATGTGTAAGAATGAGTAATTACCTGGAAGCAACATTACTTGGTGGTAGGGTATGTTTAATTTTAACTTTCCAGATAATATGAAACTGCTCTTCAAACTATGTGTAGATATTTAAACTCTCACTAGCACTATATGACATCTTGTTTTCCCATATCCTTGCCAGAATGTGTGTTGTTAAGACTTTAAAAATGTTTTCCAATCTGATGGGTATAAAATAATATTTTCTTACATTTGTTGGCTATTTATGTTTCTTCTTTTTAGATTTCCTGTTCATATTCTTTGCCCATTTAAAAGTAATACTTTCTAAACTTTAATCTTCTTCTTCTTCTTCTTCTTTTTTTTTTTTTTTTTTTTTTTTTTTTAGCAGTTATTCATGGCAGAAGATAGGTTCTAATCAGGCATATATATGAGTCTTTAAGTTGTGTGGTGTTTTGCCAAATAAGAAATAGGGCAATTTGGTTCTTAAATTTGTGACTTAGAATAATAAATGGAGAACCAGAATGAGACTCATGCTGTGAATTTCCTTACCACATAGAGGACATGTTTGGGGATGATGTAACTATGGAAGAATGTAGGTCATGGGCCACAGAGCTCTGTTATATTCTGAATATGACAGATGAAGGTGACTCTTACATGGAGATGTTAGCTTGGTAGATAGCTGACCTTACTGAACCTATCTAGGTCTCCAGGTATGGAGTTATTTTGGAGAGAAAATTCCAGGGAGTGCTAGAATATAATTTTTATAATATATTTGGAATGTTAGAGTGAAGAGATCCAGCATCTTTAGCGGTAGCATGTGGAAAAGAGAGTATCTTGATTACTAATAAACATAAATCAAACTTTTTTTTTTTTAAGATCCTTAATCTTCCTGGTTAAAAAAAAAAAACAAACAAACAAACTTGGACTGGGGCTAATGATGCAGAAAAGTAGACTTCTGCACTGGAAATTCATACACATCATCAAAGGTCAGTTAAATTCAGCATGAACCACAGTGGAAGATGTAGAAGAAGGGAGAAATTTATTGCAAAACAGTCTCACCCGTAATTCAGTACTCTGGAATCAGCTCCATCGACACTATTTCAAGGACTTTACAGTGAAGTGCACTGAAGATACAAAAAGAGAGATCATATCAATGGATTCCCAGAAGCAGAAGTCTCATAAGGGACTGAGCTTACTTTCTCAGAGTAGACACCTAGAAAGCTAGTGCTTTTATTATGTCAAGAATCTGATAATAACCACTTCTAGTGGAGAGTCGCTTATTTAAAAAAAAAAAAAGAAAAACAGAGATGAATATCAGAGTTTATTGAAAGAAATCACCAATCATCTATCTGAAAAAGGAATGCAAACTGCTGCTGACTTGTGTCAGGTATCACCTAATTCTTTGGGTAAGGGTCTTACCTGAGTAATGTGTGGTCCAATCTCAGTGGTGCCAATAAAGGGACTTAATAACCAGACTATCTCTTTATCTAGGATGGCTTTAGATGCTGGTTCACAGGGGGTGGACCTGGTTTATGCATTTTAATGGGCATGTTAATGAATATTGTACCTCTTTAATAAATAAAGAAGTCTGATTTTGTCCCAATAAATTATGTGGCATCCCATCTTGAACTCTCAAGAACCACTCTTTTAACTATGTTAATGGTTGTCTGTTCAATTATTTGACTCTTCTGTTAAATAGTAAATTTCTTGAGGGTAGGTACTTGCCTTTGTGTACCTGAAGCAGATCACTGTGCACTTTGTCATGCTCAATAATTCAAGAATAAGTGAATAAAATCCCACCCTAAAGAAGTCCTTCTTTTTCTTTGAATTAATGAAGGTTCTTTGAGAGGTGACATTTTGTGTCATTTATGAGCAGCTGAATGGAGTGCTTAGAATTGAGCCATGGAATAGACCCCAAAGAAAAGTGCTGGATCTTCACGAGCAAGTCCTTTAAAAAGCTTATGTGTAAAAGTCAAAGACAAACTGTATACTTCACAGTTTTGGGATGGGGCTGACTTTGAACCCATCTTTATGATGCTATGGGGAAAAAAAAAAGCCATAGGAAAACCAAATTGAACAGACCTTTAAAATTTTTTTAAAAAATACATTTATTTTTTAGTTGTAGTTGGACACAATACCTTTATTTTTATTTATTTATTTTTATGTGGTGCTGAGGATAGAACCCAGGACCTCGCACATGTTAGGC
Organism: Tamias sibiricus; assembly: GCA_025594165.1. Lineage (NCBI taxonomy): Eukaryota > Metazoa > Chordata > Mammalia > Rodentia > Sciuridae > Tamias > Tamias sibiricus. The sequence goes on from CM046659.1 coordinate 93,855,962, forward strand.
GCATGATCCACAACCCTAGCCAACCTTTAAGATCTTAAAGGGAAGCTGGGCATGGTGGTGCACGCCTGTAATCCCAACACTTGGGAGGCTGAGACAGGAGGATTGCGAGTTTAAAGCCAGCCTCAGCAATGGCAAGGCACTTAGCAACTCAGTGAGACCCTGTCTCTAAAAAAAAAAAATACAAAAAAGAGCTGGGGATGGTGGCCCAGGGGTCGAGTGCCCCTGAGTTTAATCCCTGGTACCAAAAGAAAAACAAACAAACAAACAAAAGATCTTAAAGGGAGCTCCACAATTCTTAAGGACTGTAGCTCTCCTTCATTCCTCTGCAGTGAGCACATGTTGGGTAGGACACAGGCCTTTCTGTACTCTGTGTAGTTCTTCAAAGTGGCCCTAGATACAGTCTAGTTCAAATCTTATGCTAAGACAAGGCAGCTGGCTCAGGCAGGTTAAGCAATTGGCCAAGCCCACAGAACTAGTTAGTATCTGAAACTGGTTCAGGTAAAGAAGAGCTTTATGGTTCTTCATCCTCAAACATCATTTTAAAATCTAATTTGCATTTCTTGAGTGCCCTGATTCCAACCCCTTCCCTACTTTCCAAGACCTACATGCAATTAGGCTTTGCCAGTTGGCAAAGCTATACCTTGATCAGCAGAACCCAATCTGCCCAAATGAGAGTTCAGGGGCTCGGTGACAGAGGATAACATTGCAAAACAAATTTCCAGGCAATTTTGGGAGGACCGAATGGCTTTGAATCCCTGATGACTGTTTTGAAGAGAAGATTGCTCATCCTGTATCGCAATGAACAGAAGGGAAAAGGGGACACTCTCAACAATATGGGGGTGTGGAAGGGAAAGTAATAGCCCAAAGGGTAGGAAGAGGGAGGATCAAGTATCCACATTGTACATACTAAATTGAAGGACAGTGTTCTATGTGGCTCTTGAGGCAAAGGCAGATGATTTTCTTTTGTCTGTCACCTTGCATAAAAACTGACAGGAACAGATGCTCCATACACGAATTTTGAAATTTGGCAGATAATAAAGGGTCCTGAGACGTGGCATAAATGAAGGCAGATCATCTTGGCAGCCCATTCTGTCATGTGAATGGAAAAATATTCTGGGTGGAAGTAAACAGCCTTCAGGACGCTGGGCTGGCTCGGGAGGTGGTCTCCTGGGTGTGTTGGGAAGCTGGCCTTTCCTCCCCTCTCACTCAGACCTGTCTTTATTAATGGCCTCAGGGAGCGAGAAAGGGCTTGAAAATGAAATTCACAGATGATTCTGAATGGAGAAATGTGACAAACACCAGCAAAAGCAAAGAAATAACCTAAAGGAATTAGGAAAATGGGAAAGGCAGGGACAAAATGCGAATCATCATGGAAAAATGCAAATGGATATGTCTGGGGCACAATGATCCACAAACCAGATATTTGTTGGGCAGGAAAATTTTGAAGTGCATTAAGAATAGAAAAGTCTGCTGTAAAATGGCTGCATTCTGACAATTCAGGGACCAAGGTGGGGGGAACCGGGAAGGAATAGGTGTAGGAGATGGGTTGTCCTTGTAGGAGGCTCACTAGGAAGAGTATGAAAATGAGCATACTCACAAGGAAGAGTATGAAAAAGAATTTCTATCCAAGAACATGTCCTGTTTAGGTTGGGTTAAGTAACACATTTGGGATAATTTTGTCCTTGTTGTTTTGATTTGAGAAATTTGTTACCAAAACCGTTCCTTTTAACTTCACTTGTAAAGCTTTAACAATTACAAACTGATGATGACCAGAGATTCTCACATTTTCCAAAACAGCCCACATGTTTATAATTCTGGAAATTGCTCTGTTTTGGAAAGTCCTTCCTGAGACACTACTGAAGAGCTCTGTATGAAGGAGGCCTTCAGCTTGAGCAATTCTGAAGAAATCCAGAGCCCTCCATTCCTGCCTATTGTTGGGGGTCAGAGGTTCCTGGCACCAGCTTAGTTTCTTACAAAGTTCCTCTTGTGTGTGTGTGTGTGTGTGTGTGTGTGTGTGTGTACTAGAGATGAATCCCAAGGCCTTGGTGCATGCTGGGCCATGCTCTGCCACTGAACTACACCCCAACCCTCATCATCTTGTTTTGAGAAACTCTTCAGTTTGAAAAGCCAGGCAGAAATGAAGGTCTCATAAATAGCCAACAGAAGGCTTGAGGAAGTGTGAGAATGCTGGTATGGATTCTGGGAACTTCTTTTTTTCTACGAGTGGATTATTTAGAAGAATTACTTCATATTATGAGCTAAAGTGGCACATCTAAGCCTGTGTAATTGAAGAAGAGCTTCTTATTTAATAAGGAGCAAAGGGAAAATGTTTAATAAGAATCCTTTGTTTTTGTTCCTGGATTGCTTTCCATCTCCCTTTAATCACAGTAATTCCCAACAGGGTTGCAGATCAGAATCACATGAGGTGCTTCTTTGATACACAGGGCTTAGTCACACCCAGGATGGGTTCTGGGAGATGGAGCGGGGTTTGGGTGCTCTGGAATGTTGTGGTGAAGAGGCAAGAGGGAGGCAGAGCTGCCATGGGTAGTTTGGAACTTACCAAAGCTATCTGATCTCCCCCACTCTTTTAAGCCACAGTCCAGATAGGCCTGACTTTTGGTTCAGGTATCAAGGAAGACACCTGTAACAACCTTTCCCAGCTTTCTGCTTCCCATCTCACTCTCTGGTAATAACCCTGGAAAGCCCATTTCTGGACAGTGTTTGGGCTGACCCAACCTAGGATTGTCATCTAAGGGCTGGAGCTGGGTTGGGCTGAGTCTGGAAGAGGAGGAGAAGGAGAGTGAGAGTAAAACTCTAGGATATCAATATCTGTTGTCAATTTCAAGGGAGCAGAAACAAGATGCAAGGTCAAAAGGGTCTGAATAAGGATAGATATTGTAGTTAAGTGTGGAAATGCAGAGGAAAAGAGAATTGCACTGAATTATAAAAGAAAGCCTAATGCTCAGTTTTGTTCTTGCTAGTGCTTCTTTCTGATTCTGGGGTATTTGGCTGACTTGGCTTAAGCCCATCTGATTGCTTCTCTTGGCTGAAAACCTTTTCTATTTCTGCAGGCACTGCTAAGTATGGCCTGCCTGGTGGTATGCTTTGGACCACCACAGCCCCTCATTGAGAAAGAAGTGAGCTGTCCAGCAGGGTCAGTCTCAGGAGGCCCCGTAGCCATGAAGTTAGCCCTATAGTGTCAGAGTTGACACACTTGGCTCAGTCCAAGTGAGCATGAGCAGAACTGAGCTACCCGGGCTCCTGGGTAGGTGACAGGATGGGTAGCATGTGAGAACAATAAAGGATCAGTGGGTTCACCTCAGGGATGGCAGCCACTTGGACTGAAGTGTGATTAGGAGCAAGACGTTAATGAGTGGGAGCAGTCAGAAGAAGGTAGAAGCTGGGACTGTGGGAGGCATAAGGACACAAAAGAATTGATGGACTTCAGCTGCTCCAGCTGCCATTTTTCCCCTTAGTTGGTTTACTCATAGGTATTTCTTCCCCTAAGATCAAGAGCTCTATTTATGGCTCTCAACAGATTCACATGCATTTTTTTCCCCTCCAGCAAAAGAGGTAATTGCTGCTAGTCTCTGCCAATTTGTCCACATAGCACTTGTGGCTACCCTGAGTGATATCTTATTCATACTTATTTCTTCCTCCACTGGTGTGTTATCTCCATGGAGGAGGCATTGTGGCACTTTCCTTACTGTGTCATTTGTGCACAGCACAGTGCCTGATACACATATTTTTATTAGTGCATTATAGTTATAAATAATAGTGGGGTTCATCTTGGGCATAATCATACATGCATGGAATTATAATTTGCTCCATTTCAGTCCCCAGTACTTCCACTTTCCCTCCCCTCCTCTCTCCCCCTGCTACCCCTGCTCTATTCTTCTTCCTTCTGTTTATTTCTTAGTTTTTATTACTTGATACTTCATGAATATACATAAAGGTGGAATTCACAGTGGCGTGTTCATATATATAATAGCATAATTTTGTCAGTTTAATGTCACAGTTCTTCCCTTTCCCATTCATCCTCTCTCCCCATCAATCCCCTTCATTATTCCACTGATCTCCCCTTTATTTTTGTGGGATCTGCCCCCCCACCTCATTTTCCCCCCTTACTTTACTCTATCTTCTGCATATGAGAGAAAACATTCAATCTTTGAGTTTCTAAGTCTGGATAATTTCATTTAGCATGATGTTCTTAGTTACATCCATTAACTAGCAAATACTATAATTTTATTCTTCTTTATGACTAAGTGAAACTCCATCATGTATATATGCAACATTTTCTCTATCCTTTCATCTGTTGACAGGCACCTGGGCTGGTTTCATAACTTGGCCATTGTGAATGTACCACTATAAACATTGATGCTGATTTTAGTTCTTTTGGATAAATACCAAGGAGGTGGACTGCTGGGTCATATGGTGGTTCTATTCATAGTTTTTTGAGGATGCTCCACACTGTTTTCCAGAGTGGTTGTACTAAATTTGTAGTTCCACCAGCAATGTATGAGTGTACCCTTTCCCCCACATCTTTGCCAACATTTATTATAATTTATATTCTTGAAGATTGCCATTATAAACTTGAGTAAGATTAAATCTCAATGTAATTTTGATTCTCATTTCCCTGATTGCTAGGGATGTTGAACATTGTTTCATGTATTCATTGGTCATTTGTATTTATTCTTTTCCTTTGAGAAGTGTCTATTTAGTTCTTTTGTCCATGTATTGATTGTTATTTTTTTTTTTTAGGTGTTGAGCATTTTGAGTTCTTTATATATTCTGGATATTAATCTCCTGTCAGAGGAGTAGTCAGAAAATATTTTCTCCCATTCTTCAGGCTCCCTCTTCAAGTTCTTAATAGTTTTTTTTTTTTGCTGTGCAGAAGCTTTTTAAATTTGATTTCATCCCATTTGTTGAGTCTTGGTTTCATTTCTTGAATCTTAGGGTTCTTGTTGAGAAAGTCGGTGCCTGTGGCAATAAGTTGGAGTGTTGAAACTATATTTTCTTCCAGTAATTGTAAAGGTTTTGGTCTAATTCCTAGGTTTTTGATCTACTTTAAGCTGATTTTTGTCAAGGTGAGAGACAGGGTTTCATTATTCTACATATAGATATCTAGTTTTCTTAGCACCACTTATTGAAAAGGCTATCTTTTCTTCAATGTATTTTTTGACACTTTTGTTGAGTATCAAATGACTGTATCTGTGTGGATTTGTTTGTGTTGCTCCTACTCTATTCCATTTGTCTTCATTTCTGTTTTGATATTGATACCATGATGTTTTTGTTACTATAGCTCTGTAATAATTTGATACCAGGTATTGTGATAACTTCAGAATTGTTCAGTATTGCTTTGGCTATTCTAGGACTCCTATTTTTCCAATGAATTTTAGGACTTTTTTTTCTATTTCTGTGAAGAATGTTATTGGTATTTTGATGGGGATTGTGTTGAATCTGTATACTGCTTTTGGAAATATGGCCGTTTGGACAATATTAATTCTGCCTATCCAAGAACATAAGAGGTCTTTCCATCTTCTACGGTTTTCCTCAATTTCTTTCTTCAGTGATCTATAATTTTCATTGTAGAAATCTTTCACCTCGACTTAGGGGGGAAGATGGCCGACAGGAGGGAGGTGCTCTCTGGACGCAGTTGCTGAAGGACGCGGAGTGGGAAGTTTGAGCGCTTTGCTGGCGGTTCTTTTGCGACTGAAAGGGAGCCGAGACATTCCTGCACCTCTGGACAGCGAAATACAAAGTTCTCAGGGCCACAACAACCAGGGACAGAGTCCCAGCGGTCCACAGCCCGAAACAACGCTGTCCGTGCTGCAGGCGCAGGGACCAATACCATCTCGGCAAGGAGACGATCCACCCAGCGGCTTTGAAACTGACCGGCAAGGAGGGATAAAAAGAGGCCTAGAGGCGTGGGCGGTGTCCACGTGGAGCTCTTTTGCACTGCTTGCCAAGCCGACCCCCGCAAGATCTGGACCGACACAAGGGTCTGCGGAGCAGCTGCTGAATGGGAGGAGAACTCCGCCATCTTTGAGAAGTGCAGAGGCTGACCCAGACAAAGGGGAAAAGACAGAGGAGACAACAGCTGCAGACATCCAGGGAGCCCCATCGCTTAGAAGGCAGCGCACACCTGGGTGAGACTCGGGTAACCAGCAGGGGAGGGCGTGTCTGAGGCCAGCCCAGCGGCCACAAGAAGCTACAACTGTGGGTGGGCGTGGGGAAAGGGTGCCTTCTGGAGGGTCCCCTTCCCGGAGCCATTCATCTGCTGACACACAATCACCCTGAGCCAATCTTCCCCCTGAGCGGCCGCTGACATAGGGTGCAGACTTGACTCGCAGACTTTCTGGACGTGATCCAATGCAGTTGGCTTAAACTGGAAAGGGAAAAGAGAAGGGGGGCTTCCCAGGGCCCGTTTTGTTTTGTTTGAGACTTGGGGTTCGACGACTTTTTTTTTTTTTTTTTTTTTTTTTTTTTTTTTGTTGGTCGGTCTGCTTGTGTTATTGGCTTTTGTTAGATTGTTTATTGATTGTTTATTGTTCTTTCTCTTTTTTTGGCTTTGTTCTGTTCTGCTTTTTTTGCATTGATTGTCAGAGTGTTTGATTGTTTGCTTCTGCTCCTTTTCTCGTTCCTTCTTTTCTTCCTTCTCACTTTGGCATCTCTTCTTTCTCCTTCATCTTTCATATTTGCACCCTGCCAGTGCATACTAGACAGAGACAAAAACAAGCTGTACGCAGAATTTGGGATTTCTAGAAACAGCGCAATTGAACTGGATAGAAAAGAGGTGCTATATATAGTTTACTCTCCATTTTCTTGATTCTCTATCTCCTCTCTCATACGCCAATTTCTACTCTTTTATCATTTTTTTTCCTTCTTTTCCATCTTACTTTATATATAAATTGGTCTCTTCACCTAAGTGTCTACTCCATTCTCTATCTTCTCTCTTCTACTGATACCAAACCACTTCCAGTAAACCACGTCAATAGAACTCTCCTCTCATACTTTCCAAGAAAGAACAATTCAAGACGCTTCCTTCTTCTTAAACATAATACCTCTGTATCCAATACTTGAAGCTATAAAACCCCATCAGAAGCATACAGAGTAAACTGGAAATAGTATCTCGGTTAACAAAATCTATACATTGTGATCAAAATTGAATTTTCTGAATAGAAAGTGTTAGGTTTTAAAGTGTAAAGGAATTATAAGGGGAGCTGATAGCTTCGTACTACAGGAACAACATAAGGAATTAAGGTAAAATCGAAACAGTCAAGGTCCCACAGTGCAGGAAGAAAAGACACACAAGCAGCATGAAAAAACAAGGGAAGAAAGTGACACAATCAAATCAAGATTCATCATCAGTAGATTTCATGGCAAACACAGTTGGTCAAATGCCAGAGATGGAATTTAGAAATTACATATGCCAAATGTTTAGGGAACTTAAGAATGAACTAAAAAATGAGATGAGGGAGCAAGTACAGGAGGCAAAAGATCATTTTGACAAAGAACTCCAAAAACAAATACAGGAAGTAAAAGATTACTTCAATAGGGAAATAGAGGCTCTAAAGAGAAACCAAATAGAAATTCCAGAAATGAAAGAAGCAATAAACCAAAATAAAAGTTCAATTGAAACCATCTCCAACAGAGTAGACCACTTGGAGGAAAGAACCTCAGACAATGAAGACAAAATATTTGTCCTAGAGAAGAATTTAGATCGTACAGCAAAACTCGTTGGAAATCAAGAACATAACATCCAAGAATTATGGGACAGCATAAAAAGACCAAACTTAAGAGTGATTGGCGTAGAGGAAGGGGCAGAGTTTCAAGCCAAAGGAATGAGTAATCTATTTAACGAAATAATTACAGAAAATTTTCCAAACTTGAGGAATGAATGGGAAAACCAAGTTCAAGAGGCATACCGAACACCAAACAAACAAAATCTCAACAGATCCACACCAAGACACATTATAATGAAAATGCCTAATATACTGAGCAAGGAGAGAATACTAAAAGCCACAAGAGAAAGGAAGCAGATCACATATAGGGGGAAACCAATCAGACTATGTTCAGATTTTTCAACCCAGACCTTAAAAGCAAGAAGATCCTGGAATAGCATATTTCAAGCTCTAAAAGAAAAGGGATGTCAACCAAGAATCTTATATCCAGCAAAATTGAGCTTTAGATTCGAAGATGAAATAAAAACCTTCCACGACAAGCAAAAGTTAAAAGATTTCACATCTCGAAAGCCAGCACTTCTGAACATCCTGGGCAACATTTTTCATGAAGAAGAAGAGAAAGATGATAATGAAAATGAACAAAGGGAGATATTAAACTAAAGGAAATACCAACCAGAAGAGAAACCTAATCAAGCTAAAGACCATAATTTAAATAAAAATGGATGGGAATAAAAATCATATCTCAATAGTAACCCTGAATGTTAATGGCCTAAACTCGCCAATCAAAAGACACAGATTATCAGAATGGATTAAAAGAAACGACCCAACAATTTGCTGTCTCCAAGAAACACACCTCATAGAAAAAGACATCAACAGACTGAAAGTGAAAGGCTGGGAAAAGTCTTATCACTCACATGGCCGGCGGAAGCAAGCAGGGGTTTCCATTCTCGTATCAAATAAGGTAGACTTCAAACCAAAACTAATCAAGAGGGACAAAGATGGATATTTCTTATTACTTAAGGGAACCATTCATCAACAGGATATAACAATCATAAATCTATATGCCCCAAATAATGGAGCACCTACATTCATCAAACAAACGCTTCTCAAGTTCAAGAGTAAAATAGACCACAACACAGTTATTCTAGGGGACTTCAACACACCTCTCTCAACAATGGATAGATCATCCAAACAAAGGCTAAACAAAGAAACTTTAAGCCTCATTAAAACAATTAATAATTTAGATCTAACGGACATATATAGAATATTTCATCCCTCAGTAAACGAATACACTTTTTTCTCAGCAGCACATGGTTCCTTCTCCAAAATAGACCATGTATTATGTCACAAGGCAACTCTCAGCAAATATAAAAAAATAGAGATACTACCCTGCATGCTATCGGATCATAAAGGGATGAAATTGGAAATCAACGACAAAACAAGGAATAAGAAAAACTACTCCATCAACTGGAAGCTAAACAACATGTTACTGAATGAACAAGGGGTTGAAGAAGACATCAAAGAGGAGATCAAAAAATTCTTAGAGGTAAATGAGAACACAGATACTTCATATAGAAATCTCTGGGACACTATGAAGGCAGTAGTAAGAGGAAAATTCATTGCACTGAGTTCATTCCTTAAGAGGAAAAAAAAACCAACAAATAAATGACTTAACATCACACCTCAAAGCATTAGAAAAAGAAGAACAGACCAACACCAAGAGCAGTAGAAGACAGGAAATAATTAAAATCAGAGCAGAAATTAATGAAATCGAGACTAAGGAAACCATTCAAAGAATTGACAAGACTAAAAGTTGGTTCTTTGAAAAAATAAACAAAATTGACAGACCCTTAGCGATGCTAACAAAAAGAAGAAGAGAAAAAACTCAAATTACTAACATTCGTGATGAAAAAGGGAATATCACAACAAACACCTCAGATATACAGAATATAATTAGAAATTACTTTGAAAACCTGTACTCTAATAAAATAGAAAATACTGAATGCATTGACAGATTTCTAGAGTCATATGATTTGCCTAAACTGGATGTGGAGGCTATACACAATTTAAACAGATCAATTACAAGCAAAGAAATAGAAGAAGTCATCAAAAAGCTACCAACAAGGAAAAGTCCAGGACCTGATGGGTTTACAGCCGAGTTCTATAAGACTTTCAAAGAAGAACTAATTCCAATGCTCTTCAAACTATTCCAAGAAATAGAAAAAGAGGGAGCTCTTCCAGACTCTTTCTATGAGGCCAATATCACATTAATTCCAAAGCCAGGCAAAGACACATCCAAAAAAGAAAACTTCAGGCCCATATCTTTAATGAACATAGATGCAAAAATCCTCAACAAAATCCTGGCAAATGGATACAAAAACATATCAAAAAGATAGTGCACCATGATCAAGTGGGGTTTATCCCAGGGATGCAAGGCTGGTTCAACATTCGGAAATCAATAAACATAATACACCACATCAATAGACTTAAAGACAAAAATCATATGATCATCTCAATTGACGCAGAAAAAGCATTTGACAAAATACAACACCCCTTTATGTTCAAAACACTGGAAAAACTAGGAATATCAGGAACATATCTCAACATTATAAAAGCTATATATGCAAGGCCCCGAGCTAACATTATCTTAAATGGTGAAAAATTGAAAGCATTCCCTCTAAAAACTGGAACAAGACAGGGATGCCCCCTTTCACCACTGCTATTTAACATAGTACTGGAAACTCTGGCCAGAGCAATTAGACAGACAAAAGAAATTAAAGGGATCCAGATAGGAAAAGAAGAGCTCAAATTAGCACTATTTGCTGATGACATGATAATCTTCCTAGAAGACCCAAAAAACTCTACCAGAAAACTTTTACAACTAGTAAATGAATTTGGCAAAGTTGCAGGATACAAAATCAACACACATAAGTCAAAGGCATTTTTGTACATCAGCAAAAAAGACTCTGAAAGGGAAATGATGAAAACTACCCCATTTACAATAGCATCAAAAAAAATAAAATACCTGGGAATCAACCTAACGAAAGAGGTGAAAGACCTGTATAAAGAAAATTATAGAACACTAAAGAAAGAAATTATAGATGAACTCAGAAGATGGAAAGACCTACCTTGCTCTTGGATAGGTAGAATTAATATTGTCAAAATGTCCATACTACCAAAAGCACTATACAGATTTAATGCAATTCCAATCAAAATCCCAATGTCATTCTTCAAAGAAATAGAAATAGCAGTCATGAAATTCATCTGGAAAAATAAGAGACCCAGAATAGCCAAAGCAATCCTGAGCAAGAAAAGTGATGCAGGGGGCATCACCATACCGGACCTTAAATTATACTATAGAGCAATAGTAACAAAAACAGCATGGTATTGGCACCAAAACAGACTGGTGGACCAATGGTACAGAATTGAGGACACAGAAACTAATACATATAATTTCAGCTATCTTATATTAGACAAAGGTGCCAAAAATGTACAGTGGAGAAAGGATAGCCTCTTCAACAAATGGTGCTGGGAAAACTGGAAATCCATATGCACCAAATTGAAATTAAATCCTTATCTCTCACCATGCACAAAACTCAATTCAAAATGGATCAAGGACCTAGGAATTAGAACAGAGACAATACGCCTAATAGAAGAAAAAGTAAGCTCCAATTTCCAACATGTCGGATTAGGCCCCAAGTTCCTTAATAAGAATCCTGTAGCGCAAGAATTACTACCAAGAATTAATGAATGGGATAGATTTAAACTAAAAAGCTTCTTCTCAGCAAAAGAAACAATCAGTGAGGTGAATAGAGAGCCAACTAATTGGGAACAAATATTTAGTACATGCACATCAGACAGAGCACTGATCTCTAGAATATATAAAGAACTCAAAAAACTTTACACCAAAAAAACAAATAACCCAATCAATAAATGGGCTAAGGAATTGAGAAGACACCTCTCAGAAGAAGAAGATACACGATTAATTAACAAATACATGAAAAAATGTTCAACATCGCTGGCAATTAGAGAAATGCAAATCAAAACTACTCTAAGATTTCACTTCACTCCAGTCAGAATGGCAGCTATCAAGAACACAAGCAACAATAAATGTTGGAGAGGATGTGGGGAAAAAGGCACACTCATACATTGCTGGTGGGACTGCAAAATGGTGCAACCATTATGGAAAGCAGTATGGAGATTTCTTGGAAAACTGGGAATGGAGCCACCCTATGACCCAGCCATCCCACTCCTGGGTCTATTCCCAAAGGACTTAAAAACAGCATATTACAGTGACACAGCTATCTCAATATTTGTAGCTGCGCAATTCACAATAGCTAGGTTGTGGAACCAACCTAGATGTCCCTCAGTAGATGAGTGGATTAAGAAAATGTGGTATATACGCACAATGGAATTTTACTCAGCAATAAAAGAAAATAAATTAATGGCATTTGCAGGTAAATGGATGAAGTTGGAAGACATAATGCTAAGTGAAGTTAGTCAGTCTCAAAAATCCAAGTACCAAATGTTCTCTCTTATATAAGGAGGCTAGTCCATAGTATTGTTGGATGGGAGGGTACAAAGGAGGACTAGAAGAACACTAGAATGGTCAAAGGGAAGGGAGAGTAAGGGAGGGAGCAAGGGGGGGAAGGGAGAGGGAGAAAAGGAAAAAGAAAAGAAAAGGTGTTTGAATGAGATGGATATCATTTTCCTAAATGCATGATTGAAGACCTGAATTGTACGAATATACTCTGTATGCAAGCAATTGTATGTAAAAAAATGCTAAATAAAAAAAAAAAAAAAAAGGAAAAAAAAAAAAAAAAAAGAAATCTTTCACCTCCTTGGTTAGATTTATCCCTAAGTATTTTTTTAAAAGGTCATTGTGAATGGAATAGTTTCCCTGATTTCTTTTTCAGCAGATTCATTATTGGGGTATAGGAAAGCTTTGGGTTTATAAATAATCTTACATCATGCTACTTTGATAAATTTGTTTATCAGCTCTAGAAGTCTCCTGGTGGAGTTTTTTGGGTTTTCTAGATATAGGATCATGTCATCAGTAAACAGATAAATTGACTTCCTTTCCTATTTGTATCCCTTTAATTTTCTTTGGTGGCCTGATTGCTCTGGCTAGTGTTTCAAGAACTATATTGAATACAAATGATGTGGGTGGACCTTGTTTTGTTCTTGACTTTAGAGGAAATGCTTTCAGTGTTTTCTCCATTCAGCATGATGTTGTCTTTGGGTTTGTCATATATAGTCATTATAATGTTGAGGTAAATTTCTTCTATCCTTTGTTTCTTTAAACATGAATGGGTGTTAAATTTTGTCAAAGGGTTTTTCTGCATCTGTTGGAATGATAATGTGATTCTTGTCTTTAATTCTATTTATGGGAGCTGGGGTTGTGGCTCAGTGGTAGAGTGCTCGCCTAGCACATGTGAGGCACTGGGTTTGATCCTCAGCACCACATAAAAATAAATAAAATAAAGGTATTGTGTCCATCTATAATTAATTCTATTTATGTAGTAAATTACATTTATTAATTTACATATATTGAACCAACTTTGAATTTCTGGGATGAAACCCATTTGTTCATGGTATTATAATCAGTGTTTGGAACTATCTGCGTTTTAACAACAGGAAGATTTTGTTTTATGTAATTTGATACATTGATATTTGGGATATAAATATTTACTATAGTTTTGTCTTCTTGTTGAATTGTTCTCTTTGCCAGTATGTAGTAACATTTTTTTCTCTTTTGATTAATTTTTTGCTTGAAATCTGCTTTGCCAATTATAAGAATAGCTACTCCTTCTTGTTTTCAGATTCCATTTGCGTGAATTTTTCCATCCTTTTTCTTTCAGCCCATGGATGTATTTTTCTGAGATGAGTCTCTTGCACAGCATACAGTTGAATCTTGTTTTTAAATCCATTCTCTCAATCTATGTCTTTTAATTGGGGAGTTGAGACCATTTACATTTAGTGTTATAATGGATAGATATTTGCTTTTCTTGCCAGTTTTGTTTGCTTGATATACTTAATTCCATCTTAATTTTTATTTAATTACTTGCTTTTCCAGAAAGCTTCAGCTATTTGGGAGCTTTGGGCTTTGTTTTTGAGTTTGTTTTTGTTTTTTTTGTAGTGCTAGTTTAGTTGTCATAAACTCCTTTAGTTTATCCTTATCATGGAAAATTTTTATTTCATCTTTAATTCTGAAAGATAGCTTCACTGGATTGGTTGGCATTTGTTTTCTTTTGGAGCTTGGAATGACTCATTCCAATTCCTCCTTGATTTTAGGGTTTGAGTTGAGAAGTCAGAAGTGAGCCCTATTGATTTTCCTCTAAATGTGATCTGATGTTTTTCTTTCACATCTCTTAATATTTTTTACTCATTTTCACATTAGGCATTATGATTTATGATGTGTCTTGGAGAGGCTCTTTTTTGACTTTGTCTATTTGTCTATATGACTTCTGTATGTGGATGTCCATCTCATTTCTAAGGTTAGGAAAAAATTTTGCTATTACTTCACTGAAAAGTTTCTTAATGACACTAACCTGTATCTCCATGCTCTCTTCTATCCCAGTGACTCTGAAATTTGGTCTCTTGATGTCCCAGAATTCTTATGTATTATGATCATGTTCTCTCCCACTTTATTACATACTGAGTATTCAAGTTTGTATACTCTGTCTTCAAGGCCTAAGGTTCTATTTTATACATAATCTAATATGTTGGTGATACTTAAAAGTGATTTTTTAATTTTAACCATTGTATCTTTCATGTCCAGGAGTTCTGATTTGTTTCTTTTTAGTATCTCTATTTCTTTAAAATGGTCTTTCACTTGCTCTCTGAATTCATTCCTTAGATTTTATTTTAGCTCTTTGAACATTTTAGTAATCAGTTTTTCATAGTCTTTCTCTGGAATTTCATCCACTTCCATATCTGTGGGTTACTTTGTTGGGGAATTGTGAATTTTGGAGGGAGATTTGTTTGCCTATTTTCACATTTTTTCAGAGGTCTTAGACTTGCATCTCAGTTTAGATGGATTCCTCTTCCTCTTATATGCATGTGTCCTTCAGTGTATATTTATCTTTTTTTTGCAGTAAGTCCTGTGCTGTTGGTATCTTTTAGTTTCACCATGTAGGCTCATCATAACCCAACTGTTAATTTCAACCTCCAATTCTACTCTGTTTGCTGCTATAGAACTGCTGATTTAATTCTCTCTTAGAGAGCTGCTGCTATGGATTCCTCTGAGATATTGTCTTGGCACTTCTCCCTGGTTTTGTGGTATGAGTGGATGTTGCTATGGGGCCTGATCATTGGGTTAAGGTTTTTGTCTTTCCTATTCTATGTGTTTAAGTATTATTAGAGTTCACGTGGGGCTAGTTCATGCATGGAAAAAGGTTTGCTGTCACTTGGATGAACTGTGAATGTAGAATGTAGATCAGCAATAGGATCCCTATGCTGTGAACCTGTGAGTTCCCCATTACTTCCCAGCTCCTCTTAGATAAAGGAGGAGTGAACAATAGCAATAATGATAGTGACCAATGTGCAGCATTAAAATAAATGTCTGGTGCTTACTATGACATCTATAACACTGATTTACAAACAGAGAGGAAAGGTGGGGTCAATATTTAATATCAGCAGCAACAATAAACAGCCTTGAACTAGATCTTGCCCTGAACAGTAGGTGTCAACAAAGTTATCCACTGTATTAATAACCACAACAACTTGAATGAGGTAGGAAGGTAAGAGAAAGTTTTGAAATATTTAAAAAGTGAACAGAGGGGAAACAGGAGAGAGGTAAAAGGTGGTGGCTATAAAGAAGGAGTGATAAATAACTAAAAGTAATAAAAACAACTGGAGACAAAAAAAGAAACAAGAGAATTTGTCTATAAGAGGGGGAAGAACATGAAGGAGAAGTATTAAGAGAAATAAGAACAAATATAGGAATTAAAAAACTAAGTCAAAACAAAACAGGTGAAGAAAAGAATGATCATAATGAAAGAAAAATTATATGAATACATACACAAACACATATACACACAGAATATTATTTTTTTAAAAAAATTAGGGAAAAATTCTTAATGAAAAATGAAGACCCCCCCCCACTGAGTTGGTTAAACTGTTGACAAAGATGGATATTCACTGTCTATGCTGTTGTGCCCTTCTTTGCATTTGGTTTGGATATGTTCCCCTTGGATCGAGGGTTGAAGGTTGTTAAATCTGACCTCTGTTACTTACCATGCTGCCAGCTGGTGTGGCCTAGAACCAAATGAGTCTGTTTCCCATTTCACAGTACAGGGTAGGACAGACGGAAGAGTACTGATAATTGAAGTTCTGTCTAGACAGGTCTGGTGGATTTATACACAGAATGTGACTGATATAAAGTTCTAAATGGGAAATTCCAGTGGCTGGCGTTTAGCTCTGACTCTTCTTTGAAACTTTGTTAGGAGGTATTCAAGATTAGATCCATACCCCCTGTTGGAAGGCAGATGATAATTTCTTCTGGATGTCAGGGTCTTAGGGACTTCCCCCAAATTCCACTCTTAGAGAGGGGTTCTCACCCTCTGCAGGTCTCCCCTATTCCACCACCTTGTATATGGATTTCCCAGGATCAAACCTGGAGTGCACATGTTCTTGTCTGACCAGTTTCTGGCTTCTTTCCAGCTGGGTATGGGCCACCGCCAGCAGCAAAGCGAACTCGAGCCTCTCTCCCCTTGGTATTCCCAGCCTGGATCACCCTGGGAACAATCCTCTCTATGCCTATTTCAGATATGCTGATCCAGGAACACTCTGGATCTGATGACAGGTGTCTTCTGGAACAGGCTGACAAGGCCTTTTAAGAACGCCCAAACTCCTGCCCCTGAAAGCTGCCATGTGGCCACTGGCAAAGGGTTCTTGTTGCAACTCTCCATTCCCCTGCTTAGCAATTCTGAACACCTTTCAGTCACCAGCTTGCCCCACTATCTCTGGGTCAGTTAAGGTCAGCCTCCCGCTCTGTTCCACAAGTTCTCCCATGCCAAATTAATTCACAGTGGTTTTCTCTCTTTCTGTGTTAACTCTCCCCTCTGCAATGAAATGGTGGTGCTGACAGCAAAGTTGGCATGTCTCTAATGTATTTTGTTCTATGTTCAAAGCTTCTAAATTTCCTTGTCTCTATAGTTATTTCACTGTCCCATGTTGAATTTCAGTGAATTCCCTCAGTCACCCACCTTGCTGAGAAGCAGTACATCTGCTGCTTGAATCTTGAGCTATGGAGCAACTGGAGGGTGCTCCTGTCCTCTCATCTACCATCATCCCAGAGACAGCCAGATTTGATACTTTGGGATATTTACACATTCAGAACAGGAGATGCTTTAGGGTAATTTGAGTTGTAGGGATTCTCCTCTGACAAAAGCAGCTTATAAGATGGATATAACAGGGGCTGGGGTTGTGGCTCAGTGGTTAAGCGCTCGCCTGAGTACATACACGACCCAGGTTTGATCCTCAGCACCACGTAAAAATTAAAGCCATTATGTACACATAAAACAAATAAATAGATATTAAAAAATGATGGATATAACAAGCACTATCTCAGTATTTTAAGCTGCTTTCTTCTCTTTGTCATGTATTTATTGTTGAACAGTTTTTGCAATGACCCAAGTGACCTGTTTCCATAGAAAATGCTGAGCCACTAGAAATGTCTTCACCTGAGGTTCTATGTGAGATGAGAGACTAGGGCCACCCAGACTCTCTCTGTAGCATAGTGGGCTTCTTCTGGGAGTCCAGCTCTCCTTCCTATAGTGTGACTGCCTGACCTGTCTCCAGCTCCCTCCCCTAGAGCCAGAGCCAACAAAAATATCTATTCCTAAGACTGATTGTGGTGATTAAATGAGTTAATAGGAGTAAAGCCCTGGGCCATAGAAAGAACTATATATGCTTCAAATTTCATCATCATTATTATGAAAATACAGAAAAAAATTGCTGCCTAATCAAAGTCAGTAATTATGATATTTATAATGGTTATGTCACTGGGTGAAAAATTATTAAAGAGGAATAACTTTGGAGATGCCTCAACTAGGAAAGCAATTTAATGGCATTACCTAAAATAGCACCTCATGGTATTTCTTCTTCTTTTAATTTTTTTTATTCTAATTTGTTATACATGCTTGCAGAGTGCAATTTATTTCATATTACATATAAAGAGCACAATTTTTCAAGTTGCTGGCTTTACATAAAGTATTTTCACAACAATTGTGTCTTTATACATGTACTTAGGTTAATGATGTCTAATTCATTCTATCATTATTCCTGGTATTTCTTTTTGCTTACTACAAGAAAACTCCAGATAACATCCTATAGCAACTGTACCTATAACAACCATACCAGGTTACCTCCTGATAAACTGTGCCCTTGTGAATCCCCTCCTTTGAACCAAATAGGAGGTGATGCCTGTGACTTGCTTATAGCTAATAGATTATGGCAAAGGTGAAGAAATCCTGAAAATACAACTAAGGTCCTTAATCAGTTGACTCTGATATAATCAAAAGGGTGATTAACCTGAGTGGGCCTGACTTTGTTGGGTGAAAGCTCTTATAGGGACAGGGACTGCCCTAAGGTGGAGACTCTCCTGCTAGTCTTGAGTTCTATGGTTGTGAGAAATAAATTCTACCACCTCCTTATGTCATGCCTAGACTCTTCCTCCCTGCAAACTGAGAGATAATAAATGTGTGTTGTCTGAAGCCTTTACATTTGAAGTAATATTTTATGTTCCAGTAAGAATCAATCTAGATCAAATTAGAAAGTGATGATTCATCTCCCAAAGTGGCCTGCAATCCTTTTTTTTTAATTACACAGATGTAGTGATCAAAGCCAGGTAGAAACACAGATATAGGAGAAAATACTGAGAGAACATTGTGTTATCAAGCAAGATGAAAGCTATCCCTAAGTTGAAGAGGAGGGCAGGAGGTCACACTGCTGCAGGTTATATTGTAGGAAGAAGCAACTATGGTTATTAGCTTATAAGTATTCAATTAAAATGAATTTTGAGAATATATATAGAACTCTTCCAACTCAATACTAAAAAGGAAAAATAACCCAACTAAAAATGAAAAAAATTCAAATAGATATCTTTTCAAAGTAGATGTACAAATGGCCAATAAGTACATAAAAAATATTCAACAACATTAGGGAAATTCACAATGTGAAACCACAAAATGATACCACTCTACACATGAGGGTGATTATGTGCATAAAGACCGACAATAAGAAGTGTTGGTGACAATGTGGAGAAATAATAACACACATTGCTGGTGAGAGTGTAAAATGGTTCAGTTGTTGTAGGAAAGAGATTAACAGATCCTCAAAAAGCTAGAGGTACTGTATGACCCAGCAATGAATGAATCTGACCTAACTTTCCTATGTATGTATATGAACACACCACAGTGAATCTCACCATCATGTGCATCCACAAGACACTATTAAAAATATATAGCAGAAAGATCAGTAGAGTAGAGGGAAGGGAACAGGGGAGGGAATAGGAGAGGGAAAGGGGAAGTACTGGGGACTACATTAGAACAAATTATATTCTATGCTTTTATAATTATGTCAGAATGAATCCTGTTGTCATGTATAACTAAAAAGAACTGATAAAAAAGATTTTTTTTAAAACATGATGCTAAATGAAGAATCCAGATACAAAGGCTACATATCATGATTCTCTTTAGGTAATGTATCCAAAATGGGAAAGTTCATAGAGACAGAAAATGGATGAGTGATTTTTAGAAATTAGGTTAAAGGGAGAATAGGGCATGACTGCTGAAGAATATGGAATTTCTTTTGGGAGTGAAGACAATATTCTAGAATTAGTGGTAATAGTTGCAGAACTTTGTGAAAGTACTAAAAACCACTGAAGTGTACATTGGAGGTGAATGAATTTCAGGGTATATGAATTATATTTTAGTACAAGCAGTGAATGTTGAGTTTCTATAGTTTAAGGACCTTCACAAAAGGAAGGACCAGATCCACCATCCAGCATGGATGACATGGAAAACAAATAGTAAATCATCCAAGGCAGCATTAGCGGAGGCTTTCAAAGAATAAGTTCAGACTGAAGCAGGTTGTACTTCTGTGCTTCCTCATCCTGATCAAGCACTTCTCCCTATACTTCAGTGGAGCAAGGCTTAGACTGGACATAGCCCAGCTGGCTGCTCCTGTAGTAGCCTGTAATGTCCTCCAGCCCCTAGCTCCCTGACAGTGTGCTTCTTTCCATTCTTTCTCAGCTGGTGTCCATCACCATATCAGCCAATGGTGAGATCTGATTAAACTTCAGGTGTTAAGCACACCAGTTGCAAGTTAGGATTAAATATGTCTTGGGACTCTTAAGAAATCAAGAAAATATTGTATGCATAAAGGATAGTAATTTTCTTTGCCTGAAAATCCTTATTATTGTTATGTCTGATTTAATCAATAGATGGTCCAAACTTGCCTTTTAAATTGTACCTGTGTTGATTAGGAGAACCAGTGATCACAAATCTAAAGATTAAACACAAAGATATTTGCATACTTGGACATAAAAATTGAATCAAACATGGTCCATGGTCTCTATAAGCTTTGGGCTAGTTGGAGAGTCGATTTTCAGATAATAATTAATGGCACAAAGCACCATATAATATGAAAGGTTGTTACTTAATATCACTTATTACTTGAAGCTATGGCAGCCCAGGGGCAGGAATTAGACTGCCATGATCAGAGTCATTCTGTGAGAAAGAGTTCTTTGAAATGGATTTGATTTAGGTAACCAGAGAAATAGGGAAGGAACAGAGCCTGGAATGTTCCAGCATGTCCTGGGAAGCATGATATGACCAGCTACCAAAGAAAATATGTTTTGGAAGCAGTAAAACAGAGTTTTGGAAGGGATAAGGGGAAGGAAAGAGTATATTTTTGAGAGAGAGAGAGAGAGAGAGAGAGAGAGAGAGAGAGAGAGAGAGAGAGGAAGGTGTGTGAAGAGGGAGGGAGGGAGAAACAGTGAAAGGCATGTCTTGGTACTTCTTTTGCAAGTTGGGAATAGATTAGAAGAGTCCTTGAAGATTCATCCCTTTAGTTTGCTCTGCTCAGTCACTGCATGGAGGAAAAACTATTCCAAGACTTCCAGATCTTTGGAACTACATTTCATCAAAGAAGATTTCCCTGAATCTTTGGGGAGGAGAAACCCTCAGGCAGCACAAATGGAGCACTGTCTACTGCTAGTGATGATGTATGCTGAAAGCTTTCTTTGGAAAAGTCTTGGAATATGGTAGTATTTGAGCCCAGTATTTATTCTATGATGCAATTGTGCTCACACAGGATGCTCTTGATTACCAGCTTTGTCCACAATGATGCCATGCATACATGTTGGCATGGATATATAGAGCGGGTTTTCAACCATGCTGGCTTACAATTGGCTGCCAGTCAAATTAACAATCCAACTCGTGCACAAGTAGCTTTATAAATCTCAGACAGAACAGCTTAGTACCTGCTGCCTCACCTTGAAAGAGAAATATACTTTTCTGGTATTTCTTGGCTTAGCTTCTTGACAGTTTAGGGACCTTTTTGCTAGAGACAGGTAACATGTGGCTGTGACCATTTGAACAGCTCTGCTTTCTCATCCTGATCCATGAAGGGGTGCCATGGGTCACTTAGGAACTGAATCTGATCTCTTTAAGTGCCCAAGTATGTGAATATTTCCTTCAAGTTAGAGACCTGTTGTTATCAAAGAAATTTGCCTATCCCCTAATACAGGAAAAATCTAAATTAAAAAATTGTCATTGGAAAACTGGTGCTTGATGCAAGGAATGAAGAAAAGAGCTGTTTTCTCCAAATTTTTGCTCTGGATTGCTTTATGGTGGTGGCAGTGGTGGGAAGAGGGCCAAATAAGATATTTTCTCTATAAAGGAAGTTTTCTGTGAGCCATGGAGAATCTTGGGTGGGGTCTCTGGACAGAGAATCTGGGTTTCCATCAAAGCAAAGCTCAGGACTCCAGATGGGCCTCTCTCTGCCTGGCCCCCTTGCATGCCACACCTGTACGTGTAATTTTCTTCTAATGAATGCCTTCCTTCAGCCACATTTCATCTATTTCTTGCTCCAAATCCTATGTCATCACCTTCATGAAGCAGTCACTAGTTTTTTCAGCCCACATGAATGACTCTCCTGATTCCTGCTGCTTCATGTCGCTCCCTCCAGATACTCTTGTATTTGCATGTGTTGTCTTCTTGACCAGATAGTGAACTACTTAGGCACAGGACCCTTGATAGATGACATTGACAAGAATTGAGACGAAAAGTGACAATTTGTGGCTTTATAAGAGGGTAGCAATGGCATTTACACATTCATTTTGCTTCTAGGGAGAAATATGAGTCAAGAAGGTTTTGTGTCAACTGCTGCCATTAGAAGAACATCATCTATCACAATGTGATATTCAAATTGTGATAAACTCATTAGTCGTATGAAAGAATGGTACTAATGTAAAGTTGTTACCAAAAATTGTAAATTAAACAAAATACCTGTTATTTTCTTTCATATTACTATGACAAAATAAAATGCAGATTAATAACAAAAAAAAAAAAAAAAAAGGAAGCACATCATCTAAAGGCTATCAGAAGAGAGTGGCCTATAGCACTCCATTCTGGCCTTGAGAGCAGGTAATCTTCCTTCCCAAACATCTCCCTTAGGAAGGCCAAAGAGGGAGCACCTGGAGATAAGGTTGGGCTGAGGTTGAGTTTGAGTGATAGAGAGGCGTGATCATAGAGTGAGGCTTTACACATAGCAGGCCTCAGGACTGGTCCAGAATCAAGGCTGAAGTGGTGCATGTTGCTTTTGTATAATTTTCTTTGCTTAGAAGTTTAGGATTCTGTGAATTTTTATAGCCAGGTTTGAGAAGTCTTTTTATTTTAAGTTGAATCAATGTCAAAATAAGGAGAATCCTATAGGATAAAGGAGTCTATGTTGGAGCCAATCCATAGATTAGCTAATATAATTACAGCACAGATATTGTATGTGTATCTCCCTCTCCTCCTACTCTACCTATCATGTCCCTATGGCCACATGTATAAAGGGAAACTCAAAGAGGGAACACGCCTGGAGATGCACATCTAACCATCTTTCCCACATTTTTCTTGATATGGTTTGAGTGTGTCCCCCAACAGTTCATGTGTTGGGAGCTTGTCCCTAGCGTTGTGGTAGGAGGTGGAGGTCTTTTAGAGGTGAGGCCTTGTCAACTAGGAGCATGTCCTCAGAAGGGATTGTGGGAACTCAGTTCCTCACTGGCTTCCTGTTTCAAGTTATGATCTCTTCCCCCATAGATGCTGTCACATTCTCACAAGTGCTATCTATCATGAGGTTCTACCTAGAGCCCTGGCAATGCCTGTGCCTTGCACTTGAATCTCCAGAACTGCAAGATAAACCTATTTTCTTTATAAAGATAACCTGCCTCATACATTTTATTGTGCTAATGAAAAACAGACTAATATACTTACCTTCCTCCTTTATCTTTCACATATATAATTTAAATTGTTTTCCTCCATTTTCCACTTATCTAACCGTAAAATGTAGGGCTACAGGGACATTAGAGATTATTATTTTCCTCAGTGACTTGAAAATCACCTTATTACCCAAGTCTTCCCTGGCCATTGCATCAAAAATTACACTACCCCTTTTCACCCTATACCTTAGATATTTCCTTCTCCACTATCTGTTTTAATTTTCTACATATATCTTATGCTCCCTATCATATATTTATATATGTATTTATATTTACATATTTATACATTTATTCTCTCTCGTCCCTAGAATGTAAGCATTAATAAGATGAGCACTTGGTCTGTCTTTAGTGTCTACAATAGTCTCAGAACCAATAGAATACATGTTGAGGAGATTTATTATGGGAGTTGGCTCACCTGATTATGGAGTCCAAGACATTCCATGATGTGCCATCTGTAAGCTGGAGAATCAGGATATCTAATGATGTAACACCGAGTTCAAGGCCACAGGCCTGAGGATGTGGGGAGGCAGCGATAGTGGCTGCTGGGAAGTCCCGGAGTAGGTATGAAGGCCCGAGAACCAGGAGCTCTGATGTCAGAGTGCAGGAGAAGATGCTGTCCCAGCTCAAGTAGAGTGAATTCATCCTTTCCCTACCCTTTTGTTCTGTTCAGGTTCTCATCAGATTGGATGATGCCCACTCACATTGGTGAAGGAGGATCTTCTTTACTTAGTCTTCTGATTCCAGTGTTAATCTCTTCCTGAAACACCCTTATGGACACAGCCAGAAAGAAAGATTTTTTTTTTTTTTTTTAAAATCTGGGCAGGTTTTAGCCTGTCAAATTGACACATTAAAATTAGCCATCACAGGTATATTGTAATATGTGACTTTTCATTAATCAAATTTTCCTGATTATTAATGGGACTTCGATCTAAAGCAAACAATTATGTCCTAGCTGGAGGCAAAGTTTCTCTGCTTCTCTCTGCCCTACCCAGTGTAAGTTCCAAGGTTAGATCCAGTATTCCTGTTTTCTCCAGTCTCAGTGGATCAGAAAGGATCAAGGCAGCATCTCTGTTATGTGAGCTGCTTCTGTCTTCTCCTAGGACCTGGGAATAAACATTTCTGCTCATGCCTTTGCCTATTCCCCTCAGCCAGTTTAGCTAATTGGCTAAAGGTTTCTAACTTTTCATCTCTATTAAGGGAGATCTGATAATCTTTTTGGATGACATGATGTAATATAGTTTTGTGTAAATTGAAAGTTTGTTTATTCATTCCTCTTCAATAATAAATAGAGAATATTGCTTATCTCTTTCTAATAATGTGTTCATTGGTGTGATATAAGTGATTGATAATGTCACAATTTGGATGCTAATTGAAGGAAAGTACTATAAATTAACTTCCTTATTCATTAACTATGGGTATACCATAAAATTATGTTCAGTGTGTTGAATAATAGAATAAAAAAATTAAAAAATAGATTTTGATGAATTATGGTAATGGACTGAAACTGTAGAATGACATAAAATAGGGATAGATATAAAACCCTACATCCAGGAAAAGAGAACCCCCAAACTTGGCAGAGAACAAGGTAGAGGAATACAGCTTAAAAGCAGGCTGTGGCATGTTTGCCACAAGTTGTAAATGAACTCTTTGTGTGATGGGGCTGCTAAAAACAAGATAGCAACATTTAAGGCTTTTCTAATAGTGATACCCAGGTTATTTCTACTTTTCTTGGTCATACCACATCTAAATTATTCTTAAAAAGGACATAGATAAACAAAGACTCACATAGGTACAGAGAAAAACTTAGATGTAAATTTTAGGTTGGAGAAAAGACTTATAATCTAGTAGTTGAATTTGAATATAGGTTCATGGCCCACCTGTCTAGCCTTTGTCTTACCCCCAAGAGGCTTTGTGGTGTCTCTGAATTCCAGAGCTCCTTGGAATTTAGTGTGAAGATCACCACTGAGGGGAGGCTTCAAAGACATCTCATGGATTTATAAGGAGGAAATGGGAGAATTCTAGGAAAATATTGTCCAGTCTCTTCAGTCCCACTATATGAACTAAGCCCACATTAAGTAAACCCAGGAACAATAGGCAAAAAACTTGCTGAAAAACTTCATCAACTCAGTTCCTTTCTACTTATTCTGAAGTGTATCATTTATTGAGTTCCCTTATTTCTGGATTTTTGCTTTACATCTTGGATCTCATATTTCCTCCTACTTCTTCAGATTTGCTTGCTTAGTTCTTCTGAATTTTCATCCAGTCCTCCTGTGTTGGGGGTGGGGGAGATATTGGCAAGTTGTAGAGTCACTATGGACAGAAGACCTAAATGTTGGGGTCTATTACCTAAAATGGGAGTCTGGCCACCCCAAGTGTAAACTAACTGTGTAATTCCCGAGTAGGATATGCTCAAAGAATCATGCCCGAAGCTTGGTAGGAAATTTCCGTGTCTCCTCCTCTTTGCTTCTTCTCATCACATACTTAGGATAAATCCCTGGTCATGTGGAAGTGGGGGACAGGAACAGAAGGGCATGGCAGCATATATAATCTGTAGCAGTCAGAGTCCATACTCAATTGGGTTATTTGAAGAATTGAATGAAGGTGTGGGCAGGATTTAGGGAAAACAACAAGGGATGGAGGCAGTACTACCTCCAGGTCTGAAGAGACAAGGGAAGGACGGTTGCTGAGGCCCACATAGACAAGTTGTGTGGTTAAGGCTACCCAACAGGAGCCATGGTCTTCAGTAGAGGGAGGCCACCAAAATGACAGTAATAATCAGGAATGGAGCCAGAGAATCCTGATTCCATTTCCTCCTGACTTCTGACCTTTTGCTAGAGGCTTCTGTTGTCTGAGTCCAGTGGGAAGTCAGATATCAGTGGAACCCCTGTGTCAGTCCTTTATGTTTGGCATAGGGTGGGAAGTGGATCTGAATAGGCAAATGGAAGATATTCCACATACCAAACCCCAAATACAGGCCAACTGTTTTATCTCAACTGTATGGATGACAGCAACTGAACCTCACTTGCATTCACAGTCCAGTTGAAACCACATGTTTTACTGATGGTTTTACAATGTTGGTGTATAAAAGACTCCTTTCTACAAACAATATAATGTTTTATGGTGGGCAAACATTCTTACTAAAGTTAATACTGAGCATTTTCCCAACCATTTCTAAGGAACGTGAAGAAGCCAAAAGAGCTATTTAAAGGGTATCTGACTCTTCCCCCAATCTCACATTTTCTTCTCTGATCTTCTGAGAAGACACGTCAGGGTCTGAGTTATAAGGTTAACAAAGACTCCAACGCTGAAGTTTATCTACTTTAGCATTACCCCCAATGAGTAATGGGTAAATAACAATTGGTCTTAATTTTATAACATCATTTTGTTCAAATGTCTCATTCATAGGTAAAATCCATTTAAAATACTTTCAAATTTGGCAACAGATATATCTGATTTTTACATGGTATCTAGCTTAGCATCCCCAAAGATTGTGATGTAACCAAGAAGTAATTGAAAGATAGATTGTCTATTTATTCAGCAATCATACTCAGTTGGATGTTTTTAAATTCTAAATGAATCTTAGCCCATCAAAGATGCTATAACAAAAAAGGCCATAGACCAAGTAGCTTATAGACAACATAGGTATTTCTCACAGTTCTGGAGTCTGGGAAATAACATTTTATCCACAAAATTTTAGTGACTTAATAGTCATGATTCAATTTTTATTCATACTTTGTCCCAAAGAGTCTGGGGCTGTGTCTCTGCAGAAACTCATGGAAGCTTACTGTCTTTCAGATTCACCATCTGGGACAAGTGCCTGTCCTTATTCACTGCAGAAGGAGAAAAGAGAACAGAAATTCTGAATGACTTTTCACTGCCTCCACTTTGAAGAAACACATGGCCCTTCCACTCATATTACATTATGAACTAGTTCCATGGCCCTGACCAACAGCAGAGAACCTGGAAAAAGGGGGAGGTGGAGATGCCTGATTCTTAAGAATCACTGTCTGGCCCAGTATGGTGGCATAAGCCTGTAATCCCAGTGACTCCGGAGGCTGAGACAGGAAGATTGCAAGTTTGTGGCCAGTCTCAGCAACTTAGTGAGGTCCTAAGCAACTTAATGAGACCCTGTCTCAAAATAAAAAATAAAAAGGAATGGGGATGTAGCTCAGTGGTAAAGTACTCCTGTGTTCAATCCCCAATAAAAACAAAAACAAAAAGCAAACCACAGTACACTGTCACAAAAGGTAGATCTAATGGAAACAAATGATAGCCTATACATAGTGTACATGTTGGAATTTTGTTTTTCAAAACTGATCACACACTAGATCATAATAAAGATAAACAAATATTGTAGAATCAATCTTTTTCTGATAAATATTTCTTAGATTTTACAGTTTGAAGAACAGCACACAAATGATGCATATGTCATAGAAGAAGCCATAATTAAAATCATAAAATATTTAGAACTGAACAACAAAAAATTTTTAAAAATTTATAGCAATATTTTGGTGTTCAGCTAAAGTGTACATGTAGGGACATTTGTAGCATTAAATGAGTGTATTAGAACCGAAACACAATTGAAAAATAAGGAACTCACTATTTAACACAGAAAAGTTAGAAGAAAACAACAAAATTTGAATCCAAAGAATAGATAGGAATATAAACTAGTGGTAGAAACAGAAAACAACAAAATACAACCAGAAGAAATAAAAAAGATTAATAAGGACAAAGGCAGTTTCTTAAATAGAATAGTAAAATAGACTATTTAATAAATAAAACCTCTGGAAAAGTCAGAAAAAAATAGAATGTTAAGTGAAAAGGTGAGTATATTATATATAGGATATAGATTAAAAGCAACAGTGAAACCACTATTTTTGGTAAGAAATCGGAAAATGTATATACTATGTACAATTTTATAGTAAAATATATCTTACTACTATTGACTCAAGCCATAGATAATGCAAAGAAGCCTATAAGTCTTAACCTTATAACCTTTAAAGAAATTGAATCAGTAGCCAAAACCCTAAGCAAATGTATTTCGTGTCTGGGTGTTAAAATAATTTCTCTTTAATATCAGGAACATGGGAAAATTAGTTGTTACTAGTGCTTTTGTTCAAAAATTTTATTGGAGGTACAAGAGCACAGAGAGACGAGAAAAGAAATAAGAGGTATAAAGATTGGTATGTGAGAACCAAGGTAATTTTCTGAGAACATCATAATAGTTTACATACAAAATCCAAGAGAACCTATGGACTATAAGCACTGGGAAGTTACTGTCAGTCCTATAAACTAATGTAAATTTTAAAACTGTAAATACACTTATATATATGTATATAAAATATATATATATACATTTATATGTATACAGATGTGTGTGTGTGTGTGTGTGTGTGTGTGTGTGTGTGTGTATGTGCTAGGCAAGCACTCTACCACTGAACTACAACTCCAGCCCCCAGAGATACTTTCTTATGTGCATAAAGTTAAGTGTTAGAGGAAGTGCATTGTAAAGGAGAATCATTGTAACATTATAGTGAACATCTTGAACATGTAACTGTATGCTCAAGAATATACCATAGTAACTGGGTATCAACAAGGAGATGGATGATGTCATAGTTTGTATCTGAAGTATCCTCTAAAGCCCTGTGTTAAAAGCATATTTGCTAGCCTGTGATGCTATTGGGGAATGGTGGAAACTTTAGGAAGTGGAGCCTAGTGTGCCCTTGAAGGGGATATTGAGACCCTGCTTTCTTTGCTGCCACAAAGTGAGCAGCTCTGCTCCACCATCCACTTCCTACCATGAGGTTCTGCCTCACCACAGGCTCCAAAACAACAGAGCCAAGTGAAACCCCTGAACCCGTGAGCCAAAATAAACCTTTCCTCATTTAAGTTGATTTTCTCAGATATTTTATTCCAGTGATAGAAAGTTGACTAACACATATGAATACATAATGACATGTTCCTCCTTGCTAATAATATGGCAGTTACAAATAGATGAACAGATTTCTATGTAGAGAGACAAATTTAATCTACAAGATTGTATTGTTAAATTGGATCAAGTTTATAGAATAATACATGATATGATTCCATTTAAGTTTTAAAAACCCCAAATCCATATATGTATGAATTTAGAATATATAAATTTATGGAAAAGTTTACAACCCAAACTGTTAATTGTGCTTATTGCTAGGGAGAGGGTTTCAGGTGGTGAAATAACATGTTTTTAAATAAACATATATTTTTGAATTTATTATGTGTCTATTCACACATTCTTGTATTATTTTTAAAGATTACTTAAATTCTTTTTAAAATTAAATTATTTATTATAATTTGTTATACATGCTTGCAGAGTGTAGTTCATTTCATATTACATATAAAGAGCACAGTTCAGTTTTTCAAGTCACTGGTTTATATAAAGTATTTTCACACCATTTGTGTTTTTATTTTATTTATTTATTTATTTTTTTGCTACTGGGGATTGAACTCAGGGGCACTCGACTACTGGGTCACATCCCCAGCCCTTTCTTGTATTTTATTAGAGACAGGGTCTCACTGAGTTGCTAAGTGCCTCACCATTGCTGAGGCTGGCTTTGAACTCACAATCCTCCTGCCTCAGCCTCCCAAGTGCTGGGATTACAGGCATGCGCCACCACATCCAGCTTTGTGTTTTTATATATGTACTTAGTGTATTGATGTCTAACTCATTCTGCCATTATTCCTATCCCCTTGCCCCATCCCCACCCCTCCCTCCCCTTTGTTCTATTTGATTCTTAATTAATTCTATTTAATTCTTAATCAAGGCATATTGAATATAAACTCTAGTATTTTAAAAACTCATTTCCATAGTTCCTTAAGAAATTAATTATAAAAAGTAATCCTTTTATTTTTTCTACAATCAGTAAAAGTATTTTAATGAAGAAAGTTATGCATGCACATTGTGGAAAATTTAAAACTATGATAAAGTACAGAGAAAAGAATGAAAATCAATCATCTCATCATAATGTATTGAAGCTTTCCTTTCTTTTATGAATGTGGCTGAGATCACTACATATACACATATAGTTTATATGTATGTATGTGTATATATATATATATATATATATATATATCCCTGATTTCTTTTTACTTAAGCATAAGCATTTGTCTTTGTCATTAAAAACTCTTCAAAAACAGAATTACATAGATTTCCCCTTAATTTACTTAACCTTCCTTCACTATATTTGGTTAAGATGATAAACATGAAATCTGTTTCAGAAGGAAGACTCTCAGCATATTTGTGAAGTTAAGACCCTTTGGCAATGTGGCCACTGCAATCTAACAAGGGCAAAGGGTAGGAAAGAAATCTAAGGACTCAAGGACAGATTGATGTGAACCAAGGGACTTGTTGGAAAACAATGACTAGGACCCCAGATTAAGTGCTTTTTCTTTCTTCCCTATATTATGGTGTTGGCAAAAGTTATTTATGATTGCCATAAATTGAGCCTATTTTTGAAAAAAATCTATTTTTCCATATACTGGGGAGAGTAATGCTCTAAAAATAGAGTTCTCAGCTTTAGTTCTATCAGAAAAGCAAAATAGAAATTCTTTCTTCTGATTTAAAAAAAAAAAAAAAAAAAAAAAAGACTCTTATCCCTTATTCCCTAAGAAAGGAAATTCTGGTGAAGGTTTTTTTTTTTTTTTTTTTTTTTTTTGCCAGTAGAAGGAATATGGAGAGTCCTAATGCACCAGAAACATACCAAAGGACCACTTGCAGGTGTGAAAAGTGAATACTTTTCCAAAGATTCATTAAATCACACCGCTTCCCTTGGAGAGGGTCTCCATGGTGAACCTCACTTCCAGTTTTCCAGGCCAATAATCAGAGGAAGGTGTGGAACAGACCCTGGCTGAGGCCACCCAGGCTGCAGTGGAAGCATGGGTTTAACCAAGAGGCCCTGTCTCTCCTGCCCACAGGCCCAGGCCCATCAATGGCTTCCCAGTTACAGCTGGTGAGAAGTGGAGGTTTCTCTTTTTGTTGGACTGGCCGCAGATTGGAACAACAAAGGCAGAGGAGGCATTCAGTCCTTTACGAAGGGTTTGAATGGAAACCAGAAGGCATGGAAATCCAAAAGCTTTGGCAAAAATATTGCTTTGTTTTCATGTCCCTAAATTGATCTGGCCAATGCCTGGGGCCACAAACACTGAACAGCTTTTATGGGAACAGAGTCAACCCATCTGCTATTCTTGCAGTTATTTTGTGGCTTCATTACAGGAGCTAGAGGCTCCCTTGGTTCCTGGGCTAGGTTGATTTAATTTTGTTTTTTTTATAAAGCTCGTCTTCACTTCTCAGTAGCACATATTTGAGTGTTTTCTAATTAACTGTATTTGCCAAGCCACACGTTCTGTGATAAACATAGCCTACTTAAATCTTCACTGGCCAGGCTTTTTCCTAGATCACTCCTCATATATATCTTACTGGAATAACTCTGGAGAAGCTCATTTGATTGATCATTACTTTTTTGTTTTAAATTTACTTATTCATTTATAACATACTTATTAAGTACCTGTATGAGTATTCACTTCTAAAGACTCTGTGCTTAGGAATAGAAGGAAGAATAAAAACAGATATGACCCTGCTCTGATGGAACTTAAAAACTAGAATCAGACAAGGGCTCATTAGAAATTAGGCATTGCATGAGAACATGTTGCATGAGGATTGGAATCCTGGCAGTTCCATGGCGGATCATGGGCCTGCAGGCATCACAGGGCTCACCTGCAGCTTGACAGTGAGAGGTGTAGTGCAGACTCCATTCCCATGGTCCTCAAGAATGGTGATAAGGTTTTAGCACAGCTTATGATCCAGTTGATCAGGTCAGGTAATTTTTATTGGAGGTCAGGTATATAGATGTTGGCTTTAATTAATATTGTGGAGGCAGTGGCCATCTCATTATCACCATCATAAACTATCAGTTACAGCATGCTGCCTATACTAGAAGCACGTATTAGAACTCACATTTTCTTTATTAAACTAGTTTGCAATATCAATCGCAAATTCTACCCTGGGGAAGCAAATGACAGAACTGTGGATGAAATCTGGCTCCTTTTATTATAACTGAGGCTGTATTCCTACAGGGATGCTCACATATTCATATTAGCAAGAAGGCTGAGCTTCTCAATAGCTTGGAAATCCCTGGTAGAATGGAGGGAAAGAGAAAGCCCAGAGCTAACTCAGTCTCTGTCCCCTGGACACCCTCTCCCCTCGCTGCCTACTTTCCCCCCTTAAAACCTATTATAGTTTTAAGGTCTTATTGTCTCAGACCAGGGAAATCCTGGGACAGAAGATTTGATGGCAAGCTCCATAAAAAGCAGAAATTCAGTGTAGAATATTGCAGAGGGATGCACATACATGAGTTACATGGAAAGTTAGAATGACCTTATTTCAATTCGCTTGTGTGAGGAAAGACATAAACAGGACTTTCCCCTCAGAGAAAGCTCTCTTCTGGGCCAGGGGCAGGATGCCAGAGAATTTTAGTCTCCACTTAGTTTCAAATGTCTCCTGGGAAAAGCACCTTGAAACCTGAAGGATCTGGCAGAGCCATAAATATTCAGAGGGACCCATAGCCTTTTCCAGTTTGGACTGAGTTCTCTGGAAGCCCAAGGAACCAAGCAAACTATATTTAAGATAAGGACAATTTGTCATTTCTGTCAAAGTCAACATAGATGACTTCCATCTTATCTCACTCCCAAATTATTTCTCTGCTTATTTCTTAATTTTCCCAGTGTTTTGACTCAAAAACTTCTTCAGGTAAGTATATGCATTGTCTAATTCTTTCAGTTTTAGTTTCTAATTCTTTCAGTTCAGTTCATTTTACAAGGTTCTCTGTATACACAGAAAGCACTAAAACATGTTCAATTTACGCATTGAGCACAGACTACTAAAGGTTTAATTTCATTTTGTTGCATATGGATTTCCAGTTTTCCCAGCACCATTTGTTGAAGAGGCTATCCTTTCTCCACTGTACATTTTTGGCACCTTTGTCTAATATAAGATAGCTGTAATTAAATGTATTAGTCTCTGTATCCTCAATTCTGTACCATTGGTCCACCAGTCTGTTTTGGTGCCAATACCATGCTGTTTTTGTTACTATTGCTCTATAGTATAATTTAAAGTCTGGTATGGTGATGCCCCCTGCTTCACTTTTCTTGCTCAGGATTGCTTTGGCTATTCTGGGTCTCTTATTTTTCCAGATGAATTTCATGACTGCTATTTCTATTTCTTTGAAGAATGACATTGGGATTTTGATAGGAAATTGCCCTTGGAGTATGGATGAAAATATTCTATATATGTCTGTTAGGTCTAAATTGTTAATTGTTTTGAGGAGGCTTAAAAGTTTCTTTGTTTAGCATTTGTTTGGATGATCTATCCATTTGGTGAGAGAGGTGTGTTGAAGTCCCCTAGAATAACTGTGTTGTGGTCTATTTTACTCTTGAACTTAAGAAGCGTTTGTTTGATGAATGTAGGTGCTCCATTATTTGGGGCATACAGATTTATGATTGTTATATCCTTTTGATGGATGGTTCCCTTAAGTAATAAGAAATATCCATCTTTGTACCCTCTTGATTAATTTTGGTTTGAAGTCTACCTTATTTGATATGAGAATGGAAACCCCTGCTTGCTTCCGCTGGCCATGTGAGTGATAAGACTTTTCCCAACCTTTCACTTTCAGTCTGTTGATGTCTTTTTCTATGAGGTGTGTTTCTTGGAGACAGCAAATTGTTGGGTCATTTCTTTTAATCCATTCTGATAATCTGTGTCTTTTTGATTGCCCTTTTTAAGCCTCTCAAGGACCCCTCAGGGCTGTCATCCTAGATTTGGGTGCCCTTGATCTTATGAGACCAGGAGGGCTAGACTCTGTTTCTTCTTCTGGAATTGAATTCTAGCGGTAGAAAACCTCTGCTTAACCTCCATGGAAGAACACCATGCCCCCTCAGAAAAGCATAATTCTCTTGAAAACATGGAAGATAATGTGCCTGTAGAAAATTGAGGCAAAACAGTCTGTGGGCCAGCTGGGTGGTTCTGAGGGTAAACATCTGAGCATCTCATGCTTGCTCCACACAGCTTGGCTGGCTGTGGTTTGTGGCTTGGACCCCAGTGTGGTGCTCTGTGAGGAAGTCATCTCCAATTTGGAGGGATGAAGGAGCACTGATTTCTGGTTTTGTTGTTTTGATGCAGCTCCAGTTTAGACTTGCAGTGAGTATAGAAGAGGGTAGATTTTTGTAAATGGCAATGAGGAGGGCATCTCCCCAGGTTGTCACTTCCAAAGGTCTCTGCTCCTTTAACAACCTACGGATTTATAGCTGGGGCTGAGGGTCAGATGATGACCAGCTCAAATAGTGCATCAATGTATAACTTCAAGCCTAAGTCACATAGAACCTGAGTCAGGGCGCATTTAGGGTGGGGGCTGCATGTGCTATCTTTCCCAGACTTGTGACTAAGGGAGTTCAGCTTCATTTCATTACTACATCAGGCCAGGTGGGATTTTTTCTGAGCATTAGAAGTTCATGTCACATGATGGTGTTCATTAGGAATCATCATGATTTATGATTCAGAAGAACAGTGTTTCATGTGGATTTTGCCCCTACCTGTGAAACTTATACAAACTGCACTGTGGCAGGGAGAGTTCTCTCTAACCCCTCTCTCCCACAAAGAAGGATTCTAAATGAGAGGATCTACCAAATACCTGGAGCTTTTATAAGGAAGTTGCTCTCTCCTTGCCCACATCCCCACACAGAGCCCTCTTGTTATTGCTTTCTGTGGCCCGCTGAGCGATAGAAGACTGAACTAGCCAGAAATATCAGGGTGGGCTGAAACAACTGCAACACTGCTATATTTTCTTGCTGGTGGGATTGAGCAGAAAGTTATGCATACTGTCTTTTTCTCTTTCTTAGGGTGACCAACTTCTTTGGTTTGTACAGGATGATGGGGTTTCTGAGACTTATAACTTTTAGTGCTAAAACTAGGACAGTCCTGGGCAAACCAGGAAGATTTATCACCATGCTAATAATCTAGTAGAAATCAGTTAAAGAGCAGAATGCTCTACTGTCACACTTTAACTTCTTTAAAGGGCTGTCTTTGGGAAGATAAAGGAAGGAAGAATTAAGTTATAAACTAATATGTTAATTCTTCATTTCCTTAATTTGGATAGAAATTTCACTTTCTAGTAAAACAGTGGCTTCATGGAATATGATTAGGAATCTTTATGCTTCTCATGACTCATTGGAGACTTATGGGAACTTGAACAGAATTAAATACCCTCTATTTCTATTATTCCTATAATAATGGTTGGTACGCCCTTCTAGTGTCTTGCTCTTTACTACATTATTATTTGCACTACTGTTTTAATGGCCTGAGAGTTCAGCATATTTATCAGCCCATTTGCTGTTCTATATTCTCTTGGTCACCAAACATAAGGAAGAAAAAGAAAGAAAGCTGACATTGACTCTAGCAGGAAAGCCAAATGGGTAAAAGCTACAGTTTCCATCAGTTATTGGCTAATGACCTGAATAAGTAGATACTAAGAGAGTTGGATTTGATAAAAGTAGATTCCTCTATCCCCTGGTAGTTAACAAGCTTTTGGAAAAAAACACTAAATTTTTCAATGATAGAAGAAGCAGAAATGAAAGAATGAGTTTAGAAGAGCTTGAGTTTCCTGGGTCATAAATATTTAATAATTCTTTCATCAAATGCCATCTTTTTACCCCCATCCCTTTTTTATTTATCCTCTTTGGAGCACTGTGTGAGGTACTAGAATAGGATAGTGTACATGATTTTATCCATGCTATAATAGTGTTGGAATTTAGCGACTCCAAATTGATAATCTGTATATGTGAATTCATCAATTTAGCGTTAAGTAAAATGGATTGAAATCTAGAAGTTCTAAAATAAGTTCTCTAAATAAAGTCTTGGCCAATCTTTTGAAATTGCATAGGCTGGAATTAAAAGCTCTGATATTTATGTTTCCAAATTTGATAGTTGATAGCCACCCCAACTAAGAGTGACAACAGACAATTCCCTGAGAATCTAATAGCTGACAGCATGTTGGTAGTGTTTGTTCTTTTATGGTTGTTTTTGTGGAGGGTAGATGTCTCACTCTTTCATATCACACAACTGGATACTCAACCCAATTTCCTCCAGTCGAGAGGAAAGCAAGCAGCAGCCACTGGCAACAAACTGAGCTTCCTGAACACAGGAATATAAACCACAGAGAGGATAACTTGGCAAAGTATTTCCTGAAATAAAAGGAAAAAAACCACAGAGAACTTTAGCAGTCACTAAAAACCCACAGGCTTAATACAATCCACATAAGAACTTAATTAGGAGACAGGCTGTGTATTTATAGAAACAGAAAGTATGACAGAAAAACAAAGTTGGTCAGATTATTAGTGCATTTAGAAAGTATTTCACAGGGGAGCTAGAAAAGCATGCTTGCTGTCTGAGATTTTTAATATTGGAAGAGTTCTTGGTATTATTGTATTTAAAAATAGTCTTGAGAACACTTGCTTACTTCCATGCCCAGTGGTGATAATGACTGATGGATCAAGTAGAGTCAAGTGGAACTGAGCAGGAGGTGTGACTGCACTTAGGGAAATTGGTGACTAATTCATGTTAATTCCATCTGTAACACCTCAAATGAGTTTCTCGTTGGTGCTGAGATTGGGACATTACTATGGCTTTATTTATTTATTTATGTTGGTGTGTTAGTCAGCTTTTGTGTTGCTGTCACAAAATACTTGAGAAAATCAACTTAAAGGAGGAAAAAAAAACAAATCTATTTTGCCTCACAGTTTCAGAGGTTTCAGTCCATGGACACTTGAGGCCATTGTTTCTTGGCCATGTTAGGCAGGGTATTATGGCAAGGAGAGCATGGTGGAGCAGAGCTGCTCATCTCATCATGGTGAGCTAGGAGAGGCAGGGAGAGAGAGAAAGAGAGAAAGGAAGGAGAAGAGGAGGGAAGGAAGGAAGGAAGGAAGGAAGGAAAGGAAAGAAAGGGGTGTTCATGGGCAATACCCCCAAGGGCCTAATTCTTCCAATTGGGCCCCACCTCCTAAGTTCCATCATCTCCCTAGAGCCCATTAAATTACAAATTCATCAATGGGCTAATCCATTGATGAGATTAGAGCCCTCACAACTCAATCATCTTTCAAAAGACCCACCTTGGACACTGCTTCATTGGGAACCTATCCATCAAAATCCCAGCCTTTGGAGGACATTTCATATACAAACAATAGCAGATGGGGGTCTTGCTATGTTGCCCAAGCTGGTCTCAAATTCCTGGGCTCAAGAGATCCTCCACCTCAGCCTTCTGAGTGGCTGAGTCTGTGGGCCTGCGCTACCACACCCTGTTCTTACTATGGCTTTCAATCAAGCCAAATGACCCACTTTTTCTTTACACTGCTTGCTTTCCCTCCACCCTGCCTTACTTTTTTTTTTTTTTTTTTTTTTGCAGTGCTGGAAGAATTAATGGTAAAAAATCTCTGTGCTGAGTTGAGGAGCCAGGGGGAGATGACTACGTGGCTAAAATGTCATTCAGTTAGAGCCATAGGGCACTTCAGAAGGCAGGGACTGGAATTTGGTTTTATAAGTAGATCATCTAATCTGTACCTCATATTGTATCTCTTTCTTAGGCTACTTTTATCCTGAACTTTGTAGGTGCCACAGTAATGCATCTGCTGTAGCCAGTCATCAGAAAAATTCTTTGCAGTGATCTTTACGTAGTATCTACCCTGATTCTTAGTTTGAGGGTTCAGGGGAACACATTCACTCTTAGAGTCAACCTCTTTCTCCTCTGGAAGCCAGGGCTCTTAGTTTCTATCTGATCATATCTAGCCGAGTGACTTTCTAGATTTCTGTTTCATTTGTATATGATGTAGAGTCAAATTGAATTGAGAATCTGCAAGATTTCCTCCCAGATCTAATATTCTATAAACTTTGAGTATTTATAATCCTATCTGGAAATATATAAACTTTCCTCTGAATCTTTGACAATGGACTAGAAAATTCAGAGCAAAAGAGGGTCGAGGTCTGGTTTGGCAGCTTCAGACACAATTATTTCTAAGGTTCTTTCTGTGACTTTTCCATGAGGTGTCCAGTTGTCCTTCCCAGGAAGCCAGCCAAGGTACCAGCTGGAAGCAGTTACGGGAAGAGAGATGATGCAGCTTTTAACAATGCAATTAAAACTGTCAAGTATTGACAGCCCCTACTCTAAGGGCAAAAGCAAGGAGGAATGGGGTAAGTGTTTGGGCAGTTTTCAATCCTCATGACAGAATGGTCTCATAGTCTCCTGAAAAGCAAACTTGAAGATGTACTCAATTTCTGTATTTGGAAGTGGACTTTTAGATGCCATGAGCTCCTTTTTAGATAGAGGTTTATTTATGTTAGAGGAAAACAAACACTTATTAATCATTCTCAGTGTTACCAGCCATCAAATATTGGTGACACATTACAATGTTAGACTTGACTTTGGATATCTATCTAATTGTTGAAAATGAATCCTCCCCCCCCACCCCCACCAAGAACAGAGGTGAACAGTGTCCATCCAATGTTGTCCTTTTCTTCCCTGCTGAAAATGTTCCTGGCCAGGATTGCCTTCTTGGAAAAAGCGTGATGTAGGCAAAAGTTAACACAACTGACTTTTCCTTGTGGTTCTTCAGCAATCCTGGTGTGATTACTTCCTCATGATGACATTAAAAATTATACTTACCATTTTAAAATAATTTTAGATTTACAGAAAAATTGTGTAGATAGTAGGGAGAGTTTCCATATACGCTAGGTTCAGTCCTCCCCCTACTGTTTTTTCCCCAAATATTTTTGTTGGTACATTATAGTTTTATATGATAATGAGATTTGTTGTTATATTTTGTAAATGCACACAATATAGCCATATAATTTGACTGCTCTCACTCCCCAGCATTTGCCCTCCCTCCTTCTCTCTTCTACTGTTAATGTCTTATACCAGCATGATATTTGTCACAATTTTAATAAACAAATATTGATATGTTATTATTAACTAAAGTCCATAGTCCATATAAATATCATTGGCATTTACCTAATGCCTCTT
This sequence comes from Tamias sibiricus, assembly GCA_025594165.1. Taxonomy (NCBI): domain Eukaryota; kingdom Metazoa; phylum Chordata; class Mammalia; order Rodentia; family Sciuridae; genus Tamias; species Tamias sibiricus. The sequence continues at coordinate 93,895,234 of CM046659.1, forward strand.
TTTCTGTTTCAGGATCCCATCCAGAATGCCACACTTCATGTCTTCTGAGACCCCTTTTGCCATGATAGTTTCTTAGGCTTCCTTGTTTTCAATGACCTTGACAGTCTTAAGGAGTGCTGGTCAGGTGCATTGTAGGATATTGTCTGATAATTTCTTACTTTTGTCTGATAATTTCTTCATGATTAGGCTGGAGTTGTAGGGTTTTCTCTATTTGGTGAAATGCTATTTTCATTATAGCAAGGGTACATACTGTCAATATGACTTATCTCTGTTGATGTTGACTTTGGTCACCTGGTTCAGATAGTGTTTGTCAGTTTTCTGGAATGCAAAGATACTCTTTTTCCTCACTTTTCATACTGTATCTTTTGAAAGGGGGTCACTAAGCACAACCTGCACTTGATTAGCTGTCCACAGAGTAGGTCTTCTTTAGATTATATCCAAGCTTAAATCCTTTTTCAATTGGTTTTCTGACATGAAATTTATTATCGGATGTTCTACTCTGTACTGGATTTCATAAAATTGAATTCCCCTGATGAACTCACCAGAGCTTACATGGTAAACGGGTCAGAGTATTACCCTTTTCCGATGTAGAGAGATATTTAACCAAAACTTTATGCAGAAGATATTTAAGCAAATGAATTTGTCCAGAAAGAACCTAGTCAAGGACAAGCTGTGATAACTTCTTCTCCTATGTCTCCATTAATTAGGCTGTTTTCTCTTTTGCTCCTAACTCCCAGGCTGTTTCTTGGGCCCCTTTCCTCTATTTATTTTTCCTTATTCATTATTTACACATTGGTACATCTCAGGACTTAGGCCTTGACCTCTGTAGACAAAATCTACTCTATGATGAATGATGGTACCAGGTTACCACCACTGCCTCTAGAATCTGTGTTTCCAGCCCAGATTTCCTCCAGAATCATCTGATCCACACATTCAAGTATTTACTAGATATTTTCATGTGCATTTTGCAATGAAAACTTCAAATGCAACGTATCCAGAAAAGATTTTATGATTATTTTTATCTGTCCTGTTTCTCATCTTACATTTCCAACTCTATTGATGATTCCATTACCTATAGATTCTTCCTGGAGAGGAATTTATTATGCTATAGAGCCCCCTCCTCCCCACATCATCTCCCACATCCTCAGTTTATCAACAAGTTAAATTATAGATCTTTCAAATTTGTCTCCTACCAATTCTCTTACTTTAAGTCCTTGTAGTATCTCATACAGCTCCCTTCTCACTAATCTTTCCTTAATTCAGACTTTCTCCCAATTATTCTTTTCTACACATTATAGAGAATCTTTCAAAAATGACAAATATGTTCTCCACACTGTCAAAAGTTTTATTCTAAAGGTCAAATCTGGTAAGCTGTCCACTGTTCCAAGCCAGCTGAATAGGTTCGTGCTTGTTCTGTGGGCTATATCAGGCTTCATGCTGTGAGACAGGAAGAAGGTAAGCCTGCCCCTGGAGGAGCAGAGTGAGGAGTACTCCCACTGCTCTACCTACTTGAGAGGAGAGCTGCGTAATGACAAAATTGGAGATTGTAGACAAATGCCTCTAAAATGGAACACTCCATGTAGGTTCAACAATAGTTGGAAAGCTGCTGATCTATCTAAATAGTTCATTTTGTTCTTACATTGTAATTTTTTCCCCACATTTACTGAATTAATTGTGCAACTTTAATTCATGTTGTCCTCCAAAGCATTTTTCTCACTTTGTTCTGAAAAGATTATATATTATATGTGTATTTTAGGTTGTACATTCCAATTGAGGAGACACTGTGCTTGGTGCAAAGTCCATCATTCTACCATGAATGAACAAGTATCCAGTGAGTAGAATAGCTCCTTTAATGTTGGTTGAAAAATTATCCACTTGGGTAGAGTAACTTCACATCTGTTTCCTGAAGTCTTATAAGGCTCAAGTGGTAGTAATTCTTATGCTTTGAATTGCCACTGGAAAGATGAGGCTGATTAGCATATTTTAATAATAATAATACCAATAACATTTTTTATATTCTTATATTGTGCTAAGCAAGGTGCAAAGCCCTTTGCATATATTGACTCATGTAATTCTCAGAACAATCAGATGAGGTTGATCCTGTTATTCCCTTTTGATACCTGAGAAAACTGAAACTTAAAGACTAAGCAATTTACCTAAGGTTATAGAATGAGTAAGTGACAGAGGAGGGAGACCAACTCAGGCAGGCTGATCACAGAGTCCACACTCTTAATTACTATGCTTGATAATAAGAACAATGATTTAAAAATCCCTTAATTTAATAGTTTTTTTTTTTTTTTTTTTTTTGGTACGGGGGATTGAACTCAGCGGCACTAGACCACTGGGCCACATCCCCAGCCCTTTTTTTTTTTTTTTTTTTTTTTTGTATTTTATTGGAGACAGGGTCTCACTGAGTTGCTACGTGCCTCGCCATTGCTGAGGCTGGCTTTGAACTCGCGATCCTCCTGACTCAGCCTCCCAAAGTGCTGGGATTACAGGCGTGTGCCACCGCGCCCGGCAATTTAATAGTTTTTATAGAGCACTTTTGCATAGATCACAACCACATCTTAATGACTCTAGTAACTAGGGTGGGTAGATGAATGTAAGTACTATCATTCTTGGATGCCTAACACCCTAGTATGGGCTTCTACTCCCTGATGATAATCTAGCCAGTGTTGCAATTAGTTATGTAGGTGTTTGCTTCACCTGCTGATCTTTCATCCCCCAAAGTATCTTATTCATTGTATATTTTATTGCATTTTCTACCATGATTTCTATTATCATATCTTTTACATAGTAATATCTTAATAAGTTCTTGTTGAATTTAATTCCTTAATTATTGATGAATAAATGAAATACTAGACAATTAATGAGAGCCAAGAAAATTTATTTTCCACACAAATTGTGGCGAGTTAATTTTTAAAAAATCCCTTCTTCTACAGGGATCTACCTTAAATACTATTCATAGTAGCTCACAATCATCTGAGCTGCTGGGGGAAGAAAAAGCGTGAATTAATAACCTTTAGGTAACTTTAAAACTGCATGTTTTCAATGGATGCAAATTCCTTCCAGTGATAATGGTGGTATCATCTTTATTTTCATTTCCTAATGGTCAAGTCTCATCAGACAGTTATAGAAGTACAGCATTTCAGTTTTTCTCCTTAGTCTTAGTTTGTGTCACTGGAAGAAAGACTAAAATAAGGAAAGGGTTGAAAGTGATGAGAAAAAGAAATGACAGAGAAAACAAATTGGCTAATGGAAAACTGGCAATGTCTGCATGTTCCTTTATCTAGTAACAGAGAACCTTACCCTATACTTCCTCCATCCACAGAGAGGCATCTCTGGGACTCTGGATGCCAGGGCCCAGAACCAGAGCCATTTAAGAGATTGGCCATCCTCTTGCAAAACAGGCTGGGTGAATTCTCATGGTGTCAGGAGCAATGAGAGGCACAATGGACAGAGCAAGAATTGAACTCGCTTGGTAGAGAAATATTGTACCTGGATTCCAACTATTGGCAGTACAATTTGTTTTGTGAATTTGGAAGTTCTGCTACCTCTCAAACTTTAATTTCTTTATTTTGAAAATGGGCTTAATAATGAACATGATCCCGAGCTATTGTGAAGATGGGGTTGTGGCTCAGTGGCAGAGTGCTTCTCTTACACATTTGAGGCACTGGGTTTGCTCTTCAGCACCACATAAAAATAAATAAACAAAATAAAGACACTGTGTCCAGGTAAACAAAAAATATATTAAAAAAAAGAAGAAATAATATACAAAGGCTCAATGGATGGCAGATGGCTTGTATTCTATATATGTAGCTGTTGTTAATCTTATGTTTTGCAGCTTAAAGACCAATGTTGGTGGCCAGGCCCAGGTCAGTCCCACTGTCCTCCGCTTGAGTGCAGCCAGGCTCAGGTCAGTCCTGACTACATCCACCCAAACACAGGTGATGCAAGGACAGCCCCGATGAACTCCTCTTGAGTGCAGGTGGGCCAAGGAGAGCCCCAAGGATCTCCACATGAGTGCAGCCAGGCCCAGGTCAGCCCAGCCAACACCCATGGAGCTCAGGAAGGCCTAGGACAGCTTCACTGACCTCTGCTCAGAGGACCACCTCTTCCAACCAGAAGATCACTGCAGGAACTCAGATTCGACCAGTTCAGCCCACACCAAACTGTGTGGGACCAAGCCCCAGGATAGGTCCAGAGTCCACTACCCCATCCCCACCTGGGAGCACAAGCCTAACCCACTTCCATCTTGAGACACTGCAGACATAACCAAATCCTTCCCCATGCAGTAACCCCTACTTTGTAACAACAAAAAGGGCCTAAAAGCAGCCGCATCTCAGAGCAGGAATCCCAAAGACATTTTAAGGCCTACCCTTTCAGCCCTATCTTTGGAAGACATTGCATTCATCTTGGGGCACCTTCACTGTTACTTTGAGTTACCTCACTACTTTTGACACCAACATTAGTTGCAGTAGCATACATCGAGGGACACCTGCAGGGTCTGAAAGGCCAACATTAAGGTGAGGCACAGACAAAATGCATGGATATTACAAGAATATAGGGTAGAAACTGTAATATCTCAGATCTAACCTGCAAGAAAAGAAGGCAAATAGACAACATGAAAAAACAAGGGAGGAAAGTACCCCAAACAAACCAGGATACTACAATAACAGAACCCATGCTCAGCAAAGTTGATGAAATGTCAAAGAAGGAGTTCAGAAGGTCATAATTAAAATGATCTGTGAATTAAATAATGACCTAAATGAGAAAATACAGGCAAAAATTGATCACTACACCAAAGATATAAGAGAGCAAATACAGGTAGCAAAAGATTACTTCAAAAAAGAGATAGACATTTTGAAAAAAAAATAAAAAATCCTTGAAATGAAGGAAACAATTAACCAAATAAAAAACACAATAGAAAGCATTACCAACAGACTAGATCAACTGGAAGAAAGAACTTCAGATAATGATGACAAAATATATAATCTTGAAAATAAAGTTGACCACATGGTGAAGATAGTAAGAAACCATGAACAGAACATCCAAGAAGTATGGGACAGCAGCAAAAGACCAAATATAAGAATAATTGGGATAGAGGAAGGCACAGAGTTTCAAACCAAAGGAATGCACAATTTCTTCAATGAGATAATATCAGAAAATTTACCAAGCATGAAGAATGAATTGGAAAACCAAATACAAGAGGCTTACAGGACACCAAATGTTCAAAATTACAACAGATCTACACCAAGACACATTATAATGAAAATGCCTAGCATACAGAATAAGGATAGAAGCTTAAAGGCCACAAGAGAGAGGAATCAGATCACATATAGGGTGAGACCAATTCATATCACAGCAGATTTTTCAACTCAGACAATTAAAGCCAGGAGATCATGGAACAACATATACCAAGCTCTGAAAGAAAAGGGATGCCAACCAAGAATCATATCCAGCAAAACTAAGCTTTAGATTTGAGGATGAAATAAAAACATTTCATGATAAATAAAAGTTAAAAGAATTTACAACTAGAAAGCCAACACTACAGAACATCCTTGGCAAAATATTCCATGAAGAGGAAATGAAGATGAAAATCAGCAATGATGAAAACAATGATGAGAATCAGCAGAGGGAGGTATTACACTAAAGGAAAAACCAATCAGAGGAGAAACCCTGTCAAATTAAATACCAAAAATAAACAAAAATGTCTGGGAATACAAATCATGTCTCAATAATAACTCTGAATGTTAACAGCCTAAACTCACCAATCAAAAGACATAGACTAGCAGATTGGATCAAAAAACAGACCCAACAATATGCTGCCACCAATAGACTCACCTCATAGGAAAAGACATCCACAGGCTGAAGGTGAAACTTTGGGAGAAATCCTATCACTCACATGGACTGAGGAAACAAGTAGGGGTTTCCATCCTCATATCAAATAAACTAGACTTCAAGCTAAAGTCAATCAAAAGGGATAAGGAAGGACACTACATACTGTTCAAGGGAAACATACACCAACAAGACTTAACAATTATAAATATATACACCCCAAACAATGGAGCATTCATGTTCATGACACAAACTCTTCTCAAGTTCAAGAGTCAAATTGACCACAACACAATAATTCTTGGCGATTTTAATACACCCCTTTCACCACTGGATAGATCTTCCAAACAAAAGCTGAACAAAGATATGATAGAACTAAAAAATACAATAAACAACTTAGACTTAACTTATATAGAATATTTCATCCTTCAATGAGCAAATACACTTTCTTCTCAGCAGCACATGGATCCTTCTCTAAAATAGACCATATACTATGCCACAAAACCACTCTTAGCAAATATATATATAAAAATAGAAATACTACCCTGCATTCTATGAAACCATAATGGAATAAAATTAGAAATCAATGAAAAAAATAAGAAATAAAAGCTACTCCAACACCTGGAGACTAAATAATATGCCACTGAATGAACAATGGGTTGCAGATGACATCAAAGAGGAGATTAAAAAATTCTTAGAGGTGAATGAGAACACAGACACAACATATCAACATCTCTGGGACACTATGAAGGCAGTTCTTAGAGGAAAGTTCATTACATTGAGTTCATCCCTCAAAAGAAGAAAAAGTCAACAAATAAATGACTTGACATTACATCTCAAAGCTCTAGAAAAAGAAAAACAATCTAATACCAAAAGCAGTAGAAGACAGGAAATAATTAAAATCAGAGCTGAAATCAATGAAATTGAAACAAAAGAAACAATTGAAAAAATTGACAAAACAAAAAGCTGCTTCTTGAAAAAATAAATAAAATTGACAGACCCTTAGCCAGGCTAACAAAGGGAAGGAGAGAGGAAACTCAAATTACTAACATACATGAGGAAAAAGATATCATAACAGACACTATGGAAATACAGAAGATAATTCGAAATTAGTTTAGAAACTTGTACTCCAATAAAATACAAAACATTGAAGGCATCAACAAATTTCTAGAGTCGTTTGATTTTCCAAATTGAAGCAGGATGATATACACAATTTAAACAGACTAATTTCAAGCAGTGAAATAGAAGATGCCATCAGAAGCCTACCAACCAAGAAAAGCCCCGGACCGGATAGATACACAGCCGAGTTCTACAAGACCTTTAAAGAAGAACTAATACCAATACTCTTCAATTTATTTCAGGAAATAGAAAAAGAGGGAGCACTTCCAAACTCATTCTATGAGGCCAATATCGCCCTGATTCCAAATCCAGGCAAAGACACATCAAAGAAAGAAAACTTCAGACCAATATCTCTAACAAACATAGATGCAAAAATTATCAATAAAATTCTGGCAAATTGGATACAAAAACATATAAAAAATATAGTACACCACGATCAAGTGGGGTTCATTCCAGTAATGCAAGGATGGTTCAACATATGGAAATCAATAGATGTAATTCATTACATTAATAGACTTAAATATAAGAACCATATTATTATCTCAATAGATTCAGAAAAAGCATTTGACAAAATACAACACCCCTTCATGTTCAAAACACTAGAAAAACTGGGGATAATAGGAACATATCTCAACATCATAAAAGCTATCTATGCTAAGCCCCAGGCCAAATTCATTCTAAATGGAGAAAAATTGAAAGCATTCCCTCTGAAAACTGGAACAAGACAGCGATGCCCTCTTTTACCACTTCTATTTAACATAGTACTTGAAATGCTGGCCAGAGCAATAAGACAGATGAAAGAAATTAAAGGGATACAGATAGGTAAAGTAGAACTCAGGTTATCACTATTCCCTGACAATATGATTTTATACCTAGAAGACCCCAAAAATTCCACCAGAAAACTTCTAGAACTAATAAATGAATTCAGCAAAGTAGCAGGATAAATCTAAGGCATAAATCTAAGGCATTTATATATATCAGTGAAAAATCCTCTGAAAGGGAATGAGGAAAACTACCCCATTTACAATAGCATAAAAAAAAAAAAAACAACAACAACTTGGGAATCAACTTAATGAAAGACCTGAAAGACCTCTATAATGAAAACTACAGAACACTAAAGAAAGAAATTACAGAAGACCTTAGAAGATGGAAAGATTTACCTTGCTCTTGGATAGACAGAATTAATATTGTCAAAATAAACATACTACCAAAAGTGCTATACAGATTTAATGCAATTCCAATCAAAATCCCAATGACATTCCTCATAGAAATAGAAAAAGCTGTCATGAAATTCACCTGGATAGCTAAAGCAATCCTTAGCAAGAAGAATGAAGCAGGTGGCATCAATATGCCAGACATTAAATTATACTACAGAGCAATGGTAACAAAAACAGCATGATATTGGCATCAAAATAGACTGGTAGACCAATGGTACAGAATGGAGGACACAGAGACTAACGCATATAATTTCAGTTATCTGATATTAGACGAAGGCACCAAAAACGTACATTGGAGAAAAGATAGCCTCTTCATCAAATGATGCTGGAAAAACTGGAAAACCACATGCAACAAAATGAAATTAAACCCCTGTCTCTCACCATGCACAAAACTCAACTCAAAGTAGATCAAGGATCTAGGAATTAGACCAGAGCCACTATGCCTAATAGAAGAAAAAGTAAGCTCTAATCTCCAACATGTCAGATTAGGCCCCAAATTCCTTAATAAGACTCCTGTAGTGCAAGAATTAATATCAAGAATCAATAAATGGGATAGATTCAAACTAAAAAGCTTCTTCTCAGCACAAGAAACAATCAGTGAGGTGATTAGAGAGCCTACTAATTGGAAACAAATTTTTACCACATGCACATCAGATAGAACACTAATCTCTAGAATATATAAAAAACTCAAAAATCTTAACACCAAAAAAAAAATAACCCAATCAATAAATGGGCCAAGGAACTGAACAGACACTTCTCAGAAGAAGATATACAATCAATCAACAAATACATGAAAAAATGTTCAACATCTCTGGCTACAAGAGAAATGCAAATCAAAACCACTCTAAGATTTCATCTCACATCAGTCAGAATGGCAGCTATTAAGAACACAAACAACAATAAATGTTGGAGAGGATGTGGGGAAAAAGGCACACTCATACATTGCTGGTGGGACTGCAAAATGGTGCAGTCAATATGGTAAGCAGTATGGAGATTCCTTGGAAAACTGGGAATGGAACCACCTTATGTCCCAGCTATCCCACTCCTTGGTCTATACCCAAAGGACTTAAAACCAGCATACTACAGGGACACAGCCACACCAATGTTTATAGCAGCACAATTCACAATAGCTAGTTGTGGAACCAACCTAGATGTCCCTCAGTAGATGAGTGGATAAAGAAAATGTGGTATATATACACAATGGAGTATTACTCAGAAATAAAAGAGAATAAAATCATGGCATTTTCAGGTAAATGGATGAAGTTGGAGAATATAATGCTAAATGAAGTTAGCCAATCCCAAAAAGGCAAATGCTGAATGTTTTCTCTGATATAAGGAGGCTGATTTACAATGGGGTTGGGATGGGGAGCATAGGAGGATTAGAGGAACACTAGAAAGGTCAATAGGGAGGGAGGGGAAAGGAAGGGGCAAAAGGGTGAAGAAAAAAAAAAGATGGTAGAATGAGATGGATATCATTACCCTAAGTACATGTATGGAGACACGAATGGTGTGAATATACTTTGTATACAACCAGAGATATGTAAAAATGTGCTCTACAAGTATAATATGAAATGTAATACATTCTGCTGTCATTTATAACAACTTAGAATAAAAAGTAAACAAATTAAAAAAAAAATGACCAATGTCAATGGCTGCCTCAGTCATATGCTAGCCACTGGTTCCATGCCATCTTTCATTTAATCTCCCCATAATTAAAGTCAAGATCATTAGGAAAAAAAATATTCTTCTGACACTTAAGGCAGTGAGTTTCCAGATTTAGTCCAATCCAAGAGCGCCTCTGTTTTTAAACATGGCCCCCGCGGTGTGTGATTTCATCTACTCTAAGCTTCTCTAAGGCCAGGACACATGAGGGCAAATTCAGGAGCATGGCATCTGCCAACCTCCTCTGTCCCCTTGTCCCAGTCTGTGATTCTTGCCCCACCCTAACCTCTGGGCTAGTATGACCTCTGTTTTTCATTCCACATTATATTTGGCATTTTTATCACCAGCGCTTGGGCAGTTGGGCAAAACTCTTTGGCCAGAGCTGGGCATTATTTCCTAAGAGTTTCCCTCAGTCCACTGCTTGATGCTCAGCTGGGTGAGAGTGGGTGGTTTTCACAGCTGCAGGGAGAGGTGCTGTGTCCCCGGTGGGATGGGTGATGAATACACCATAAATCCCCAGTCTGCCTAGAGCATAAATCTGAGGGCTGCAGAAGTTCTGAGGCAAGGAAATTGGAAATAGGGAGCCAGGTAAACAGACCTGAGTCAACAGGAGCAAAGAAACATCTCTTGTGGCCCTGTCATGCACACCTCGGGCTGGGTTTTCAGAGTTGGATGGCTGGCTTCTTTGGAGTCATCTTTGATTTTTATGGTTTTGTGAGGTTTGGGAAAGAAAATAAATGCAGGGCAAGGGTGGGACTCCTTCTTTCAGCGGCCAGAGCAAATTTTCATAGCACTGTGGCACCCGGCAATTTACAGACAGCTCAATGCTGTCGCCTTCTCCCTCCACAGAAGTGAGGAAAGACTGGATCAGGAAAAGACCAGCTGCCCCATGGGTCACTGACAGGCAGGTGTCTGGGAGCAAACAGAATGCCCTGCTTAGGTACTAATTGGCGACATGATATTGGGCCTCTTGATTTCTTTGAATTTCAGTTTCCTCATTTGAAAAATGGACCTAATACCTTTATCCTATGTACCTCAGAGGCTCAAATGAGATTATAGATGTCAAGTAATTTTGGAAAATCCCTTATCTTTTGAAACTGTCAGACTCTGGGCCAACATTTATTAGTAGTATTAATAAATACCTATTCATTACTAAGTGCTTTTTAGGTACTTAGCGCAAAGCTAAGTGACTTAGAAGATTGGCCACAACATTTGCAGGATTCAGCGCAAAATAAAAATATGAGGTTCCTTCTTCAAAAAGAAGGAAAAACGCAGTTAAAGGGGCCAAAATGAAAAGTTCTTTCCTGCTTGGCCTCTCTTTACATGTCAATGTGGTTTGTATTTGCTAATTAATGTCACACTCCTTTGGGTATGGAGATACTTGCCAGTGAATATAGACCCTCATAGGCTTCCTGGGGCCTCTGCTCCACAATTATGTCTGTGTGTGGAACTTGTGTGTGGATGTGTGGTCCACCACCTGCTGGACTGATGTGTCATGTCCCAGCTGGGGCCAGGGAAATCAATTGAAAGAGGCATCTTCCCTTCCCCAGCCCATGGTGGGCAGGTGACACTGCACTGAGACCCACAGCACACACATATGTGATGTGGAGTGGCCCAGTAAACACACTCTGGCTCTGCCAGCCACAGGCTGGGATAGAATCACCATGCTTCGTCTGGCACACCTACACCTAACCCTTATCCTCCCTGTACCAGCATGTAGGATGCAATTGGCTGCAGAGAGAGTGGCAACCAGATAGACCTCCTGGTACCATATAGTGTGAAAGTTGGTGGCTCAAAACTTGTCTTGGGAGGCAGTGGGAGGCAGAACCATGGCTGAGCTGAGACCACAAACATCCTAAGGTAAGCTTCATAGTCCTTTAAGACCTGATTTATGAAACATGAAATTCACAGACATCATTATTAAAAACTTCAGGATGTGACTGCAGTGTATTAAATTTCCCTGCATGGTGGGGGACCTCCTTCTGAGCACTGGTCCTATGAATCTGCAAAGGTCACATATCCTGAGCTCATCCCAGGTGAGTATCTCTCAAAGCCTAGGGACAAGGCTCTGAGGGAGTCACCCTTCACTCCCATTCAATAGAACAGAAAAAAGACTGCAGGTAGCTTGCAGCAGGTCCTGGTAAGTCAGGGGTCAAATTTGAGTCCAATATAGCTTAAATGAATCCAGTAGGAGCTCTCTGTACCAATGTGTAAGTTCTGAGATTGGACCATGCTGGTCCCAGTTAGTAAACCAATACTTGCGGGTTCACTAAACCCCTCAAAGAAAATAATCATGGTGTATACTCTTTCCAGTAAAGAACATTATTCTAGCCACCCTGTGAAGAGTCTGCATTGTGTGTGTGATGAAGAATCTAACACACAGGGTGTTTGCTGACACTTCTCAATTATAGTCAGGCACCCAACCATTCAGAAAACAGTTATTGGGGACCTGTTATAGACAAGGATTTTGGATGGATGTTTTGAACTACACATGGACTTAGGATCTGACCTTTCCCCTCAGGGCATTTATTTCTGCCAGGAAACTTGTAAACACTATCTTTAATACAAGGTCAATAATGAAAACTGTCCTAGGAAAACAATCACGGTGGTATAGTAGTGGGAGAGTCAAAGAAGAGAGGCCACTTGGGAGTGATGAAATGAAGCTTCCTGGCTGGGAGCTATTTAAAATGGCCTCGTAGGAAGGTTATTAGGAGAGATCATGTAGGGGAGGTGAAGGGAAGCAACAACAAAAGCAAATCCATAGTGGTTGGAAAAGCCTGCAGCCTGTTCTGGAAACAGTCCACCTCCATTCCAAGCATGTGTTTCCATGTCCTTACCTAACCCTGTTCCTTTGGCACATTTTATTGATCTAGAAGATCCCCTCTGGGATCCTTTTCTTTCCCCATTAATTCTCCAAACAGATTCTGAGAATGAGGAGCTCTCTTTCAGTTGCAGAAGCTTTGGGTTGGCAGTCCTGGAACTTAAGGTGGTAGTGTTTCCTGACATGTGGGGATACCATATGGCCATAAGCACAGAAGAAAGGGAGGTGACAAGTAAAGAAGCAGGGGAAGGAGGTGGGAATACAGGGGACAGGTCACTCTCTTTCATATTTCTAATTCTTCCCATGGATCAAAGATTGCTCAGCTTTCTGCTCAGCATCCCTCCTTCCCATTGTCCATCCAATCAAGCTTTCTCTTACCTGGGATGCTTTGAGGTAAGTTGTGTCCCTTGGAATCCAGAGACTTCTTTCAAATTCAGGGGCTGTTGCAGTGGTCCGGGAGTGGACTCAGGAGAGCCTGCTGTAGGGGAGGGGTTGGATGGAAGGACCTTTATGGAGATGCACATGATGGGACTGAGCTGTTCAGATGTGGCAATTGTGGAGAGACGGTGGGTGACACCAGATGTCAAGGCATCACTGGCTGGGGTTGGGGTGTGGGTGTCACTGAACACATCACTGTGATAAGAGGCTTAGGGAAGAGGATTAGGCTAGTTTTGTGTTCTGAGGATTAAGAGCTGTCCAGGCGTCCACGATCATGTATTTAAAGCTTTCAGAAGTATTAACCTTGTGCCACAGATGTGGGCCTGAGTGAATTGGTTACATGCTCAGGCCCTGGAGGCAGGCTGGCTTGGATATGGCCCCTGTTCAGCTGCCACTGCCTGTGTGACTGTTGATCAGCTACCCTCCCTCCCTAAGCACCGTCTATTGCCTGAACAATGGAATGATAGCTAACTCAGGATTGTTATATGGATTAAATGAGAAAAGGCCCCGGTGCCTAGGACAGAGTGAATACTGTTAATCTTTGCAAAGACAAAAATAAAAATTTATAGATTGTTGGGCCAAGAATTTCATTTCTGAAAAACCCTAGTCTTCATATTCTATTAATACGAGGAAATTGAGGAAAGCAATCTTAATGGGTACTTGGATTTTTAAAGTATTGAACTAGTTTTTATTTGAAGAACAGTACACAGATATTGTGAACCATTTATACACAATGTATGTTTCACTAAGTTATAATTAATGTCTTATGCCCCATATCCTACTTAGTCAAAATTTAAAAATTTTGCAAGATATTAACAAAGTTTTCACAAAAAAAATGGGCTATCATGACCAGAGATGTCACAAAGAGCCCATCTGAGCCAAGATCAGGAATAACTTTATCTAAGAAACAATTCTACCCAAAACCAATAAAACATAAGTAATTTAAAGTGATTATGACATTAAATGCATGATTGAGACCCTAAGTTGCCATTTAGTATGCTTTGTATTATAGAATGTAAAGACTGTCCCTTCCCTAACCCAAGGTATGTTAAATTGACACCTAAGACAGTCAAAGCTTCCTATAATTCAACCCACTATTTTCTTTTCTTTTTTATTTTTAGTACCAGGGATTGAATCCAGAGGTGCTTAACCATTAAGCCACATCCCTAGCCCCTTTTTATATTTTATTTAGAGACAAGGTTTTGCTGAATCGTTTTGGGTCTTACTAAGTTGCTGAGGCTGGCTTTGAACTTGCCATCCTCCTGCCTCAGCCTCCTGAGTTGCTGAGATTACTGGCATGCAACACCACGCCCAGCTTAATCCACTATTTTCTGACTATGTGGAAAGATAAACAGCTAGCATGAGATTTCACATCTTTATAAAAATATTATACTTATCTAAATGTGTAAACATAGGGATGGGGTGGGATTCTCTCCTTCTAGAAAATGTGTGTACCCAGCTACTAAAGTATTTCCATTTACAAAAATAGTTGATCAAAACAATCCTCTGGATTGTAAATGCAGGGAGACAGGGGCCATTAGGATAAAATATCAGATTTGGCTTCTTTAATCTCCTGCTTCATAAGAGACTGAACATTTCTTCATTTTCTGCGGGTAAGTCCTTTTTAGTTTCTTAATTAGTTACATGAGCCTGTTTTGCCTTTTGTCCCCTTTTGTGCACCCTTTTATTTTGTCTAAAGGCTTTTTGCTGTCCTGCTGCCCTTTTGTGGCTTAGTTTCCACTGGCGTAGGAGCTGACATAGCTGAATACTTGCTACTCTGCTTGGATTCTTCCTTTCCTGCCCCTTCAGCTGAATTCACCTTCTGTCAGATTGTGCTGTCAGATCTAGGTTCCTGGGAAGACTATGCTATAGAAATCCACTACAAAAAAACAGTCAGGCAAATAATGGCTTAAAATATTTTTATAGTCCTATACATTTGTTTGTATAGTGTGGATTTCCAAGAATGTGGAGGAGGAGGAAAGGGAGGCAAAATTTAATGGAGCTATTGTAGGAAATAGACTTGCAAAGAGAAGAAATATGATCTAGAGGCTTTAACAAAACACACACGGGATGCTGCTATAAATAGCTGTGGCAGCATGTGGAGTCCATTAAGGGGAGTGCTGGGCACCTTGGAAGGTAGCTGCAAGAGCAAGCACACTCCAGGACGCACCCTTTCACACAGAGACTCACAGATGTCAAGAGTTTCCAAGGGCTCAGTCTCTGTGTCTGCTCAGAAGGAACAGTGACCACACCTTGCCCTTTGTGAGGCCTGGCTCAGAGTGACCAGAACTTGGAGAACAAATGGCTGGTGTGTTAATAGATCTAGCAGAGGTCTTTGGTCTTGGAACTCATGAATTTGCCATCCTATTTTTTTTTTTTTTTTCAGTGCTGGGGATTGAACCCAGGGCTTTGCACATGCTGGGCAAGGGATCTACCACTGAGCTACATCTCCAGTCTACCATCCTAATTTTTGTTTAAGCTTTCTCAAAGATGCTTAATGTCAGATTAAAGTTTGTACCAGTATATCAATTAGCAATTAAGTATAATGAACATAATATCTAATGTTGGATGCCCAAAAGCAATAGTTCTGATGTAGCCTGCCCCTAAAGGAAAGAACATACAGAACATACCAGTCTCCCTTTCTTATTATTTGGATGCTCAGCTAATTCCTCTCCTCCTCAGTTTTGGATCTTCCCTGCCTTTATCAATCCATCTCATCAATCTTCCTTTAAACTCTTTTAGTCTCTATCATTTGTGTTGTAGGAAGGGAATGAGGTTTCACAGACCAGAGCTCATTTCTTTATGACTCTTGTTATGCTATTTGAGTAAGTTCCAGCTACCATAACCATTTAGACAGAGATTACTAAATGACTGGTGGTGTTATGTTGCATTTATATTTTTTACTTAATTCTCACAGCTATATAGCAGCTCATATTATCTTTACATTTTATGGATGGGGAAACAGAAGCTCAAGGAAAAGAACTAGCCCAAGATCACAAATCTTGTAGGTTTCAATGCTGTCAGTATTTGAATGTGGATTTCCTATCCATTATGCTGTAACTTGTGACTCCAATTTAACTCTTCTGAGATGTAGTTTCTTCATCTTTGAAATGGGGTACTTATTTGCAATGAACACAAGAGCCTAAAGTGTCAGGATGGAAATATAAGGATATGTAGTCCCTTCATCCCACTCCTCCATTAAGTAAGGTTCTATTACATGCTGTCATAGAGGCTCTCATGTTATTAAGTTAAATCTCCACTTAGATGCTGGATTTTCTATAGTGGTGGCTCTATTTCCTATAGGCTCCTCATATCCTATCCTGTGGCATGGTCACAAACACATGCAGATGGTGGAGATGACTTGATTTTGAAAATTATGATATTTCTTCCTCTCCCTTTTGCTACTCCTAGTAGCCTGTCATCCTGTGAGGTTAAGGCAATGTGCCCTTGTTTATCACATTCCTCTCCAATGGAATTCCTAATTGTGTTATCACCACTCCAGGAAATCAAGTCCATGGAACAATCAAACATGTTTTCAAACTATTTGGGTTATTCTCTTCAAAGATTTTTGGAAATATCATCTTTCTGCTAGCTATTCAAAAATATGATAAAAATAGGCAAGAGAGGGAACATATGAAGGGGCAGTAAGTAAGGTGTTTTTTTTCTTCTCTGAGCTACTTAACTGTAAGGATTTTTTTTTTTTTTTCTTTTGGTATCGGGGATTGAACTCAGGGGCACTCGACCACTGGGCCATATCCCCAGCCCTTTTATTTTGTATTTTATTAGAGACAGGGTCTCACTGAGTTGTTAAGTGCTGAGGCTGGCTTTGTACTCACGATCCTCCTGCCTCAGCCTCCCAAGTGCTGGGATTACATGCATGCGCCACTGCGCCCAGCAACTGTAAGAATTTTTTAGTGTAATTTTTTAAATTTATTTTTTATTCTAAGTTGTTATAAATGACAGCAGAATGCATTACATTTCATATTATAGTTATAGAGCATATTTTTACATATCTCTGGTTGTATACAAAGTATATTCACACAATTCATGTCTCCATACATGCACTTAGGGTAATGATATCCATCTCATTCTACCATATTTTTTTCTTCACCCTTTTGGCCCCTCCCTTCCCCTCCCTCCCCATTGGCTATTCTAGTGTTCCTTTAATCCCCCTATGCTTCCCATCCCAACCCCACTGTGAATTGGCCTCCTTATATCAGAGAAAACATTGGGCATTTGGCTTTTTGGGATTGGCTAACTTCACTTAGCATTATATTCTCCAACTTCATCCATTTACCTGAAAATGCCATGATTTCATTCTTTTATCGCTGAATAATACTCCTTGTGTATATATGCCACATTTTCTTTATCCATTCATCTCCTGAAGGGCATCTAGGTTGGTTCCACAACTTAGCTATTGTGAATTGTGCTGCTATAAACATTGATGTGGCTGTGTCCCTGTAGTATGCTGTTTTTAAGTCCTTTGGGTACAGACCGAGGAGTGGGATAGCTGGGTCATAAGGTGGTTCCATTCCCAGTTTTCCAAGGAATCTCCATACTGCTTTCCATATTGGCTGCACCATTTTGCAGTCCCACCAGCAATGTATGGGTGTGCATTTTCCCCACATCCTCTCCAACATTTATTGTTGTTTGTGTTCTTAATAGCTGCCATTCTGACTGGAGTGAGATGAAATCTTAGAGTGGTTTTGATTTGCATTTCTCTCATAGCCAGAGATGATGAACATTTTTTCATGTATTTGTTGATTGATTGTATATCTTCTTCTGAGAAGAGTCTGTTCATTTCTTTGGCCCATTTATTGATTGGGTCATTTGTTTTTTTTGGTGTTAAGATTTTTTAGTTCTTTATATATCCTAAAGATTAGTGTTCTATCTGATGTGCATGTGGTAAAAATTTTTTTCCAATTAGTAGGCTCTCTATTCACCTCACTGATTGTTTCTTGTGCTGAGAAGAAGCTTTTAGTTTGAATCTATCCATCTATTGATTCTTGATATTAATTCTTGAGCTACAGGAGTCTTATTAAGGAATTTGGGGCCTAATCTGACATGTTGGAGATTAGAGCTTACTTTTTCTTCTATTAAGTGTAGTGTCTCTGGTCTAATTCCTAGGTCCTTGATCCACTTTGAGTTGAGTTTTGTGCATTGTGAGAGATAGGGGTTTAATTTCATTTTGTTGCATATGGATTTCTAGTTTTCCTAGCACCATTTGTTGAAGAGGCTATCTTTTCTCCAATGCACATTTTTGGCACTTTGTCTAATATAAGATAACTGAAATTATATGTGTTAGTCTCTGTGTCATCTATTCTGTACCATTGGTCTACCAGTCTATTTTGGTGCCAATATCATGCTGTTTTTGTTACTGTTGCTCTGTAGTATAATTTAAGGTCTGGTATAGTGATGTCACCTGCTTCATTCTTCTTGCTAAGGATTGCCTTAGCTATTCTGGGTCTCTTATTTTCCTGGTGAATTTCATGACTGCTTTTTCTATTTCTATGAGGAATGTCATTGGGATTTTGATTGGAATTGCATTAAATCTGTATAGCACTTTTGATAGTATATTCATTTTGACAATATTCATTCTGCCTATCCAAGGTAAATCTTTCCGTCTTCTAAGGTCTTCTATAATTTCTTTCTTTATTGTTCTGTAGTTTTCATTAATGAGGTCTTTCATGTCTTTGGTTGATTCCCAAGTATTTTATTTTATTTTATTTTTTGATGCTATTGAGTGTAATTTTTAAGTGGAGAATTTTCATTAAGAAAAAAGATGTGGGAAGTAAACAAAGTAAAACAAACAAACAAACAAACAAAAAAAAAAAAACAAAGAAAGGACAAGAAGGAAATTGACCCTTCAGTAATTTTCAGCATCTTCTAGCATTCCAGAAGTTTGGGAGATTATGTGGTAGGAGTATGGGACTGATGGTGGGTTAAGCAGTGCACATCTTGTAAGCCAACAATTTTCAATCTTGGCTGCGCATGAAAATAATTTGAGGATGATTAAAAATGCCAGTGCCCAGTACAAGCCCCAGGCCAGTGAAATCAGAATCTCTAAGAATGGGGCCCAGGCCTAGGGAGTTGATATTTGAAACAGTTTGTATCTGGTGCTGAAAATAATTGGCCTAACCAAACACAGAAACAACGTGTTTTCCGGGCAATGTCTCTGAGAGAAGTGATAAAAAGCTGTAGCTAATCTTAGGATATAGGAAGATATGAGGTACCAATATTCTGGACCTCAAGAATGTGCACTTTGTGTATCTTTGGAAGAGGTGACTACACCAATTATGTATGTTAACTATGAACTAATTTCCTATTAGAACCATAGGTAAAAGATCTGGGGCAAACATTTGAAGTGTTTAAGGGTGTATTAGTTTTCTGTTACTAAAACAAATACCTGAGATAATACAATTATAGAGAGAACAGATTAATTTGACTCAGGATTAGAGGTTTCTGTCCATGATCCTGTCACTTTGGGTAAGTTAACACATCATGGTGGGAGCACATGTGGACCAAATTGGTCACCTCATGGTCAGGAAATGAAAGAGAGAAAGGGGAAGGGACAGGGATCTCACATTCCCCTGAAATGCACACCCCTAATGAATGAAGATCTCACTAGGTTCCACCTCTTAAAGGTCCCATCACATCCCAATAGTGTTTTGCTGGGTATCAAACCTTTCACATATGGGTCTCTAGGAGACTCTTAATGTCCACAATAGCAAGGGATGTTATAAGAGTTAGCCATTTTTATCCTGTTGCTACCATCCCTGCTTCTGTTCTATTGTAAAGAGATTACATCTTCAGCTTTTCCTTTGAACGTGATATTTATCTGTTCATTTTTATTGTTCATGGCACCATTATTATTTTTCTGAAAGACATTTAAAAGGTGAGTGATATAGTGTGAAGAATGTGGTTAGGAATCAAAGAGAATTGTTTGAATCCCTCATCTGCGAATGAATTCTGACCTTTGGCTGTTTTCTTAATCTCTGATTCTGTTTCTTTGTCTATAGATGGGAACATTATCTCCTACCTTGAAATGCTTTTGAGAGGTCATATAAGTAAATGTACGTTAAATATGCAGGCCAGGCGGATCCAAGATGGCGGATTTGAGGAAGCCGCACTTCAGGACAGCTCCATGGAAAGAATCCAACAAAGCAGATAAATTGCCTTTCATCATATATATATATATGGACTGAAAATACCGATCTCCTGGATGGTTTGATTACCACTACCAGAGAGAGAAAGAGACAAGCTGTCTGCAGCGGCTGGAGCTGCGAGGCTCCTGCAAAACCGCCTGGGTGGTGCACAGGCCGTGCGAAACAAAGTCAGTGTGGGGAGACCGCGCTACTACTGCAACCCCAGCCAAACTCACGGCACACCAGCGTGAAACCGGCGATAAAGACCAGTGATAACAGCCGGCGGGATTGGTGCTGGGGAACCACGGGAGACCGCGGGGCCACACACCAGTTCGGAGCCACACTCCGCCTGACGCGACCCTCAGTAGTGGGGCCCCGGACAGAGCGGCGCAGAGATCGGCGATCAGCAAACAGGGGCAGAGTGGAGCGGGCCACTGTCTGAAGCAGCGCTGTCTGCACTACAGTCACAGGTGTGGCTTCCCGGTGCGATCGGCAAGCATACGGGAGTCTGCGGAGCTGCTGTTGACTGGAAGGAGAGCACCGCCATCTTTGAAAGCTGCAGGGGCTGGTCCTGACAAAGGGGAGGAGACGGAGAGCGACGGCTGCATCCATCCAGGGACTCTCCAGCTCTCTGAAGACAACGCACAATTGGGTGAGACTTGGGTGGTCAGCAGGGGAAGGCGTTTCTGAGGCTGGCGCAGCGGCCACAGGGGGCTGCAACTGTGGGTGGGCTTGGGGAGGGGGTGCCTTCTGGAAGGTCCCCTTCCCGGCGCCATTCATCTGCTGACACACACGGTCCCCCTGGGCCACTCCTTCACTGAACCGTGCAGCCGCTGGCCTAGGATGCAGCCTTGATTTCACTGACAGGATCACAGACTGTGATCCAATAGCAATTGGTTTGAACTGGAAAGGAAAAAAAAGAGGGGGGCTTCCCAGGGCCCGTTTTGTCTGAGACTTGGGGTTTGACTTTTTTTTTTTTTTTTTTTCCTTTTCTTTTTATTGGTCTGCTTGATTTTTTGGATTGCAGGGAGGGGTTTTTTTTTGTTTGTTTGTTTGTATGTTTGTTTGTTTATTTTTCTTTTTCTTTTTTTGGCTTTGTTTTGTTCTGCTTTTTTTTTTTTCCTTCCGCATTGATTGTTAGTGTGTTTATTTGCTTCCGCTCCTTTTTTCTTTCATTCTTTTCCTCCTTCTCACTCTTGTATCTTTTCTTCCTCCTTCATCTTTCATGTTTACATCCTGCCAGTGCATACTAAACAGAGGCAAAAACAAGTTATACGCAAAACTTGGGATTTCTAGAACCGGCACAATTGAACTGGGTAGCAAAGTGGTGTTATATATAGTTTACTCTCTATTTCCTTGATTCTCTCTCTCCTCTCTCTTACACCAATTCCTACTCTTTTATCATTTTTTTTCTTTTCCAACTTACTATATATATAAATTGATCTTTTTACCTAATTGTCAACCCCATTCTCTTTCTTCCATCATCTACTGATACTAAACCACTTCCACTAAACCATTTCAATAGATATCTCTTTTCATACTTTCCAAGAAAGAACAATTCAAGACACTTCCTTCTTCCTAAACATAACACCTCTGTATCCAATACTTGAAGCTATAAAACCCTATCAGAAACGTACAGAGTAAATTGGAAATAATATCTGGGTTAACAAAATCTGTACATTGTGACCAAACTTGGATTTTCTGAATAGAAAGTGTTAGGTTTTAAAGGTATAAAGGAATTATAAGGTGATCTGATAGCATTGTACTACAGGAACAACATAAGGCTTTAAGGTAAAATCGAAACAGTCAAGGTCCCACAGTGCAGGAAGAATAGACACACAAGCAACATGAAAAAACAAGGAAAGAAAATGACACAAACAAATCAAGATACCTCATCGGTAAATGTCATGGCAAGCACAGTTGGTCAAATGCCAGAGATGGAATTTAGAAATTACATATGCCAAATGTTTATGGAACTTAAGAATGAACTCAAAAATGAGATGAGGGAGCAGGCACAGGAGGCAAAAGATCATTTTGACAAAGAACTCCAAAAACAAATACAGGAAGTAAAAGATTACTTCAATAGGGAAATAGAGGCTCTAAAGAGAATCCAAACAGAAATTCCAGAAATGAAAGAAGCAATAAACCAAAATAAAAGCTCAATTGAAAACATCTCCAACAGAATAGACCACCTGGAAGATAGAACCTCAGACAATGAAGACAAAATATATGTCCTAGAGAAGAATTTAAACCATACAGCAAAACTTGTTAGTAATCATGAACATAACATCCAAAAATTATGGGACAGCATAAAAAGACCAAACTTAAGAGTGATCAGCGTAGAGGAAGGGGCAGAGTTTCAAGCCAAAGGAATGAGTAATCTATTTAATGAAATAATTACAGAAAATTTTCCAAGCTTGAGGAATGAAATGGAAAACTAAGTTCAAGAGGCATACCGAACACCAAACAAACAAAATCTCAACAGATCCACACCTAGACACATTATAATGAAAATGCCTAATACACTGAGCAAGGAGAGAATACTAAAAGCCACAAGAGAAAGGAAGAAAATTACATATAGGGGGAAACCAATCAGACTATGTTCAGATTTTTCAACCCAGACCTTAAAAGCAAGAAGATCCTGGAATAGCATATTTCAAGCTCTGAAAGAAAAGGGATGTCAACCAAGAATCTTATATCCAGCAAAATTAAGCTTTAGATTCGAAGATGAAATAAAAACCTTCCACGACAAGCAAAAGTTAAAAGATTTCACAACTCGAAAGCCAGCACTTCTGAGCATCCTGGGCAACATTTTTCATGAAGAAGAAGAGAAAGATGATAACGAAAATCAACAAAGGGAGATATTAAACTAAAGGAAATACCAACCAGAAGAGAAACCAAATCAAGCTAAAGACCATAATTCAAATAAAAATGGATGGGAATAAAAATCACATCTCAATAATAACCCTGAATGTTAATGGCCTAAACTCGCCAATCAAAAGACACAGATTATCAGAATGGATTAAAAGAAATGACCCAACAATTTGCTGTCTCCAAGAAACACACCTCATAGAAAAAGACATCAACAGACTGAAAGTGAAAGGCTGGGAAAAGTCTTATCACTCACATGGCCAGCGGAAGCAAGCAGGGGTTTCCATTCTCATATCAAATAAGGTAGACTTCAAACCAAAATTAATCAAGAGGGACAAAGATGGATATTTCTTATTACTTAAGGGAACCATCCATCAACAGGATATAACAATCATAAATCTGTATGCCCCAAATAATGGAGCACCTACATTCATCAAACAAACGCTTCTTAAGTTCAAGAGTAAAATAGACCACAACACAGTTATTCTAGGGGACTTCAACACACCTCTCTCACAAATGGATAGATCATCCAAACAAAAGCTAAACAAAGAAACTTTAAGCCTCCTCAAAACAATTAACAATTTAGACCTAACGGACATATATAGAATATTTCATCCCTCAGTAAACGAATACACATTTTTCTCAGCAGCACATGGCTCCTTCTCCAAAATAGACCATATATTATGTCACAAGGCAACTCTCAGCAAATATAAAAAAATAGAGATACTACCCTGCATGCTATCGGACCATAAAGGGATGAAATTGGAAATCAACGACAAAACAAGGAATAAGAAAAATTACTCCATCAACTGGAAGCTAAACAACATGCTACTGAATGAACAAGGGGTTGAAGAAGACATCAAAGAGGAGATAAAAAAATTCCTAGAGGTAAATGAGAACACAGATACATCATATAGAAATCTCTGGGACACTATGAAGGCAGTAGTAAGAGGAAAATTCATTGCACTGAGCTCATTCCTTCAGAGGAAAAAAAACCCAACAAATAAATGACTTAACATCATACCTCAAAGCATTAGAAAAAGAAGAACAGACAAACACCAAGAGCAGTAGAAGACAGGAAATAATTAAAATCAGAGCAGAAATAAATGAAATTGAGACTAAGGAAACCATTCAAAGAATTGACAAAACTAAAAGTTGGTTCTTTGAAAAAATAAACAAAATTGACAGACCCTTAGCGATGCTAATGAAAAGAAGAAGAGAAAAATCTCAAATTACTAACATTCGTGATGAAAAAGGGAATATCACAACAAACACCTCAGATATACAGAATATAATTAGAAATTACTTTGAAAACTTGTACTCTAATAAAATAGAAAATACTGAATGCATTGACAGATTTCTAGAGTCATATGATTTGCCTAAACTGGATGTTGAGGCTATACATAATTTAAATAGATCAATTACAAGCGAAGAAATAGAAGATGTCATCAAAAAGCTACCAACAAGGAAAAGTCCAGGACCTGATGGGTTTACAGCCGAGTTCTATAAGACTTTCAAAGAAGAACTAATACCAATGCTCTTCAAACTATTTCAAGAAATAGAAAAAGAAGGAGCTCTTCCAGACTCTTTCTATGAGGCCAATATTACATTAATTCCAAAGCCAGGCAAAGACACATCCAAAAAAGAAAACTTCAGGCCCATATCTTTAATGAACATAGATGCAAAAATCCTCAACAAAATTCTGGCAAATCGGATACAAAAACATATCAAAAAGATAGTGCACCACGATCAAGTGGGGTTTATCCCAGGGATGCAAGGCTGGTTCAATATTCGGAAATCAATAAACATAATACATCACATCAATAGACTTAAAGACAAAAATCATATGATCATCTCAATTGACGCAGAAAAAGCATTTGACAAAATACAACACCCCTTTATGTTCAAAACACTAGAAAAACTAGGAATATCAGGAACATATCTTAACATAATAAAAGCTATTTATGCAAGGCCCCGAGCTAACATTATCTTAAATGGAGAAAAATTGAAAGCATTCCCTCTAAAAACTGGAACAAGACAGGGATGTCCCCTTTCACCACTGCTATTTAACATAGTACTGGAAACTCTGGCCAGAGCAATTAGACAGACGAAAGAAATTAAAGGGATCAAGATAGGAAAAGAAGAGCTCAAATTAGCACTATTTGCTGATGACATGATAATCTACCTAGAAGACCCAAAAAACTCTACCAGAAAACTTTTACAACTAGTAAACGAATTTGGCAAAGTTGCAGGATACAAAATCAATACACATAAGTCAAAGGCATTTGTGTACATCAGCGACAAAGACTCTGAAAGGGAAATGATGAAAAATACCCCATTTGCAATAGCATCAAAAAAAAAAAAATACCTGGGAATCAACCTAACGAAAGAGGTGAAAGACCTCTATAACGAAAATTATAGAACACTAAAGAAAGAAATTATAGATGAACTCAGAAGATGGAAAGACCTACCTTGCTCTTGGATAGGTAGAATTAATATTGTCAAAATGTCCATACTACCAAAAGCATTATACAGATTTAATGCAATTCCAATCAAAATCCCAATGTCATTCTTCAGAGAAATAGAAATAGCAGTCATGAAATTCATCTGGAAAAATAAGAGACCCAGAATAGCCAAAGCAATCCTGAGCAAGAAAAGTGAAGCAGGGGGCATCACCATACCAGACTTTAAATTATACTATAGAGCAATAGTAACAAAAACAGCATGGTATTGGCACCAAAACAGACTGGTGGACCAATGGTACAGAATTGAGGATACAGAGACTAATACATTTAATTACAGCTATCTTATATTAGACAAAAGTGCCAAAAATGTACAGTGGAGAAAGGATAGCCTCTTCAACAAATGGTGCTGGGAAAACTGGAAATCCATATGCAACAAAATGAAATTAAACCTATATCTCTCACCATGCACAAAACTCAATTCAAAGTGGATCAAAGACCTAGGAATTAGACCAGAGACAATACACCTAATAGAAGAAAAAGTAAGCTCCAATTTCCAACATGTTGGATTAGGCCCCAAGTTCCTTAATAAGAATCCTGTAGCGCAAGAATTACTACCAAGAATTAATGAATGGGATAGATTTAAACTAAAAAGCTTCTTTTCAGCAAAAGAAACAATCAGTGAGGTGAATAGAGAGCCAACTAATTGGGAACAAATATTTAATACATGCACATCAGATAGAGCACTAATCTCTAGAATATATAAAAAACTCAAAAAACTTTACACTAACAAAACAAATAACCCAATCAATAAATGGGCTAAGGAATTGAGAAGACACCTCTCAGAAGAAGATACACGATTAATCAACAAATACATGAAAAAATGTTCAACATCGCTGGCAATTAGAGAAATGCAAATCAAAACTACTCTAAGATTTCACTTCACTCCAGTCAGAATGGCAGCCATCAAGAACACAAGCAACAATAAATGTTGGAGAGGATGTGGAGAAAAAGGCACACTCATACATTGCTGGTGGGACTGCAAAATGGTGCAACCGTTATGGAAAGCAGTATGGAGATTTCTTGGAAAACTGGGAATGGAACCATCCTATGACCCAGCCATCCCACTCTTGGGTCTATTCCCAAAGGACTTAAAAACAGCATATTACAGTGACACAGCTATCTCAATGTTTGTAGCTGCACAATTCACAATAGCTAGGTTGTGGAACCAACCTAGATGTCCCTCAGTAAATGAGTGGATTAAGAAAATGTGGTATATACGCACAATGGAATTTTACTCAGCAATAAAAGAAAATAAAATAATGGCATTTGCAGGTAAATGGATGAAGTTGGAAGACATAATGCTAAGTGAAGTTAGTCAGTCTCAAAAATCCAGGTACCTAATGTTCTCTCTTATATAAGGAGGCTTTTTCAAAGTATTGTTGGATGGGGGTACATAGGAGGATTAGAGGAACACTAGAATGGTCAAGGGAAGGGAGGGTAAGGGAGGGAGCAAGCGGGGAGGGAGGGGGGAAAAAAAAGGTGGTTGAATGAGACGGATATCATTTTCCTTAATGCATGATTGAAGACCTGAATTGTACGAATATACTTTGTATACAAACAGTTGTATGTAAAAAGATACTAAATATATGCACTATGAGTTGTACATATTAAAAATTATAATTAAAAAAAAGAGAGTGCGGATTTAGCTTACATTTTGTGTTAACTGGCATAGAAGTATACCTTAACTATTCTTATCTACCTACATGTAAGTAATAACTTGTGTTAGTGGAAAACTTATTCTGTGCCTGGTATTGGTCTGTGTGCAAATAAATACTGTCATCTATGGAAAAAAAAATATGCAGGCCAGTGTCAGGAGCACAATTGTTGGGTAAGTGTTGGTATTAATGTTCTTTATTTTTTCCTTAGAGTATTTGTTCACTGAATTTTGGACAGGAATAAGTATGTTAAATTTCTATAGGAAGATATTAGACTAAAATACCACACTTAAAGAAATCTCAATTACATTTAAAGATGAAGCGCAATCATGCTAACTTAATTTAACCTAAATGAAATAATAACGATACTGATCCAGAGCCTGGCACATACTAGGCATGCAATAAGCATTCGTTTTTTTCTTATTCTTTAGGAATTTTCTAGGTAAGAAACTTTCTAGGTAATATTTCATGCTAGTAGAATATTGTATTATTGTTATAGAATGTTCAAATGTTATCATTGCATTCAAATTTTTGCCAGAACAATTAACAATCTCTCTGCTTTAGGATTTTGTATCTTAATATGAATACCCTCTTTCTAATGCCCAGATAATTCTACCTTATTTTTGAGCCTGTGATTCTGCTCCACCCCTGCTATTATCTCAGGAAGCTTAGCACACATTGAACTTCTAAAACACTGGAGTTGTGGTTCTTTGTCCTTTAATGACTGTTTTTTTTTCTTCCACTATCACTTTCCTACATACATGATCATGCAAAAGAAAGACATCCAGATGTGCCCTCATGACTTTTCAATTGATGAGCTGTTAGCATTATCTTAATGCCATGATCTCAATTATGTAATAATCCTTTCCTATCCCTCACATCTATGGTACCTGTTTAGAAACAAAATTCCCGTATGTGGTACACAAACCTTGAAATGATATGTAAGGATATTGCCAAGGGCCATAGGAAACCAGAATAATCAAGTTGGCTACTCTAAAATGCCAAATTATTTTAGTTTCTTTCAAGAATCTAAAATAAGCATGTTATTATGAAGGTCAGCTCATATTTGTACACACATGATAGGACTGAGGTAGGTACCCATTGGATGGGTTCATACTATACCACAGCAGCAAACTTTAGAGACTAACCCTTTCACAGGCTTCTGTCTGTAATTTTGTTATTGATTATGACTTGGCACCACATTCAACAATGTCCCATTTCAGATTTGACCTAAATGAACCAAAAAAATTTTATCTTTCACATATTGGAGTTAAACTGAATTGAACTTGGAGTTGTAGAATAGATAAAAATTAGCAGAATGGAATCATCCCTCCATCATTTGCATTTTCTGGGCATCCACAATATGTCAGGCAGTGTACTTCTCTGAGAATGGGAGTGAGGATGATGAAGAGCTGGCAACCAAGTGGGTAAGGCAGACCCAGGTGGCCTTCCCAAAAGGTATGTCTAGTTGCTCTCTGGGTCAGTTTTACAATGATATTCATTGTGTACAGTTACAGTGGGTGGCGTTGAGATGAGCAGGAGGGCTGTCAATTTAAAATGTTCTCTGCCATCTGTGGAGAACAAAGACATCTAGAGATGTTTTAATGAGTTTTCAATTTGTGAGTTGTTTGGCATAGAATTATAGTATGTGCAAGGCAGATATAGTTTGGTGCTAGGTCAATAACTTGGATTCATATGCCCATATATTTGATATTTCCTTCAGGGAAATGAGTCCTGTCCTGGGAGAATTATAATGCAGTGGGCTTTAGTCATCAGATGTCCCATTGTTGCCATGCCTATGATGGCCATTTCTGGTACCCAAAAGGAAAGTAATGTGGATTCATGAAATTTTCTGTCTGGTTCTTTAATAATAAAAGAGATTTGACAAAAAATAAGGCAGTCTTGAGTCCCCAAGAGTGATGAGGACAGTATTCAAACTCATTCAATCTCTCTAATGGAAGAGTTAATGCAAGCAGAACTTTTCCAAGGGCCTTTGGAAGCAAAATTCATTCTATCCCTTGCATTTCTAAGGAGATGGCCAGTAAGGAATCTTTCATCCCTTAACTTCTTTGGTACTCCCCAAATCCTTAGTTAGAATCAAGAACCTACCTTTTGAATGATCTTCAATGTGAGCAGAGGAGTTACCACAAATCATATCTAAAGGGAAACCTTTCTGCCAAGGGTAGGTCTGGTGGTCCCTTCTAAGAACCTCTTGCCCATGTGCTACAGGGAGGATCCCTCAGATTCTTAAAGTTCTGACCAAATATGCTTTGGTGAACACATTACTGTCACAGAATAGGAAAAGACATTAGGCCAATTGATAATTACTATTCTCTGGATAGCTTTGCTGACTTGCCATTTTTGTGTTTGTGTTTGCTGACCCAATGGTCATCTCTAGATGTTTCTGTCCAAGGGAGTATTCTAGCTTCAACCGTTCTCCCAGTTTCCTCAAAAATTTGAAGGCTGATTTTTAAAAGTCATGTTTTCTTTTGTCTATGTGCCTGTGGCTGTATGATTGACTTTTTCCTGCTTTGTATTATAGTTATATATTGTTTCAATTAATATGTGATGAGCTCTCTGAGAGTTTTCTTCTGTGTCTCTTGATAGCTTTGGCCTAGTGAGGCTACTTTATTTCTTTATTTGTGAAAGTATCAGGCAGCTTTAAAGAATAGGAGAGGAAATTATGAGGACACACACATGAGAAGGTGGTGGTTATGGTGGTAGGAATAGAGGACACATGTCTCACCCCTTTATTTTCATAATAGGCATGGGAGATGTGTAAACTGAATGTGATAGGAAGTCTCGAGCCTTTACTTTCAAAGTATCAGCTGAATGGTGAAATCTTTTTTTTTTTTTTTTTTTTTTTTTTCAGCATCTCAGACTCCAAGATCAGTGCATTAGAATCTGTGGGGGATGCCAAAGTCTTTGGCCCCTGACCTCCCTCAGTTAATTATTTAGGGAAGAATCTGAATCTAACTGCCTTGAAATCAACAGATAAAAAGTCAAGAAAGTCCTTCAAGAGTCCAGGAAGAGAGTGATGAACAATGACAGCATAAGTTCAAAATATTTTCAAATGAAGACTCAGACATCAGCTTAAAAAATAAATAGCACTTTGGACAAGTGAAAAAGAGGGAAGGGCATTCCATGAAAGGATTGAGGATGTGAGTGGGGTGTGCCCAGGTCAAGGCAATCTATTCTCATAAATTTTAGTCACTTTCAACAAAGGGTACATCTGTGTTCATTAGAGGGGTGGGTGTGGTTCAATACCATTACACTACACATCCCTCCCATTGAAAATACCTGTGGAGTTTGTGGATATCATGTCACAAAAGTTACTGACTGGACAGGAGTTTGTCACTTATCAGCTAAGTTCAGTTTTTCAACTGGGAGCCCTGATCTGGACTTTTTCTATGTTGTACAACTTACTGGATACTTGCTATGTGATGTAGGTACACCCTGAGTTGGAACAGAGCTGGGTCCAGGATCTTTGACTGGCATATGTTGATTTTTTGGCCAATCTGGTGTCATTTTTAAATTTAAAAAAGAGGAAGAAAAGTTCTTGGCTTGAATTTAGTATTCTGTTTTCGCACTTACTGCTGGTGCAGATAGCTAGTACCTTGATTAAATCATCTTCATTCAACTAATAGGAGCCTTACAATCTGTACAGAAGTTGACAGAATAATCCCTCAAGAAAAAAGGAATAAATGCATCAGAGTCAGTTTTAAAGCTTGAGAGTTAGCTTCAAATAAAACGGTCTACATGGTTATTCTCATTTAACAGGAATTATAAGGGTTTTAAGTAGTTTTAGATGATAGGATCAAAAAGGCTTTAATTATTCTAATGTAGTATGCTCAATATTTTCTCATGATGTGTAAGTATGTGTGGGTGTATCGTGTATCTGTATGTGTGTGCGTGTGTGTGTGTGTGTGCTTGGAAGGGGACTGTTGGTCATTTAGTGAGGTTTCTGCCAACTGTGGCCACATTGCTGGCTAAGTTCCTGGGAGTAAGATTTGGTGGCAATTGGCCTTTGGACTGAGAAGAATTAGCCCATGTCCTAGTCCCAGTTTACTTGGCTTCATTAACCATCATTAATTTTCCCTCAAAAGTAACATAAATTGGGTCCCCTTTGTTTCGTGGTGAAGGGTGATTTGTCTAATCCCTATTTCATGACCAGAGTCACCAGTAAGTAGCAAAGAATCTCTACTGTGACCCTGACCCTGGTCTATGGCCCACTTCTTTGAGTCCATGTTTTTAAGTTGGAAGCTCAAGAACACACCCCATTATCCATTGCCAGATGGATAATAAACACAGATGCTGTACCTATAATGAGTCTTATTTCTTGGCAACCTTTTGTTTGCAATCTTTAAGACAAATGCCTACAATTGCCAAGTATGCGTCCACTTTGCTCCTCTCCAGAAGGGAGAAGGGCATAGTTTGCACTAGGCTGGAATACCCTCCCATCTTTCACCTACACACAGCTTTAGAATGCCTGAGGAACAGGTAGGAAATTCTTTGGCATTTTCCTACCCTAAGGCAGGCTTGAGGGTAAGAGCTTTGAGTCTCTGTAGTCCACTCTGTTTTTTCAATGAATCCTTTCAACAGTTGGCTCAGAGTAAAGAAGACAAGTTACACAGGAAGTGGCATGCTCTGCTATCCTGTACCACACCTTCTCCAAAGCCAAAATATTAGGAATTCACTAGGATTTTGGATTGGCAGACACTCCTATGTCTCTGAGGGGAGGCAGTGCAGACAACTGACAGGAAGCTGAACTTCTGCAAGTGCCCAGAGCCAGTGTGTCTTGCTCCACCTATTTACCTAATCTTTTCATGGAGGTGACATGAGGATTAAGAGCATAGAAGGCTGAATTCTGAGCTCTGACCTTGCTAATTTTGTTCTCCGGCACACATATGATATCTGAGCTTCTGTGTGTTAATCAGTTTTTCAATCACTGTGACAAAATAACCTGAGAAAATCAACTTAAAGAAGGAATGATTTATTTTGGTTCATGGTTTCAGAGGTTTCAGTCTACCATTGTTTCAGGGCCTGTGGTAAGGCAGAACATCATGAAAAGGAAGGTGTGGTGGAAGAAACTGCTCACCTCATAGCAGCCAGAAAGGAGAGAGAAAGAGAGAGCAGGAGGTGGGGGAGGTGGTGGGAAGGGGCTAGGGATACAATGTATCTGTGATAGGCCCACCCCCAGAGACTTCCTTCCTCCACCTAGGCCCTACCTCCCAATAGCCCATTTATAAATCCACAAATAGATTAATCCACCAATGAGATCAGAACCCTCAGGAAACAATAACCAAAAGGCTCCACCTCTGAACATTGCTACATTGGAGACCAAGCCTTCAACATATGTTTTTTTGGGGGACGTTTCACGTTCAAACTGTAATATTCTGTGTTTTTGCAAGTCCAAGGAGGGGTTTGGACACTTTTCTAAGGACACTTTTAGTTCTGAAATTCTATGATTGACTAAAATTTGGGGATCAGGTCAAGGAAGATACCCATAGGGAAAAGTTAGAGGGCAATAGACTGACACAAAACTTTAAGGAATATCCAGGTCTCTTTGAATTTTTGCTTTTGATCTCACTTATCACCACCATAATTTCCTTGCATTTCTACTTATTTGCTGTGTAATCTTAGGAAAATACCTTAACTTCTCTAGCTCTCTATTTTCTTTTCTATAAATTGGAAACAAAAATCACATTCATATAACTTAACACGGGTGTTTTTATTTTGAGGGTTAGATGGTTGTAGATTTGAAGCATAGGGCAGGCTCACAGAGGTCCTCAATAAATATGAATTTTCTCCACTTTCCTCTTTCTCCCTTAATTTGTGAAACCCAGAGAGAAACTGGGTCTTTCTCTGAAGAATTTGGTTTAGTCTGGATGTTCCAATAGGTGTTATCCAATTAAAAGTAAAAAGTAGCATTCAGCACATCACTCAGCCTCCTTAGAGCAGGAAAGTGCCAAAGCAGAGACTTTTCTCCATGTTCCCCATGTGTCCTAAAGCTGTGTAGGTGGAGATGGGAGGGTACTCCAGACGGGTGCAAGCTGAGCTTCCCCCATCGCTCTCCTTACCTCCTGAATCTCATGCCTTCCTTAGTGGCTCCGTGTCCCCCATCTCTGTGGAGTCTTCTCTGGTTAGGGAAAAGAACCCTTTCAGAGTCTAAGCTCTCTCTCATCTACCTAGTCTATGAGCCCACCTTTCAATCACTCCTGAGATGTCTTCCGTATTTCAATTTGGAATTTTGGATTCACACATGTTCTTGCATTTTAACCGCGCACCTTTCTCTTGTCTGTTCCTCTATATGGCAGATTTTGTGATGGAAGGGAGCTTTGTTTTCTACAGCTCC
Source organism: Tamias sibiricus (assembly GCA_025594165.1). Lineage (NCBI taxonomy): Eukaryota > Metazoa > Chordata > Mammalia > Rodentia > Sciuridae > Tamias > Tamias sibiricus. Next base: position 93,928,877 of record CM046659.1, read on the forward strand.
CTGAACAGAACAAGTCTTGCACAAGTAATTTTACACTTTCCATTTGTTCCCATGGTAGCACGGAGTCGCCTTTCAAACCACAATCACCACCCTTTGTTAGCATCTAATTTTCTCAACTGTTAGTCCCTCTTATTTTTTTTTTTTTTTTAATATAGGGTTAATGAGTCTTCAAAATTTGAGCTTGGGCTACTCTCAGAAAGATTGTTTTATTTTTCTCTTCTTTTTACATGTCAAAGTGAGCCGTGCATTCCTCTCTCTTGCCTTCTGGATACATTTCTAAGGTCTCAATCTTAATCTCTCTTCCAAGACTTTTAAAAATGCATAAAACATTAACCTCCCAATAACGAGAGCTTTTCTTTAACAATGAATGTCACAAATCTTTGATCCCTTTTCACACTCCAGAGCTTCATCAACCCATGTCAAGAATTTCCCCCAAATTGAAAATATCAATCACACAAATCAGTCTCTGTTTGACTTATTCTCCATAGTCAAGTTCAAGCTCCTGTCTTAAAGGTTGTACATTCCTCTGAAGCTAAATGATATGAGAAATGCAAAAAACACCCTTGCATCGGAATGACCCCACCTCTCTTTTCTAATATGGGCTTATTCAGCACATTGACTTCTGGTTTCCGGGCCACTTTGTGGCCTTTTTAAAACAGAGGCATCTTCAAGGCAGCTTTGTCAAAAGCCAAGACATTTTTTCGGCAGAGACTCTAAGCTTGTTGCCACATAAACAAATGGAACCAGTTCTCTTCAGCCCCTCCAGTGTTTTGGAGTAACGGCAAGTGCTAAGAGAGAAGCAGAAGCCAACACCGCCTCGCGGGGCAGCTAGAAGCCCAGGAGGAAGCTGCATTGTTGGCTCTGGCTCCACACTCAGGGCGAGGCTGTAAGCAAGTGTCAGCTGTGAACGAACGTCTGGAAAACCTCTTGGCTGGACGTTTTGCCCTTGAACCTGGTGGCTGGATGATGTAGGAGTGAGGAGAATCTACCTTGGATTTGCCTGGGCAGTTCTCAGCCCTGGTTGCACAGGAAATCACCTGTGTGCTGTTAAAAATTGCCTGTTCTGAGACTGACCCAGGCCTGTAGAATAGGAATCTCTAGGGTTGAGTCCCAAATATCGGCATTTTTGGAAAGGTGTCAAGGGAATTCTCACATGCAGCCACAATGAAGGATCACTGATTCCTGAGAGTGAGAATTTAGAGTTTCTTTCAAATAGCTTAACTGAGTTTTATTTTTCTTTCACTTCCATAGAATTTTTTTTATATATTTTGTCTGTTTGTAACTATGCTTTTCTTCATTTTCCTAACTCCTATTCCTCTGAGAGAGCTCCTTCAGGAGATAATCTAGAGATATACACATATGCATATGCATATTATATGTACACACATATATATGTATATATGTATGTATATGAAACTTTCTATATCTACTTTTTATATACTTTCAGTTGTAAAGTGTTCACCTTGACTTCAACAATCAGCTTTTCTATCTTGTACATCCAGCAGTTAATAGCTGTAATATGTTGGCTTCTGTTGTGGTTTAGATATAATTTGTCCCCCTAAAGATAATATGTAAGACAATGCAAGAAATTTCAGAGGCGAAACGATTGTGGTATGAGAGCCTTAATGTAATCAGTACATTAATCTTCTTATATGGATTACCTGGGTGGTAACTACAGGCAGGTAGTGTGTGGCTGGAGGAGATAGATCACTAGGGATGTTTCTTTCAGGTTTATATTTTGTCCTTGGTGAACCAGAGCACTCTGCTTCTGGATTGCCACATCCTGAGCTGCCTTCCTCTTCCACAACCTTTCAACCATGTTATTCTGCCTCATCTTGGACCCAGAGCAATGGAGTCAGCCATTTGTGGACTGAGACCTCTGAGACAGTGAGCCAAATAAAAATTTCCTCCTCTAATTGTTCTCATCAGATCTTCTGGTCACATCAATGAAAAAGGTGACTAAAACTATTTCCATACTTAAAACTAGGTGTCAGGTGACTTTGGTCTAACTCTGTTACGTGCTTTTGATTATGATTTATAGCCTCTCTGAACAATAGTTTCTTTACCTATAAAATTGGAGAGTCAGAGCTGGTGTCCTCCAATGTATTTTCAGCTCTAGCATCAATTGATAACATTAATTATCACTAAACATCTTACAGCAGGACCTACAGAAGAAAAAGGGAATCTCTTTCATCAATCTGTTCAAATTAACCTCTTGATTAATCTATTGGTACTGAGTGGCATTAAAGTAAGATCAAAGCCTATCTTTGAACTTCCTGGATTCTTGACCCAGTTCTGCATATAAACTGTCCAGAAAAGACTAAGTTTTCATTTATAAATTGAGAAATTGCCTTTAGAATTCTAGGACTTTTTCTTCTAGCATGTGTTTTATGTAACAATAGTTTCCCCCAAAATGGGGCTTAATAAAAAGGTTCTGGAGCTAAATAGATTTGATAAATGAAGTAACAATCTAACCCCTCTCTTGGTGCCTCATAATATACATTAATGTTAAAAGTTTTGCATAATCACTTAGTAAAGAACTCTGCTTCACAGTGTTTAATACACTTTGCCAAGTAAGCAGCCATACTTCTTTGATCAAGACACTATATTCTCAGGTTCAAGGAATACATGTGGGAAAATATTCTCTTGTTTCTCTTATGAGTCATTCCTGTAATTAAAGGTATTTTTGATACTCTTAATCTCCTTGGGATACTGATGCTATTGAAGTCTCCACCTCACCCATTCTGTGGATTCTTCACATCACAACCTCAAAACCCAAAGCTTAGGAACCTCTGTGATTTTTGGTTGTAAGCAGATTTTAACACTCTAAATGTAAAAAAAAAAAAAAAAAAAAATGGAAGAAAAGAATATAAAAGCATGAGAATTCATGTTGGGTGACTTAAGGCAGAAATAAAAAAGAGAGAGATCTTCCAAGGTCCACCATAACTAGGAAAGCAGGTAGAACATTCACATCAACACCACAGGGTAGTGTATGAGAGTATCTTTCCCCCACATCTTCCCCAACATTTATTGTTACTTGTATTCTTGATAATTGCTCAGCTCTAGCATCAATTGATAACACTAATTATCACTAAACATCTTACAGCAGGACCTACAGAAGAGTGAGTTGGAATCTCAGTGTAGTTTTAATTTGCATTTTTTGAATTGCTAGAGATGTTGAACATTTTTTCTTATATTTGTTGGCCATTCGTATTTCTTCTTCTGTGAAGTGTCTGTTCAGTTCCTTTGCCCATTTATTGATCTGGTTATTTGTTTTTTGCTATTGAGTTTTTTGACTTCTTTATATATCCTGGAAATTATTGCTGTATCTGAGGTGCAGGTGGCAAAGATTTTCTCCTATTCCATAGGCTCTCTTTTCACGTTCTTCATTGTTTTCTTTGCTGTGAAGAAGCTTTTTATTTTGATACTATCCCATTTATCAATTCTTGACTTTACTTCGTGTGTTTCAGGAGTCTTGTTAAGGAAGTCAGTTCCTGAGCTAACATGATAGAGTGTTGGGGCTACATTTTCAACTAGTAGGTGGAGGGTCTCTGGTCTAATGCCTAGGTCTTTGATCCACTTTGAGTTGAGTTTTGTGCAGAGTGAGAGGTAGGGGTGAAATTTCATTCTGCTACATATGGATTTCTAGTTTTCCCTGCACCATTTTTTAAAAAATTAAATGATTTATTTATTCTAATTTGTTACATATGCTTGCAGAGTGCAATTAATTTCATATTACATTTAAAGAGCACATTTTTTTAAAGTCACTGGTTTTACATAAAGTATTTTCACACCATTTGTATTGTTATGTATGTACTTAGTGAATTGATATCTGCACCATTTGTTAAAGAGACTGTCTTTTTTCCAATGTATGTTTATGGTACAATTGTCTAGTATGAGATAACAATTTATGTGGATTTGTCTGTGTCTTCTATTCTGTTCCATTGGTCTTCATGTCTGTTTTGGTGCGCCAATACTATGCTCTTTTTGTTACTATAGCTCTGTAGTACAGTTTAAGGTCTGGTCTTGTGATGCCCCCTACTGTACTTTTTATACACTGCTAGTGGGGCTATAAATTGGTGGAACCATTCTGGAAAGCAATATGAAGATTCCTCAGAAAACTTGGAATGGAACCACCATTTGACCAATTTATCCCACTCCTCGTTTTATACCCAAAGATCTTTAAATCAGCATACTACAGTGACGCAGCCATATACATGTGGCTCAATTCACAATAGCTAAGCTATGGAACCAACCTAGGTGCCCTTCAACAGAAGAATGGATAAAGAAAATGTGGTATATATATATACACACAATGGAATATCACTCAGCTATGAAAATGAATGACTTTATGACTTTTGCTTGTAAATGGATGGATCTGAAGTCAGCATGCTAAGTGAAATAAGCCAGTCCCCCCAAAACCAAAGGCCAAATATTCTCTCTGAAATGCAGATGCTAACACAAAACAATGGGGTGGGGAAGAACAGAAATTCACTAGATTAGACAAAGGGGAATGGCAGGAAGGGAGGGGGAATGGGAATAGGAAAGATAGTAAAATGAATGGGACATAAATTTTTTATGTTTATATGTGAATACACGATCAATGAAGCTCCACATCATATATAACCACAAGAATGAGATCCTAATTAGAATAAATTATACTCCATATATGTATAATATGTCAAAATATACTTTACTGTCATGTATATCTAAAATGAACAAATTAAAAAAGACTATAGGTAGGAGGCACTGTCAGGTACTTTTCTCTGATACCCATGCTCTGTGATTTAACATTGATATAGACACTTTTTATTTCTAGGATATTATTTTTCTCCTTCTTTGTGGTTTATTCTTTAAGATTTCCAGTAGGCTGGATCTAGAAGGAATCTTAAGAGACCACAGAGTCCACATATAACCAACAGGTATATAATGTGTAATGTATAATGTATAATGTCAACTTTAACAGTGACTTCCTGGAGATCCGGACTGAGAACTGTTAGGCTGAATCCTGACTCAACAGCTTAAAGTTCCTAACAGTGACTGCAGTACGTAAGAAGGTGAGGAGGGTCATGTGAGCAGAATATTTGCCATTTCTTTTGTAGATGCGGAAATTGTGTGACTGGCTCCTTTCTCCTTTCTCATTTATTGAGCATGAACAAAATTATTGATATTTAAAGGATGAAGGAATGGACTCTATATTTTGATGTTGCTTCAACCCAGTTGAATTATGTAATCATTTGCTAAATTTGAATAAATTAATAGAAACCATTCATGCCTATTGCAATCCAAGCAAATTACATCCACTTTTCCTTGCCTTTATTTGCCTATGGAAACACAGCCAGTGCTTGCAACCAAAGCTGCAGCACTAACTCAGTGGTTTAAAACCTTTTGGACTCTGGTGTTTTCACATCTGGCCACCTGGGAGAAAAGCTGACATGTACTGGCATTTGGCAGCCCCAGCCTCAGCTCCCAGAGGCCTTCTTGGCTTTATTTCCAGGTGCCTTGTAGTTCTAACATGTGCTTTTAGATTATTAGTAAATGATGTGAGCATCCAGAGACAAAAACACTTCCATTCAGTAAGGCTGTGCCCCAAAACACGAACACAGATATCTGGCTTTCTGTTTGGGGCTTCTATACCACTTTAGGACCCTGGTTCTTTTGCCTTGGAGGATGGGATGGCTGGCTCCTTTCAGTTCTGGTTCAAATATCCAGTGGATCCTTTGCCTTTGGACACTCTCAGATTTTTAGCTTCTTTGGCAGCCATCATTGGAGTCTTATGTGCAGCACACGGGAATGGGTTGTCTACTGAGGACTGGAAAAATTTCAACCTCAAGTCTTCTGCTCAATTATGATGAGCATATGGCAAAGAGATTCTGTCTTCAACTGAGCCCAATAGATATGTTCTTTAAATGCTATTGACATCTAATTAAGTTCCCATTTTTACATATATAGCTCCTTTGCAAACTGCTAGACAGTTTAGAATAAGTTCTATTTCTTTAAAATAGCTGTGTACCTGTATACATGCATTCATATCTTCCCAGAAAAGAGACTAGGTGAGGATATACCACACTTTAAATTGTGGTTAACTAGGGAAGTGGGAGTGGAGGGGGCCTTGGGGTGGCCTTTCACTCTCTACTTTATACACTTCAACATTGTTTAGAGTTTTGTACACAAATATGCATGTATTTTTCTAACTGGAAGATAAAATGTTAAGTTAAAAAATTAAAAAAAAAAGCACCTACAAAATCTTAGAGATGAAGATCCTATAGAGTTTATTTAGCATCATCTGATTTAAAATCTTCTATGAACCATAAATTGCCAAATTTATCATACAGTTTTGTGTGTGTACCTGTGGGGTGTGTGTGTGTGTGTACATACACATACATGGGCACGAGGTTGCCAACTGTTCTTTCTTACTTCTGAAATATGTCTGTCTTACTTTCTGTTGTTGAAATAGCTTTAGTTTATGAAATAAAAGTGAAAGTGGATTATGATTTTTTAAATTCCTACTTGGTATAATGAAGAATTGGGACTTAATATCAATTCCCAAAACTTTATACTGTATAGTTTTATTATATTATAGTCTCTGAATTACTAATATTTATTAATATTGCTAATATTTATTACCATTTTATTAAGGAGACAGACTCAGCAAAGTTGTGAAATGCTCACAATAATTAATTTAGCTGTATTCTCATCAATATATCACTGTCTCTCAATTTAAAAATATTTATTTATATCATACTCACTGAGAATATTATATATTAGACTAGGTATAAAGGATAGTAAAAAATAGATACAGCTTCCTGGAATGCATAGTATGATAGAAGGTCAAGCAGCATAAGTTTACATACCATATGCTAAATCATTAACATGCTTTCCCTCTTTGGTAAATAAATAAGCTTTATATCATCTTATTTGTTATAGATCATTATTTATTTATCTTTAGTTCCTTATTGTTTTTATAGCAGTCAAGTACTTAATTTATAACATTGACATTTTGTCTTACTCTTGAATCATGAAAGAAATTTAAATGCTTTAAAAAGTTAGGTAGAACAAATGTATATGCTTGCTACAAAATATTTAAGCAATATTTAAAAATACAGAGAAATAAGTGAGAGTCTGCTTTCCCTGTTCATAGCCCTTTGGTTTTCAAAGTTAGCCATGGTTAAGAATTTTTTGTATATTCTCCAGAACATTTTCTTTACATTGTATGCATAGATTTGAGGTCACTTCTCTTTGTTATGTAGCTTCTCTTCTATTGATTTATATTATTTTTTTGCAGAGTACATTCACTTTGTCTCAATTATAGTGATTCTATTATTATTGAAAATATCACCATCAACACGTCCTTAGGAACCAGACCTTCTCAAAAACAAGTTGTGTTCAAGAGGTTTCTGTCTTATAAGCTGATCATTTGGAACTTGGAATGCACTTTCTCATAAAATGTGTTACAAGTATGCTTCACATGGTAGCTGCAGCATCACAAGGAAAAGGTCAATAATGGAAAAGCTACATTTAAAGAGTATTTATCATGTGTGAAAAACCCTATTAAGAACTTTCCATTATTTCATTTACTCTTTGCAACATTTTTGTTAGGGTGGTTATTATTCCAAATTATACAGGCAGCAACTGATGTTCAAAGTGACCAAATAACTTGCCCAGTATCACACAGGTTGTAAATGTCAAATCTAGTAGTCAGATTCCAGTATGTTTGAATCCTAAGCACATGCAACTTCCAAGCCCCTGGAAGTCTATTTAATGGAGAAGAGGTGTACACAGAGACACTTACTCAGCCTTGGGAGGTAGCCCAGGGCTTGCCTTCTCTTGCTTTGGTAATCACAGAGGAAAAGCTCAGGAGCTAAAGGACTGGAAGCTCTGGTTTCACCAGACCTCATTCATTCCCCAATCAATGGCTGTCATATCAGAAGACTGACTTATTAACAGTTGTTATGTAGGTGTTCTTTCGGCTCCCAATGCTAGTCATTATACCTTGCTGGAGATTCCATTTTCCCTCTAATTCACTGGCCAGCCTTCTCAATCCTGCTCCATGCCTTGTGGGGTTGACCTTGTTGGACTCCATCCACAGGCTGGCCCCCTTTTCCTTTGGCTGTTGATTGAATTTGTTCAATGGGAGGCATCAGCAGGAAATTGGGAGGTTTAAGGAAAGAAATGTCAGGGCACTTGTCTCTTGGCTCTTTTCCTGTCAGAGCTATTTTGCAGTGGCTGAATTCCTATACCCAAAGCCACAGCTCCTGTTAGATAGCATTCCCCCACATCTTTGGCCCTCCCTATGTTCCAGCCAGTACCTCCTTCCTTTGTTTGTACCTCCAAGCCTGGGGTCAGTGGTTACAGTGTGCTACTCTTTCTAGCCAAGGTGGATCACCACCTCTTGTTGGTTTAAACACAACCTCACCCACACTCTTATAAATATAAATACTTTTTCATTTATTTCTCTTTAATTATCTACTTTGAGTGTGGCATTGGTTTGATCCTGGAAACCTGACTGATTGGGTAAATGAAACCAGGTTTCATTCTAGGACAGAGATCCTCAAAATGGGACTCTATGATTATATTACTCACATATTTGATCAGGGCACATATGATCTCCGTGCCAGGGCAAACGGGAGAACATGGTATGTGGTGGAATAACAGTTACTCAAATTATCAACAGCTGTTGCAAGGGATAGAGTGCACATGATGGGCAAGGCATTGGAGATCATGTGACTGTGGCCTTAATTGTTTTGTCAGGTGACTTAGATTACATAGATCATGCCATAGGCTGCTTTATTATGAACTCCTAAAGAGCATAAACAGAGAAAAGAACACATTCTAAGCCTTGAATGCTCAACTCAGAGCATGTGTGGAAAACCAAATCTCTTTGGAAACATGTAGTTGCAGGGAAAATATACCTAGCCCAGGGTAGCATTTAAAGAATTTCTTGTTTCCTATAGCTACAGGGCAAATATTATTGAAAATCATCTGAGCATAAACACATCCTTCCACCTTTCCCTGATTACATAGATTTTATAAGGGCTTGCAAATTGGTAAAATAGAAGGTGCTTATGCTGAGGATTCAAATATAGCCAGGATTATTCCAACATTGACACTTAAGAAATTAATCATTCTGAGAGAAAAGTTTCTGCCTCCATAAATGTGCAACTCTATTTAGTATCATATGGTGAGATGAATGCCTAAAAGGAAAAAGAATAGTAGGTCCCTGTGATATATGTTGGAGTTAGTGGGGCAGACCCTGGAAAGACTGAACTGTGAATTTCCAAATTTCCCAGATCCTTCATTGCTTAAGAAAAAAAAAATCCTTCTCCTCTCAGTCATACCTGGGGCCACCAGCATTCCCCTGAACATCTTTGGCAAATTCCAGTGGGAGAATCATACTGCAGACCTCTAGTATTTGGGAGTACAAACATGATCTGCAAGTACACTTGCAGAAGTAACTGTTCTCCTTTTGAACAATTTCTGCCTTGCTACTGGGCCTTAGGAGAAACTAAATGTCTAAACATGTTAGTTTTCTGTGGCTACAGTAACTAATGATCACAAATGATTCAAACAATAGAAACGTTTTCTTTTACTATTATGGAATCTAAAAATCTAAAGTAAGATATTGGCAACCACATTCCCTCTGAAGGCTCCAGAGGAGAATCCTTCCTTGTCTCTTCCAGCTTGCTGCTCTAGGCATTTTGGGTTCATGATAGCGTAGCTCCAGTTTCTTTTCTGTCTTCATATGGCCTTCTTCTCAGTATCTCCTCAGTATCTTCTCTCTTCTGTCTCTTATATGTACATTTGTCAGAGGACTTAGGGCACATCTCCAATAATCCAAGGTGATCTCATCTCAAAATCCTTAAGGCTTATCTGAAAACATGATTTTGGTTCAGTGATTTTACTCTAGGGCACTTAGCCACTGAGCCACATCCCCAGGCTGTTTTATTTTTTTGAGACAGGGTCTCACTAAGTTGCTTAGGCCCTTGCTAAATTGTTGAGGTTGGCTTTGAACTTTCAAGTCTCCTGAGCCACTGAGATTACAGGCATGTGCCACCACACCTGGCTGAAAAAATGATTTTTTTCAAAGTAAGATTCACATTCACAGATTCTGGGGCACATATCTCTTTGGAGGGCTACCATGTCAATCCATTACATTGACTATGGAAAAATCAAGTGACCATGTAACCAGAGCTTCCCATAAAGAACTGGATGTTTTCAGACCCTAAAGGTGGGAATGTACAACAGCTATCTATCAAGTGGAAATGGTATATTAAAGATTAGGTTAGATAAGAGCAAACAGCCCATTCTTTCAACACCCACTCCTAGTACATTACTTCCTCTATCTGAACTCACATCTATACCTTATGTGCAGTTCCTTATAATCTTGTGACTGGGGAAGAAGAAGCCTTCACCTGATTTCTGTAGAGATCTTATTAGCATGCAGGTCCAAGTAGAAGTGGATAGCCTCTGCATTATAGTCACAGTTAGGTAACCCTGAAAGATGACCCTGGTGAAGGGAATTTATTCTAATTAGAAGAATTGTAAGCAGATATTCATTAGTTTACTTAGGCCAGAAAATGTCTTCAGGTTTGTGCCTACATCTACACAGGCATCAGCTAAAAACTCAACTAGATGGTCAAAGACTTTAAAAGACTATTATAGGAAGACTGGTGGCAACAGAAGACATATGAGGATGGATTTCTCCCAATGAGCACAGAATATTATTTTACCATATAAATACCCACCAGAGAGCATTTCATTGTGGAGAGTTTCTTGAAATTGAAGCAGATGAGATAAAATTATCTTGCGACCGTCAGTAAGACTTTGTCTCAGCCAGCCTGGTGCTTGTTCAATGGGCTTCCACACAGAAGTGCTATGGCAACAGAGGTGGAGGCTTTTCAGTGTGATCTGCCATATCAAGACTGATCTGGCTACCTCCACTGCTCCATATCCAGCCTGTTGATAGCAGAGACTAATGCTGAGCTTTGATATCCCATCATTCTCCAGGGAGACCAACCTGCTGTCATATTATTGCATCTCTTCCATCATGGAGGCTGCAGGCATTTTTCCTTAAAGGAATGGCTGTATATTTTAAGCAGGGATTTTCTTTCTTGTCCCCAAGTCTTCTGCCAGCACCACCATTCCTAGACTTACCACATCCCTTATTTTCCCCACGTCATCCCAGTAACTTATTAAATGGTAAACAATGTATGGCAATGGGTTCATATCCACTAGTTTCACTGCCCTGTCATCATATAATTATGCAATAAACTACTGAAGGCTCAGTTATAATTATAGGAATACAGTGAACTGTGAGGTTAGGATATATGTCTCAAACCAAAGGTAAAATTATGGTGCCATGTCCATAATATCTATAATGCATGAATACAAGAAATCCCCATGAGAGGTGGAAGAAGTTCTTACTTTCATATCAAACAATTCACTTCAAGAATTGTTTGTTTCCAAATGTCTGAAGAGGTGAAAGTCATGGTTAGAGGTGAAATTGAAAATGAGTGGTTTTTTAACAAGCCAAGATGATGGGTACTGTACTGGCCTGGGTGATTGAACTTGCTTGTTTTTTGTTTCCCATGGGACAACAAAGACTATCTATGGATCCTAGAGAATTCACTGGTGTGAATTAATATTTGTTCTACAATCTTGATCTTTAAAAAACTTCAGTATCTCAATAAATATAGGTGAATCATCAATTCAGATATCATGTAGAAGGTTTGAGTAACACTATGAGGAAAGGACTTCAACCAGCCAAGGTGCTTGCAGAGGGTAAAGGGAACAGAGAGTGGTAGTAGAAGGGGGAAGATATGGTCACAACTTAGTCCTGGGTACAAAAGAAGTCCTTAGTACAAGAGGTAAATCCTTAGTACTTAGTACAAAAGGTAAGTCCTTAGTACTTAGTCCTTAGTACCAAAGAAAGGTCTGTAGGAGGTATACTTATTTTGATTCCTCCCCATCTCTTTTTCTCTGTATTTTGTTATGTAGGGAACATGATGTTGGTGTACATCTTGTACGTCTTGTGTGTGAGTGACAGCACTTCTTAATGATACATTAGAACTGTGTTTTTCTATGCTGGAGATATATGTTAAATGTTTTTCAACCAAAGGGAAAATATAGATGCTAGGGGCAAAAAATGGTGACAGTGCTAGATGTATATTCTTTAGATTTCTTTTCTACCCAGCTCTGCACTGAGAGGCTGACCTCTGTCAACTACTTTAACCAGGCTTCCACACCCAGTGATTGTTAGTTGCAATGGTAATGGCAGATCAGGGTACTGGAGGATGGAAGGACAGCTATGCTTCTCTGGTTCCCTTCTGCCTGGGCCACAGTTTGGCAGTCACTGTTTTCTTCCTTCCAGAGCCATAGCTTCTGGTGGGCTGGCTTGTCTTCCAGCTACAATTCTTTTATTTCTCAATAACCATTCCCTGTCCTATGCTTTCAATCTTTAAGTTAAAGCCTCCTGAAACCAATCTTTGTTGGTTTCCCCTAACTTTGTTTTTTTCTTAAAAAAAAAAAAAAATAGCCCTTTTGTGAAACTCTTTCAGTCATCCGTTTGAATGGCACATCCATTTTTTTGCCAGGATTCTGATAACATTCAAGGCCTTGCTCCTCTCTTTAGTATCAGGAATGCTTCCCTCGTGACTTCCACCAGCTTATTTGCTTAAGTATCAAGAACTGCTTTTCCATGGTTCTGCTGAGAGAAGGAAAGATCCAAAGGCAACTTATTTTCCTTGGGCTCTAGTCACTTTCATAACAATCACTATAGGAGGGAATAGAAATCTCTTTCTCTTTTACATTGGGAAATTTTAGCTTCTACATGACCATGTGCCTACTGGTTATGTTGTTCACTCTGGTTGCATTATAGTGAGCACAGCCAATTTACCATAGTCTTCTCTTGGTAGCAAACATGATAGGCTATTACTAGGTTATAAATTTGCTCATTGAATCATTCTGCAAATATTTATTGAACACTTACTGTGTTTCAGACACTGTTCTGAGCTCTGAGAATATGGAACTGTGCGATACAAAGACTGCTATCATGGAGCTTACAATCTGATTGAACAAATCCTTGCAGGCAGGGGCCCCATTTTCTCTTTTTGTTATGATATTGTGAACACTATGGTAGAAGTTCAGTGAATAATTACTAGATGAATGAAGATGACAATTGGAAAAATTATAAAAAATAGGAAAATTATAGTTAACAGTATAACTTTATTATAATTAGCTCAATGTGGTTTAATCCCTAAGTGTGAGTGTGGTTTTTTACAATACTTGCCTATTTCTTCCCCAGACCATTTGGCACAAAGCTTTTGAGTGCTCAGATTTTGTTAGATTCCTCTTAGACCAAATATCTGAAACAATCACAATACCACTCTATTGGTACTATTACAGAAGCTACCCCAGAACGTCTCAAAAAAATTCCACATCTCTTGCTCCATTGCTCTAGATACTGCTGTTGGGGCAACTGCTGTTGGGAATGACTGGACTTCTCAACTTTTCACATCTCAGAAACTTCTCAACTAACTTCAGCCTCTGTTCAGCAGCATTGCTTTACTCTAAGACTCCCTTTGGATTCACTTCATCCTTTCCTCTGGCCCATGTCTTTTTCTTTTTTAACCTTAAATCTCTTTCTGTGCTTCCTAGATTATTGGTCTGATGTTTATCAACCGACCTGGCCCATCATGCTGCTACATAGTCTGTTGGGACTCCTGTTGATAGACAGAAGGGTAATGTGTCAACAGACCCATTCTGTAAAATGGAAATTAGAAGAAACCTAAAATAACAGAATAGGGGATGGAAAGCGAAGTCATTTATTCCAGGTATAATTCATTCCCGGTAGGTCTTTGCTATGGCATTTCCTCTTTATATGTTTTTTTTTCCCCCCAGTTCGAGGTCAAATTTTAAATGTGCATGCTGACACTCACACTTGTGCCTTCTCATTGTTGGACAACTGGTGTGTGGTCAGGGCTTTCAACTTTTTGTAGTTTTGTGTGAAAACTCTGACATGGAGCAGAAAGATCCATGGGCAAAAATCTTGCTCCCAGTAGAGCTGAAATCAAAGGAATGCTTGTGAAAAACAGCTTCCTATTCCCTGGCTTCAGACTGTGAGCACTCACGCTTTGGAAAAGGTAATCTGGAAAAAGTGAAGTTTGGGGAGGATGGGAATTTTCACACTGAAGCAGAGGATATCCATAGTTTCTCCTTAGGTCTAATTGAACATGGGTGGTGTAATAGTATAAGCACTCATAAATAGTCTACCCTGATATTGAATCCAGTCACCTCCATATGTGTTAGCATGAGCTGAGCCAATTCTGCAGAATGAGCCAAAATATACTAGAACACAGCCAACTGATGACAGAGAGCTTGAAAAGGCTGCTAGAGAGACTCATGAACCCAGTTATTGGAGTAATAGATTTCTTGTTCTTAGTCTATACACACATGCAATTTTTTCCCTTTTGGGGAAGAATATGAAATGAAAAGGTACTGATGGAGAAATTTACTTTCTTCTCTAGTTGAAAAAGTAGCATTTGGTAACTTAGAACCCTATCCAGAAATTTTAAGTAAAACCTGCCATGTGCCATTTCATAGGGTGTTCAAAATCTCTGTTGTAAGATGCATATTCCCTGTATTTTTTAAGAGTGCAAAATTACTAGAAGCAATATTTTTCATGTTCAGTAGATTTAAAAGTTGATTTCCAGTTCTAGCTAGTTGAAAAGTATACATTTTCTTTCATATGTAGAAGTCAGAGAAAAAACCAACAACAAAAAAGGGACTCCATGAAAATAGAAGGGAGACCAGGAGAGTTGAGGAGGGAAGGAAAAGTATTTGGGAGTGAAAGTGAGCAAATGTTTTTCTACACACACAAGTATGCACAACAAAACTCACCATTCTGAATAATTAATTTGCACCAATGAAAATGAAAAAGGTTGATTTTCAGCTTCTACAAAATAGAAGTGAGAAAATGAAATCACACCGTACCTCAGAAGCGAAGTAATAAGGTGCTTTGCAGATATTTCCCACTACTGCCTACTCATTACTTTTTATAGGTGACTAATTTGATTGATTAGTGTTTAGTAGAGAATTTGTATTCTTGCATGTTCTGTTTAAATTTGAGTCATTTTTGAGGTTGAGAAGGGTGGATGGAAAGGTGGAGAAATTAAAGAATAATTTCATTTGAAGGTAAGGCAAATACTATTTAAATAGTTTAGTTATAGCTCAAATTATTTTCTTTGTGCCTAATTAAATATTTATCAAATGATACTCTGTTAATGCAAGATGTATTGAGTGACAACTATCTACAGAGACTCTCATAAGGACACAACCGGACTTATTGGAAGTGCTGATTGGTTGTGGGACAGATTCTCGTATAAAACATTCTTAACCCTATGGGAGTGACTGAATTGAGCAAGTCACATTGAGGTGATAAGTAAACAGCTTGGATTCAGTTCAAGATTCATATTTGGGTGTGGTATGAGGACATTTTGGATATGAAATTATTTCAATTATTTAATACCAATGTTCCTTTACTAGGTCCTTGTCTTAGTTCAGTTTGTGCTGCTCTATCAGAATACCTGAGAATAAACAGATTTATTTCTTATAGTTCTGGAGAATAGGAAGTTCAAGATGGAGGCACTACATCTGGTGAGGGCCTTCATGTTATGTCATCTCATGGTAGAAGTTGAGTAAGAAAAGGAAGAGGGCAGAACTTTTTTATTTTTTAAAGCAGGAATCTACTCCTGCAATGATGGCATTCACCCATTCATGAACACAGAGACCTCATGACCCAATAGACTGTTGAAGGTCCCAGTTTCAGCACTGTTGCTTTGGGGATGAAATTTCCAACACTTGAACTTTGGGAGACACATACAAAGTGAATTATACATAGCAAAAAAGTGCACACATAGTAATACTAAAGGAAATTATCATAAGGTTTTTCTAAATATTTTTTTGCCATTTCTTTTGCAATGGGAAAAGGGAAGAACACTTTAGAAAATAATAGTTGATATACTTTGGTCATTTAAGGGGGATTGCATGTTAGACCATTCTTTTTGGGTCTTAAGAATAATCTTGTTAGTGAGAAGATCTTCTTGCTTCATCTAGAGCCATGATACTAGGAAAAGTACATGGCCAGGAATGGTGACAACAACAATTAAGTCCACAATGTAGAGAAGTGGAGATCTCAATCAGAAAATATGAAGGAATACTGAGCAGAGTTTGTAAACCACTGTCAGAGGAAGGGAGGAAACTAGAGAAACTGAAGGCCTCAGCTATGCTATTAGTATTGCAGCCACAACATAGCAGGTGTTTGTTGAAGGAACAAATGTGAGTCAACCTGAGAGGTAGGTATAAGGAGGTGCGACATGAAAGTATCTACAGATCTCATGGGTGGTTTTGGGAAACAGGTTGGTTTTAGAAGAGGTTAACAAAGTCATACAGAGTAAAATGTGTAGTTGGGTACCAATGTGCCAGTCAGGAAATTGGTAAGTGAGTGTTCTGGGAACTGGGTAGAGTTTAGGGGAAATAGACCTTAGGCACTGAAGCAGTGTGTTGTATCTGCGAGTCCTGCAGGGCCATGGGGTGAGGAAGCAGAGCCAGCCCAGCTGCTGAAGCAGGCTGTGCCCCAGGACGTTCTGTGACCAGAAAGGGGCTCCTGACAAATCAGCCTTCCATCAGCAGGCAGTACAGAGTGGCTGGCTTGCCTGCCTCGGTGCTTGGCCTTTTAGCATTTTGAACACAGAAAAGACCTTGTATTTCCAAAGCATGAAGCATTTTTTTTTCTATTGAGAAAGTGATTCCTCTGCAGAATAAACTGCTTCGGGGTAGTAGATCTAAAATATCAAGAATAAAAGAATTTCCCTGAATCCCAAGTATTAGCATAAATTGTTTTTAGGATAATGTTACTTAAATATGTATTGTACAAATATAAAACTAGGAAGAACTTTTTATGACTGTAAGTCATATATACTTATAGAATCAAATTTAATATCAAATTAAATTCAGACTCATTGAGTTTGGCATGTGTGTACTTTATTACTATGTGCTATGTGATGACTCAATTTTCCCACTACTTTCCCCTGTTTTAACTGCCAACAGGCTTTGTATAATGTGCTGTGAAGTCACTGGCTCTTTACTGGATTTTAATGCATCATTTGCAAGTTATATTCACCTCACTTCTCATTCATCTATGGTAGTTAATGTATCACTTAACATCAAATTAAATCTCAATTTATTAAATAACTTAGCAAACAAGAGTATTATTTTATTAAAGTATCTCAATTACAAATACCCAATGCATTTTTAAATTTTCTAGTGAATAAAATAATTCAGTATGAGTAAAAATTGTAACTGTGGAATGATTTTTGTCATTACTATAATAGGGCACCAACTTAACAGCAATTAGATATGCTTATCAGTACACTGAAGATTAAAGGTCACAACTCAAGTGACTTCTACAATTCAGGTGGCACCAATGTGGTCATAAATACAAATAAGCATGGGAAACAAATGAGCATCAGTACACAGTTCTCAGGATTAAGGATATGCTAATATTAATATTTAATTTTAAGTTCTTACTCAGGATTTATTTAAAATACTGTCTAGAAAATGGCATAACAGGAATATATGCATTACATAAATTATAAGATGATAATAATTTGCAATTATTTGCTGCAGCTTTTTAGTTATCATTAATTTATTTAAAAATTTATATAGAGTAAATTTTTGTTGTTGTACAACTGAATTTTAGCACATGCATGGATTTGTGTAACTACCTGTAGAAGAAAAGAACAGTGCTATGATTGTGCTAAATTCCCTTGTTCTGCCCTTTTGTAGTCAAACCTCCTGACCTTACCCTCTGGTTAAAATTGATATCTGAAATACATTCTTCTCTGAGGAGTATGATATGTTTAATTGAAAAAAATTTCTTTCTATAGGTGTTGAGTACAAGGTAAGCTCAGAGAAAATTCTGGCAAATGCAAGATATTCTAAGTTTTGATAATTTTACATTAAGATACATTAATATTTTAATCCAAATACTCCATTCAAAGTGCCTTCTATGAATATTTTTTATGTGAAAAAAATCACCAAATGTTTCTAATTAAGATGTTTTTAAGTGTTTAGGCAAATTTAGATGTGAAAAATTGTAGACTTTTTTAATTCCAGACTTGAATATAAACTTATTCATTTAAAAATGGGAACTCCATCCAAATAGCTTTTAATGAGTTGAGATATTACAAAAGGCCACTATAGAATGTCAACTGTAGAAATTGTACATTGTTTGAGTTCTCAAGACTGAATTTGTTAAGATTCTTCCTTTTCTTTGGAGGAATGATGAATCCTTGTTGGCAAGTTTTATTTTCAATAAACCTTAAAATAAAGTTTTTGGCTCTCCTTGTTGGATATTTTTACTAAGGATTTTCCGAACAAGTTTCGCCAAAATGGAATAAAATGCTAAAGTATCAGCTACAAAAAATTTAATATCATTGCAGGGCACTGAGGTTGACTTAGTAGTTTTTCAAAGTCTCAAATATTTATAAAATCTAATTCTTGCTAAGAATCTGATTGTTTCTAAGAATCGTTAATTGAATATCACTTTGATAAAATAAGTTTTTATTTATCATTTGTTTTGTCAAGAAAATATTTCAAGTTTGATGGTCTATAAGAATATACAAGCATTTATATGTTTACCATTGTAACTTGTTTTGACCCAACTGAAGTATGTGTGTATCACAATTAATTTCAAGTGCACGTCTTTCCCCTTAGACTTTTTATTTTTAATAAGGTCATGGTTTGCCATGATTTGCCTCAGTAAAATTTCCATGCATGTTATCACCTCAAAAACAAGGGACTTTTTTCCTTCAGTATTGAAGTTTAAAATTAATTGAACTTATCCTTCACAATGTCAAATGTATCACCTTTGGATAAATGAACTACACTGAACTGGGTGAAAAAAAATCCAGCATCATTGAAACTAACCAGTTTTCCATTTGAATCATGCAATGCCATTGATGTAAAATTATTATCAGTTAAGACTCTACTAGTGGGCCCCACCCCACTCAGGAAAGAGAAGGAAATTAAAAAGATACAAAGAGGAAAATAAGAGGATAATTATTGTTTGCTGGTGACATTATACTATATTTAGAAGATCCAAAAAAATTCTACCAGATGACTTCTAGAGCTGATTAACAAATTCAGCAAAATAGAATGATGTAAGATCAACATTCATAAATCAATAACTTCCCTATAGCCAAATAATGAATCTTTTGAAAAAGAAATCAGAAAAACTATCCTATTCAAAATAACCTAAAAAAAAAATACTTGGAAATAAACCTAACCAAGAAGGTGATAGAATTCTACAAAGGAAATTATAGAACACTGAATGAAGAAACTTAAGATGATCTTAGAAAATGGAAAGACCTCTTATGTTTTTGGATAGGCAGAATTAATACTGTCATAATGGCCATATTTCCAAAAAACATATATAGATTCAGTGTAATCTCCATCAAAATCCCAATGACATTCTTCACAGAAATAGAAAAAAAAAAAAAGCCCTAAAATTTATTTGGGAGAATAAAAGACCAAGAATAGTTAAAGTAATAATGAGCAAAAAGAGCAATGCTGGAGGTAACACAATTCCCCTTCTCAAATTATACCACAGAGCTATAGTAACAAAAACAGCATGGTACTGGCATCAAACCAGACGTGAAGACCAACAGAATAGAATAGAAGCAACAGAGACAAACCCACACAGATACAGTCAACTGATATTTGACAAAGATGCCAAAAACATGTTAGAGAAAAGATAACCTTTTAACAAATGGTGCTGGGAAAACTGAATATCCATATGTAGAATAATGAAATCAGATCCCTATCTCTCACCCTGACAAAAGTCAACTCAAGTGGAAAAAAGACCTAGGAATTAGACCAGACACTTTCCAACATAGGTTCAACATATTGGCACAGGCACTGACTTCCTTAACAAGACCCTGAAGGTCAAGAAATGAAACCAAGAATCAATAAGTGGGATAGATTCAAGTTTCAAAAGCTTCTCTACAGCAAAGAAAACATGAATGTGAAGAGAAAGCCTATAGAACGTGAGAAAATATTTGTTGGCTCCTCCTCCGATAGGGGATATCCAGAATATATAAAGAACTCAAAATACTTAACACCAAATAAAAATCAATAAATAAGAAAGAGAACTAAATAGATACTTAGATACTTCTCAAATGAAGGAACACAAATGATTAACAAAAGCATGAAAAAGATTCCTGCGGTTTAGCTCCAGTCTTTGCTCACGCGCCTAAGATCCCGGGTTGCTCTGCTGTGCAGGTGCTGAAGCTCCCCAGGGCAGGTTTGGCTGCTGAACACCAGGAAATGGACCCCTCTACATTATGCCTGTGCCTATGGCAATCCAGCAGTGGTGGCTCTTCTAGTGAACAGGAACTGCAATATTGACCTGTGTGACAGTGATGGCAACACACCGTTGATGAAAATCTACCAAAAAATTTGATCCAGATGATTCCTGCCTTGCAATGGATGAGGGCAACTATGAAGTTCATATGAAGAACATCCTGGAAGAAGGAGGAGAATTAACTGAAGCTTCCAGGCAATCCACAAAAGATGAATTCACATCTTTCAGGAACTGAAAGAGTGGGAACTTACCTGACAACAGTAATCCTGCTGCCAGTCAAAAGAAGGACATAGTTGGAGCCACACTTGTGCAGGCAATCAGAATAAATAATGATTGTTCTTTCTTTCCATTACTCGACTCAAAGGTAATGTGTTTTTAAAAACTCTCTTTCCTTTTTTTTTTTTTTTTACATATCATCTTCCATGATGATAAACATCCTAGAAAGAAATATAAGGCTATAAGGTTATAATAGAAAACAAGGATAGCAACAGGTGAGGTATATGTATAGAATTAACATTGACAGAATGTGGTGGGAATAAACACTTCTTTTGTGTGCCCTTATGGAAGGAAAGAAATAGAAAAGAAGACCAAAGAACACCTTGATGAATATGAAGCTGAAAAAAAGGGATGCATAGGAAGAATTCATTTATGAAGGGAAAGATAAGTATCCAGATTGAATAAGAGAGTCAAGATGGCTGATATTAAAATATGAAATAATGAAATTGAGGAGAGAAGCAACTCAATATTAGGCCAAACATAGGAATGTTTAGGGGAAGTACATGCTGGATAAATAGAACAATGTGTCACATCTGTCTATCATTTACTCTTGATATCCTTGAATGACTAGAAGGCAGGGTGTGGGATTACCATCACAATCATTTTGTGATTATAATGAATAGAAAAATAAGCGAAGAAATGTGGCATATTTTGGATACTTAAGAAATCAATATTCTCTTTGCTTCTATTTTTTTAAAGCTTCAAGCAGTTTATATTTAGCACCAATTAATATAGTTGTAAAACTATTAAGATGGTGAATGCTTGTTGAATTATATAAAAATGGACTCTACTGTCACATATAACTAAAAAGAAACCAATAAAATAAAAAAAATAAATAGGTACTGCTATTCAAAGAAAAACATAAATCAAAACAGCTCAAGTAATAGTGGTAATGAACATGATAAATGAAAAATAAATAAACTTCTAAAAATTAAAAGATGATGGTCAAATTTTACAAATTGATGCACATTAATTATATAAAAAATTCACTGTCATATTTGTACATACATACAGACCAATTATACTCCCCCATTCTTATCTACAACATTCCTTCCTCCTTATTACCTATTTTATCTATGCTAATGGATAAAATTTATTATTTATCTATTTTTCATGTTGAACATTTCCCACCTCTAGTTTTCAATGTGAGAGCAATATATGATACATTTTTCTGAATCTGGCTTATTTTGCTTAACATCATGCTTCCCAATTTCTTTTATTTTCCTAAAATTGACTTAATTTTGTTGTTCTCTATGCATAGAAATCTTTCTTTTATATATATATATACCACATTTTCCTTATCTGTTCTCTTATTGACAAGAATCTATCCTGATTATATAACTTGCCTATTATGAATAGTGTCATGATGAAGATGGGCATATGTGTATCTCTAAAGTATGCTGACTTTAATATTTTTCAATAAATACTGAGGAGTAGTATTGTTGGATTATAAAGTAGTTCTATGTTTAGTTTTTTTAGTAGCCTTTATACTGATTTCCAAAGGGTTTAGTAATTTATGTTCCTATCAATAGCATATGAGTTTTTTTCTCCTCAATTCTTCCCAGTATTTTTTGCTTTCTTGATGATTGCTTTTCTGAATGGTGAAAAATGGGAGCTTGATGTTGATTTAATTTGCATTTCCCTGATGGCTAAAGATGTTATACAGTTTGTCATCTAAATGTTGGCCATTTGTACCTCTTAGTTTGAGAACTAGCTGTGCATTTGCTCATTAATTGAATAGGTTTTTGTGTTTCTGGTGTTAAGATGTTTGAGTTAGTATTTTCAGGATATTAACCTTCTGTCAGAAGAGCTGCTGGCAAAGCTTTTCTCTGATTCAGGAGGCTACCTCTTCTTACTGTTACATGTTTCTCTTACTATGCAGGAAGGTTTCCGTTTGATGCACTCCTTCTTACTCATTGTTGCTATTATTTCCTGAGCTGCAGGGAGCTCTATTCAGGAAGTCATTGCCTACACAATGAAGTGTTTTCCATATATTTTCTTTTAGCAGTTGTAAAGCTTCTAGTCCGGTACATATGTCTTTAATCCTTTTTGAATAAACTTTTGTACAGTGTTAGAAAATAGATATCCAGTTTTCTTCTTCTATATATGGATATCTAGTTTTCAAAACACTATTTCTAAACTATCTTTTGTCTTTTCTCCAACAAACGTTTTTGGCATCTTTGCCTAGAATCACATGACTGTACCTGTGTGGGTTTGGCTCTCTGACTTCTCTTCTATTCCATTGGTCTATGGGTCTTTCTTTATACCAGAATCATAGTTTTTATTACTATGGCTCTGTTTTATATTTTGAAATTGGGCATTGTGGTGTATCCATCATTGCTCTTATGATCAGTATCACTTTGTCTAAGTCTTTTTTTTTCCTTCCATACAAATTTAGGAGTAGTTCCCACCCCCCCCCCCCATTTCTGTGAAGAATATCATTTGAGTTTAAACGGGAATACATGGGATCTAAAATTCACTTATGGTACAATGGCCATTATCACAATATTAATTTTGCCTTTCCATGAACATAGGAGATCTTTCTACTTTTGAAGGAGCCCTAATTAGGAAGGGCTGTTGTAGCTAGCTGGAAGCCATAAGTTCCACCTGATATGTATGTGATGTATGTGACGCACCTGTAGGCACCCGCAAAGCTGAAGGTATATAACCGGGTGAAAGCGGTCCGAGTTAGGAGAACGAATTCATTCGGTCAGTCGGGTAGTCACTCGGTCGGTCAGAAGAATCAGAGCGGCCAGAACGTAGGCAGAGTGGTTACAGAAGAGAAACCAGATAGAAGACAGAAGAGAAACCAGATAGAAGAAGTAATGACTGGTCAGAGTTAGGCCGAGGCTCCTGAAGAAGACAGAAGACAGAAGACAGAAGAAAGAAGAAGGAAGAAAGAAGAGAGAAGAAAGAAGCTCTAATCTTTCTCTAAGCTAAGCTCTATCTTTCTTTCTACTCTAAGCTAAGAAGATCTTTCTTTCTACTCTAAGCTAAGAAGACAAGAAGAAAAGACTCTAAGCTCTATCTTTCTCTCTGAGATCTTTCTATCTTTCTATCTAAGACTCTAAGCTAAGAAGACAAGAAGAAAAGCTTTCTTTAATCTTTCTCTCTAAAACTCTTTCTTTCCCTCTCAAAGCTCTAAGAAAGTAGAAGTAAAAGTAGTAAAAGCTATACTCTGCCTCCGAGATTTCTTCCCGGGTTACGGTACCAGGCAGCTTACATACTTTCTATAGTCTTCTTTAGTTTCCTTTTTCATTAATGTGTAATTTTCCATGAAGAGGTCATTCACTTCCTTGGTTAGGGTTATTCCTAGCTATTTTGAAAGCTATTTGAATGACCTATTACCCTTGCTTCATTCTCACCAGGTTTGCTGTTGGTATATAGACCAACAATTGATTTTTATATTTTATTTTGTATCCTGTTACTCTGATGAATTTATTCATCAGAAGTAAAATTCTTATGATATAACATTTATGGTCTTCTAAGAATAGGACTATTCATTTGCATATAGAAATAATTCAACATTTTAACTTTCCTATTTGAATTTCTTTTATTTCTTTCTCTCGTCTAAAATTTTAAGTACTGTGATTAGTGAGATTGGTGGCAATGAACATCTTTGTCTTTTTCCTGATTTTAGAGAAAATTTTTTTGTTCATTATACTATTGGCTTTGGGCTTGATATACTTGGGCTTTATTATCTTATTATATGTTTCTCCTATTTCTAGTCCTCAGGGCTTTGTCATGAAGGGCCATTGAATTTTGTCAAGGGCTTTTCCTGCAGCTGCTGAAATTATCATGTAGTTTTGCCCTTGATTCTATATGTGTTTTATTAGTTTGCATGTATTACATCATCATTGAGCAAAACCAGCTTGATTATCATGTATGGTGTTTTTTGTATGTGACACTAGAGACTCAAACTAGGAGGACCGTACCGCTGAGCCATATCTCCAGCCTCTTTTGTTGTTCACTTTGATATAGGTCTCACTAAATTGCCCAGGCTGGCTTTGAAGTTACAGTGCGCTTGAAACAACCTCTTGCTTTTCTGAGAATACAGGCATACACCACTATGCCAGACAGTGTAGATTCTTTTTTAATGTATTGTTGAATGTGGTTTGCAAAGATTTTATGATAATTTTTATACTATGTTCCTCAAGGATATTAGTCTCTAGTTTTTTCTTGTCATGTCCATATTCACTTTTCCAATCAGGTTACTATTTTGCAGAATTGCTTTGGAAGTGTCTTTCCTTTGCTCTTACATATATTGGGGGCATTAATATCAGTTTACTTCTACTTTAAGTGTCTGATAAAATTTAACCATGCATTCACCTCTGGTCCTGAAGGCTTGTTATTATTGCTTCAATCTAATTGCCTGTTATTGGTATATTTAGTTTTCTCTATCCCTTTCATTCAAAATTAAATATATATATATATATATTTAATTTAATTTATTTATTTATATATATATTTAATTTCAGTTGGACACAATACCTTTATTTTATTTATTTATTTTTATGTGTTGCTGAGGATCAAACCCAGGGACTTGCACATACTAGGTGAGCATGCCACTGCTGAGCTACAACCCCAGGCCTGATTCAAATTTTTTAGGCCATATTTCTTTGATATTGTCCAGATTTTTTCATGTGTTGCAAGTTAAATCTTTAAAATAGCCTAGATTTTCCCATTTATTGAAATGTACATTTTCCAAATAGTCTCTAGAGGTCCTCTGGATTTCAGTGGTGTCTGTTGTAACATTTCTGGTTTTGTTTCTCACTTTATTCATTTGTCTCTTCCTTCTCTTTCTTTTAGCTACCTTGGCTAAGGGTTTATCAATCTTATTTACCATTTCAACAACTAACTATTTGTTTCGTTATTACCATGTTATTTTGTTTTAAACATTTATTTATTTGTTTTAGTTGTACACAATGCCTTTATTTTTACATGGTGCTGAGGATCAACCTTGGGCTGCACATGTGCTAGGCGAGCGCTCTACCGCTGAGCCACAACCCCAGCCCACTATGTCTTTTTTTTTTTTTTTTTAATTTTCTATTCTATAATTTTGGCTCTGACATTTATTATTTTTTTCTTTTATTGGTTTTAGAATTGATTTATTGATGTTTTCTTAGACCTTGTGATGCATCATGAGGTTTGTAATTTGAAATATCTCAGATCTTTATATGGAGGTAGCCATTGCTATAAACTGCCCTCATAAAATTACTTTTGGTGGATCAGGGGAGGGACATGGAAAGGGAAAAGAAAGGTACTTGTAGTAAGATTGGTCAAAATATGCTATATGCATTTCTGTATATGGTATATTGAATCCCCATATTATATATATATATACAATGTCTCAATAAAAGAAAGATAAAAAAGCATGAAAAAATGTTCAGCATCCCTAGAAACATGGAAATGTGAATCAAAACTACATTGAGTTTCTTTTCAGACCAGTTAGAATGGCAATCACGAAGAATACAAATGATAATAAACTTATGTGAAGATGTGTGGGAAAATGTACACTCATACATTGTTGGTGAGACTGCAAATAAGTACAATCACTTTGGAAAGCAGTATGGAGATTCCTCAAAAGACTAGGAACAGAACTACTATATGACCCAGCAGTCCCCCTCCTTGGTATTTATTTAAAAAATCATAATAGCCAAATTATGGAATAAGCTCAGTTGCCTGTCAACAGATGAATAAAGAAACACACACACACACACACACACACACACACACACACACACACAATGAAGTTTTACTCAGTCATAAAGAAGAATGAAATTATGGCATTTGCTTATAAATGTATGGACCTGGAGAACATTATGCTAAGTGGAATAATCCAGACCCAGAAAGTCAAGGGTTGACTATTTTCTCTCATATATGGATGCTAGAGCAAAAAGAGGAGAAAATTGGTGGGATCCCATGAAATTAGATGGGATATCAGTGGAGTAGAAGAAGGGGATGGACGGGGAAGAAGGAAGAATTGGAAAGGTGAAAAATTGTGCAATAAAATTGACCAAATTACGGTACGTACATATATGTATATAACATGGTGAATTCCCCCTTTATGTTTATCTGTAAAGCATCAATTAAATAATAAAAGAGTTTAATAGTATATATTCTTCTGGAATCAATAATTATCATTATTTTATATTTTATGTGTGCACAAGAAAATCTGAAACTGAAGATTAGTGAACTTATTTTATTTATTTATTTATTTTTGGTACAGGGATTAAATTTAGGGCACTCGACCACTGGGCCACATCTCCAGCCCTTTCTTGTATTTTATTAGAGACAGGTTCTCACTGAGTTGCTAAGTGTCTCGCCATTGCTGAGGCTGGCTTTGAACTCTCCATCCTCCTGCCTCAGCCTCCCAAGTGCTGGGATTACAGGTATGTGCCACCGTGCCCAGCTTGTGAACTTATTTTTTTTTCAGTTTGATATAAACAAAAAATCATGCTTTGCAGAGTAATATGAAAGAATCCTATATAGGTGCATATTAAATCACCATCTTTGGTCATAGTCTACTTAAAAATAAGTGCAAATTCTTCATTAGATACAGGTTTTTCTTGGTTGTTATGTGGCTACTAGTATTACTGTAGGCCCTGGATGACCCTGGGTAGAAAATGTTGACAAATGTTTTTTGTAAATTTCACATTCATCATGAACTGTCTTTAAAAAAGGGGTACCAGTACTTAAATTTATTAAAAATGCACTTTTATGTTTTAGCTCATTTCTTTTTTTTTTGTTTGTTTGTTTGTTTTTGGTACCAGGGATTGAACTCAGGTTCAACCACTGAGCCACATCCCCAGCCCTGTTTTGTATTTTATTTAGAGACAGGTTCTCACTGAGTTGTTTAGTGCCTCACCATTGCTGAGGCTGGCTTTGAACTCGCCATTCTCCTGCCTCAGCCTCCTGAACCACTAGGATTACAGGCATGAGCCACCGTGACCAGTTCATTTCTTTTTTATTGGTTCTTTTTATTTATATAACACATTAGGATTCATTTTTTGATGAAAGCACTTAATGAAAAATAAAATGGGTTTCAAATAGTAAAAAAAATTGTTATAGACTTACACTTTGAATAGCTAAAAGCGCTTTAGCAAAAGTGTTCAGACTACTCCATATATTCTGTCAGAAATGCTCAACCTCTATTTACCATGCTTATTGCTCACATTGATTTCTCATATCTTCCTAGTTTATAATTTTATAAATTTTGCTTGGTGGCCTAGTGGCCTTGTGTATCTCAAATACTTGCCATTGTCTAGGGTGTGACTGGTACACCAGTGGCCACCAGTGGCAACATTGAGGAATTCTCCTGTATCACTGCTCCCTGAACAAGAGGATTTAGCTCTGTTTGGCTGCTTCTATCTTAATACATTTTGTTTTGCTGGCAAGCAACCCTCTATGCTGCCCTACAAAGAGAGGCACTAATTATGCTGTGTATGGAAAAATGTATTATTATTTGTCATCATTCAGATTTTACTATATAGTGAATAAGAATTCTGTCCTCTCAGTAACTAATGAGACTGTGGCAGAAGAGAGGCAAATGAAAAAGAAGTCTATCAAGCACATCCCAGCATACTTTAATACAACAATTAAAACAATAGTTTACTAAAATGGAAAACATCTGAGATAAACATTACAGTGGGCAGGATATTGGGGTTAACATACATTAGCTAGAAGTGTTCTGGTCAAATTAGGATATAGGTTTGCTTTAATCTCTGAAGATTTCCTTTTTTTTTTTTTTTTTTTTTTTTTTGTGCTGGGGATTGAACCCAGGACCTTGTGCATACAAGGCAAGCACTCTACCAACTGAGCTATGTCCCCAGCCCAAGATTTCTGTTTTTCATGGTTTCAACTACCATGGCTGTTATGGTTTGGCTATGAGGTATTCCCCAAAAGCTCATGTGTGAGACAATGCAAGAAGGTTCAGAAAAGAAATGATTGGATTGTGAGAGTCTTAACCTAATCCGTGAATTAATCCCTGATGGGATTAACTGAGTGGTAACTAAGGCAGGTGGGGTGTTGTTGGAGAAAGTGGTTTACTGGGGAAGTGGCTATGGGGTATATGTATTTGTATCTGGAACTGGAGCCTCCTTCTTTGCTTTTTTTTTTTTTTAAATTTGTTTTTATTTTTGTAGTTGTAGAAGGACAGAATGGCTTTATTTTATTTGTTACGTGGTGCTGAGGCTTGAACCTGGTGCGTCACATGTGCTAGGTAAGCACGCTGCCACTGAGCCACAGTCCCAGCCCCTCTCTCTGCTTCTTGATCACCATGATGTGAGCTGCTTCCCTATGCCACACTCTCCTGCCATGATGTTCAGCCTTACATCGAGCCCTGAGGAATGGAGCCGGCCTTCTCTGGACAAAGACCTCTGAAACCATGAGCCCTCAAATAAACTTTTCCTCCTTATAGTTGTTCTTCTGGTCAGGTCCTTCAGTCACAGCAGCGAAAAAACTGACTGAAACAATGGCTGAACTCAATATTTTGACTCTGTGTCTCCTGGAGCTTGATTTCCTTCTAGCAGTCATTTCCTGGCTCAGTGCAAGACAACACTATTGTTCAACTCATTACTTAATTAAAAACTCCAGGGGTCACCCTAACCTATTCCTTACCTTCTATTTTATGCTACCCATTGCCACATTTTCTCCACTCTTTTTCCTAAACAGCCCGTGAATCCATCCGCTGCTCTTCATCTCTGTTGTTACCATCTTAGTCTGCACACCAGCATCTCTCAACTGGACCACTCCAGGTTCTCATAGCTCACCTCTCAATATCACCCTTACTCCCCCTGTAAACAGTTTGCCATCCTATGACTAAGACTATCTTTAAAAATGCAAATTTAATCATATTATTTCCCTACTTAAAACCTGTTGATGGCTTTTCTCTGTTCTTAAGGGCCAAATTCTTTGGCATGGCCTGCCCTGCTCATCCAGATTTAACTGTTTCTCAGCTCCCTACATTTGCTTTACTCTGGTCTCTCACACTCTAAAGCATGCTGTGTTCTCACCACTATAGGCTGTTAATGCTTGGGACTCTTTCTCACCCAATGACCTTTTTGATACCTTAACTATCTTCAAATTCTCCATCTCAAAAAGTGTATCTCTGAAAGTGCCAAAGTATGAAATCCTGAGCTCATGTATCTGCTTCTTGGTGTCTGTTATGGAGTGGAAATACCCACACAGAGTGGACTGGATTTTCCCTAGAGGAATCTATGTTTCTTGTGGACTGGATGGGGACTGGTCTTGGTTCTATTTAAATGAAGTTTTCTTTTTCTATCTTGGAGATCTTAATCTCTATTTTAATTTTTGATTGGAGTTCACAAATGTTAGGGACTTTTGAATGGGATACCTAATGAAGACTCTTGCTTTTTGGCAGGGTATAATCAGAACTAGTTCAGATCGAAGATTTCTAAGTTTATGTAGTATACAAAGATCTTTTCTACAGCCCCCACTACAAGAGATCAATTTCAGCGTATATTTGCTGCAAGAATAGACTTCCTAATATTGGATCTTCTTAATTCCTCAGTTCCAGTGTGGACTCACATGTAACTTGTCTTGTTTTCAAGAAAAGTGGAGAAGAGTTGTCTCCTTTTCTCCATCTAAAAACATTTCCTAGACATATGAATAGTTTATAAATCAACCTTTAACCTTCTAGATGCCAAACCCAAAATAGTGCATCTGGGAATAAGCTCCCTTTGCTAAGATGGGTTTTCTGTTGAAAAGTCCAGCTATGCAATATTAAAAATGTATGATGCTTAGCAAATTTGAAGTTTTCTATTTAAAGAGTGGACATGCAATCTAAGTTATGTTTTAGCTATGTCCCAGAAGACTGAGAAATGTTGTTTTCATAGAAAATTACTTATTACAGAAAAAGATTGTGTAGCTATATTATAATTTGTGGTACACTGAGATTTTTCCCAAGGGATCTCTGATTTCAGACTGTAATAATGGATGAGACTCTGATATCATGGTGACTCTCTAGAGTTTAAACTTCATTTCCATGGTTCATAGATTTCTTTCTAATTCTGTTTCCAGGATGATTTCAATAGCTGCTATAGAATTCTAACTATAAGGGGGGAGGAAGGGGGAGAGAGAGAGAGAGAGAGAGAGCGAGAGCGCATGAGCACCATGCAGGCAAGCAGAGGTAGATTTGAAGCCAGGTCTATAACTATTGCTTTCTCTTTGTCTGACTTCTTGTCTGATTTTTCTCTCAAATTTAATCAACTTCAACAGGCCCCAGACACCCTGAACCCAAGGTGGAGCCTAAACAAAGCATTTTCTGTATACATAAAACTACTAAAATAGCTTCTACAAGTCCTGTAAAGGGCATTTAGTGAAGCACAAAATAAACAGGCACATAATGAAAAGCTGATGGTGGCTGTGCTGATGAAAAGGGCAGAAAGAAAGGAGAAAGTTCATTTTGGTCAAGATTTGACTTCAAAGGTTGGCCTCCTTATATACGAAGCAGTTAGTAGTTGGCCTTGGACTGGAACCTTCTCCTAAACCCCTATGGGTAGCAGATCCTGCTTCACTTTGTTAGACTGATAAATAAAAGAAAGAGATTGGACCAGCGGGCCTCTTGAATCTCTCCGTATTAACTCTCTAGGGTTCTCATGTATGGGTGAACTCTACACTGAAGAAACAATGGTGGGAATACAAATATAGCTAATAGATCCATTAGGAAATGAACTTTAGCTTTGGCTTCTGGATTCTGTTGAGGACTTAGTTCTGTGGTAACCAATTTAAGATATTTAATTTAGAAGTGCTGCTTAACTTAGTAAATTTCATGTGGTCTTTGGAGGAGAGTGTAGACTGAAGTTATTCAAGTTGAGGCCTTTACCTTCTTCCTTCAGTATCTTCCATAACATTGGTATATAATAAGCTGATTGGGGCTACTGGTCATAGCTGTAACCATGGCCCCAAGTCTAAGAGGAATCCACCATTGAGTCTCTGATCTTCGTAATGCTATGATGTGGAAATTGGATCATTTAGAAAGAAGACAGCATTTATGCAGAGAAGAGTATGTGGTGTTATTTTCTGTACCTAGCCAGTGTTTCTTAATGTTTCTGAGTATTTGGGTAGGCACACATGTACTCTCCTGCATATACAATCAGATGAGAAGAGGAGCCTGCTGAGGCCCATCAGATGCCACTGAAGATAAGGTTGGCAGGTCACTGGGATAAGAAGAGGGAGTAAAGATGTGGTGGGAATGCCAAGGGAAAAGTGTACATGAGTGTTTGGTTGCATTGACACTCACCTTCTGTACATGTAGAGTCCTGGGGCTGTTCTACTTTATTGACCTTTATGGTCTTTCTTCTTTGTTGTAAATGATAATTTGGCTTGGGTACTGCAGTGACTTTATAAAATTCTTTACATAGTCAAAAAATTCAACAAAATTCATAATATGAATGGTATACATGTTATATATGTGTAATTATTATATTTTGTAACTATATTATATGTAAATGTACAATATACATTATAAGCAAATATCTAAACTGGAATCTGACATCATCCAATTAGAATCATAAGCCATGCCTCTCAGAACTAACAGACTTTCCTTTTTATTTGGCTCCCTAGTCCCCTTTTAGACCAGCTAGGCTATCTCATACTAAATCTTGACTCCTAAATCTCAGAATCTTAAAATAGCAAGTTGTAGTTTTTGCTTATTATAAGTCCATCAGAGACTGGTAATGGGATGGCTCACTGCAGCCACTTGAAATCTAGCTTCTGGAAGCTAAACCAAACAGACTTCTGTGATCCTAAAGTCAGGCAAAGAATACATGGGGGACTATACACTGCTATCTGGATGCAACACGAATCACTTCCACCCATGTGTCCTTGCTAAGGCATGTCACATGGCCAAGCCTATGCTAGGGAAGCACACACATTCTTCCTGAGGTAGAGTAGCAAATATTAGTGAAAAGTAGCACTCAACACCTTCCTTCTCTCACTGGGTAGGTCTCTATCCATCTCCCACCCCTTCTTTCAGCCCAGGAATTTATTTAATCCTCCAAGTTGGTATTTTCTGCTCAAAGTCCCACATTTTGACTCTGTGAACTTGTTGGGTTTTAGGATCTTTGTGGTTCTCCAAGTTCTCCAAAGGCCAGAAATATGACATCTGGGAGATTACCATTAAGTGAAAATTTACACTATTCTTTGATGAACTATACCTATTCAACCCATTTAGAAAGTCAGGGATCCTTAGGAATTTTTTGCAGATATTATTTTGAATGGATACAGAGATGCTGGAGCATTCTTACCAAAAAAAGAAACTTGGTAAAAGCACAAGAATGAACTTCTTTGGTATATCATCAGTACTTCTGGTTGGCTGTGTAATCCTGGAAAGACACCTGACTCAGGTAATATTTTCCTATGAGTAGGATGAAGTGTAGCATCATATAGTTCAGGAAACTTCTAGGTCTGCAACTTTATAATTCTATTATTTTTGTTTACAATCTCCCAGAAAGTACATTAGTTGCACCAAGTTTTTGAGAATGACAGTTTTTGCATTTTTGTGTATGCAAAACGTTGAAGCTCATTATTGAGCATGTTCTACAAAGATTATGTAGAACTATGGGGTACATCTAGTTCCAGATGATTGAGTGGAAAGCTCAGGGAAAATAAAGCTGGTTGTTTGGCTCATACCCATGGGAGAGATAATAAATTACTTCTGTATACAGCTGAGGAAATAAACCCTCCCACCAAATTCTGTGTTTGACACAGGTTGGATTATCTTCTGACCTATGGTTAGAAGTGGGCTCCTTTGGTTTGGACCAAAATAATTTGATTATAGTATCTTGGTAGTGACATGGCTTATGTTTATTCTTTCTTCCTCCTCCCTTTGGCACTCTAGACATAACAATGCCAGGGGCCGTACAGGAGTTGTTTCTTTTGATTCCTCTCCAACACTACTGATTTCATTCTCAAGACTTAGTTCTGGTTACCTCTAAGCAACAAGGGACTAGATTGGATATCACTTTGGAATCTACTCTTGGATTTTCTAATCCAAGAGGTAAATAATATCCGTGTTCTTTAACTTGTACTGACTTATCCACTCATTTGACAAGCACTCAATGAACATTTCCTGTGGGCCATGCTCTGTTTTGGGCACTGGAGACCCAAATACCAATAAGACACAGGAGATTAGCCCCCGCCACGGAGGCTGTCACCATCTTGTGAAGGTATATATGAAGGAGACAAATTTGTAATAGAGGCGCATGGCCAGTGCTATAGTGTGGAGGAGTCAGTGATTTATTTTTGGGGGTGAGCAAAAAGAAGCAGACCCTTTGAGTGGAATCCTATTTTATTTTTAATTATTTTTTGTGTGTGGTACTCAGGATTGAACCTGGAGACTCCATCCTCAGCCCTTTAGAATTTTTTTATTTTGAGATAGGGTTTCAACTGACCTTGAACTTGAGACTCTCTTGCCTCAGACTCCTGAGGAATTACAGGCACTACCACACCCAACTTGAATGAGATCTTAAATTGGGTTGTAAAGTGGGTTTTGCTAGGCAGGGAGATTGAAGAAGCAATTCAAGATTCTGGCAAAGGGTACAGCTTGGGCTAAGGAATAAAAGTGAGTAGACATAACAGTTTGGAGAACATTTGTTCCTGGCTATAAGACATCCCTGATGTACCGATCACTTCTATTTCCCAAAGATTTCCTTTCATTTCAATTTCTTCCACATTTAATGGCAATCAGGGAATACCTACAATAAAAGTTCAAGTCTGAAAAGGAAGGCTTGAGTGTCAGGTAGAAATGGCTAGTCCCCATAATGGCCAGAATAGGATGTAAGCCGTCCTCTGGGACCCCTACTGTGGAGGAGTGTAGCAAGCCAATAGAGTGCAGACCCACTAATTGTCAGAGAGTCAGGAGTTTGAATCTTTGCCCTGCTTCCTGTTTGCATGATCTCTAAGCCTTGATTTCTTCTACCATTAAATGGGGATAACAGTACTTTCCCCATGGAGCTGTGTAGAGTGACTGACTGTATTAGCAGGTTCAAACCTCTGAGAATGGTTCCTGCCATACACCAAGCACTTGATCATTAAGTTTGTTTATTATTGTTATTTTGACAGTTTCCAAATTATATTTCATCATAATTATTGAATGGTAGTTCCATCTTCTTAGGGATGCCTTTCTTATGCTCCAAATACTCCAGTTTGGAAAGGAAGCATTGGATTAGGGGAGGTTTTAGCAAATTTTCTGTGGATTTAGGACCTGGGCTTTGGCTCAGTGGCAGAGCACTTTCCTAGCTGTGTGAAGCTCTGTGTTAGATCCCCAGGCCCCCAAAATAATTTCTATAGACTAATTATTGTTGAATATTTTACTCAGAATAAATCCCCATGTTAGCTCCCATATCCCCATGTTAATGGACAGAACCCCAACTAACTCCATTTTTTTTCCATCTTACATCTGCTGAAGAATAGCCCTGTGTCTTTTTTTTAATTTTATTTTTATAATTTTTAATATATACAACTCATAGTGCATGTATTTAGCATCTTTTTACATACAACTGTTTGTATACAAAGTATATTCGTACAATTCAGGTCTTCAATCATGCATTTAGGAAAATGATATCCGTCTCATTCAAACACCTTTTCTTTTCTTTTTTTTTTCTTTTTCCTTTTCTCCCTCTCCCTCCCCCCTTGTTCCCTCCCTTACCCTCCCTTCCCTTTGACCATTCTAGTGTTCCTCTAGTCCTCATATGTAACCCCCCCCCCCCATCCAACAATACTATGAACTAGCCTCCTTATATCAGAGAAAACATTTGGTACTTGGATTTTTGAGACTGACTAACTTCACTTAGCATTATGTCTTCCAACTTCATCCATTTACCTGCAAATGCCATTAATTTATTTTCTGTGTCTTGATTGAGCTAAAGAACAGCTATGTAGTTTGTGTCAGCTTCAGTTTAAGTGTAGCTTTCAGAGGATAAAAACTGTAACGTGCAGAAGCGAAGACTGGATTTTTGTCTGCTCTGTTATCTCTCCACCCCTCTTTTTGGCTCATGTGCAGAACTTGCCTTTCCTTGAGAGATTCAGTCCTTCCTGGCTTCAATCTTGTAATGCCGTTGAATTGGTAGAATGTACATATTGGCAAAGGGAGGGAATAGCCCTGCCTTCACATTCATGAGCAAGCCTAAGCAGAAGAGAATGATGAGAGCAGAAATGTGAGGGGCGGGAGGGAAAGCACTTGGGATAAATCCCTCATTCTCGTCTCTGGGCCCACCAAATTTGCCCTGCCAAATCTATTCTATGAGCAAGCTCAGCACCCCTCCACTAAACTCCCATTTCTAGTTAAACTTTATCAGGTTGGGCTTCTGTCACTTGCAATCAAAGGAGCCTGTTTGTTTTCGAGCCTTATTGTGTAGGTGGAGTAAGATGTTAAACATAGAGTTCCTTGAAAATCTAAAGCACAACAACAAATACCAACTGTAATTAAGAGAATGGTGAAATAGTTTTTTCCCTCATAGAAGGAATAGGATGTTTTGTTCTGTCAGTGTTGTCAGTGTTGTTAGTTATTTAAGAATAGAAATCTAATTTCACAGCCTAAGTAATTAGATTGAGTGTCCAGAACAGTGACCTGGGAGGGCTTTAGGGAAAAGGTAGGATTAGGGCTGGGCTTGAAGGATAAATTCAATATCCATCAAGGTAAGCAAAGGACTTTTTAGCTATGCAAATGCTGTGGGCCCAGAGCATCATTGTTGGTAAGTGAGTTAACAAATATTGTCTGGCCTACTATGAGTCAAGCAGAAAGGAAGCAAAAACTTGAAAGATCTTGGAATCTGCTCCAGCTGCATGCAAAAGCTATTTAAATCATAGAATACTGAAAAGAATCTGCAGTATTAAAAAAAATTTAGAGGAGCACATTCCACATTCCTGTGGGTCCTCTCATGTATTCCAAGGTCTTTCTTCTTCTTGGTAGCAATTTTAAGACTCTATGGGGTTTGAGTCAAGTTGGTATCATTAATATGTCTTTTATTCCCTCTCTTTGGAGGTGAGCAGAGATGGATAATTCATATGAGAGCTGTCACCCCCTGCAGGGTCCCTTCTTGACTATCCAGCTGCTACCACTTTTCACCATCCTGTTGTTACTGTCCTTTCTCAGTTTGTGTCTTCTTAAGCCACACTAGTGGCTAAACTTCAGGGCTGGAAATGTGAGTTATTCTTTCTGAGAAGCTTAATACTCGCTTTACTAATTAGCAGCAAACTTCCAAGGTTCAGAGGGTCTGCATTATTTCTTAAAGTACCATGCTTAGGAGACTTCTCAAGTTAATTTATCATTAAACTGTTTATATTTCAACAATATGTTTTCTTCCTTCAATCCAAGAAAAATCATAATGGATGTCAGGTACACTTCCTGTAAGGCATAAGAAAATCAAAGCCCCAGGTTCCTTATCTATAATATGGGATTTACAATTCCTAATATTACAGAGCTATTGTAAGAATTAATTAAAAACATTGATGTGGAATTATTTTATGAAGCACCACAATAATAATAAAAGCAATGCAGAAGTAGTGAGACAAGATAGAATTGTTCATCATGATCTTATACCACCTCCCTTGCATCCTACTTCAATTCTTCCCTTTTTCTTCTCACAAACCTCTAGATTCTTCCTGATGTGTGGGCTTACGTTAATCCTGGTACCTAACAGGAAACTGAGGCTAGAGCTTATTAATTCACTGGTTGTTAGTACTTTTCATCTCATTCTCCTGCTGGATAGATGCTCAAGGCAATTAGTACCAAACGAAGACTGAGAACCAGGGTATAGTAAGCAACCCCAAGCAGCTGTTCATGAGACTCATTACCTACAGAGGTGGGTAAATCAGGACTTGTAGGGTAACAGGCTCTAGTTAGAAGCACCCAGGGAAAGTCTTGCCTCTGTTGACAGGCTGTCTCAAGCAGGAGCTCATGGTGGGAGAGAGGAGGAAAAAGAGTTGGCTGATTTGGGAAGGGAGCAGAGTACTGGGTGCCACCTGTAGATCATTGTTTTGCCTTCTAATTCATCATTTCTCTTTGTCTTTGAAACTACCTCCTGGAGAGAGGCACTTGGCAAGGAGGGAAGTTGGGTCTGCTTCTCATCTTTTCCTCTATCCTCTTCCCATTTGGAAATGAATAACTCAAAGCACATCCAATTTGTTTTGAACTCCATTTTTCATCAATTTCATAAGTGAATTCTTTCAGGGAAGCTATAATTATTCTATGGGACTGGCTCTGTAGTGGGGGTGGGTGTATGGCTTGTGGACTGGGATTGTTGAGGTTATTCCCTTACACAGCGTAAGCTCCAGAAAGCACCAGAGGGGTCAGATGTGTGTCTCATCTCTCTTTTTAAAGATGAGAATGCTGAGGCCACAATGGGCATGTGACTTGCTCAGAGTCTCCCTTCCGTGTACCCTGCTTTCCTATCTCTCCTGAAAGAAAAGAGGAAGTATAAAAGACATACTGCATTAAGGAAAGAAGTGAGTGAGTGAGGCAGATTGGTCAGTTGGAACTCATCTTGTGAAAGTTTGGGCTGGGAGAGGGGGAGTGAATCATGCTAGGGTACGACAGGTTACTCAGACATAGTGGAACACCACAGTGAAGCCAAACCGGAACGTGGAGCAAACAAGTCAAAACCAAGAGCTGATGCTGGATGGGGACAAAGTGACACTAAGAACAGCTGAGAGCGATTTAGGCTCAGTGTGATAAAAAAAAAAAAAAAAAAAAAAAAGAGTTGTTTTCAAGTTAATAAAATCAAATAGGAATTATATGAGGGGAACACAATACCTGATAGTTCAATGCCTCCCCATCATAGGGAAGCCTGCACTATCTGGCTCAGTTTAGTTTTTCTTTACTGTTCCCTTGACTCACCCAAACACAACCATATCCAGCCTGTCATATCTATGCCAAGTATTCACTGTGTCCAGGATTTTCCTCAGGCTGCTAGCTCTGCCATGAATGCTCATTCCCCTTCTGGTCCTCTTCTTCTTAGGTTCAACCAAATTCTCCATATCCTCCCAAGACCAGATCAGTTCCCACTGCTTCCATGAAGCCCTCCCCATGTTCTGGCTGAGAGGATTCTCCCCCTTTGCTGGCTTCCAGTGGCACTGATGACTGTTCCTGTCATATGCTGTTGTAGAGGTTTGTGCATAAGCATCGTGGCTTTATCTCCTCCTTGGAAAGTGCTTGAGCCATTCATTTTATATCCCACATGGATCTTACCTATGTGCCTCATACATATGAGGTATTCAGAAAATATTTACAAAAGGAATGGTCACCTAGAGGGATACACATGATACTGGAATCATTATGTTTGCCTTGAGTCAGATGCTTCCCAGGGGTATCACATCTCTAGATATGGAGAGATGTAGAGAAATTGAGGGTGTTCTGAGGAAAGCCATGGAGATGATAAATATATTTAAAAATGAGTTAAAGTAAATGTAAAGAAAAATTGTTTTGGACCTTTCCAGAGAAGTGAGGCACATTTATTCATCTTTCTCCAGGCCCACAAAGGTCTTGTACTCAGAGAATTGGCACTTTCATTCCTGATCAGGACAGATCAATAGTAAATTAGACTAAACAGAAGGATCGTTGAGATCACAAATAGGGAAAATATTTCTGAGAGAAGGTGATTAAACTCTCAGATGAATGACCAGAGGGAATCGCAGACTTTAGGTCTCCAAAAGTCTATTAAAAAACAGATTCCTGTGTGTTATGGCCAGATTAGAGGCTCTCTCTGGAATGAAAGCCACGGAATGAACTTGACAATGTGTTCTCACACCTCCTTGTGCTGGCCAGGTGTTCAGTTACATGGCCCCAGCAGTCAATTCCAGGATGGGCCAGCAGGTGGCAGCCATGCACAGTGAAAGCCTGTAGGTACAGCCAGCCAGAGTCCTTTATAAGAACCAGCACACCAATAGAATAGAGGAAAGGGACCAGAGGGGAAGGAGGAGAGGAGGGAAAGGGCAATATTGGGCAACGACATTGGTCAGATTATATTGTTGTATTGTGTCATGTATGAATACGTAGGATTCCTTAATCCTACCATTATATATAATTATAATGTACCAATGAAAATGTGGGAAAAAAATGAACAGAATTAAAAAAAAAAAAAAAAAAAAAAAGAACCAGCACAACCTAGCTATTGTGAATTGTGCTGCTATAAACATTGATGTGGCTGTGTCCCTGTAGTATGCTGGTTCTAAGTCCTTTGGGAATAGACACAGTAGTGGGATGGCTGGGTCACAAGGTGATTCCATTCCCAGTTTTCCAAGGAATCTCCATACTGCTTTCCATATTGGCTGCACCATTTTGCAGTCCCACCAGCAATGTATGAGTGTGCCTTTTTCCCCACATCCTCTCCAACATTTATTGTTGTTTGTGTTCTTAATAGCTGCCATTCTGACTGGAGCGAAATGAAATCTTAGATTAGTTTTGATTTGCATTTCTCTAATTGCCAGAGATATTGAACATTTTTTCATGTATTTGTTGATTGATTGTATATCTTCTTCTGAGAATTTGTCTTTTCAGTTCCTTGTCCCATTTATTGATTGGGTTATTTGGTTTTTTGGGTGTTAAGATTTTTAAATTCTTTATATATTCTAGAGACCAGTGCTGTATCTGACATGTGTGTAGTAAAGGTTAATTCCCAGTTAGTAGGTCCTCTATTCACCTCACCGATTGCTTCTTTTGCTGAGAAGAAGCTTTTTAGTTTGAATCCATCCCATTCATTAATTCTAGATTTTAATTCTTGTGTAATAAGAGTCTTATTAACGAAGTAGGAGCCTAATCCAATATGATGGAGATTTGGACCTACTTTTTCTTCTAATAGACTTCTAATAGGTCTCTGGTTTAATTCCTAGGACCTTGATCCACTTTGAGTTTAGTTTTGTGCATGGTGAGAGATAGAGGTTCAGTCTCATTTTGTTGCATATGGATTTCCAGTTATCCCAGCACCATTTGTTAAAGGGGCTATCTTTTCTCCACTGTATGTTTTTGGCAACTTTATCTAATATAAGATAGCTGTAATTGTGGGCATTAATCTCTGTGTCCTCTATTCTGTACCATTGGTCTACATGTCTATTTTGGTGCCAGTACCATGCTGTTTTTGTTACTATTGCTCTGTAGTATAGTTTAAGGTCTGATATAGTGATGCCACCTGCTTCATTCTTCTGCAATGTTTATAGCAGCACAATTCACAATAGCTAGATTGTGGAACCAACCTAGATGCCCCTCAGTAGTTGAGTGGATAAAGAAAATGTGTTCTATATACACAATGGAATATTAGTCAGCAATAAAAGAGAATAAAATAATGGCATTCGTAGGTAAATAGATGAAGTTAGAGAATATAATGCTAAGTGAAGTTAGCCAATCTCAAAAATCCAAATGCTGAATTTTTAAAAAATATTTATTTATTTGCTTTTAGTTGTACACAATGCGTTTTTACGTGGTGCTGAGGATCGAACCTGGGCCGCGCGCGGTAGGTGAGCGCTCTACCACTGAGCCACAACCCCAGCCCATGCTGAATGTTTTCTCAGATATAAGGAGGCTGATTCACAGTGGGGGACAGGGAGCATAGGAGGATTAGAGGAACACTAGAAAGGTCAATGAGGAGGGATGAGAAGGGAGGGGACAAGGGGGTATAAAGGGAAAAAAAGATGGCAGAAGGACATGGATATCATTACCCTAAGTGCGTGTATGAAGACATGAATAGTATGAATATACTTTGTATACAAACAGTGATATGCAAAAATGTACTCTATATGTGTATTACGAATTGTAATGCATGCTACTGTTATATACAACCACTTCGGAAAAAAAAAAAAAAAAAAAAAGAACCAGCACACAGGGACCCAGGCTAGGTGTGCAGAAGTCTAGTAAGCATGCACTACAGAGAAGCCAGGAAGCCTCCACTAGATTGCTTCTCACCCTCTCCATCCCAGTCCCACTAGAGCTACTGGGTGTTGAAATCAGAAAACGCATTTGGCCACTTGGATAAAAAACCCTCCCTCCAATAGGCACTGGGGCCCTGTCATTTCCAGAAAGTCCCTCTGTTCAGGGAAAAGGAATAGTGTGCTGAGACGCTTCCCAATCTGCTTCTATAAACCTAAGTGTGGTGAATAATACCTTATCAAAACAAAGCAAAATGAAAAACGATCAGTAGGGAGGAACAACGGTACAGATTAATCAGGAGAACCATAACTCACTTAAAGATTCCCACTCAGGGAAGCTACATGCCCACTGTGTGTACAGGCCTCCTTTTGAGGAATATTGCTCCAGGAGCATGGAATTTACTTGTGTCGTGTTTTGAGAACTCACTGGCTCTGCTGCCACCCGACAGGCTGGGTATTGGCAACTCAGGCGGGGGGCAGCCTTTCTGGCCTGGGCCTATGAAATGATGTGGTCTGACGGTTTCTCCCAACGGGGATGCTGTAGATTAAATGTGACAACCGACCATATTAGACCCTCTCCAATGGAAAGTTCACTTACGTGATTCAGCCACTAAGGCAGTGGACAATTGTTGC
The DNA here is from genome assembly GCA_025594165.1 of Tamias sibiricus. NCBI lineage: Eukaryota > Metazoa > Chordata > Mammalia > Rodentia > Sciuridae > Tamias > Tamias sibiricus. The sequence continues at coordinate 93,971,088 of CM046659.1, forward strand.
AGTCCCTGAATAAACAAGGCCTGTTTTTGATGCCAGTCCTGAAGTTGTTGGGTTCCAGAATGCTCTGGAGTTCTGAGCAGGCTTTCTTTGTGTCATTACCTCCCATCTCAGTATACAGATCTTTCCATCACTTGTGATCCGGCACATGTCTCCTAAGCAACCTGCTGGTGTAGAGTAAACACTGTGAGACTCCCCTCTCCCCCAACCCTGACTCTTGACAGAGGAGTCTTTTGAATTTGCTTTTAATTTTGCATCACTTGAAGGAAGAGTTCACCTCAGAAGTATAAGTGTCTGGACCTGCAAAAATTGCATTTGTGCTCTGTTGACAGGCTATGACAAACACGGATCCTGCAATGTAGGAAGAATTGTGGCACTTTTTACATGGCTCCACATTTTGGCTAAGCTTGAATGCATCTTTCTTCTGTTTTTCTGTATTATGGACTCCTTCCTTTGTGCATCAAAAGCTGAAGATTTTTTTTGTGTGTGATTTTTCTTATGGGGGGTGTTGGGCTTTTTGCTTACATCCCACTCCATTCTGACATCCTTTCGATTCAGAATCATAACTCAATCTGAATTGCTTTGTGATTTGCAGTGAGGGCCAATAGGTTCCACCAAAGGGAAACCAGTAGTATTTTTTCCAGCGAGGGAAAAGTTAGGCCTGATGTCTTTCTATAAAAGACAAGGACTTTTTAACTGGCTTTTAAACATCTTGAGCTTAGATGGGACAGGTTGGAAGATGAAGGTGGGAAGGTGGAATTCAGCCAGGGGTGGGTATCTTCAGTGTAGTCCTAGCTTTGAAAATGTGGTACTTTCTTTGGGATTATTTCAGATGTTAAGCACAGCAGGGTTGACATCAATACTCAGCAGGCCATGGATTATGGCTGTATCTAATGACTGTGTTCCACTGTGTTTATTGTTCTGGATGTTAATATATAGAGTAAATGATAGTCCTTTAATTGAAGGTTGGAAATGCCCCATACTAAGGCGCCTGGGTGACACATCCTTAACCGTTGAAGTGAAACCCAAGAAGACACTTGCTGGCCAGGAAATTATAACCTCGGACATCATCTTCCTATTTGTGTATGTGGTTTGTAGGAGAGAGCACAGGCCCAGCAGCTGGCCTGCACCTTATTGGCAGTTCTCGATCTTACTGGGAGGGCAGAGGCATCATTTGGAAACTAGCAAGAACTTATGAGTTCCACAGGAAATCTCAGCTAATCAGAACTTTAAAGGAGCAGGTTACTACAGGGGATCTAAGTCCAGGAGAGGAGACAGAGGTTGGCTCTCTTCCTTTCTTCTTAAAAAATTTGAAGTGGCTCTTCAAAGACTTTCTTCAGTTTAATTGTGGAAACAATTTGTGATGCCTCAGTAATCATGATTTAATCAAAACAATTTCTTATTATTGTATAGATTGTACCTTCTGAGCCGTGAGACCTCTTGACAAACTATGAGACCATGTGCTGGCCCTGATTGTTTATATAGGAAGATAAAATAACTTCTTACTGCAGCTGTAAGAATTTATTATAGTTTGTAATACAAGTGTATTACTTTGCTATTCTGGAGGTCAGAAGTGTGAAATAGCTCTTGCTGGCTAAAAACAAACACTCTTTCTGGAGGTTCTAGGGCAAAGACTGTATCCCTGTCTTTTCCAGCTTTTAGAGCTGTCCCAATCCAACCGCGTGGAGCCCCTGCTCACAATTGCATGATTCCTATCCATGCCCTCTGATCTCTATTGTCACATCTTCATCTCTGATTCTTCTTTCTTCCACTTTCAATTGTAAAGATCTCTATGATTGGATTGGGGTCTACCTGGATAGTTCAATATCATCTCCTACCTCTAAGTTAGAAGATGAGCAACATTAATTTCATCGTAATATTAATTCTCCCATGTAATTTAACATAGCATATTCACATATTCACAGGTTCTGTGGATGAAGACATGGACATTTTGGGATGGAGGCATTTCTCTGCCTTCACTGAAGGCACTAGGTTACGTAGGCTCCATGCTATTATAATCTTGGTTTGGAGGTAAGGACTATTGATGGGAAAGTAAAATAATGATCAAGGCTGTTATAGATGCCATAAGAGGAATCTGTTTAGGTAAATCTTGGGCATTATAGCTTACTAAGAGCACATTCTTTGGGTTCAGTCAAATCCTATCCCTGTCACTTGCTGGCTGTCATATTTTAGAGAGTATTCAAGGCTAATAAAGTTTCCTCGATATAAAATGAAGGTAATAATATATGCCACATAGGACTACTATAGGATTTAAGTGAGACAATACATATGAAATGCCCAGGGCAGTGCCTGGTCCTTGGTGAGTGTTCCGTAATTGGTGGTCACGTGTTAGGAAGTGCCCATCATTTATCTGACTCCTGGCGAGGTATGGTGGGGCAGATGAGAATCTATGCTGTCTTTAAAATTAAGACAAATACCCATACCAAAAGTTTTATATTTTGTAAAACTTTTATTTAAAACATAGGAAAGCCAACCCTTTCATTGTCTTGGGAAAGAGTTGCTTACTTAAATTCATCTTTACCTCTTATTATTATCACCACTGACACTGTGTTAGGTGCTGGAGAAGGGATAAGCCAGGGCCCTTGTCTAAGGCTACCATGGCAACCAGCCCAGCAGATGCCCTACTGGCAGCCAAGGCTACACTAAGGAACTGAGGCAAGAGAAACTGAAGGCAGAAATAAACAGACAAGGGCAACGGGAGAAGTTTTCAGAAGAGTTAGGGTTTAAGCTGGGCCTCAAGGAAGACAGATAGAGAAGTTGGGAAAACTAGGGAGGGAATTTTAGGCAGCAAGATTGGGGAAGAGGTGGTATGAGTGAAAATACCAATGCAGGGTTTTCATATCTGAGGGCCAGTCAGATGTTTTAGGGAGATGGGTTATGAAACAGGAATCTGCAGAGGTAGAATGGGGATAGATTACACAGAAGCTTTATTGTCCTAAATGGACTTAAACTTCCCTATGTTATTCAGTTTTGTATAGTACATGGTGGATACTCAATACCATTAATTTTTACTTTGTCCTGACCTTAAATAAGGTATTAAGAACTAATTTTCTGGAAAGTGAGGGACCACAGAAAGGACAAGATGACACATTGAAGTCCATCTTCTGACAAAGCCAGTAGTGAATAAGATTGGCTAGAACTGGAAAGTATTAGAAGAAAAGACCAATTATGACACTATTCCAGTGTTTGGCAAAGGAAATGAAGGCCTGATGATAGTGGAGATAGAAAGGGAAGATTGGCAAGATTGAATAGAAATTTCAATGTGCTAAGAGTAATATTCAGAAATGATCTGGCTATATCTGTAGAGCCCACAGGGCAGGTTTGCAGAGTGGTGATAAGCTTAGCTTTTGGATAGAATAGTTGCAAAAATTCCCAATGTCCAAGAAGACATAGGGTTTCCAAAAACCTAAGGGTGGGTGTATCAGTTACATATTGCTATGTAATAAACCAACACATAAATTACTGACTTAAAACACCCATTTATTTAGCTCACATTTCTGTGGGTTGGAAATCTGGACTGGATAGTCAGTCTTTCTGGTCTTGGCTGGGATCACTCACATGTCCTTGGTCAGTGGCCAACTCACTTGGGGACTGCTGGCCTGAGATGCTGTTATGGTTTAGATCTGGAATGTCCTCAAAAGTTCATGTGTTGAAATGGTGTCCAGTATAGCAGGGTTTAGAGATGAGGTTTCTAGGCCATGATTGGATTATAAGGACTCTGGTCTCATCAGTGGATTAATCCATTTGATATCCATTGACTGCTGAATGGACTACTAGGAGGTGGAGCTAGTTGGAGGAAGTAGGTCACTGGGGCATAACTTGTAAAGGTTATCTCCTCCCCAGCCCTTCCCTTCTTTTCCTTCTCTCTGCTTCTTAGCTGCCATGAACTGAGCAGCTTTCTTCTGCCATTCCCTTCCACCATCATGTTTCTTCCTTAGAGGCAGCTGACCAGGAACTGAATCCTCTGAAACCATGAAACAAAATAAATCTTTCCTCCTCTAAATTGTTCTTGTCAGGTATTCCTGTCACAGTGACACAAAGCTGACTAACATGGATGCCTCAACTGGCTGTCCCAGTTGTTCTGCTATCCTCTCACTATCCAGCAGTCTAGTCTGGGATTATTTTCATGATGGAGAAAGTGTTCCAAAAGTGATAACAGACATTTTCAGGCCCCTAAAGCATAGAGTAGGAACTGAAAAACCAACATTTTCACTTCATTCTATTAGACAAAGGAAGTCACATTGCTGAGCCTGAATTCAAAGCATAGGGAGAGATTCCACCTCTTAATGGAAAAAGCCACACAGCCACACTTCTGTAAGGTATGACAATTAGGGCCATTTTTAGTAGCAATCTATTATAGTCAGAATACTGAGGATGTTTGGTATGCTCTGCTATGAAATCTACTTATCTATCTACGTACCTACCTACCTACCTACCTACCTACCTATTTATCTTATTATTATAGTCATATTCATGTTGAATTCAGTCACAATTTTATGGTAAAATATACAAATCTTCCTTTGTTTTCATTTCAACTGTGCCCAAGAGTTATGTGGTTCCTCATGGGTAATTGAAAGGAATTGGGTATCCCAGGCTGAACTCAGAGGTAAATTTCATGCAGTTAAATTTTGTCTTTTAACTGAGCTTCTTGAGGGTCTGGTGTGTGCATCTCTTGATTAGCCCATTGAACATCACAAAGAATTAGAAATGTGAAAAACATCTAAATACTCCACTTGGCATTGGCTACAAATTTTGGATTAGATTTTAAAGGTGACTAAGGCTATCATGATCTATAGGGAAAGTAGGATGGTGGGGATAAAAAGCTGTCTGAGCCATACCTGCCAGATGGGAAATATGTATTCATACTTTTCTGAGTTTCCTTAACGTTGCCTGCTCTTTGTGCTTCCCATCTGCCTGGTTGCTGCCCCTCTTGGCCCTCTGTAGTTCATTTTACTAATGTAGTGTACCAAGCTTGTTGTCATGCCCCAGAAGAGGGAAGAACAGCAGAAGGCCACCTCCTGGTGCTTGGAGATGTCTGGAAATTAGTTTCTAGAGAATTGCTGGCAGAACCTTCTGGAAGCCTGACTGGTTCCTACAGGTAAGCAGCTGGGGATGTAGTTAGCACATTGTCCTTTTATTTTATTTCATCTCATCATGGTAAGAACATTTAATATGAGATCTACCTTCTTAACAATGTTTAAGTGTACAATACATTATTGTTGACTGTGGGTATAAGGTTGTAAAGCAGATCTTTAGAGCTGTCTCATCTTGCTTGTTTGAAATTTTATTATCATTGATCAGTATCTTCCCATTTCTCCCTCTCTCTATGCCCTGAAAAATTACTAAATTACTAATCCACTCTTTAATTATATGAATTTAACTATTTTAGATACCTCATATAGATAGCAACTTGCAGTGCTTGTGTTTCTGTGAGTAGCTTATTTCACCTAGCATAATGTCTTCAAGGTCCATCCATGTTGTTACATATCATGTAATTAATTTCCTTCAAAAAGAAAAAGTAAGGCTGAATGAACTCTTTTATTGTATGCATATATTACATTGAAAAAAATCCATTTATCTGTTGATAGACATTTAGGTTACACATACAACTCAATTAAAAAAAAAAGAACTAATAACCCAAATAAACATTGGGCTGGGGTCCAAAGAAGACATAAAGATGACCAAAATGTATAAGTGTGCAGCATCACAAATCATTAGGGAAATGAAAACCCAAACCACAATGAAATGTCACCTGACATCTGACCTCTCTCTCTCTCTCTCTCTCTCTCTCTCTCTCTCTCTCTCACACACACACACACACACACACACACACACACACAATGATAAACAATATGTATTAATGTAGATGTGGGGAAATTGAAGCATTTGCATACTGTTCATAGAAATTTAAAAAAGGTACAGTATGGAGATTACTCAAAAAATTTAAAAAGAAGTACCATACAGTGTAGCAATTCTACTTCTGGGATTTGGTAGAATTGAAATCAGGATACTAAAAATATATTAGCATTCTGTGAACACATATACCAACACAATGAGCACTAACAATGTTCATTAAAACACCATGCTCAATAGCCAAGCACGTTATCATTTTACAGCACCTGTACTACCACTTAGGGAAGTGGATACCTTGAAGATGAACAACAAGCTCAGGGGTGGAGAAGTGGCCCACTATGCCTGATTCTGGTGCTGAACCAGCTGCTATAGCAGAAGACTCTTGCCATAGAGGAGCCAGGAGTCAGGAGGATCCAGGTTTCTTTCCCTGTCTTGGGTCCACTCCTCTTCCTGGGGCTTGGCTCTGCAGCGTGGTGAAAGAGAGTGTTACTGATGGCTGGGAAGGACAGGCAAAAGGAAGATAATGGGGTGGTTGGGATAGTCCAGGCATTTTGGCAGCCTGATAATGAGCTGGCTGAGTTTGGTCCAACCCAAGTGGCCCTGGTCCAGGAAGGGAGTCAGGAACTTGGAGCACAATGCCAGTCTCTCTCAGATCTGTTTTCTTTCTTCTCTCACTACCACTGATACATTTGAGCCCAACCCCTCAGTCCTGCAAATGAAGCACCTTCCTTACTTTCCTCCCTAAAGTCTTGAAATGGAACTGTTGAGTGATTGACTGAGGTCAGCTAAAGAGAAAAGAGATGGGGAAAATTTGCTCATCTGGGTACATTTTTTTTTATCATTGACTGTTAGGAATAGTTCTTTATGTGAATGAATTCACATAAAGACCACTGCGTGTGAATGGATTCCTAAATGCCTCTTATAAATTGCATCTCTATGGGCTGGGGTTGTGGCTCAGTGGTAGAGTGCTTGCCTAGCATGCTGAGGCACTGGGTTCAATCCCTGGCACCACATAAAAATATACATTTAAAATAAAGGTATTGTGTCTATCTACAACTTAAAAAAAATTTTTTTTTAAATTGCATTTCTATGACTCTGCTTAGACTCTTGTCCCTGCCTAAAGTGTTATCCCTTCCTGTCACTGGCCCAAATTTGACATACTATTGGAATTCCACTATGCTTAGGATGGCTTTCCTAATTATTTTAAATTTGGTAATCTGTCTGTTCTCAGAATCTCAGACATTATCATGTGCACTATTTATCTGACATTAAATATATGTGACTTCAATTGTCATTTGTCTTTCTGATATCTGGATCCTGTGCTTTGTGTTAGCCTCTTAAAGTCCAAGTCAATGCTTCTTAACTGCCTTCTATCTCTTACAGCATCAGCCTGCTATCTTGCACACAGTAGGCTCTCAAAGACTATTTGATGCTCATAGCACTTCAGGTGCTTTTCTCTCCTCCTCAGATTCACTGTTGGGGCTTCTTGAGAACACTGATTTTTTTTTTTTTTTTTTTTTGGCCACCCAGCATCCATTCTACCTTCTGAGTTGATGATCTGATTTACACTGGAGTAGCTCTAACTCACTGTGAGTCCTCTTATGGGGATGTATTCCAGGTGCCTGCATTCCACATGGAATCCCAGAATGTGGGATCCTTCCTTTTCTTTCTATTCCCCAAACTTGACCTCTTGCATGTGACCTGCATTTGGTCAAGTAGCTGCCCTGTCCCAGGTCTCTCAAATCAAGTGAGGTGTTAAAAGACAGTGGAATGGTTGGCGGCCACTCCATGCATGGTGGCAGCTGAAGTATCCCAACAACAGGGACTCTCTCCTTGTCCCCTGGCTTTTGGAGCTTTGGGTTATGATGCATTGTCAAGCCTCACCCTTCAAGTGAGAACTGCAAACCCTCCCAAAGTAGCTAGAAGGTTTGAAAGCTTTTTTTTTTTTTTTTTTTTTTTTTTTTTTTTTTTTTTTGCTTATGTAACTTAAAACCAAGAACTCCTAATTGATACGAGCTTTATTTCCAGCTCTTATCAAACCTCTCCTGGAACAACTTTAACCTGCTTGCTGGACTCCTTATCTTCAATTTTACCCTCCTTCAATAAGTTTTCTACATTCTTTCCAGAGTGTTATATGTAATAAAAAAAGTTTAAGGTAAATGCTGACTTATTCTCACTTTTAAGATAAAACATTAACTGTTAAGCGTTTCTCATTTTCCATGCCCTGTGTTTGTGCTCCAGAATTGGGGCAGCAGGTTGCTGTAGAAAGAGCATAATATTGGACTCTAGATCTGGTCTTGAAAAACCATGGCTCAGAAGGTGATGTTGTCCAGTTTATTCAGCTTTTTGATCATTCTTTTTCTCATTTCTAAAGTGGAGAACATACTGCTTCCTGGGATTGCGAGGACTCGATGTGATGATACAACTCCAATGCTTGTAGTGGGACAGGCTCTCAACAGATGTTCTTCCTCCACCCTTCTTCTCTAGTGGAGCTTGCTGCTCCCTGATGTATCTTGCAAACCTTAGATGATCTTGGATGCCCTGAACTCAGACTAGGAGATCAGATGTAGTATCACAGTACTGTTTGCATTCTGTTTTATGTTACAATATAATCTTATATGCCATTCTGGAGAGACAGGATTGCTGAGAGGGAGGATGTGGAATGGTATGTTGAAGTCAGAGGGTTTGCATTTGTGGTCTGTTAAGGACAACTTTGATTATACTGGTGGGATAGCTGGCTCTCTTATTATGATGCAGTCAATTTCTTTTTCTTGAAAGAGCTGCAATTCAGAGGCAGGTGTTGTGTCTGTTGATGGTTCTCTCCCTACTCTCAACTGATGAAAATGACATGGTGTCTGTTCTGAGCAGTATGTGAAAGTAAATGTCTCCACCAACAGTCACATGCTTCCATGCTCATTTTCTACAGTACCTTCTTAAACTCTTCCTATTTGAAATAGCCTATTTGTTACCATTACCAAAGATTGAAAGCAATGTGAGCTAATTACAGAGAGAGAGTTGGGCCAGCAGAAGGATTTTTTACTTGTAGCAAAAGGGGGCCGTTTCCTTTTTGCATCAGTGATAGATTGATGGAATTCAGAAAGTATGTAGCTTCTAATAATTTATAACTGTGTCTCATATGAGAAAGGGGGATTTAGACTGCAAGGAAAGGTGGAATATCTGTTTATTAATATGCTAAACCATCTCTGCTCTACTGGGGTTTATTAGCCAAAAATGGACAACATGGATGTATAGATTAAAGGATAGACTCAAGAGAGATGATCATGTTGAGATATCAAGATTCCAGTGTCAATTAAATGAGTGAAAGCAATCTGCACAATAGGATTTGCTCTGGCAGTGAAACTGTATATTCCCAGCATGACACAATAGCCAAGGGCAAGGGCAAAGGATATGGGGGAAGGAGGGGATTTTTCTGTCATAATCAGTCAGGGGAGGTTTCCCTGCCCCAGTGATGGATGCTTTCTTTCTTTTATTTTTTCCTTTTTGCTTTCCTTTCAAGGCATTTAAAAACACATCTCTATTAGACTATCTTGCCAGTTGTTTCCAGGAGCCACATTTTTCTCTTGCAGAGCCTCCCTAAACTCCTCTTAATTGGTCCAGATCTGGAAATTCACAGATCTTAGCTGTGAAGTACTCAGTCTCAGGTTCCAACTACAGAGATGTGCTTGTCTCATACCATGATAGTACCATATGCAAGAGGAGCCCAAGGCTTTTCTCAGGATTTGCCCTCAATCTGGAAGCTTGAGAGTCTCAGGACAAATAAGTCTTTGCTGAACAGAGAAGCCAAACAAGGTCATAGTCCAGTTTCCTTGGAGGCCACCAAATATCAAGATAGATGTTTACACCATAGCACTCAAGTTTAGGCAGTGCTCTGGATGACAAATGTTTCAGGCGGAAATTGTGTGCATGCTGATTGTGAAATGAAATTAGAATTTTCCTCTGTCCTTGGGAGCAGGAATTCCATTGTTTGGCCTCATGTGACCTAAACCTAACTCTGAGTATCTTTGAAAGAGGCTAATAACCATGGCTATTGAATGGTGGGAAGGTGATGACATGGATTTCCCTTAAACCAGAGGGGACATTCTGAAGGGAAACCGGGTGTCTCCAATGTTAACTCCCTTTCTGCTTACCTAGGAAGGATGAGAGAATTGTGGCTTGACCACTGGTTCAGGAGGCTCTGCTCTTTTTCTTTTCTAGAGCTCAAAATATGGCTGTAAGCCTTAGTCATGACATTTTATAAAACAATGTAAAGGCCTCTCTTTTCTGAAATGTTGAGGACTGGTACAGGAAGAGAGGACCTTGTTCCTGTGGCTGCTGACCAACCTGGAACTAGGAAAAAAAAAATCAATAAAGCAACAATTTCAAGAGAATTTCCTTTGAGTTTGTCTATGGTCTGTGTTTCTAGGTATGAAAATCATCTATATGCCATGATGATGTTGTTGGCAGTTTGCAGTAGAGTTTGGGGGTGTTTGGCCCAATCCGAGCACAAAGTTGCTCACAATCTATCCCTAGCATACATCTACCCCTAGCCAGTGACATGTTCTGATGGGTCCTTTGACCTCGTTAGGTGTCTGGTGTGTGGCTGTGAAACTGAACTTTATCCTGTACAGAGATAAAGATTTTCTTTCTTATTAAAAGATTAAAATGTGATATAGTGGAAAGGAGGTGGGATGTGAGCAAGACGACAGGTCTTTGGCAGCTAGTTATGCCTAGTTCTGGGGACTGAGGACATCCTTGAGCCTCAATTATATATGTGAAAAGTGAATAAAAACTACTTACCATTGAAGGATGAGATAGATAATGCATTGAAATTGCTTTGGACATCATAAAGCCCTGTACAGTTGTTACGGATCATTAACACCTCACCTAAACAGCTTAAGAATACAAAATCCTACTAAAACGGACATGGTGGGAGCAATCTTTATAGACAGATATACATTTGAAGCAAAAGAAAGTATCTCAACCTTAAGAATCCTTTCTTATGACTTGTTCTTTTTTTTTTTTTCTTTTTTTTGGACATTTCTGAGGGCTGAGATCATTGACATATTACTAGAAACTCATGTAGTAAATGGAAGTGTTGATGATAATTCATTATCTTATCTGCAGAACCTAGGGTAGTGTGCAGAACATTTATCAGTATCTATTGAACATAGCAAAAATGTGGAATGATTGTTCAAAGCATGAGATTTTGCCTTTGAGCACCATAAAACTAGCTATTTGCAGCCCCTGCCACAAGGGAGGAGGAATTTCCATCGTTTCTTTGCTTCCTGGAGCCCTCTTGGGTTTCCTTTATTCAGATTGTGACTTTCTCTATCCATTCTTACTACACTAGATTTCTCAGAAGATCTTCCAAAACTCTTCCCACAATTGCTGTGGGACAACAATAAGTAGTCTACAATTTCGAAAGGTTCAGTATCGTTTAGTCCTAAAAACAGCTGTGTATTGACCTTTCACCACTCGACTGTGGTGTGATGGAAACTGGGGGTGTGCAATGTGAGAATAAAGTACCTAGTATTCCTGGATTTCCAGAATAAACCCAAGTTTATTTTATGGTCTATTCATAGTCATAGTGAGAGGGAATGGAAACTGATATTTCTCCAGGCCCTCTCTCAAACTCTGGGTGGGAGTCTATCTGCCCTGGACAATGAAACAATTAAAGAAAGATTCCTGTTATTAGGGTTACTCAGGGAGCTAGGCGAAGGGCATATGAAGCTACCTGTCTCAGCTCAGGATTCAGGTGAGGTTTTACTTTCTCCTGAAACTCTTTAAAGTAGCAGTAGATTGAATATTTCCTAAGGCTGGAAAAGGAGAGGTCCCTTCCCCACCCCCTGCCCTGCAAATTCTTTAAATCATCTTCTTAAATTGAGATCCAGCTGAATAGAAAATAAAATAAATATCCCTTCTTCTTTTTTTCAATAGTGGAGACATTTATCTTTCACACAATTAAAAGCCTAACAACTTAAAGTTGCAAGTTCTTACTTACTTCTTTCAGCTAAGAGTTAATCTATTTCTTTTGTCTGGTGCTCAAAGAAAATATACAACCTGTGGTTATCATCCTTGTCAAAACTCTCTTTGTAGCCTTGAACATAGATCTCCTCACCAGGAAAAATCCACATTCTTCAAGTGTTTTATCCAAACCTGTTTAGTCCTTTCATCTTGGTCCCTAAACTGAATTTTAAAAGAGTAGGCTAGATTTCAAAAATGACCACAGGTCAAGTTGAGAATGCGATGCAAAGTTGAGCATATGTCTTTGAAGTCCTAAAGTAACTTTCCAAGTTGTTCTTTTTGGCCTGCAGGAAGCTTTCTGGGTTGAAGCCACGGACTGGTACAAACACTTCTAGAGAAATATACAGTGTGATCTGCACATTTTGAAAGAACAGTAATCATATTCTTCCAATAGCATCTAATCTCAATTTTTTCTCTTTAGGAGGAAAAAAGGCATAAGCCTTCCCATCTGGCAAGGTCAAGATCAGTTTCACATTGGAAAACTGTTGTGGAGGATGGACAGGTCACTCTAAAGTGGTGGACCCATGGTATGATTCAAGGAACAAAATTGTAATCATTACTGAAAATGAGTTACTGCCAATTTTTTGAGCTGTCATCTAGGGTTTTAGTGGTTTGGTTATTTGGATCTTCATCACTTCTTCACTTTGGATACAGAGATTCCAGGGACTAACTGGTGGCAATAAAATGTTTCATCATAGCAAAAGTAGAAATACAAAAAGTGTTGAAATTATTGAGGTAGAAGAGATCTAGGCTCTTTTTAATTCATGTCAACATGAAAGCAATGTGACCTTAAAAAAATACTAGGTGGAGAGAGATGAATCTCATGTTTGGTAAAAGGGTGGTAGTGGAATGCACTGTTTTGTGGAATGGGTTGATTGAGGACACGAACTTGTTCTAATTGAGTCTATGCAGAACATCTTATAAGGTCTCTGTCACTAATGCTTTATTGAATTTAATCTTATGTTAATGATTATTGCTTGACTTTGTTTTTCTTTATTTCAAATGGCCCAAGAATGAGGCAATAAAAACAAGTTTTCCAATTCTAGTTTTTAGTTTTTCCACTGAGTACATCGCCTTAACTAATACAATTGTGTTGACCCGTGAACTGTTCCATGTGATTCACCTTGGCAATAAAAGGAGGTAAAAAGGATATAGGAATAATTCAATCCCAATGACTCATACTGAGAGAGAAAATATGTGAAAACACACATCTAGGGGAAAAAACAGGTTTCAAATAGTGGATCTATCTATGGCTGATGACCAGAGGGAATTTATAACAGGTACATCCAGGCTCATGACACATAAAGCATGCTGTTGATGACCCTGCCATTCCTCTTCCCCACCCCTTGGTCTCTTTCTTCAGCCCCAATTCAAATGCACATTTCCCAAAACAGAGTATACATAGGTCCACAGGATAAAGTTGGTAAAGAAAACTCAAGCAGTTTTAAATGCCTTATTTTGATGTGAAAGGTAATTAACTGAATGAACTATGCATTTTAAGGTAGATTACCATCACTGGGGAGGAGACAAGAATGTTGTTAGAATGAAAAAGTCAGGGAAAGAAATTGTCAACATGTTTAACACCTATAAAATTTTGGATTTTCAAGCCAACTTCTGTAATTGCCCCAGGTTTCAAGACAGATTCAAGCACACACTGTTGGCCAGTTTATTCTTAACAGCCAGATCAAACTTGGAGTCTGGACATCATAAGAAAAAAGTATGACACGAAGCTCTCTGCCCTGGAAAACAGGATCTAATAAACTCAAGAATTAAGCCAAATTCAATTCTGCTTATTGTTAGGTCTGCTTTTTTCTTTTCCTCTATGGAGTTGTTCTCCTGCATGGAATTGTGCCAATGCCACTATCCTATCTGGGATGCTAAAGAGACATTGTAAATTCTTAAGTACTGACAGAGATGTTAGAGTCAACACTACCTCCCTATTTTTAATGAGAAGCATAACATACTTCAACTCTCTTGAAGCAGATGGTTGTCTGAAAAGAACACAGGCCTGAATCAAGTCTTTCTACTATCCTGTTGTAGCTTAGCTATTCATATTCAAAGGTCTTGTCACTCTTCTGGCCAGTGGTGTGAATTTGGAGCAAAGTTGGAAAAGGAATTCTTTCTCCAGACATGTAACCAGATAGTAAGGCACTAACTGGACTCCTGACCTATAGGGCTATTTGGGAGATGGCCCCCTTAGGTCTCCATAAGTGGCTCACAGTTGCTCCAAGATTGCTCAGAGAGATGATTTAGGTTCTACAATATTATCTAATTTGAGTATGAAGTATTAATTATTTGAGGAGTTGAGAAAGTACAATTAGAGTGATTCTTTCTCATATAGATTCATCTTTTTTTTGCCATGGATTTATTGTATTTTATTTGGTTTATTCATTAGAATTTTAAAAATCTTATTAGTCACTCCAAACCAAAGTCCATTTCATTGGAAGGCATTTACATAACTCAGTAGCAGAGGGAAATTGAGGGAGCTCTACTTCCTTCTGACTTTCCCATCAGACTGGTAATTTATCTTTCCTTACTTATTTTGACTTTGAATAATTGAAAGAAACTTAAGTGACCTAATTTAGAAAGAATTAGCCCAGCCCTGGCAGAGAGCAACACAGACCTAGAGATCTCCTCTACGTCATAAAATGTTTCCTGCTAAATTGGATTCAATTGACTTGTATGAAAACAAGTTCACAGGGCTTGAGGATTTGGCTGGGAAGCAGTAAACAGAGGGAAGTATCAGTGGAACCAATGTTTCCAAGCTTGGGTCTGCTGGCTCATGTGGCGCCAGTGGGGTGAGGGAAGGGTCACACGGCCTTCAAAAGAACCACCGAGGTCTGGAGGAGTAGTCACAGAGGCTGCTGGTGTGTCACTCATTCACTTCATAACAGCACTGAGCTGTGCCTACAAGAGCTATGGTTAAGGCAATGGAGAGGACCAGGAAGGCATGAAGTGTAGAGGAGGCACTCAGAGGAAGCTTGGTCCCCAGTTTGGGCTCATTTCATGGTGGGGGGGGGGGGGACGTGAAGGTGTTCCCTCCACTGTGAGTGGATGAAGACTCCTGGAGGATGCTATAGGTATGAGGCCACTGGGCAGCTACTTGGAACCAGAGTAGATGGAAGGAAATGTGTAGCATTTTGTGATTTCTTTGAGATGCCACGAGAGCAGGGTTTTGTGGAGGATGCATTAAAAAATAGTTGTTGTGATTGAAACATGAAAGTCCATGCTCCCAATTTGAATAGTGTCACGCTTTGCTCCTTTAAAAAATGTTGTAGTAACATATAGAGAGCCTAGATGATCTTTGTTCACAGTTGAATGAAAAGAAGGGAAGCTTCAGAAAACTAGTTGATGACTCTAAACAATTTCAAAGAATGGAAAGTGAGAGTCGTATTAATAAGGAATATTTCTCTTGGAACATGTACCTCACATAAAACAGGAACAACAAATAAATATACATAAAAAGCTCAAATGCTTTGATGACTAATAACTGAGTGGAAAACAGAACTCCACTGGGGGAATATCTTACCTTAGGAAATCATGAGCAAGAGAAAATCAGAATGACAGATGCAGGATAGTTCAATCATTCATTCAGTGCCTATTTATTGAGAGCCCATAGTGTACTTGAGTCTATTCTAGCTATGAGGACAAAAGGATGGACACACAAAATGTTCCTTGACTTTATGAAACATGTATTCTAGTGACAAAGACAATGCAAAAGAATATTCCCTAAATGATGTGTGTTGGCAGCTTTAGGTCCTGAAGAGAGCATGGATGGGTAAGAAGACTATGAGTAATTAGCACGGGAACATCCTCACAGAATGTACAGGGAAGGTGGACCTGGGGGTGACATTTGGGATGAACAAAATAAAAATGAGGATGTGATCTGGGGAGATAGTGTTCCTGGATGGGGAAACTGTGAGGTAGAGGCCAAGTGATCTGATTGAGCCTGGCATGTTCTGACCCCCAGAGACTCCAAGCTGGCTGAGGAGAGAGCTGGGGTCAGTGGAGGAGCTAAAGTTGGAGAGATAGGCATGCACACAACACTTAATAAGTTAGGCATTCCAGGGCAAAATGAAATATAGGGGCCCCTTGTTTGAAAAGCAGTAAGAACAAAAGTGACTTTAAAGGCACTAAGATACAAACCTTTCTTTGCAGGCTATCATGGTGGTTTTATTTGTTGTTTATGGCCCACTCCCTTGAGTGAGCACACTCTGCTGCGTGTAGATGCTCATGGGCAAGTGGGGGTCCTGCTTTGCTACTCAGAGTGTACAAACCCCACTAACAGTAGGGCTCTTCCTCCTGCTGGCCACTGGGCACCAACCTGCTCTACCTTGGCTGGGGAGAGGTCAATCTCTCCATCCCAAAGTGGATGAGTGGTACCCACATTGGGACATGTTCAGTATCTGGATTGGAGGAGTGGGAGGCTTTCCTGGCTCCCCTCACCCAATTGCCTCTCAAAGTGCTGTGGATAGCAGCCCAGTGCAGGTCCTCCCCAGATGCAAGGTGTCAGCTGTCATGTGTCAGGGAGTAGGAAGAAGGCAGCTAAAACCCATCCAGGGGAGGCAGGGACATGGTGGGAGGAAGGATTGCTGTGAGCTGAGGCTCTAAGTCCCAAACACATGCTTCATTATCCCTCTGGACTCATTTATAAAGCTCAAATTCAAAGAGGTACTCCAAGAATAATTATTTTAATTATTAAGACTTTCAGAACTTCAACAGCAGAACATTAAGCCCAAGCATGGGACTCTTTTGAGCACAGGAACCTGAGCAATGACTGGTTGAATTCCCATGCAGGACATGTTAAAGATGCTGAGCCTATTTTAAATGAGGACAGGAGCTCATGGAATGCAGAAGAAATAATTGTAGCAATGTTTTAAAGAAAATTTTCCAGCAGGTCTATCAAGAAAGCAAAGCACAGCCGGGCGCGGTGGCGCACGCCTGTAATCCCAGTACTTTGGGAGGCTGAGGCAGGAGGATCGCGAGTTCAAAGCCAGCCTCAGCAATGGCGAGGCACTTAGCAACTCAGTGAGACCCTGTCTCTAATAAAAAATACAAAAAAGGGCTGGGGATGTGGCCCAGTGGTCTAGTGCCGCTGAGTTCAATCCCCGGTACCCAAAAAAAAAAAAAAAAAAAAAAAAAAAAACAAAGCATGGATGGAAACAAAGGAGGATTCCAGGTGAGGGAGGCTTGACTTGGGGCAGCATTGATGAAGGCAGTGAAAAGTCATGAAACTTTTGATATAGTTGGTAGAGTGACTTCTAACTAGTTTTAAGGAACTCTTGAGGGGGTGCTTATTGTAGGTTTGAGGACAAGAATGGCTCACAGACACTTCCACACGAGCCACCACAGTGGAACATGATCAAATATTTCCAGAATTTAAAATAGTATAAAAGAATATTGAGATCGCCTCCGGGGCTGGGAATAGCAGCTCCCTGCTGCAGACAGGTCCCGACCAGAGGAAGGGCCCTGTCCATTCCCTGGGCAACTGCGACCTGCCCAGCTATGAATGAAACAAGAGGTAGGCACCCTCGGGAAGGAGCGACCCAGCCACCAGCTCGCCTGGCCACTGGCACACGCAGTCATTGCCTCCGGGGCTGGGAATAGCAGCTCTCCACTGCAGACAGGGCCCAACCAGAGGAAGGGCCCCATCCATTCTTTGGGGAACTGTGACCTGCCCAGCTGCGACTAGAACAAGCAGTAGGCTCACCTAGCCACTGGCTCAGGCCATCACCAGGACCAGGAACTGCAGGCTTCACCCTGTGGAAGAGCCCTGCTGCCCACTTGGTCAACCCCCACTGCAACAACTAGACTGGGAGGAGACCCAGGAGGAGGAGAGTGGGGAGAAGAAAGCCAGACTGCCTGCTCCACCACACTGTGGCCAGGAGGGGATCTGGAGAGAGGTTCACTCCATGCCCGCAAATCAGAGAGGCTACTCTCATCTGCCCAGAAAGACACACTGCACTGGGATCCTGTAGCTACTCAACGCAACACCAATATAATTATAAGCCTGAGGCTACCACTGCCACAAAACTGAGTTAGCGATGCTACTACCAAGGAACAACAAAAAGGTCCAGGTAAGACATTACTAAGGTCCATAGAGACCAGGATGCACCAAAAGATGCAGCCTGTTATGATGTTGTGAACTAACAGGGAATCTTACATGGGGTTGTCTATCTCTTGCTTATTCTACTAACAGCCAAATTCTAATGATTATATTCTCACTAGTCAAATAATCTAAACCTCTATTTTCTCACATCTTACTTCATAAACTTTTAAGCCAACCTCTAAGTCCCCCCTTCTTTCATCAGATACTGTAAACCACCATGCAAAAATATAGACTATATGGAATAAGATAACTGATATCATCATTTATGTTTATAGCGATAAAACTATAAATATGAAAAAAATAGAAACTAACTGATATATGGACACACATTGGGTACACTGAAAGCTCTAATATTGATATTTCCCTAAAAAGTGAGGTTCTGGGTAACCTGGAGGAATCTTATAAGACAAAAGGGCAGAAGTTGTAATACCTCAGGCTTACCTTGCAAGAGAGGAAAACACATAGACATCATGAGGAAACAAGGGAGGAAATTCCTCAAACAAACCAAGATACTACAACAATAGAAACCATAGAAAACACAGTAGGTGAAATGTCAGAGAAAGAGTTCCAGATATACATAATTAAAATGATAAGGGATTTAAAAAGCGACCTAAGTGAACAGATCCTGGCAAAAATTGATCTCTCCAACAAAGAGATAAGAGATCAAATACAGGCAACCATCGATCACGCCAACAAAGAGATAAGAGAACAAATACAGGTAGCAAAAGATTACTTCAAGAAAGAGATAGAGAGTTTGAGAAAAAAACCAAACAGAAATCCTTGAAATAGAAGAAACAGTAAGCCACCTAAAAAATTCAATAGAAAGCATTACCGACAGATTGGACCACTTGGAAGACAGAACCTCAGACAATGAGGACAAAATATATAATCGTGAAAATCAAGTTGACCTCACAGTGAAGATGGTAAGAAACCATGAATAGAATATCCAAGAACTATGGGATACCATCAAAAGACCAAATATAAGATTTATTGGAATAGAGGAATGTGCAGAGATTCAAACCAAAGGAGTGCACAATCTCTTCAATGAAATAATATCAGAAAGTTTCCCAAGCAGGAAGAATGAATTTGAAAATGAAATACTAGAGGCCTATAAGACACCATATGTACAAAATTACAACAGGTCCACACCAAGGCACATTGTAATGAAAATGCCTAACATACAAAATAAAGATAGAATTTTAAAGGCTGCAAGAGAGAAAAGTCAGATTATCTATAAGGGAAAACCAATTCGCATCTCAGCAGATTTTTCTTTTCTTTTTTTTTTTTAAATATCTATTTATTTGCTTTAGTTGTACACAATGCAATGCATTTATGTTTACGTGGTGCTGATGATCGAACCCAGGCCATGCTCCTGCTAGGCGAGCGCTCTACCGCTGAGCCACAACCCCAGCCCACAGCAGATTTTTCAATCCAGACCCTCAAAGCCAGGAGAGCCTGGAACAACATATACCAGGCTCTAAAGGATAAGGGATGCCAACCAAGAATTTTATATAAAGCAAAATTAAGCTTTAGATTTGAGGATGAAATAAAAACCTTCCATGATAAACAAAAGCTAAGAGAATTTACAACAAGAAAGCCTGATTTACGGAACATTCTTGGTAAAATATTCCACGAGGAGGAAATGAAAAATAATAATGAAAATCTGCAAAGGGAAGAACTACAATTAAAGGGAAAAACCAACTAAAGGAAAAACCAAGTCAAACTACATACCAAAAATAATAAAAAAATAAAAATGACTGGTAATACAAATTATGTCTCAATAATAATAACCCTGAATGTTAATGGCCTAAACTCACCAATTAAAAGACATAGTCTAATAGATTGGATTTAAAAAAAGACCCAACAATTTGTTGCCTTCAAGAGACACATCTCATAGGAAAAGACACCCATAGACTAAATGTGAAAGGATGGGATAAAATATATCACTCACATGGTCTATGTAAGCAAGCAGGGGTCTCCATCCTCACATCTAATAAAGTAGACTTCAAGCCAAAGTTAGTCAAAAGAGATAAAAATGGACATTTCATACTGCTTAAGGGAATCATAGATCAACAAGATATAACTGTTATAAATATACATGCCCCAAATAATGGAGCATCTAAATTCATCAATCAAACTCTTCTCAAGTTCAAGAATCAAATAGACCACAACACAATAATTCTAGGCGACATTAACACACCTCTTTCGCCACTGGATAGATCTTCCAAACAAAAGTTAAACAAAGAAACTATAGAACTCAATAATACAATTAATAATTTAGACTTAACTGACATATATAGAGTATATCACCCATCAATGAGCCAATACACTTTCTTCTCAGCAGCACATGGATCCTTCTCAAAAATAGACCATATATTATGCCATAAAGCAACTCTAAGCAAATATAAAAAAGTAGGGATACTACCTTGCATTCTATCAGATCATAATGGAATGAAATTAGAAATCAATGATAAAAAAAGAAAAAAAAGCTACTCTAACACCTGGAGACTAAATAATATGCTATTGAATGATCAATGGGTTGAAGAAGACATCAAGAAGGAGATTAATAAATTTTTAGAGGTAAATGAGAACAATGATACAACATACTGAAATCTCTGGGACACCCTAAAGGCAGTACTAAGAGGAATGTTCATTGCATGGAGCTCATTCCTTCAAAAAATAAAAAGTCAACAAATAAATGAACTAACATTACATCTCAAAGCCCTAGCAAAAGAAGAACAAATCAACCCCCACAAAAGTAGAAGACAGGAAAGAATTAAAATCAGAGCTGAAATGAATGAAATAGAAACTAAAAAATCAATTAAAAAATTGACAGAACAAAAAGTTGGTTCTTTGAAAAACATAAAATAAAATTGATAGAACTTTAGCTATGCTAACAAAGAAGAGAGAAAACACAAATTACCAATATCTACGATGAAAAAGGAAATATCACGATGGACACTACAGAAATACAGAAGATAATTAGAAATTATTTTGAAAATTTATACTCCAATAAAATAGAAAATAATGAAGGCATCAACAAATTTCTAGAGACATATGATATGCCCAAACTAAATCAAGATGGTATGCACAATTTAAATAGGTCAATTTCAAGCAAACAAATAGAGGATGCCATAAAAAACTTATCAACCAAGAAAAGCCCAGGACCAGATGGATGCACAGCTGAGTTCTACAAGACCTTTAAAGAAGAACTAACACCAACACTTCTCAAACTATTTTATGAAATAGAAAAAGAGGGAACACTCCCAGACTCATTCTACGAGGCCAATATCACCCTGATTCCAAAACCAGACAGAGACAAATCAAAGAAAGAAAACTTCAGACCAATATCTCTAATGAATGTAGATGCAAAAATTCTCAATAAAATTCTGGCAAATCGAATACAAAAACACATCAAGAAGATAGTGCATCACGATCAAGTGGGCTTCATTCCAGGGATGCAAGTTTGGTTCAATATAAGGAAATCAATAAATGTAATTCATCACATCAACAGGCTCAAAGATAAAAATCATATGATCATCTCAATAGATGCAGAGAAAGCATTTGACACAATAAAACATCCCTTCATGTTCAAAATGCTAGAAAAAATAGGGATAACAGGAACATACCTCAACATCCTAAAGGCCATCTATGCTAAGCCCCAGGCCAACATCATCCTAAATGGAGAAAAATTGAAAGCATTCCCTCTAAAAACTGGAACAAGACAAGGATGCCCTCTTTCACCACTCCATAGTTCTTGAGGCCCTAGCCAGAGCAATTAGACAGACAAAAGAAATTAAAGGAATATGGATAGGAAAAGAAGAACTCAAATTATCGCTATTTGCAGATGATATGATTCTATACATAGAAGATCCAAAAAATTCCACCAGAAATCTTCTACATCTAATAAATGAATTCAGCAATGTAGCTGGATATAAAATCAATACCCATAAATCAAAGGCATTTCTGTAGATCAGTGACAAATCCTCAGAAAGAGAAACTATGAAATCCACTACATTTACTATAGCCTCAAAAAAATATTTGGGAATAAACTTAACAAAAGAAGTGAAAGACCTGTACGATGAAAACTACAGCACACTAAAGAAAGAAATTAATGAAGATCTTAGAAGATGGAAAGATATACCTGTTCATGGATAGGTAGAACTAACATTGTCAAAATGACCATTCTCCCAAAAGCACTATACAGATTCAATGCAATACCAATCAAAATCCCAATATCATTCCTCATAGAAATAGAAAAAGCAATCATGAAATTCATCTGAAAAAATAAGACCCAAAATAGCCAAAGCGATTCTTAGCAAGAAGAATGAAATGGGTGGCATTACTATTCCAGACCTTAAATTGTACTACAAAGCAATAGTAACAAAAACAGCATGGTATTGGCATCAAAATAGACCAGTTGACCAATGGTACAGAATAGAAGACTCAGAGACGAACCCACACACCTACAGATATATTATATTAGACAAAGGTGCCAAAAATGTTCACTGGAGAAAAGACAGCCTCTTCAACAAATGGTGTTGGGAAAACTGGAAGTCCTCATGTAATAAAATGAAATTAAATCTCTTTCTCTCACAACGCACAAAACTTAACTCAAAGTGGATCAAGGATCTAGGAATTAAATCAGAGACCTTACACCTAATAGAAGAAAAAGTAGGCCCAAATCTCCATCATATTGGTTTAGGCTCCAACTTCCTCAATAAGACCCCTATACTGCAAGAACTAAAAACAAGAATCAATAAATGGGATGGATTCAAACTAAAAAGCTTCTTGTCAGCAAAAGAAACAATCAGTGAGGTGAATAGAGGACCTACAGAATGGGAGCAAATCTTTACCACAAGCACATCTGATAGAACACTAACCTCAAGGATTTATAAAGCTCTTAAAAGCTTTAACACCAAATTAAAAAAAAAAAAAAAAAAAAAAAAAAAAAAAAAAAAAAAAAAAAAACCCAAATAACCCAATCAATAAATGGGCCAAGGAGCTAAACAGACACTTCTCAGAAGATGATAGACAATCAACAAATATATGAAAAAATGTTCAATATCTCTAGTGATTAGAGAAATGCAAATCAAAACAACTCTAAGATTTTATCTTACTCCAGTCAGATTGGCAGCTATCAAAAACAAACAAACAAACAAACAAAAATAAATGCTGGCGAGGATATGGGGGAAGAAAGCACACTCTTACATTGCTGGTAGAACTGCAAATTGGTGAAGCCAATCTGGAAAGTAGTATGGAGATTCCTCAGAAAACTGGGAATGGAGCCACCATTTGACCCAGCTATCCCACTCCTTGGCCTATTCCCAAAGGACTTAAAAACAGCTTACTATAGAGACACAGCCACATCAATGTTTATGGCAGCACAATTCACAATAGCTAGATTGTGGAACCAACCCCGATGCCCATCAGCAGATGAATGGATAGGGAAACTTTGGTATATATACACAATGGAACACTACTCAGCAATAAAAGAGAATAAAATCATGGCATTTGCAGGTAAATAGATGGAGTTGGAGAAAATAATGCTAAGTGAAGTTAGCCAATCCCCCAAATCCAAAGGTCGAATGACCTCTTTGATATGAAGATACTAACTTATAAAGGCAAGAGAGAGGGAATGAGAGGAATGAAAGAGCTTTAAATAGAACAAAGAGTGGGGAGAGAGGGGTGGGGGCAAGGTTATAGGAATAATAGCAGACTGAGTTATCCATGATTACCCTAAATACATATATGAAGACACAATTGTAAAAATACTTCATATTAAACCAGAAACTCAAAAAATTGTGCTCTTTGTATGTAATATGAAATGAAATGTACTCTGCAAATGTGTATAACAAATTTGAATAATAAAAAATTTTAAAAAATATTGAATAATATTGAAGTGCAAAGAAGAGGATTACTTTAAAATGGCAGATTTAGAATTTTTTTTTTGTTATAAAACATTTCATTCAGGTGATCGTGAGCACCAAGATCCCATGATGTATCTAAATCCCTGATTTGATATGAAAGTAACAAGTGCATTTTACAAAAGAAACTATCCAGATCCCAGTCCCAGGACTTGGAGAGACAAGGCTTTTGCTGTGTGTTGGCCAGGAGAGTTGGTAACCTGTTCTTCAATCTTATGCTAGACTCTTTAAGATCCAGGATGGGAGGCATGTACTCCTTCATTTGGATGCCGGGAATTGTCAACTCAAAGTTCTGTTCCAGCTGTATCTGGGCCCTTGTGAAACTGTTCCTGAGATCCTGGCCATTGTTAGCACAAGTACCATCTCAGAGTGCTAAGACCAGACCCCTGCCAGCTCCAAGCCACTCCCCAAAGGAGGCCTCTCTTCTGACTCTAGGGATGCCTGTCTGGGGTCTCAAATCTTTCCTTTCCTCCAAAGCTGAAAGTAACCTGCTAGAAAGCGAAGCTTTTCTTTTCTGGGACATGATAATAGCCAACTCATATTTTTGGAAGTGATTTAAAAAGCAATCATTACTTAATCCCCATTAATATTTTTCATTAACATTAACTATCTTGACATAGAGATATCCTGGTCACTTCTGGTGGAAGAGGTGGATGGGAATAAAAATGAGAAGAAGATTAATTTGCCTTTTAAAATCCCAAATGGCTGAATTTGCTACATGATAATGAGAAAATCCAAATTTCTAGAAAAAGAAATGAGGGGAAGGAGTAAGAACAATGATGATAGTTTGTATGCTTCATTTTGTTCACCTAAAACATCAGAACTATGGAGTCAAAACTGTGTTTTTCATTTCCAAGTCAGTGATACTGCTAAGATATAAATGGTCCACTGTGGCAGCAGAGAGATGTTTTTCTCCTATATTTCTCCTTTTGCAAGCAATTGTTGGAGGTGGTGGAGGAGACCAACCCTGCATTCTAGGACCATGATCTGCTGAGTCCTGGACCCATCATTTTAAAATTTCTCTTCAGGGGGTTATAATGTGGGTCTGTAAATGTACTATTTCCTTTCCTACGTGTGAAATCCCGGGTTTTGTACTTTGGGTCTTTTCAAAAACGTGACTTTGCTGGATTAATATTTCTTTTCCTGGTGTTAGCATAATAAGTGTCCATGTAGTTTGAACACTGAAGCTTGTTTTCCTTGTGATGCTCTGAAGGAAAGGCGTCGTGGGAGCTGCTGTGGTCTGTGGCCACAGGCAGAACTGTACAAAGTGGCATATTGTCTCAGTACATAGATAAATCCAAGCTCAGGGCTTGCCATGTCAGTTCTGAGAGCTCAGAGACGTATTTGGCATCATAGCCAGTACCTTGCCTTCAAGTTTAGACATGTTTCCATGGCAAAGGAGCTGTGTCCTGACGGCTAGGGTGTTATTATGGTGTTTGCATATTGTTAACATCTCGATTTATGTACACAAAAAAATCACATCATTCTGTATTTTTGAAGGAATTGTTATTTTAGTGTAGAAATGTCCATATATCTGAAACTAACTTGTGATTTGTGGTATTAATTAAATATAACTTGTAACATTAAGAAGATGGATCTTGAATTGCCAGATATGAAGAGCATAGTAAGGATTTTGGCAATGTCTTCTTTCTCAATGTATCTTTTTTTTTTTAATGGTTATTGATTTTATTATTAATAGCACTTGACATAGCAGCTGGAACATAATAGGCATGCAAAAAATTTTTTTAAATTATTTATTTACTTATTCATCATGCACAAGTATAGTATCTTTTTACATACAACTGCTTGTATACAAAGTATATAAGTACCATTCAGATCTTCAATCATGCATTTAGGATAATGATATCCATCTCATTCAACCACCAATTTTTTTCCTCCCCCCCCCTTACTCCCTCCCTTCCCCTCCCTTTCCGTTGACCATTCTAGTGTTCCTCTGATCCTATGTACCCCCTTCCAACAACATCGTGAACTAGCCTCCTTATATCAGAGAAAACATTCGGTATTTGGATTTTTGAGATTGACTAATTTCACTTAGCATTATATTCTCCAACTTCATCCATTTACCTGCAAATGCCATTATTTTATTCTCTCTTATTGCTGAGTAAAAATACCAAATGAATTTTTCTCAATGTATCTTATATGGACATTAAAATAGGAATTTCAAGGCTACTGAACACCCACAACTTAGGGATGGAATCCCACTTCCCCATCAGCACAGGGATTCCAGAGGATGCTAATCCAATAAGGAGACACTCCCTGTGCTGCTCTTGGGTATTGCAAGTTTTGGGGACTCTCTTTGCTCCTCTTTGCCTAGATTCCCCTTGCTTCTGGGACCCCTAGGACCCTGTTCACTCTCCCAGGATCCATTAAGAAATGATCACAGGTCCTCTCTGCATGTGGGTTTTTAAACCCTGTTGCCTTGGAGAGGATGGGGGAGATCAGGCCCCTTTCCCTAAGGACACACTGATTTCCTAGCACCACCTCTTTCCTCCCTCCCCACTTCATTAAATCTACAGCAAGAAAATAGGCTCTATGTCATCAGGCCTTCTTTATAAATCCATTAATATGTAGTTTATGCTTAGGATTCAAAATCTATTTTGAGACTTAAAAACTGAGAATTGACTCACTTGTTCTGTTATTCTTCTGAGATCTTACTGCCATAGCTGACATCTAAAATATGGGAGAAAATTATGTGACAAGAAGCAAACACAAAGAAAGAAGAACACACAGGACATAGCTTAGTGTTGCCTTGTTAGACATACTACATGCTCATGCACCCATAAACATGGACTCCAAAGGCATATGTCAACACAGCTTGTATCTGTGCAGCTAAATGCCCTCAACATCTTTTCTGCCCATGTGGTTGGACTTCATGTGATTTAGACTTCATGTTTTAGAACTTAGAGACTTTAGGGTTTAGCTAGTACCTGTTTTTTTTTTTTTTTTTTCTCTTTCCTTGTTTTCTTTTTGTTCCTGTTAGATAGGAAGTGGAGAATATAGAGTACAAGTAACTTGTACATGCTCACACACATATTTAGAGGCAGATCCCTAAACTGTTACTAGTGGGCTCTTTCCATAATATCTTGTTGCATCCAAGGGTACCTTGGGCTTTTCCAGTACCCCATCTCCCTTCCTGGCTTCTCCTAAGGGAAGACCCCAAGCTGAATTTATGCCAAGTACTCTATATAAGGCAAGATTTTTCAAGCCTGTGGGATGACCTCAGTACACAAATGTTTAGAAAAGAAAACTGCTGGTTGGGATCAGCTGAAAGATGATGTAAAAAGACCATCCAGTTGAACTACAGGACCCTGGGGATGTGGGCTACTCTGAGACTCTAGTGAAAGCCAGATACTCCTCCTTAGAAGAAGGAATGTTTGCACAGAATTTTGCAAACTCCATCGAGGTGGTTTGCAGATCTCCTGAAACCCAACCTAAAGATCCATTTTAATAATCCTACTGCAGAGACAAGAGGTTGATTTGAAATTGCAGTCATGCCTGGGGAAACACCAGGAAGCCTCCCTGGCTACCAGCCCCAGAGAAGTACCCTGGCAGTTGTGGGAGAGGGACTGAGTAGAAATGGCTTAGCCCAAGAGTCATGTCAGTGGGACAACTCAGAGGGGAGCAGCACTTTTAGATTTTAAATATTTTCAGAGTATAAGCTTTGACAGAAAGTTCCACCTACCCTCCAATCAAAGCCATCCTTGGAGGGGAGGCCTGCATCAGCCTGGTGAGAGCAAGGCTAATGAGGGGGAGAACAGAGCAGCAGCTGTGAGGTGGAACAAAGGCTAGCTTGTTGGCTCCTGGGTTTTATTTGAGTTAATAAGTCACTTGGGAGGGTATACTTTGGGGAGAAGAAAGCTGAAACCTTCCTTAACATGGTAGAAAAGAAGGAGACCTTGCTGATTTCCAAGTTCTCTAGTCCTTGGAGACTTCTCCCAGTACCAGCAACAACAATAAACACACTTGATTAGGAAGCAAGATCTTGGAATTTGTATTTCTCATTGCTTTGAATTGAAGTCCCTTAATTAACAGAGGGGAAAGGAGGCTGGGGGTTAGGGTTGGAGTCCTGTACTTGGGGAATTGTTTCAGTCAGCTTTTTTCAATTCTGTGACTAAAAGATCTGAATAATTGTTGAGGAGGAAAAGTTTATTTGGGGGCTCACGGTATCAGAGGTCTCAGCCCATAGACAGCCAATTCCTTTTCTTGGGGCTTGAGGTAAGACAGAACATCATGGTGGAAGAATGTGGTGGAGGGAAGCAGCTTACATGATATCAGGGAGCAGAGAAAGAGAGAGAGAGAGAGATCTCCACTAGCCAGATACAAAATATATACCCCAAAGGTAGACCCCTAATGATCCACCTCCTTGAGACACACCATACCCTCCTTCAATTACCACTCAGTTAATCCCATCAGTGGATTAATTCACTGATTGGATTAAGGGTCTCATAACCCAGTCATTTCTTCTCTAAACCTTCTTGAATTGTCTCACACATGAGCTTTTGGGGGACACCTCATATCCAAACCATAACTGGGACCGTCTCTTTCCTTTACTATATAATCTCTGAGTATTTATTCAGCACTCTTGACATGACAAAACACTATGCTTTATATTGGGAACACATGGTTCAATGATGGACATTGTCCTTGACTTTATGAGGCATAAATTCCAGTAGGAAACATTGTCAATTACACTGATAATTAGTGTGACACAGGGGTTGGTATAAGGGTGTCCCATAGGGATGGGGTTTCTAAACAAGTAAGTGGAGATGCTTCCTGGAGGAAATGAAGACTTGAAGGATAGGTTAACATTAAAGAGGAGAAGGAGGGGAAGAGACTGTTCCAGGTAGGAAAACATGCCATTTGACAATGGTAGTGTTTCAGAGAAATTGAATGAATGGGAAAGTGAGTGGGAGAGGGGAGCTAAGAGAAAAGGTATGTAGTGGACCACAGAACGAGGCTTGTAGGATGTTCTAAGTATGTGGGACTGCAACCTGAGAATGTGGAAGAGCATTGAAGGGTTCAATGTGGAGGGATGACCCAAGGTAGTACTCAGCCTTCACAACTATACCAGGAAGAGAGACTTTGACAGATGCCACATGTTAATATGTTACTTTCCCATTTTCATTACTCTTAGACTCTTGGGCTAGAAGCAACCAGAAGTAGTAGCTGTTTAGATCCTGTACACATGCCTTTTTGGGGGGGCTTTGGATGTAACTTTAGAAACCATCAAACTATTGCACAGTTTTGTTTCTTACCCGTCTCTGATGCACCATCATATTATTTTTATGAAGCAACTGAGGTTGGTAGTGCTATTTGGTCCTTTGGGAAGAATACTTCTACACCATCCCATGGAGGATAGAGAAGTATGGAAGATAGAACTGTGAGCTTTGACCTCTTTCCCTCACTCATTAAGCCCTCCTGTCTGCCCCATAGAAGGAGAGGCTCATCAGATTAGTGAGATGGCCAATCTCTGACCACACATGGCTCAGCCTCTTCTTGATCCTCTCTGGTTGGAACCACTGCTTCTCAGGAGCGCTTAGCTTTGTTCAGGCATTTCGAGCTTACAGAGGTGTCCTCTGCCTCTGAAGTTGGGAGACCTGTGCTT
Source organism: Tamias sibiricus (assembly GCA_025594165.1). Classification (NCBI taxonomy): domain Eukaryota; kingdom Metazoa; phylum Chordata; class Mammalia; order Rodentia; family Sciuridae; genus Tamias; species Tamias sibiricus. The sequence continues at coordinate 94,000,645 of CM046659.1, forward strand.
CAGTGTATACATTTTATTTATGGGAGACTCAGTAAGGAACTATGTAGGTCAAGATGCATTCTCAACTAAACAACTTAGCGAGACCCTATCTGTAAATAAAAAAAAAAAAAAAAAAAAAAAAAAAAAAAAAAAAAAAAAAAAAAAGCCTGGAGATGTGACTCAGTGGTTAAGCACCCCTGGGTTTGATCCCCAGAAAAAAAAAAGCATTCTCAAATTCAGCTACCCAAGTAATAATGCTGATATTTTAGTATTTTAGTTTCCATCTTTGTGATTCCTGTATCCATCCTTTGTTTGATCTGAACTTAAGAGGGGAAGAAACAAATGTTATTATTTAATCCTTGGTAACCTTTCAAGTGATGGCATAGCCAACTTTTCCTTATCTGTGGTTAGATTGATCATTTTTCTGCTTGTTGATCTAACCCATCTATTAACCTTTAGAAGAAGGCAGTAAATGAGTAATCTGAATGAGGGAGGGAGTTTGAGGCTCCTCATCTTCCACACTCAACTACCACTTGATTTCTATCCTTTTCCTCAGGAAATCAATGAGAAAACTGGTGAACTTGGAGGTGGCTAAAAAACCATCATCCATTACAGCATAGAGAGCTGATGGGAAGATCAAATCTGGTAAAGGGTCGGGGAGGCTGTAGAGCTTTCTTATTCTCATATGTCATTTAGTATCCAGCGAGTCAGTTTTTGGATATTTACTTCATTCCTGGCTCCATCTTATTTGCCTAACCTTATTTCCCCTTTATATTGTATCCTTAAATTGTTTTAAATTTATTTATCTTACTTCACTTTATCACCTTTATAAGCTTCTTAAATCATTTTAGCAACAAGGTAGAGAAGAGGTAAATGAAATCACAAATATTCAAGTCTCTTCAGATCTGCTTGGCTGCAAAGTCTGCTTTGACACAGAAGTTCATAATTTAGAAACACTCAAATCCATGCAATGCATGAAGGCAAATCCAACATAAATGAGTTTTAAAAATTATTAGCATTGCTATCATCTTTTAATGCGATTTATCAGATGAGTGTTTATTTTTAATTCATACTTAAATTAATTCAATAACTTTTAAGAACTCTCTGTTCCTGGAACATGTCCAGAGAGTAGCCTCTACTGATCCTTGAGCCTCAAGATTCAGCCTAATTAGTATTCTGTTGCTAAATATCTAGGGGTAAAGTCTAAGCACTTCTTAATTTGGAGCCTCACTGAAGTGTTATCTAGACTTTGAAGTATAATGTAGGATGGTCATGTTTGGTTTGATGGAGGGGTAGGTCAAGTAGATCCTTATGAGCATCTGACTGCTACAAATACCAGTTAACAAAGAAGTCTGATAGAGAATTAGGACTTTATGGATGGTGGGAGCTCAGATTATACTGAGCTAAGAAATGTCCATTTTTTGCATTTAGAAACCATCCAATCCAGTGGAGACATATTTTTGAAGGCTATCTTTAGCTGTTCTACCAGATCTTTTTGTGACTTCATCTTCACCAAGCATTTATTTTCTGACTTCTGTATTAGGTGCTACCCATATTTCCTCCCAGAATTCTGTGGCTCTGGCTCTAGTTCTTTCATAGATTGTTATAAAGAGGAAATTTATAGGCTGATGTTATGCTCATATATTTCATTTATTGCTTCTCTAGTCTACTGATCCCATTTTATACAGGATTGCCTTTTTTAGCACCAAAATCATAGTCTCATGTCTATGAATGCTTCAACTTCTTGAGGGTATTTTCCTTTTAGTCCAGAATAAAACAGAACATGAATTAAATAAGCATTCTATTTCTTTGTTATTGCCACATTTTAATCTCTATTCTTGTTTACTTTTTTTACCACTGCAATTAAATGTGTGTGTGTGTGTGTGTGTGTGTGTGTGTGTGTGTGTGTGACTATGCATCTGCCGAGTTGGCAGACTGGCAGGTCCAGTGTGTATTGAAAAGAAGAAAATACCACTTGGTAATAACAGATTTGGTATGAAACCTTTTTCTTCTTTAAGGGTAAGAAGAAGGAAACATGTTTCATGTTAAATGAAAGATACTTATAATCATCATCCCAGCTATAAATAAAAAATATTCCACCGTGGTCTCAGGAACAGCAGTGTTACAATGATGGTCCTCCAAATGAAGCAGCCCAATGGTATTAGATGACCATTTCCTTCAGGGGCCCCAGAAAATGAGGATTGATCCTTAGTGACTCATGGCCATTTTCTCTGTTGGCTTGAGACATTGGAATTGATAGTCTGGGACGTTCCTGTCATAAGGCTGTCACCCATAAGCAGAAGCATCTAGAAGCTGGCATACTATGACCTGTCCCATTTTCTTTCAGACAGTGCCATACTGAGCTATTCCTGAACTCACTCCAAGCATGGTTACCAACTGAGTTTGTACCTCCTCCTATCTTCAATTTCCATGGTCCCCAGCAGGGATGTGATGGTGCCCACAGCCTCTCCTCTTCAACTTGAGGACATCGGGTATGCAAGTGTCCTCCGCCATTCCATGCTCACCATCTCACAATACCAGCCAGAGCTGAGGTGTGGAGTTTACAGGGAAAAAAGAAATGTGCATCAGCTGGTTTTCCATCAGCAACTTAATCAGAACAATTATGAGTACCTGCTATGTTCTGGAGATTGTGCTGGATTCTGGAGACTGACATGGAGAGGGCAGGCTCCAGGTAAGAAAAACCATTTATTAACTTAATAATTTATTAATTCCATATTTATCAACTGCTTGCATGCACCACACAGTGTTATAGCTGCTAAAGAACACAGTATCTCTCCTTATCTTTGCAGGATATGTTCTAAGACCCCGCAATGAATGTCAGAAACTGCACATTATACAGAACCCTATGTATGCCACATATTTCCTTATGTGTGCATACCTGGGGTAAAGTTGATTTATAAATCAGGCACACTAAGAAATTAACAATAATAAATAATCATAAAATAAACAACATAATAATATACTATAATAGAAATTATGTGAATTTGGTTTTTCCCTTTCAAAATACCTTGTTGCATTATATTCACCTTTATTCTTCTTGGCCTATATGATGAGATGAGGTGAAGTGATGATGTGGCATTAGCCTACTACATAAGGGTTACTTGAACACAAGTGCTATGAAAGTCAGTCTGATAACCAGGAAGGCTATGGAGTGACTAATGAGTGGGTAGTGTATATAGCATGGATACACTGAATAAATGGATAATTCATGTCCCAGGTGGGATGGAGTGGGATGACACAAAAATTTCATCATATGGCTAAGTGCAAAGTGCAATTGAGGACATGAATTGCTTATTTTCAATTTTTTTTTTTGGTTTAAAATTTTTGTTCTGCAGTTAAACCATGGGTAACTGAAATGCAGAAAGTGAATCCGTGGATAAAGGGTACTATTATGTAGCAATAAACAAAACCAAAAAAACCTGAGGTCTTCAAAGGTCGAATGATTCCTTTGCTATGATTATACTGACTTATAATGGCAAGGGAGGGGATATGAGAGGAATGAAGGAACTTTAAATAGAACAAAGTGGGAGAGGGGAAGGGGAGGGGGTAAAGGGATAGGAATAATGATAGAATGAGTTAACATCAATACCCTAAGTACATGTATAAAAACACAAATGGTGTGAAAATACTTTATGTAAAACCAGTTACTTGAAAAATTGTGCTCTTCATATGTAATAGGAAATGAATTGCACTCTGCAAGCATGTATAACAAATTAGAATTAAAAAAAAAACAAAAACAAAAAACGAACAACAACAACAAAAAACCCTGAGGTTTTTAATGGAGTTTACCTTGCAGTGAGGGAAGAAAGGCAATCAACAACAACCAAGTAAAATATATCAGATTGTGATGTTTTTTAAAAATGTACCAAATAGATAGACTATATTTCCTATTATCCAAGAAAACACAGATGCTTCTGTGAAGGTATTTTGTAGATATAATTAAAGCCCTTAAGCAATTGATTTAAGTGATATTATTCTAGAGAAACAGTGCAGACCTGACTCAATCAGTTGGGAATGAAGCTTCTCTGGGAGAAGAAAGTTGTGTGTGGCCAGCCGTTCATGCATTCAACCTTGTCTTTAAATAACTTTGAAATAACCAAAATGATGTACCATTAAATGAGTGCTGTTTTCTCTCAAGGCTCCAACTAATATCTTCTTGTCCATGGCTTTTTATTGTCAAAAAACTTCAGACAGTTGGTAGAGAGAGAGGGGAGGGGGAGGAATGCTCTGCTATGTGATACATTTCAAAACTGTAGTTTCTGGGTAAGGGAAATTACTATCTGTCATTTTTATATGCATTTGGCATTGAGAAAAAGCATAGGAGAGTAATACTGTGCTTGAAATAGTCCACAATACTATGCACACCCTTCCTTTCTCTGGTCAGCTGGGCAGGAAAATATATTTCCAGGGTTGTTTTGCCTGTGAGTAAGATGGGGCAGTACCTAGCTCTGTGGTTCATTTGGAGTAGGGTAAACCCCCAGCTTTGGGGGGTGCACAAAGTAGTGTCTTTCAGGGGTGCCTTAAGTTAAAAGAGGCACCTCAATCACAAATTGCTGGTTTCAGGTCAGTACTTTCTCTGAACGGCAAGGGATTGCATCCCCACATTTTCTTAAAATAAATAAAGGCGGAAATGAATCTTTCATGATTCATGTACCATAAAAAAGAGCATATATTTCAGTGTCTACCATTGCTAACCATAGACATATGTGACAGGGACACATTAGCGTACAAGTAGGGCAAGTTCCTGTTTTCATGGAGATTACTAGTGTGAATTATGTAAGGAACAAAAATATTTACTGAGCATGTACTTTATGCAAAGTCTTGGTAAGAAGATGTGGGGGTAGCCTAGAATTGGGTAACCTGTGGTGTTCCTGAGATGAGAGGAAGCTTAGAATGGGGACTCTGGACACACATGGAAATACAGGACACTGTAGTCATGCGGGTGGTATCAGCAGAGGTCTAAAAGTATGACATGAGAGACAGGGACTGTGGCTCAAAGTGAAAAGTGAAAATGGAGAATACGTCTTCCAGCAGCTGGAATTTGGCTTGAATATTCAAGTAGAATTCAGTCTTAGGGAAATAAGACCAGGAACTTGCATCAGGTAACTAGAACTCTGATATTAAATCCAGTGCCCAGAATATTGCATAGTGCATAGAGCTCAATAAATATGTGCTGAATGAGTAGAATAGTAAAATTTATGGCAAATGGGACTTCATAGGCACATCAGAATCACTAAACTGGAGCCCTGAGGTCCTCTGCTGAGGGTCAAGATTTCACCTGGGGCTTCAGGGAGACTTGGGCTGTAAAGTAGAAGTCAAATGACCCCATTGTGGAGATGGGTGGAGTTTGCAGGAAGGCTAATCTCACTGGGGTGACTTCTGAACCACTGTTTGGTTTCAGAGGCATCATGCCACCACTCTACCTGGGCACACCTCACTACACCTTCATGGTACACCTCAGTACCACTGCCAGTGGGGTAGGACAGATTAAAAGGAGGCAGCTGTTTTCAATGCCACCTGCTATTTATAATAGAACCCCAAATGAACTGGAGAATATCTGGAGACTATTTCTAGAAGGGCAAAGTTTCGTCTACTAAAGCCTGATTCAGCTTCTCTGTTAACTCTGTTCTATCAAAATTATTGCTTTCTCCTTCTCATCACTGAGAAATCTATTATAACTTGGTACAGGAAAAAATATACTGCATGTACATTTTGTAAATAATCTGATAAAATGATATATATTTACCTATAATTGATTATGTATACTTTATAGTGTGTTTTGCTTTTGTATATAATGTATATCTGTACATGTACGTGAATATACATATGTACACATACATGTATTATATATGATATATATCTGGTTTTATATATAGCTAATCAGATTAACAAGTAGAGCTCTCAGAAAGCCATTAAGGAAAAGCATAATGAACTGCTGACATCAAAGGGGAGTTCTAAAGCCAGGATTGTGATTTCTGCCATATTTCTGCCATTGTTTACACTGTCCCCTTTGATATGGGCAGCTCCAGGTCAGTATTTATTTATTTATCTGGTACCAGGCATTGAACCCAGGGGCACTTGACCACTGAACCACATCCTCTGTCCTTTTTATTTTTTTTTTTTATTTTGAGACAGGGTCTCTTTCACTCGCTTAGAGCATCACTAAGTTGCTGAGGCTGGCTTTGAACTTGTGATCTTCCTGCCTCAGCCTCCTCAGTCGCTGGGATTATAGACACATGTCGCAGTGCCCTGCCAGGTCATTATTAAATAAAGGAAGAAGGAACAAAAGCTGAAAGATGAGCCCTATGTCAGATGAGGGCTACGTGGGAGGCGCTGTCACCATCAGGATTTCCCAACTGTGTAGGAAGGATGGCATGGATGGGGTAAAAGAAATAATGGCCCAAGCAGTCTTTGTTAACTGAGGTCATCTCTGTAATAGCCCTGGGCTCTGAGTTTTATCTACACTGTCTCACTTTGTTCTCACTGATCTGTGGAATATATATTGTTGTCCCTGCTTTTCTGATGAGGAAACCTAGGCTTAGCAAGATCAACTAACTCGTCTAAGAAGCATGCCTGCTACATGGTCTGTACTCTGTTAACATTTATAGGTTAAAATATAAATGAATAAGTACACACAGCTATCAGGATTGTGCTCAGACTGACTCCAAAGACTGACTATTGCTATTTTCCCTCAAGGATTTTATTTTTACAAACAGCAAGAAGGCTATTGAAATAATGTTTAGTAGTCTGAGCAGGGGGCCATATGTCTTCTCCCTTAAGTAAGCCCAGCTTCCCAAACACATTGGTGAGTTTATGTTATCATCCAGGAGAAGCCAGCTGCCTACTGTTATCTGTGCAGGAATGCTGTTCTGCTATTTCCCTTTAACTAATACTAAAACTGAGAAGGGGAAGGACTCCAAGTACAACATATCATTCAGGGGCATGAGGGAACCCCCATGGGATCACACTGAGAACCTGCCAAGAAGATGCTGGAATCAGTATATCTGACAGATCAGGAATATTTTCATATCTAAAGCCCATGGCCAAGTATACTGGCACACACTGTGGTTAGGTTGAGTTGGTCTCTTCCTCAAGATGGATCGATGATAGGAGCCCAAGGGAAAGCAGAGTAATTTGTCCACGTAATAGAGACTTTACAAAAGTCCAAAGGCAAGGATTTCTGGCTAGAGATGAATCTTTGAAGATGTTCTCTCAAGAGGTCTTCCATTGATGTGTCACAGCTCCAGGAAGAGAAGGCACATACCACACCCTCACCCTGGGGTTTAGACCATTCCCTGCTGTGAAGATATCTCAAATGTTTTCATGAATATCGATTGATCAGGCTATGTGGTTAAGGATTGGTCTTTTAAGGAGATCATGTTCTGCAATTTAGGCAGCACATCAAAATGAAGCAAACCTTCTCTTGGTTCCCCTAGTTCTCCCAGATCCAATTCCATGAAAGGAAGGACCAACTTTTCTGTTTTCAATATAATGTGGTCTTGGTTTAGAAAATCAGAGGACCTAAGAAATGAGGATTTCCTCTGGATTCAGGCTCATCCAATCTTGCTTGAAAAGGACCATTTCTCTTATGGGATTTAGAAGCCAGAGAAATAGTGGCTTCTGGCTGAGGTGTCATGGGAATCCTATCTTCATGAACAGCAAAGAAAGAAAAGGTAAGTGGTCCATGGACTCTGGCCAAGGGATGCTCTAGAAACAACAAGGGGCCTAAGAGGATAGGCACTATTGCTTCAAAATATACCTGATGATCTAATTTTAGGCATGTTTGATTTCAAGATCTGTCCCTTAAACTCAGCCAGGGAGAGAGGACCAATAAAATTAGGCCAAATTCCTTTGTTTAATTCCTCAACTGTTTTGTCTAGACTTTCTCTGAGATACTGGTTAAGTTTCTCTCAATGACTGAGAAAATCATCATCTACTGGTGATCAAATATGTGGAGTTTTGCATGCTTTCTACTGTTTGCTGGGCTCTCTATCCTATTTCATCTGCTTACAGAGCCTTCATATTCAAATGTGTCGCTGCCTGAAGCGGAAGTCGCTTGGAGCAGCAAACGCCACAGGAAAATTCGGAGGCAGGATGAAAATGAAAAAAGGTCTTTTATTCTTATTTCTCTCTCCAGCTCCAGCAATCACTCCAAATGCTCTAACTCCAACCACCACCTTCTTCTTCCCCACACACACTAACTAAACTCACCCAGTTATATACATATCGCTTTAACAAGGACACGTGCTTACAGCTCAAGCTTACAGGAGCGTCACGCAGTGTTCATGGGCATACAAAGATTCTTTGAATAATGTATTAATATCAGGTGGAAACTAGAACATCTTTTATGGCTCTCAGCTAACCACAATCTTTAGCTATCTCCTTGATTATAGGCTCCTTCATTTCCCCCTTTTAGTTTTAAAAGAGGGTATGTTCTAGGACGTCCATGTGCAACCGACATTCTTACCCGTCATGGGAGTCTAGGCTGTCCTGACTCCTGGCTTAGGTTGACATGCCGGCCACATTAGACTGTCCCGGTGCGACTGTGCCGTATCTTAGGTTGTCCCCTTCTGGGGATCTTACCCGTCATAGGCTAACCAGCCATCCAATAGAGCCCTTCAGGATCGACTGTGTGTTGACTAACAGCCGTCCAATTTTTAGGAGATGCTGCGGCTTTAAGGCGGTAAACCTACTGCTGAGAGCCAAGTTTCCATAGCGTATCAAGTTCTTTAAGCGAATCAGTTGCCCTTAGTTTCATCAAGTAACGCACTGAGTTCTCTTAGACAAATACCCGCAAGGCATTGTCCCGTAATGTCCCAAAATAATGGAAAATCAAAATGTCCATAAGTTATAACACATAGATTCAGGAGGCCCCATGCATGCAGAGCAGAGGCCACACTGCTGGTTAGGTTGTTGATGCTTGAGCAGCAGGGATGCTTGCAGCGACCGCGGTCCCTGCAGTTGTAGCAGCAGCCGTCTTTTTTATGTCTAGACATTTCTACCGGCAAATCTTCAGGGCCCGCTACCTAAAAACTCAAGCATCCATTATTAAGGGAAAGGCAGTGCTATTCCAGCACTGAGATCAAAAGGTGAGCTGTCAAACTAAAAAAAGAATTATTAGAGTAGAAAATAAAAGTTGATCTCTGCTCACACACATTGCTGCTTAAGCTCCCACAAACATAAGCTGGCAAAATATCACATTCAGAAATAATCAAAGAGAAACTGAGGGTGTTTACTGCATTAAAGATAAAGAAAAGAAAACTCACTGCACACTAGCGTGAAACCGGCGATAAAAACCAGCGATAACAGCCGGCGGGATTGGTGCTGGGGAGCCACGGGAGACCGCGGGTCCACACACCAGTTCGAATCCACACTCCGCCTGACGCAACCCTCGGTGTGGCTTCCCGGTGCGATCGGCAAGGATACGGGAGTCTGGGAGTCTGCGGAGCTGCTGTTGACTGGAAGGAGAGCGCCGCCATCTTTGAAAGCTGCAGGGGCTGGTCCTGACAAAGGGGAGGAGACGGAGAGTGACTGCTGCATCCACCCAGGGACTCTCCAGCTCTCTGAAGACAACGCACAATTGGGTGAGACTTGGTTGGTCAGCAGGGGAAGGCGTTTCTGAGGCTGGCACAGCGGCCACAGGGGACTGCAACTGTGGGTGGGCTTGGGGAGGGGGTGCCTTCTGGAAGATCCCCCTTCCCAGCGCCATTCATCTGCTGACACACACAGTCCCCCTGGGCCACTCCTTCACTGAACCGTGCAGCCGCTGGCCTAGGATGCAGCCTTGATTTCACTGACAGGATCACAGACTGTGATCCAATAGCAATTGGTTTGAACTGGAAAGGAAAAAAAGAGGGGGGCTTCCCAGGGCCCGTTTTGTCTGAGACTTGGGGTTTGACTTTTTTTTTTTTTCCCTTTCTTTTTATTGGTCTGCTTGATTTTCTGGATTGCAGGGAGGGGTTTTTTTTTTGTTGTTGTTGTTTGTATGTTTGTTTGTTTATTTTTCTTTTTCTTTTTTTGGCTTTGTTTTGTTCTGCTTTTTTTTTTTTTTCCTTCCGCATTGATTGTTAGTGTGTTTATCTGCTTCCGCTCCCTTTTTTCTTTCATTCTTTTACTCCTTCTCACCCTTGTATCTTTTCTTCCTCCTTCATCTTTCATGTTTACATCCTGCCAGTGCATACTAAACAGAGGCAAAAACAAGTTATACGCAAAACTTGGGATTTCTAGAACCGGCACAATTGAACTGGGTAGCAAAGTGGTGTTATATATAGTTTACTCTCTATTTCCTTGATTCTCTCTCTCCTCTCTCTTACACCAATTCCTACTCTTTATCATTTTTTTTTCTTTTCCAACTTACTATATATATAAATTGATCTTTTTACCTAATTGTCAACCCCATTCTCTTTCTTCCATCGTCTACTGATACTAAACCACTTCCACTAAACCATTTCAATAGATATCTCTTTTCATACTTTCCAAGAAAGAACAATTCAAGACACTTCCTTCTTCCTAAACATAACACCTCTGTATCCAATACTTGAAGCTATAAAACCCTATCAGAAACGTACAGAGTAAATTGGAAATAATATCTGGGATAACAAAATCTGTACATTGTGACCAAACTTGGATTTTCTGAATAGAAAGTGTTAGGTTTTAAAAGTATAAAGGAATTATAAGGTGATCTGATAGCATTGTACTACAGGAACAACATAAGGCTTTAAGGTAAAATCGAAACAGTCAAGGTCCCACAGTGCAGGAAGAATAGACACACAAGCAACATGAAAAAACAAGGAAAGAAAATGACACAAACAAATCAAGATACCTCATCGGCAGATGTCATGGCAAGCACAGTTGGTCAAATGCCAGAGATGGAATTTAGAAATTACATATGCCAAATGTTTATGGAACTTAAGAATGAACTCAAAAATGAGATGAGGGAGCAGGTACAGGAGGCAAAAGATCATTTTGACAAAGAACTCCAAAAACAAATACAGGAAGTAAAAGATTACTTCAATAGGGAAATAGAGGCTCTAAAGAGAATCCAAACAGAAATTCCAGAAATGAAAGAAGCAATAAACCAAAATAAAAGCTCAATTGAAAACATCTCCAACAGAATAGACCATCTGGAAGATAGAACCTCAGACAATGAAGACAAAATATATGTCTTAGAGAAGAATTTAAACCATACAGCAAAACTTGTTAATAATCATGAACATAACATCCAGGAATTATGGGACAGCATAAAAAGACCAAACTTAAGAGTGATTGGCGTAGAGGAAGGGGCAGAGTTTCAAGCCAAAGGAATGAGTAATCTATTTAATGAAATAATTACAGAAAATTTTCCAAGCTTGAGGAATGAAATGGAAAACCAAGTTCAAGAGGCATACCGAACACCAAACAAACAAAATCTCAACAGAGCCACACCTAGACACATTATAATGAAAATGCCTAATACACTGAGCAAGGAGAGAATACTAAAAGCCACAAGAGAAAGGAAGCAAATTACATATAGGGGGAAACCAATCAGATTATGTTCAGATTTTTCAACCCAGACCTTAAAAGCAAGAAGATCCTGGAATAGCATATTTCAAGCTCGGAAAGAAAAGGGATGTCAACCAAGAATCATATATCCAGCAAAATTGAGCTTTAGATTCGAAGATGAAATAAAAACCTTCCACGACAAGCAAAAGTTAAAAGATTTCACAACTCGAAAGCCAGCACTTCTGAACATCCTGGGCAACATTTTTCATGAAGAAGAAGAGAAAGATGATAACGAAAATCAACAAAGGGAGATATTAAACTAAAGGAAATACCAACCAGAAGAGAAACCAAATCAAGCTAAAGACCATAAGTCAAATAAAAATGGATGGGAATAAAAATCACATCTCAATAATAACCCTGAATGTTAATGGCCTAAACTCGCCAATCAAAAGACACAGATTATCAGAATGGATTAAAAGAAATGACCCAACAATTTGCTGTCTCCAAGAAACACACCTCATAGAAAAAGACATCAACAGACTGAAAGTGAAAGGCTGGGAAAAGTCTTATCACTCACATGGCCGGCGGAAGCAAGCAGGGGTTTCCATTTTCATATCAAATAAGGTAGACTTCAAACCAAAATTAATCAAGAGGGACAAAGATGGATATTTCTTATTACTTAAGGGAACCATCCATCAACAGGATATAACAATCATAAATCTGTATGCCCCAAATAATGGAGCACCTACATTCATCAAACAAACGCTTCTTAAGTTCAAGAGTAAAATAGACCACAACACAGTTATTCTAGGGGACTTCAACACACCTCTCTCACCAATGGATAGATCATCCAAACAAAAGCTAAACAAAGAAACTTTAAGCCTCCGTCAAAACAATTAACAATTTAGACCTAACAGACATATATAGAATATTTCATCCCTCAGTAAACGAATACACATTTTTCTCAGCAGCACATGGCTCCTTCTCCAAAATAGACCATATATTATGTCACAAGGCAACTCTCAGCAAATATAAAAAAATAGAGATACTACCCTGCATGCTATCGGACCATAAAGGGATGAAATTGGAAATCAACGACAAAACAAGGAATAAGAAAAACTACTCCATCAACTGGAAGCTAAACAACATGCTACTGAATGAACAAGGGGTTGAAGAAGACATCAAAGAGGAGATCAAAAAATTCCTAGAGGTAAATGAGAACACAGATACATCATATAGAAATCTCTGGGACACTATGAAGGCAGTAGTAAGAGGAAAATTCATTGCACTGAGTTCATTCCTTAAGAGGAAAAAAAAACCAACAAATAAATGACTTAACATCACACCTCAAAGCATTAGAAAAAGAAGAACAGACCAACACCAAGAGCAGTAGAAGACAGGAAATAATTAAAATCAGAGCAGAAATTAATGAAATTGAGACTAAGGAAACCATTCAAAGAATTGACAAAACTAAAAGTTGGTTCTTTGAAAAAATAAACAAAATTGACAGACCCTTAGCAATGCTAACGAAAAGAAGAAGAGAAAAAACTCAAATTACTAACATTCGTGATGAAAAAGGGAATATCACAACAAACACCTCAGATATACAGAATATAATTAGAAATTACTTTGAAAACTTGTACTCTAATAAAATAGAAAATACTGAATGCATTGACAGATTTCTAGAGTCATATGATTTGCCTAAACTGGATGTGGAGGCTATACATAATTTAAATAGATCAATTACAAGCGAAGAAATAGAAGATGTCATCAAAAAGCTACCAACAAGGAAAAGTCCAGGACCTGATGGGTTTACAGCCGAGTTCTATAAGACTTTCAAAGAAGAACTAATACCAATGCTCTTCAAACTATTTCAAGAAATAGAAAAAGAGGGAGCTCTTCCAGACTCTTTCTATGAGGCCAATATTACATTAATTCCAAAGCCAGGCAAAGACACATCCAAAAAAGAAAACTTCAGGCCCATATCTTTAATGAACATAGATGCAAAAATCCTCAACAAAATCCTGGCAAATCGGATACAAAAACATATCAAAAAAATAGTGCACCACGATCAAGTGGGGTTTATCCCAGGGATGCAAGGCTGGTTCAATATTCGGAAATCAATAAACATAATACATCACATCAATAGACTTAAAGACAAAAATCATATGATCATCTCAATTGACGCAGAAAAAGCATTTGACAAAATACAACACCCCTTTATGTTCAAAACACTAGAAAAACTAGGAATATCAGGAACATATCTTAACATAATAAAAGCTATTTATGCAAGGCCCCGAGCTAACATTATCTTAAATGGAGAAAAATTGAAAGCATTCCCTCTAAAAACTGGAACAAGACAGGGATGTCCCCTTTCACCACTGCTATTTAACATAGTACTGGAAACTCTGGCCAGAGCAATTAGACAGACGAAAGAAATTAAAGGGATCAAGATAGGAAAAGAAGAGCTCAAATTAGCACTATTTGCTGATGACATGATAATCTACCTAGAAGACCCAAAAAAACTCTACCAGAAAACTTTTACAACTAGTAAACGAATTTGGCAAAGTTGCAGGATACAAAATCAATACACATAAGTCAAAGGCATTTGTGTACATCAGCGACAAAGACTCTGAAAGGGAAATGATGAAAAATACCCCATTTGCAATAGCATCAAAAAAAAAAAAATACCTGGGAATCAACCTAACGAAAGAGGTGAAAGACCTGTATAACGAAAATTATAGAACACTAAAGAAAGAAATTATAGATGAACTCAGAAGATGGAAAGACCTACCTTGCTCTTGGATAGGTAGAATTAATATTGTCAAAATGTCCATACTACCAAAAGCATTATACAGATTTAATGCAATTCCTATCAAAATCCCAATGTCATTCTTCAAAGAAATAGAAATAGCAGTCATGAAATTCATCTGGAAAAATAAGAGACCCAGAATAGCCAAAGCAATCCTGAGCAAGAAAAGTGAAGCAGGGGGCATCACCATACCAGACTTTAAATTATACTATAGAGCAATAGTAACAAAAACAGCATGGTATTGGCACCAAAACAGACTGGTGGACCAATGGTACAGAATTGAGGATACAGAGACTAATACATTTAATTACAGCTATCTTATATTAGACAAAGGTGCCAAAAATGTACAGTGGAGAAAGGATAGCCTCTTCAACAAATGGTGCTGGGAAAACTGGAAATCCATATGCAACAAAATGAAATTAAACCTTTATCTCTCACCATGCACAAAACTCAATTCAAAGTGGATCAAAGACCTAGGAATTAGATCAGAGACAATACACCTAATAGAAGAAAAAGTAAGCTCCAATTTCCAACATGTTGGATTAGGCCCCAAGTTCCTTAATAAGAATCCTGTAGCGCAAGAATTACTACCAAGAATTAATGAATGGGATAGATTTAAACTAAAAAGCTTCTTTTCAGCAAAAGAAACAATCAGTGAGGTGAATAGAGAGCCAACTAATTGGGAACAAATATTTAATACATGCACATCAGATAGAGCACTAATCTCTAGAATATATAAAGAACTCAAAAAACTTTACACTAACAAAACAAATAACCCAATCAATAAATGGGCTAAGGAATTGAGAAGACACCTCTCAGAAGAAGATACACGATTAATCAACAAATACATGAAAAAATGTTCAACATCGCTGGCAATTAGAGAAATGCAAATCAAAACTACTCTAAGATTTCACTTCACTCCAGTCAGAATGGCAGCCATCAAGAACACAAGCAACAATAAATGTTGGAGAGGATGTGGAGAAAAAGGCACACTCATACATTGCTGGTGGGACTTCAAAATGGTGCAACCGTTATGGAAAGCAGTATGGAGATTTCTTGGAAAACTGGGAATGGAACCATCCTATTACCCAGCCATCGCACTCTTGGGTCTATTCCCAAAGGACTTAAAAACAGCATATTACAGTGACACAGCTATCTCAATGTTTGTAGCTGCACAATTCACAATAGCTAGGTTGTGGAATCAACCTAGATGTCCCTCAGTAAATGAGTGGATTAAGAAAATGTGGTATATACGCACAATGGAATTTTACTCAGCAATAAAAGAAAATAAATTAACGGCATTTGCAGGTAAATGGATGAAGTTGGAAGACATAATGCTAAGTGAAGTTAGTCAGTCTCAAAAATCCAAGTACCAAATGTTCTCTCTTATATAAGGAGGCTATTTCAAAGTATTGTTGGATGGGGTACATAGGAGGATTAGAGGAACACTAGAATGGTCAAGGGAAGGGAGGGTAAGGGAGGGAGCAAGAGGGGAGCGAGGGGGGGAAAAAAAAAGGTGGTTGAATGAGACGGATATCATTTTCCTTAATGCATGATTGAAGACCTAAATTGTACGAATATACTTTGTATACAAACAGTTGTATGTAAAAAGATACTAAATATATGCACTATGAGTTGTACATATTAAAAATTATATAAAAATAAAAAAAAATGAAAAAAAAAGATAAAGAAAAGCTAAAGGCATTTTGGAAAAACAATTTGTTAGCTGGAATCCTCAAGTCTCTATATACACAGCAATCCTATACCTGTTGAAATAATTCAAATTAATCAGCTATTAAACAAATGAAGTTAATAACAAATAAATGATCCTCTGTCGGAACACCAGAATATCAGGTTATACAACATTAAACATATTCACAGCTGAAGAGAAGTCCCGGAGACAACTATAAATCAAAATTGATTATCATTATAATTGATTATCTAATTAAAATATTCTGAACTTATATAAATATCTATTTATCTATCTATCTATTGATTATCAAATGAGAATATTCTAAGCTTAAATGAATTAACGTTATTTGTTATTTGGATCTATATCTATCTACTTTTTTTTTTTTTTAAAGCGCTTAATTATTTGTGACGTCACACTAGACAGACGCACATATAAACATATTTGTGACATCACATTAACATGAAATTTAGACAAATGCACAGACATAAAGACATATATAAAAGAGAAAAAAAAATTACAATTGTGTATACACTGAAGAGAGATCTTCTTGTCCCGGCCGGGAAGAATGAAATTTAAGTTGTAAATTTAATGGAGGACTCTTTTAAGGGAATCACTCCATACCTTCATTTTGGTCCTCTTGATTTTGTACTTGTTTATTCAATCTAGACTCCTCAATAACTTCGTCTTGATCCTTTTGACTTTGTACCTGCTTTATCAATCTAGATGGTATCCATATTGGAGAGGATTCGTTCTTTGGAAAAACACAAACAGATCCTCTCCCCCAAATTAATACTGGGTCTGGACCCTTCCATGTACCTGAGAGAACATCCTTCCAGTAAACCAAAGGTTTATGTTGTTGGTGTGGGTTCCAGTGTCTATCTCCAGCCGAATGTCCATTAGAATCTAAAGTTAAGAAATTTAGGGTAAACAGGGCAACTGCCAATCTGTCCTTAGGATTTTTCCAGTTTCCATCTTTTTGCTTTAGTAACATATTTTTAAGTGTCTGATTTGCTCTTTCAATTATTCCTTGTCCCTGAGGATTATAAGCGATACCTGTTTTGTGGATAATATTGAACTTTGTACAAAATTGTTTGAAGGATGTGGATGTATATGCAGGGCCATTATCTGTTTTAAGCATTTTGGGGATGCCCAATGCAGCAAAAGCTTGCAGACAATGAGATATAGTATCTTTAACTTTTTCTCCGGAATGTAAAGAAGCAAAAATCATGCCTGAGCATGTATCTATGGTGACATGAATAAATCGTAATTTTCCAAAACTTGGCTCATGTGTGACATCCATCTGCCACAAATGATTGGGCATCAAACCTCGTGGGTTAACCCCATAATGTGGATTGGGCAAAAGTGTTACACAAGATGGACATTCTTTTACAATTCTACGAGCTTGTTCTTTTGTGATTTTAAATTTTTGTCTTAAGGTAGTGCTGTTAACGTGGAACTGGGAATGAAATAAAGTAGCTTGTTGTACTGTAGTAAATATAAATATTGTTTTAGTGAGGGCGTCAGCTTTTTGATTACCTTCATGGAGAGGACCAGGCAGATTAGTGTGAGTTCTTATGTGACCTATAAATAAAGGTTCTTTTCGTTGCCATAGGAGATTTTGGATTTGAGAAAACAATTTAAAAGCTGGAGTATGTGGTGCTATTGGACCTGCTAGCTCCAATTTTGGGACAGCATGTACAACATAATGGCTGTCTGAAAAAATATTCATAGGCTGTTCTTTAAATTTTTCCAGAGCTATTATTATAGCTTCGAGTTCCACTAATTGAGCTGATTTTTGATTAGTGATATGAATCATTTTTTCATTTTGAGTGACTACTGCAGCAGTACCGTTAGAGGATCCATCTGTAAATACATTAAATGCTTTAGGAATGGGTTGATTTTTTATTACCTGTGGGAATATGATAGGATGATTGATACAAAAGGACAGTATAGGAGATTTAGGAATATGATTGTCAAAATTTGCAGAAGTAGAGCATCTAGTTATAGCCCAATCATTATCATTGAAGCACAAATTTTCAACCTGTGATGATGAATAAGGAGTAATAATAGTAGCGGGATGAATTCCAAATATTTTAGTAGAGGTTTTAAGTCCTTGAAGAATAAGTTTAGCCACCATGGAGGTATAAGACTCAACTGTACTTTTAGGAGAGACAGGCAAATGTATCCATAATATAGGTCCCTGTTGCCAAAATACTCCTGTTGGAGTATATTGTGAAGGAATAATAATCAATATTAGTGGTTGTGCAAAATCAAATCTATCGCAATGGGATCTTTCAATGGCCTGTTCTACTAATTTGAGAGCTCTCCTGGCCTCAGGAGTTAATGTTCGAGGTGAGGATGGGTCAGGGTTCCCACGAAGGATGTCAAATAAGGGTTTTAATTGTCCAGTAGTGAGGCTTAGTGTAGGGCAAAGCCAATTAATGTCACCCAGTAATTTTTGGAAATCATTGAGGGTGGTCAAATGTTCTTTACTTATTAGAATTTTTTGGGGGTTTAACAAAAGTATCCATGATTTTAAAGCCTAAATATAGTATAGGTGATCTGCTTTGAACTTTTTCTTCTGCTATATATAAGCCATTTTTTTTAGATTTTTTGTTATTTCACTAAATATATTAAATAAGATTTGTTGATTAGGGTGAGCTAATAAAACATCGTCCATGTAGTGTAGACACATGATGTCTTGATATTTGTTTTTAATGGGCTGTATAGCTCTGTCCACATATAGTTGGCACAGTGTAGGGCTATTTGCCATTCCCTGCGGCAATACTTTCCATTGATATCTTTTATCAGGACCATTATTATTAATAGAAGGAATTGCAAAAGCAAACCTGGGGGCATCCAGAGGATGTAGGGGAATGGAAAAGAAACAGTCCTTTATATCAAGGGTTATAAGGTAATAGTTTTTTGGAATAGCTACAGGATTAGGAAGTCCAGGTTGAGTAGGGCCCATAATTTGCATTGTTTTGTTAATTTGTCTTAGATCTTGTAATAGTCTCCATTTTCCTGATTTTTTCTTAATTACAAATATGGGAGAATTCCAGGGAGAGGTGGAAGGCTCTATGTGTCCTGCTTCTAATTGTTCTTTAACTAATTGATGGGCCGCTTGCAATTTTTCTTTGGATAGGGGCCACTGAGGGACCCAAACTGGCTTATTAGAGAGCCATGGTATTTTTAAAATTGTTTTTCTCAGTGGCCCCTAGAAAAAATGTCCTTTGCCTTTTTTATTATGATTAGGATTTTTATTCTTAACACCTGCAGGCTTGGTCGCTAGGTGTAGCCCCATTTGATGTAAGATATCTCTTCCCCATAGGGTAACTGGCAAGCTGTTTAAAACATAGGGTTTGAATGTTCCTGTATGGCCTTCATTGTCTTGCCAATTTAAGATTACAGCACTTTGAGCTGGGGTATTACTGTATCCCAAGCCTCTTAAACTGGTTGAGGCTTTCTGTAGAGGCCAGTGCTTAGGCCATTGTTGTAGATTTATGATGGAAGAGTCAGCTCCTGTATCAATCAGCCCCTCCATCTCTATACCTTGAATTTTTAATTTGCACATAGGCCTCGGTGAACAGTCCTGGACCCAGAAAGCCATAGGTCGTGAACCAGTGGAAACGAATGCTCTGCTATTTCTATTTTGTGGCATGCTTTTAAAAGAACTATGGAGACTGGGAATGAGGAGCAGCTGTGCGATTCTGTCTCCTTGATTTACGGAGATGATGCCCCTGTGTGTACTTAGCATTATTTTAATCTCTCCATTATAATCTGAATCAATAACCCCTGGTATAACATTAAAGCCTAATAAACTTTTGGAACTACGCCCAAGGATTAGTCCCACAGTTCCTGAAGGGAGAGGTCCCCTGATTCCCGTAGGAATCAGCTGAACCCCCATTTCAGGTGTCAGGACCATCCGGGCAGTAGAACAGAGATCTAATCCTGCACTTCCTCTTGTCCCTCTGATAAGGGAGTTAATGGGTAGGAGGGACTGTGACGAGGAATCATTTGAATCTGAGGGCCTTCCTCCTCTAGTGCCTCGTACATTTGTGGGCCCCGTGCCCCGTTTTTTGAAATCCTTGATAAATCATTTCCATATATATCATATCTAGAATGGCATTGATTGGCCCAATGTATACCCTTTTTGCACCTGGGGCATCGGCCTGGAGCACGGTATGAATTTGATTTTATTACCCTTGGGGGATATTGCTTAGCATATCTTGGTTGATTATAATAATTTTGTCTGGAATATCCTGTTCTAGGTTGAATCCTTTGGGAATTTTGAGGGGAGGAATTTTTCATCACTGCTGCAATTACGTTGCCTGTGATAACAGCCTCGTTAATGTCTTTGCACAGTCTGATATAAATTGATAAGTCTTTTTTACTTCTCCACGGCCTTATTGCATCCTGGCAATATTTATTAGCGTTCTCGTACGCTAATTGGATAACTAGAGGCATAGCTTGCTCGACTTCGCCAAAAACTCTAGATGTTGTTTTTAAGAGCCTATCTACAAAATCAGCGTAAGGTTCGTTAGGCCCTTGTATAGGCTGCCTTGCAGATCCCCTGTGCCTGAGATTGTCTTCCAGGCTTTCACAGCTGCAGTGTGTATCTGGGCATACACACCTGGATCGTATTGTAGCTGATTTTGTAGTTCGGCGAACTGACCCTCCCCTGTGAGCATATCTATATTGCGTTGAGGGAAACCTGCTGCAGCATTTCTCTTTGCTATTTCTGAACAAAGTTCCTGGAATTGAGTTTTCCAGATTAGGTATTGTCCCCCACTTAGTACCGCTCTGCATAGACTTTTCCAATCTGAGGGGGCTAAGGTTAGGGTGTTAAGTGACTCTATCATACTTAATGTGAACGGAGCTTGAGGCCCATAGGTCATTACCGCCTCTTTAAAATTCTTTATTGTTTTAAAGTCTAGGGACTCGTGATATCTTTGTCCCTGTTCATTTTGAAATACTGGCAGTTCTAGGTGCTCCTGCGGTCTATGTTGTTCGAGAGCGTATAAGCGCTCAGAAAGGCCGCCAATTTCTACCTCAAGGGCACGTATACTCTGATCCATACTCTTTATTGTTTCTGTTAGGGATTCTATCCATGAAGGAGCAGAGGGCGCTAGTGGTTCCTCTATTTGACGGTCTTTTCTCTTTTTTAATTTCTTTTTGTTCTTTTTATTGGAGACTGTGCTCTCCGAATCGCTTTTTGATTCCTCTTCACTACTAGCTTCATAATTCCTAACCGGCTCAGTAGAGGAGACCGTGCTTTCATGGTTTGGCTCCTTGTTACTATTATCACTTTCACTAGTATCCTGAGTTTCAGTTTCTAAGGAGAGTACATACTCCTCAGCTAATTTTATTAAGCTTCTGATGGCTTTTGCAGTTCTTACTTTTGAATTTACATTCCTACTCTCCTTGCTGGTCTCCACTGAGTCAGAGGATATGCTTTCTTGTTCACTTTTCTCACTATCCTCTGAGTTCTCAATATCAAAAATTTCATTCATGGCTTTTATAAACCGACTTTTTGTTATATTTGCTCCCATCTTTTTAAATTTTCTTTTTTCTTACCTTGCCGCCAAATTCCCCGTACAGGCCACCACCTGTCGCTGCCTGAAGCGGAAGTCGCTTGGAGCAGCGAACGCCACAGGAAAATTCGGAGGCAGGATGAAAATGAAAAAAAGGTCTTTTATTCTTATTCTCTCTCCAGCTCCAGCAATCACTCCAAATGCTCTAACTCCAACCACCACCTTCTTCTTCCCCACACACACTAACTAAACTCACCCAGTTATATACATATCGCTTTAACAAGGACACGTGCTTACAGCTCGAGCTTACAGGTGCATCACGCAGTGTTCACGGGCATACAAAGATTCTTTGAATAATGTATTAATATCAGGTGGAAACTAGAACATCTTTTATGGCTCTCAGCTAACCGCAATCTTTAGCTATCTCCTTGATTATAGGCTCCTTCACAAATGTATTTCAGACCTAAATCCCTACTCCAGGCCCTGATATTTCTGTTCCTTAAGGTACCACCAGTACCTTAAGCCTCTCCTCTGCTCTCAGACACAGTGAAAGTCTCCACAGTTCCAGTCTGAAGTGATCCACACTGGTGTCCTCCTTCCCCCTCACTCCCTTATCCAATCAGTCACTAAAGCTTGATCAATGTTAGCTCATGACTGTCTCTTAACCTGTCTACTCATGTTTAATTCTATAATCACAATCTTACTGCAGGCTCTCATCAGTTAAAAATTTTTCTTGGCCTGGACTAGAAAATTGACTTCCTAAATGTTTCCTCTCCTGTCCTTCTTCCACATGGCTGGTCAGAATGAGATTTCTGCATCCCAGACTTGGTTTATTTGATTTGCTCTAACATGGCAATTCAAAGTTTGTCATGTCTCATCCTTACTTATTTCTCCTATCCTTTTTCTGCCTTTTTCCAGTGGTCCCTGTGGTAGACAGTGAAGGTTCCACTTGCCAATATGACAAGCTCCCCCTACCATCATGGCTTTCCAAGCTGGGTCTCTGTTCATGTCAATTTATTCATTTTTTAAAATATTTTTTTTAGTTGTAGGTGGACACAATACTTTTATTTTATTTATTTATATGTGTGGTGCTAAGGATCGAACCCAATGCCTCACATGTGCTAGGTGAATGCTCTACAACTGAGCCACAACTCCAGCCCCTCAATTCATTCTTAACTACCAACTTCCTCACAGCCTTCCTGATTCTTGTGTCCAGGTACAAATAAATGTATCCTCCATGCATCTCTATAGCATCTATACTAGAGAACAATTATGGCATATGGCATTTAGGAAAGCAAATGGTTATGAAGAAATGTGACATTCTCACTACTGTTTCACCTCTACCTGCTGCCAGACTGTGAAAACACACACACACACACACACACACACACACACACACACACACATGAAACTTGCTGATTGAGTACAGGAGTGCACTTGCTTCCTTTTTTTCCCCCATGCCTGTAAATCCTGTTGGAAAACAACCTTTTCTTCTAGGCGCCAGCTGCTACTCCTTCTGTTTGTCTTTGCTCATGGTTTCCTCTTCTTCTGCTGTTTGTGTCTCTTTTCCTAAATGCCTCCTACCCCTCCTGCCAGACTCTCGCTGGTTCCCTCACTTACATAAGCCTGGTGATTGATTTTAAATCTAGTCTGAAAACTCCCCCCAAATGTGGGATGTGACCCCAGCTGCCTACAGGTTATCCAAGAGTCTGCTACAAGGGAGCATTACCTAGTTTGAGAAGACAAAATAAAAACCACTTGGCTCAGTGTTGGATTCTGAAGGAAATAGCTGGGCTGGGTGACTCAAAGCGTTTGCATTTTCTGGCTACTGCTTGCATAACAAAAGCACCATTTTAGCCACCTGAACTTAGCTGACTTCAGTTTGTTATTAGGAAGGCTTTTGGGCACACACGGAAACAAGGAGCTCATCTGTGTTTGCTCTCATAAGAGAGATGTGTGTACCCTGGTAGATCTAGTCTAAGGCCATCTATTATAAGAAGCAATAGGAAGTCTTACTCTTATTGAACATTGGCAAACCCAGGTACCCTAATACAAGACAATCACCTGTCTGGTGGCATTATGGTGACCAGACATTTCTATTTGACTGAAAACTATTGCATTTCACTTTTTTTTACCCCCTAACACATCTTAGGTAGATCTCCTTTGTTTCCCCAGCAGCCACCAAAACTGGACTACCTCAGTGTGTTCCCAATAGTCAGCATCACTGAATCACTTAATACATCTTCAGGACATTAATAAACTACCAATTTTAAGACAATCAAAACATACAAACATATTAAATAATGAAAATGAATTACTTACAATTTTATCATAAACGATGCTTTTATTTTTAAATCTTTTACCAAGGATTTTTTGCCCACCTCAAGGATGGGTAGTTATCTCGAGTCTTTAGATCTTCCTGATGTTGTCACAAATCTCATGGGTGGATGTCTCACTGAAGAGTCCTCAGGTCCTTCACATCATGAATTGGTAAGGATATCACTCTTAAAAGCCTGAAGGCAGGGTGATTCCATCTGGGAAATAGAGGCAGTGGATTCAGAATATAGTTTACTTGTGTTTTCCTGGAAGTTTGTATTGTTGGTTGCAATACTTGGGTGTAAAGTTTAAAGGTCCATTTGTGTCATTTACTTTGTTTCCTGAAGAGAAAAAGAAGCCTTTATGCTCTGTAGAAATGACTCCAGTCTGAGAAATCAAGTCCTTGCCCTCCTGGCTTATCCTTTCTAAGAAATCCCAAATATTAGTTTTTAACCTTCAAAATTTTGACACATTGTCTCTGAATGAGAGAGTTAGGTGGTTCATGATACTGGGGATATGCTACTTACATTGGTGTTTTTAATCATAGTATTATTCCTCACTGGCATTAGAGTCATAAAGCAATATTTTTATATCATTTTAAAAATGCACACTTGTATTTTTGTCAACATTAGAACATTTAAGAATGGAAAAGGCAGTGTTTTTATTGGGCATTCATTTCTTTAAATAGTGCTCTCAAACTATGTATATTTTAGTGGCTGCAAGTTGATAGTATTGAATATTTTTCCATTTCCACTAACACTGACTAAAGATCAGGAGTTTTGCTTTTGTTGTTGTTGTTGATGTTTTTGGTTATTTTTGTTGTTGTTTTGGCTATCAGTTATTTTCCATGAATAAACAACATGCAGACTGTCATTCAGGGGCTTATTTAGTAGCTACACTGTTTCTTGTCTCCCATTTCACATATATCTACTGCATATAAGATAAGAGTTGATTAAGTAAAAACATTTTAATTCTGTAAACCAACTTGTTCAATGACTAAAAGTACAGAAGTTTGTCAATTATTCCCTTCTTGCGTGAGAACCTTGAAGGTTCTAAGCATTTATTTATGCTCATCACGTTTTTATGTAATTTTCATATTCAGTAAGAACTAATAACTATTTTTATACATCATACACCATGGATAATAGGCACTATTTAACAGAGTAATTTGAAAAGTACTTTTTCAACAGTTCATTGTGATTTATTTCTCAAAATAATTAGAGTAATTATCTTTGTGACTTGCTTCATACCTTTATTATCAAGAGGGAAAATTTAATTTATTTTTTGTGTGGTGTGCAACTTTACTTAGGGGTAATAGTCTCTTCCTTGCCTTTAGTGACAATGTTAATCAATTTTGAAATGGAAAGTATTATTTTGTATTTTTTATTGTAAAAACTGTTGATTCTGTAGAAAAGTTAATGTGCTTTATTTGAAAAATATTACAAAATCTTTGATAATTTCATGAATGCTGTTTTTTAAAATTTTTTTAGTATTGATTTTTTAGTTTTAGGTGGACAAAATATCTTTATTTTTACGTTTATGTGGTGCTGAAGATCAAACCCAGTGCCTCATGCTTGCTAGGCAAGCAGTTTACCACTGAGCCATAACCCCAGCCCATGAATACTGTTGAACCGAGACTCACAACTGAAAATGAAAATGGGGCAAATGGATCACAAATCCACTAAAATTAAGCATCTGGGTATTTATTGTCCTCTTCCTGATCACACTTTTTTTATTTGCATGCTTGCCTAAATCATTGCCCTCATAGCTTAATTTGATTAACAACTTTATTCTTCTATCTGCCAAGTCTTCTTCACTATTCTGCTTCACAAAGTACTTATGAATTATGGTGTCCATTACTTTTTATTACCATCTTCATACTTCATTTGGTCATTAGCCCATTTCTCTCTCTGTGTGAATTAAGGATATAACAAAACAATGGTGATGTAAGGAAAAACCAAACACCCCACCTAAACAATGTACATCTACACTTACACATGCAGGGTACTCTTATACACTTAAATATTTATACATGAATACTCTCAGCTGTTTTAATTGACATACTAATGGGAAATAATCCAAATGTCCATGAATAGGGTAATAGGTTCCCAAATGGAGGTATAGTGGGATAATACATAGCAACAAAAAAGGCATGAGTTATCAGGGCATGCAACATGGATGAATCTCAAAATCATTATGCTTCATCAAAGAAGCTTAACAACCACAACAGAAGATACATGGATGATTCTTTTTTTTTTTTTTTTTTTTTGTGGAATTCTAGAAAATATAAAGTAACACATGGTGACAGCAAGCAGATTTGCAGTTTCGCAGGTATAGTGGCAGAGGGAGAGGCAGACTGCAAAGGGGCATGAGGAAATTTTTTTTTTTACTTTTAATTATTTTATTCTAAGATATGATAAATGACAGCAAAATGCATTACATTTCATATTACACATATAGAGCACTTTTTTACAAATCTCTGGTTGTATGCAAAGTATATTCACACCATTCGTGACTTCATACATGCACTTAGGGTAATGATATCCATCTCATTCTACCATATTTTTTTGTATTCCTTCACCCTTTTGCCCCCTCCCTTCCCCTCCCTCCCCATTGGCCATTCTAGCATTCCTCTAATCCTCCTATGCTCCCCATCCCAACCCGACTGTGAATTGGCCTCCTTATATCAGAGAAAACATTTGGCATTTGGCTTTTTGGGATTGGCTAACTTCACTTAGCATTATATTCTCTAACTCCATCCATTTTCCTCAAATGCCATGATTTTATTCTGTCTTATTGCTGAGTAATATTCCATTGTGTGTATATACCACATTTTCTTTATCCATTCATCTACTGAAGGGCATCTAGGTTGGTTCCACAGTTTAGCTATTGTGAATTGTGCTGCTATAAACATTGACGTGGCTGTGTCCCTGTAGTATGCTGTTTTTAGGTCTTTTGGGTAAAGACCAAGGAGTGGGATAGCTGGGTCATAAGGTGGTTCCATTCCAAGTTTTCCAAGGTATCTCCATACTGCTTTCCATATTGGCTGAACCATTTTGCAGTCCCACCAACAATGTATGAGTGTGCCTTTTTCTCCACATCCTCTCCAACATTTATTGTTTGTGTTCTTAATAGCTGCCATTCTGACTGGTGTGAGATGAAATCTTAGAGTGGTTTTGATTTGCATTTCTCTAATTGCCAGAGAGGTTGAGCATTTTTTCATGTGTTTATTGATTGATTGTATATCTTCTTCTGAGAAGTGTCTGTTCAGTTCCTTGGCCCATTTATTGATTGGGTTATTTGTTTTTTTGGTGTTATGATTTTTGAGTTCTTTATATATTCTAGAGATTAGTGCTCTATCTGACCTGCATGTGGTAAAAATTTGTTCCCAATTAGTAGGCTCTCTGTTCACCTCACTGATTGTTTCTTTTGCTGAGAAGAAGCTTTGTAATTTGAGTCTATCCCATTTATTGATTCTTGGTATTAATTCTTGTGCTACAGGATTCTTATTAAGGAACTTGGGCCTAATCCAACATGTTGGAGATTAGAGCTTACTTTTTCTTCTATTAGGTGTAGTGTCTCTAGTCTAATTCCTAGATCCTTGATCCACTTTGAGTTGAATTTTGTGCATGGTGAGAGATAGAGGTTCAATTTCATTTTATTGCATATGGATTTCCAGTTTTCCCAGCACCATTTGTTGAAAAGGCTATCTTTTCTCCAATGTACATTTTTGGTGCCTTTGTCTAATATAAGATAACTGAAATTATATGTGTTAGTCTCTGTGTCCTCTATTCTGTACCATTGGTCTACTGGCTTATTTTGGTGCAAATACCATGCTGTTTTTGTTACTATTGCTCTGTAGTATAATCTAAGGTCTGGTATAGTGATCCCACCTGCTTTACTCCTCTTACTAAGGATTGCTTTAGCTATTCTGGGTCTCTTATTTTTCCAGATGAATTTCATGACTGCTTTTTCTATTTCTATGAGGATTGTCATTGGGATTTTGATTGGAATTGCATTAAATCTGTATAGTGCTTTTGGTAGTATGGTCATTTTGAAAATATTAGTTCTGCCTATCCAAGAACAGGGTAGATCTTTCCATCTTCCAAGGTCTTCCATAATTTCTGTCTTTAGTGTTCTGTAGTTTTCATTGTAGAGGTCTTTCACGTCTTTGGTTAAGTTGATTCCCAAGTATTTTATTTTTTTGATGCTATTGTAAATGGGGTAGTTTTTCTCATTTCCCTTTCAGAGGATTTGTCACTGATATATAGAAATGCCTTAGATTTATGGGTGTTGATTTTGTATCCTGCTACTTTGCTGAATTGATTTATGAGTTCTAGAAGTTTTATGGTGGAATTTTTTGGGTCTTTAGGTATAAAATCATATCATCAGCAAATAATGATAATTTGAGTTCTACTTTACCTATCTGTATCCCTTTAATTTCTTTCATCTGTCTTATTGCTCTGGCCAGCATTTCAATTACTATGTTGAATAAAAGTGGTGAAAGAGGGCATCCCTGTATTGTTCCAGTTTTTAAAGGGAATGCTTTCAATTTTTCTCCATTTAGAATAATGTTGGCCTGGGGATTAGCATATATAGCTTTTATGATGTTGAGATATGTTCCAGTTATCCCTAGTTTTTCTAGTGTTTTGAACATGAAGGGGTGCTGTATTTTGTCAAATGCTTTTTCTGCATCTATTGAGATAATCATATGGTTCTTATCTTTGAGTCTATTGACGTGGTGAATTACATTTATTGTTTTCCGTATGTTGAACCATCCTTGCATCCCTGGAATGAACCCCACTTGATCATGGTGTATTATATTTTTGATATGTTTCTGTATCCGTTTTGCTAGAATTTTATTGAGAATTTTTGCATCTATGTTCATTGAAGATATGGGTCTGAAGTTTTCTTTTTTGGATGTGTCTTTGCCTGGTTTGGGGATCAGGGTGATATTGGCCTCATAGAATGAGTTTGGAAGTACTCCCTCTTTTTCTATTTCCTGAAATAAATTGAAGAGTATTGGTATCAGTTCTTCTTTGAAGGTTTTGTAGAACTCAGCTGTGTATCCATCTGGTCCTGGGCTTTTCTTGGTTGGTAGGCTTCTGATGGCATCTTCTATTTCATTGCTTGAAATTGGTCTGTTCAAATTATGTATATCCTCCTGCTTAAGTTTGGGCACATCATACAACTCTAGAAATTTGTCGATGCCTTCGGTGTTTTGTATTTTGTTGGAGTACAGGTTTTCAAAATAATTTCGAATTATTTCCTGTATTTCCGTAGTGTTTGTTGTGATATTTCCTTTTTCATCACATATATTAGTAATTTGAGTTATCTCTCTCCTTCTCTTTGTTAGCCTGGACAAGGGTCTGTCAATTTTATTTATTTTTTCAAAGAACCAACTTTTTGTTTTGTCAATTTTTTCAGTTGTTTTTTTGGTTTCAATTTCATTAATTTCAGCTCTGATTTTAATTATTTCCTGTCTTCTACCACTTTTGGTGTTGGATTGTTCTTCTTTTTCTAGAGCTTTGAGATATAATTTTAAGTCATTTATTTGTTGACTTTTTCTTCTTTTGAGGAATGAACTCAATGCAATGAACTTTCCTCTTAGAACTGCCTTCATAGTGGCCCAGAGATTTCAATATGTTGTCTGTGTTCTCATTTCACCTCTAAGAATTTTTTAATTTCCTCTTTGATGTCATCTGCAACCCATTGTTCATTCAGTAGCATATTATTTAGTCTTCAGGTGTTGGAGTAGCTTTTATTTCTTATTTTATCATTGATTTCTAATTTCATTCCATTATGGTCAGATAGAATGCAGGGTAGAATCTCAACTCTTTTGTATTTGCTCATAGTTGTTTTGTGGCCTAGTATATGGTCTATTTTAGAGAAGGTTCCATGTGCTGCTGAGAAGAAAGTGTATTCACTCGTTGAAGGATGAAATATTCTATATAAGTCAATTAAGTCTAAGTTGTTTATTGTATTTTTGAGTTCTATAGTTTCTTTGTTCAGCTTTTGTTTGGAAGATCTATCCAGAGGTGAAAGGTGTGTGTTAAAGTCACCCAGAATTATTGTGTTGTGGTCAATTTGACTCTTAAACTTCAGGAGAGTTTCTTTGATGAACATGGATGCTCCATTGTTTGGGGCATATATATTTATAATTGTTAAGTCTTGTTGGTGTATGGTTCCCTTGAGCAGTATATAGTGTTCTTCTTTATCCCTTTTGATTGACTTTAGCTTGAAGTCTACTTTATTTGATATGAGGATGGAAACCCCTGCTTGTTTCCTCTGTCCATATGAGTGGTAGGATTTTCCCCAACCTTTTACCCTCAGGCTATGGATGTCTTTTCCTATGAGATGAGTCTCTTGGAGGCAGCATATTGTTGGGTCTGTTTTTTTGATCCAATCTGCTAATCTATGTCTTTTGATTGGTGAGTTTAGGCCATTAACATTCAGAGTTATTATTGAGATGTGTTTCGTATTCCCAGCCATTTTTATTTCTGGTATTTACCTTGACATGGTTTCTCTTCTGATTGTTTTTTTTTCCTTTAGTGTAATACCTCCCTCTGTTGATTTTCATCATTGTTTTTCTTTTCCTCTTCATGGAATATTTTGCTGAGGATGTTCTGTAGTACTGGCTTTCTACTTGTAAATTCTCTTAACTTTTGTTTATCATGGAAGGTTTTTATTTCGTCCTGAAATCTAAAGCTTAATTTTGCTGGGTGTAAGATCCTTGGTTGGCATCCCTTTTCCTTCAGAGCTTGGAATATGTTGTTCCATGATCTCCTAGCTTTGAGTGTCTGAATTGAAAAATCTGCTGTGATACGAATTGGTCTCCCCCTATATGTGATCTGATTCCTCTCTCTTGCGGACTTTAAAATTCTATCCTCATTCTGTATGCTAGGCATTTTCATTATAATGTGTCTTGGTGTAGATCTGTTTTATTTTTGTATATTTGGTGTCCTATAAGCCTCTTGTATTTGGTTTTCCAATTCATTCTTCATGCTTGGGAAATTTTCTGATATTATCTCATTAAAGAGGTTGCGCATTCCTTTGGTTTGAAACTCTGTGCCTTCCTCTATCCCAATTATTCTTAGATTTGGTCTTTTGCTGCTGTCCCATACTTCTTGGATGTTCTGTTCATGGTTTCTTACTATCTTCATTGTGTGGTCAACTTTATTTTCAAGATTATATACTTTGTCTTCATTGGCTGAGGTTCTTTCTTCCAGTTGATCTAGTCTGTTGGTGATGCCTTCAATTGTGTTTTTTATTTGGTTAATTGTTTCCTTCATTTCAAGGATTTCTGACTGGCTTTTTTTTCAGAGTTTCGATCTCTTTTTTGAAGTAATCTTTTGCTACCTGTATTTGCTCTCTTATATCTTTGTTGTAGTGGTCAATTTTTGCCTGTATTTGCTCATTTCAGTCATTCTTTGATTCACAGATCATTTTAATTATGAACCTTCTGAACTCCTTCTCTGACATTTTGTCAACTTCACTGAGCATGGGTTGTTATTGTAGAATCCTGGTTTGTTTGGGGTATTTTCCTCCCCTGTTTTTTCATGATGTCTATTTGCTTTACTTTTTGCAGTGTAGATCTGAGTTATTACAGATTCTTCCCTATATTTTTTAATACCCTTGCAGGTTGTCTGTGTCTCCCCTTAGAGCTGGACTATCAGAGCCTACCACTGACCCTCAAAGTATGCTACCTGAAGCTGGGTTCACACTGGTTGGCGTGGGCCGAACTGGTTGAGTCTGAGCTCCTGTGGTGGTCTGGGGCTAACCGCAATGGGGTAAAGGTCAGTGGGATTGCTCTGGGCCCACCTGGGCTCAGGCCGAGTTGGCAGGTCTGTCCTTGCAGTCTCCTGCTTTGGGGCAGAGGTCGGCAGGACTGGATGGAGCCTGGGCCTGGCAGCACTCTGATGTAGGACCCCGGGACTGCCCCAGGCCCGCCTGCACTCTAAGCAGAGTTGGTGGGTCTGTCCTTGCTGTCTCCTACTCTTGGGCGGAGGTCAGCAGGGCTGGCTGGAGGCTGGTCGCACACCAGCGGGCGTCTACGGGACTGACCTGGGGCTGGCCGCGCTCGGGTGAAGGTCCGCAGGACTACCCTGGGCCGGCCTGGGCTCAGGCAGAGTTGGCAGGTCTGTCCTTGCAGTCTCCTGCTCTGGGGCAGAGGTCGGCGGGACTGGATGGAGCCTGCGCCTGGCAGCACTCTGATGTAGGACCCCGGGACTCGAGGAAATTTTTTTGAGGTAATAGAAATAAGAGGTTTGAAAAGGAAATTTGGTTATTGATATTAGTGATATTTCTTTGTATTCTTTCAGTTTCCTGGATCATTTTTGTATTAAATCAGAAATTTGTTACAAAGTTTCTGTAACTTTATTTGGGCTTGCTCAGATTTATAGTTTCCTTTCCTTTTAGAAGTTATTTAAAAAGATTAAGTTTCATTGGTCCAGATTAGTATTTCCTGGCATGTTGGTTGACATGCTAAATTCCAAAGAATAAGTAATCACTGAATTAAAATTAGCATGTTAAGTAATTGTTATCGAGTAAAATTCTGGGCACTCAAACAAAATTTAATACAGGGATCCCTAACTAACTATAGAAAATGTTTGAATTGTTTTGGTTCTTTCATAATGCCATATGATAATTTTTCTTTTCTTTTCTATTTTTTTTTTTTTTTTTTTTTTTTTTTTTTTTTGGTACCAGGGATTGAACTCAGGGGCACTCGACCACTGGGCCACATCTCCAGCCCTTTTTTGTATTTTATTAGAGACAGGGTCTCACTGAGTTGCTAAGTGCCTCGCCATTGCTGAAGCTGGTTTTGAACTCGCGATCCTCCTGCCTCAGCCTCCCAAAGTGCTGGGATTACAGGCATGCACCACCGCGCCTGGGTATTTTTATTTTCTTGAGAAGACTAGCATTCATAAAGTGTTCCTGTGTAAGGTGGTATAAATCTTTGTATATCAGAACCAGGAGACAAAATTGTACATGATATAATCATAGAAATGTCTATGAAACTATTAAAAATTATCTGTAAAGCATGTGTTTCTATGTCTAGAAATCATGTGACCAGTTGTTGATTAATATTTTTCCTGAAAACCGAAGGAGGATTTTCTATTTTAGTTAGAATAAGTTAGGTTGTTCTGCAATAACAACTAACCCCCAAATATGCATTCCTTAAAACAACAACAATATATTTTTTTCACTCAGGGTACATGTTCCTCTCCTGCCTTCTAGTCTTCCTCTAGTGCCTCTTACTTATAGAGCCTAATGGAGACACAACTCGTTTTCAGAAGTTCAGCCTCAGCCAAAAGACTCTGTGTTAGTCAGCTTTTTGTAGCTGAGACCAAAATACCTGACAAGAACAACTTAAAGGAGAAAAGAATTTTTTGGCTCAAGGTTTTGGAGGCTTTAGCCCATGATTAGCTGGCTCTAATCCTTTGGGCCTTAAGTGAGACAGAACATCATGGTGGAAGTATACAGTGAAGGCAAGCTGCCCATTTTGTGGCAGCCAGGGAGTAGATAAAAAGGGAGAAAGAAAGGGCCAGAGATAAAATATAGTCCCCCAGGGCATACCCCCAGTGCCACACTTTCTCCAACTATGCTCCATTTGCCTAGTCTTCTCTACCTCCTTGTAGTCCATTCATATAGTCACATCCCCAAAGCCCAATATTGCTGAATATTGCTGCACTGAGGACCAAGTCTTTAAACACAACAGACTTTGGAGGACGTTTTGGGTCAAAGCCAAAACATTCTGTCCCTGGTCCTCAAAGTCTCATACTCATCTCACAATGCAAAATGCAATCAATGCATCTCCCCAAGCCTCAACAGTTCCAGCACTGCTGAAAATTCCAAGTCCAAAGTCTCTTTTAGACTCAAGACAACTCTTAGCTGTGAATTTGTGTGAAAATCAACAAGCAAGTTACATACTTGCAGTATATAATGACAGGACAGACACATGGTGGCATAGAAAGAAGGAATGAGACCAAAGTAAGACCAAAACCTAGCAGGAAATACATTAAATCCTGTCTGGCATCTAGGGGCATGTGAAGGGTGAGATGTGGAACCAAAAGAGCTGGGACAGCCTAGCCCCTCTGGCCTTGCCAGTTGAAGCCTGCCTGACCTCTCTCTTGGCATGGCTTTTCTCCTTGCCTGCAGCTTTCTTCAGCAGACATTTCAGTTTCCTGGCATCACTAACTTCCTGGGCTCTCCACTGCAGCTTCATCTTCATCCTCATAGCTTCATATGTGGTCCTCTCTGAAGCTGTTTATAGGGATTCCAGTCCTAATACACATGGCCTGGCCTTTCTTTGAAATATAGGTAGAAGCTTCTGTGACCCCATAACTTCAGCATTCCTCATGCCTGCAAAACCAGCACCATGTGGATGGAAGTAAGGTTTGCCACCAGAAAGAGTAGTATCTGGGCCCCCTTGGACCATGGTTACAGCAGCTTCCAAATGCCTGGAGAGCTGAGAATGATGAAATGAATCCCAGGGAAACAATTTGTTAGGCAGTCCTGTGTGAGTAGGGCACCTGGGTGCTCTCTTATCCAAGCAAAGTCTTTCAAAGGTGATGTTTTCATTTATAAATCTGTGAGCCTGTGATAAGTATGGTCTTGCCAATTCCTGCAATGACTTCAAGGCATCATCCTTTTTGGCTTAATGCAAAGTACTTGGTTTCTTTTTAATGGTGCTTATCTCTTCAGCAACCACACATTCCTTGGCCCCAATTTTACTCAGTGCTTTTCTGGCCACACTGCAATTTTTTTTCAAACATTTTCACTCTGTTTTCTGCTCTCAATTATCATTATAAGTATGGCTAAAAGTTTCTATCTATATCCAAGCTACCACCTAAATGCTGGTCTGCCTTGAAATTTCCTGTACCAGATTAAATTGTCCATTGCTTTTAAGTTCAGTCTCACACAGTCTTAGGATATGGCCAAAATGCAGATAAGTTCTTTGTCAGAATGTAATGTGAATGGGCTCTAGCCCAAACTCCCAAGAATTCTTGTTCTTATCTGAAACCTCATAAGCATGGCCTTTACTATCTTACATTTCTAGTGGCATACTGGTCTCCTGAGCTCACATCAGAATTGTCCATTAAGCCCCACTTACAACATTTTAAGACTCCTCCAGTCTGTATCTCCAAATTTTTAAGAACTCCTATAAAGCAGTTCCAAAGACTTCTGAATCAAACAGTCAGGTATAGGCCTGGCATTGACCCCACTCTTGGTATCAATTTTCTGTGTTAGTCACCTTTTCTTTGCTGTGACCAAAATATCTAACAAGAAACAACTTAGAAAAGGAAAGATTTATTTTGGCTCATGGTTTCAGAGGTTTCATGCCATAGTTGGCTGGCTCCAATTGTTTTGGCCTCAGACAAGGCAGAAACATCATGTCAGAAAGGTGTGGAAGAGGAAAACCGTTCAACTCATAGTAGCCAAGAAGCAGAAAGAGAGCAAGCAAGGGGTAGACTGGGGACAAGTACCCAGTGACACGCTCCAAGACCTATTCTCTTCAACCTGGTCCTGCCTCCCATAGTCTCCACCACCTCCTGGTTGTCTATTCAGCTATTCAATGGATTAACTCATTGATTAGGTCAGGTCTTCATGATCCAATCACTTACCCACCCTGACTCCTACCCCCTGAATATTGATGCCTTGGGGAATAAGCCTTCAACACACAAGCTTTTAGAGAATATTCCAGATCCAAACCATAACAGACTCAAGGGAAGGCCTAGTCAGAGAAGGAATAAA
The DNA here is from genome assembly GCA_025594165.1 of Tamias sibiricus. NCBI lineage: Eukaryota > Metazoa > Chordata > Mammalia > Rodentia > Sciuridae > Tamias > Tamias sibiricus. The sequence continues at coordinate 94,036,235 of CM046659.1, forward strand.
ATCCAGCATCGACAGGTCCTTAATTACTTCCTTTTTGGTAACTGTCAACTAAAGGAATCATCCCTTCAGTTCCATTAGAAAACCCATGATTCTGAGTTCTCTATTTTAATTTGATCATATTTCATTGAACTCACGCTGTCTTAATTATTTGGAAAATGGAAAGATTCAAAATTCAGTTTGTTGCTGTCAGAATTACTGAGTTGGAGTATTTTGACTAATACAGGGGAAAGTTTGCAGCAACAAGGGAAAGAAAAGACAGGATAGATTTAGACTACTCTGGTTGGCATCAGTGGCAGATGGACGGTTCCAGTCCTAACTCATCAGCTCACATTCTGTGCCAGGACCAGCCTTCAGATACCACTCATCATCATGTGCAAACTTGCCCAGGGGCTGGAAAATGGCCACCAAGGGCACAGGAAGGTGGAAATAACATTTGCCCTGTCCTTAGTGTTCCAACACCTTCCTGGTTATTTACCTTGCAGTCCCTTGGAACCCTTAACTAGAAGTCATTACAGAGTCAGCCAGCCAGCAGGCTGATCACCTGCTGAGCCAAGCTACAGTGAACTTGTTAGTTGTTTTCTTTCTTACCCACTGAATGCTGGCCAGTGTAATCCTAGCTACATCTTTATACAGGACTTGTCCTCATCATTGCTCAGGTTCGATGAGCTCTCAGCATTTGAAAGAACCAGTGGCACCTCCATGACAAATGCAGGGGGGTCCTGAGCCTCTCAATCTTTCCCTTGAGGTATCATGTGTCCTGGATAAGTGGGAAGCCTGTTCCTTTTTTTCTTACGAGCCTTGCAGGGACGACAGAAAGAAACTAGGTCTAAGAACCAATGGATCATTTCATACTGTGGGGTATTTCTGTGGTTTCAGAGCCCCTGACACCATCATGATGGCTTAAGGAAAACTCATTCTCAAGGGCCAAAGTGCAATTAAAACATGGAGTTACTTCCTGCTGGTGAAGGAAGGGATTTCAAGGGAGGTAATTGGTTGGATTGCATAAAAATGAGGGGGTTTTTATTGATTGAAAAGGAGGAAAGTCCAGGCTAGCAGTTGCAGAACTGGCTCAGCAACTCAGTAATATCCTCCACCTCAGGTCCTTCCTATCATTTTACTCTTCCTTTCTCAGTTGCAGCACCTCCTGGCTGTAAGAAAGCTCCTGCTGCTGCAGTGTCAAGCATCATATCCTCAGGTAATTTCATCCTTGACAAGTTTAAATTCTGACTTGTTTAATGGGTATTATGCTCAGTGAGTAAACCAATTTGATTCATGCACAGAGTCACGAGAGGTGAGATTGCTTGGAGTTTCCCTCTTGGACTTGAGGTATGAGAAAATTTCTTTCTTACCCTGGCTCAGGTTGTAAAGGCTTACTAGATGAGTGGACCAGTGAAGATCTTCAAGTTTCACCTGGTGGGGTGGGGTGGAGATGCTGAGGACTCCTATAATCATGAGCTCAGGCTCCCCAGTACAGTCTTGCTGGATGTCACATAATCACAAGTTGCCATGCCATATATTTGTAAGTCTTTCCTTATTTCAACAAGAATTATTTTATTCTATTGATGTCACTCTTGTACAGAATTTTATGGCTAAAAGGGAACTATATCCACATCCTGAGTTGTTTGGATGAAAATGTGAAATGCAAGAGGTGAAGGTCTAAGGTCACTTGGAAAATGGCTGCAAGCCTGGGCCAGAGCCAGAGCTGGGACTCACAGGCCTATGCTCTCCACTGACAATTAGTATCATGTCTGTGGACCTCTAGGAAGGCAATGGGTTACAGCTTCCCAGGAAATGTTGTGTGCACCTCATCCTAGATACTTATTTGAAAAGACTGGGGGAAAATATTTTATTTCTTCAGCATCTATCCTGGACTTCAACATGGCTTGGGTCCTCTTGTGGAAGTAAAGGAAGTGAGAATGGAGAGAGATTGAACCATGTTCCTCTTAGCTTGTTTTCCACACATAAGATGAAACATTTCCCAGGCAACATTTTTTTTTTTTTCCCTATAAAAATAATTTGAGACTTTTTTCCAGGGCAGAATATACTGTGTGGACTTTTTATTCATAGCACCTGCAGGGGGAGGTTGAATCAAAGTTTTGTTCCAGGTTTGCAAAGTTTATTGTTTAGCTGTGAAGCAGAGGTTAATGTTGGCAAATGAGGCTGTTTGTATTAGTTTCTGAAAGTTGCTAACCCTTCTCCCTTACTCAGGGAGAAAAGGATTGAGGGGAAAGCTGGACTCTCATGGGGATATGGTGGGCAGGACAGGCAGTGCTTAGATACAGAGTCTTTAATGGGCCAGTGGACATTTCTGCCTGATATCAGCAGGACAGTATTTCAGCCAGGCATCTGATATGTGGAACTGAGACCACAGAAGCCAAGGAACATGAGTGTTGTCTGAGCTCCCAAGTCAGTTCAGCAAGTGTGGATTCTAATGGACAGCAACAGTCCCTAGGGCCAAGTGCACATTCCTGCAAAAGATAAACATTTGACTATTTGTTCAGCCCTCCTCACTTTGTTACCATCTACAGTAGATTCATGATGCCTACATTTGGCAGGAGGGGAATGCATGTGGTTTTAGACCTGGATAAATGGTCTCCATTTCTGTATCCCTGACATTTGTCAATTTGGGACTCCCCGGATTATATCTAAGAAACTGGATGAGAAGCCTACTATGAATCACTGGTTCTATTCTATGCACTAGCAGTAAGCACTTTCCCTGAAATCTGAAATATCAAGTGATTCCATTTTGGAATTCTCGAGGCAAACTTCTTGTCAGAAATGCACAAAAACAAACATTTCATAAGCATCTTATAAAAATAATTATAATGGGTCAGGGGTAAGTTTCATGGTAGGAACCTTATAACTTTGTCCTTTCCCTCCACTCCAAGGTCATTCAGGACCGTGCTGTTTCATGCCTGGTCTATGGCAAGAATTTCCCATCTTATCTCTGTTTCTAGACTCTCCTGACTTCTCCTTATTGCCTGAATGTCCATCTCACCCCCGGCCACCATGGGCACAATTTTTTCTCTCTTCCCCATGGGCACAACTCAGGTCTTGTCCAGCAGTGGTATCTCAGGATGGTTACATCAACACCTGGGTAAACAGATGCTCAAATGACAGTTGTTAGAAAAATAAACATATAACTCACATGCTGTAGCAATGACTTTGTACGTGTGAAGTGCCTCTTTCAGTTCATTTTTAACTTTTTTTTTTTTTTTTTTTTTTTTGTGGTACCGGGGATTGAACTCAGGAGCACTCGACCACTGAGCCACATCCCCAGTCCTTTTTTGTATTTTATTTAGAGACAGGGTCTCACTGAGTTGCTAAGTGCCTCGCCATTGCTGAGGCTGGCTTTGAACTAGCGATCCTCCTGCCTCAGCCTCCCAAAGTGCTGGGATTACAGGCTTGCGCCACCGCGCCCGGCTCATTTTTAACTCTTTATATAAGGGAGGGATCTTGACTCAGTAGAAAGAGCACTGACCTACCAGTCAGAAGACTTGGCTTTGAATGTCATCTGTGTCACCACAAACTAGCTGTTATATAATTGCTTGGCATTCATTATCCTATTACAAACAACTTTTGATCAAGGTAGTATTCTATTTTCACTTTGGAGAGAAGTTAAATGAGACATAGCAATGTCAGGGGACCTGCCTAAGGTCCCAAGATTCACTGCATAAGTTTCCTGGACACTGTGAGCCTGACGTCCATTTGCTTAACCACTCTGCTATACCGCCATGTAATCCTGGGCAAATTACTAATCTTCCAGAGGTGGCCTCCTCCTGTGTAAAACAAGAAGCCTAAGCTCTGCCGATTCTCTGTAAATCCTATATAGCTCCCCTGTGAGTGTGGGTTTGTGATTCCAAACATCCACAGAAACGTACTGTGAAACTTCAGTGAGTTGTGCTGTGACCCAAGTTAGGAGTTGAGGGCAGGTCAAGGAACAGTAGCACTCCATTGGGAAGTGGCACACATTTGTAGCCAACAACTGAAATCCAAACCCCTGGCACAGAGCCAACCCTGCCCTGGTTTTAAAGCCCAGTTCCCTGGGAGAATGCCTTTGGCCTGTTCCTGAATTCTCAGCCTGTGGTTAGCATGCAGGCCCAGCTCACTCCCAGATCAAGTGGTTGTTCACTCTGAGGGAAGGAAAGGCTCTGTGCTTGAGATGACTGAGGGGCATAGTGAACGCGAATCTGTTATTAACTGGGGCTTTAGATGATATCTTCAAGCCATGTTCACCTGATTCCCCCTCTTAGATTGGCATTCTTTCTTGGCCTTCTTTGAATTCATGTCTTTTAGATATACTTTCAATGTTGGATGCCTCCAGGGCAGTGTTCTCAGATTTCTCTCTCCATTCTCATATCCAATCCTGATTTTCTGTCAAAAATCTCTATTTTAATTTCCAGTTAATTTCTAGATGTCACTATATATATTCTCCCCCTCCACCCCATACATAAGAGTTCAGCATTTCCCAAACTGAAGCACTCATTGACAATTTTTTGTTGTTGTTGTTTGGTACTGGGAATTGAACCCAGGGGTGCTTTACCACTGAGTACATTCCCAGTCATTTTTATTTTTTGTTTTGAGACAGGGTCTTGCTAAGTTGCTTAGGGCCTTGCTAAGTTTCTGAGGCTGGCCTCAAACTTGGAATCCTCCTGCCTCAGTCTCCTGAGTCAATTCAGAAATGACTCAGAAGTTTTCATTACCTGTTGAGGTATCTGCAAGTGTGGACCCAGCCCTGTGGTGGGGGTGGTGACTCATGCTACCTAGCACAAAGTGCCAAAGTGCCAGAGTGGGTTGCATATGGCATGTGGATGCTGTCAAGAACTCAGTGGTGTTTTTGTCTCTGATTCTGAACACAGACTCTGTACCTCAGAGGAATTGATTTCTGAAATAAGGTAATTTTATGGATGTCTAAAATGCCTGACATATTAAAGATATTTCAAGTGTTTTTGCCCCCTCTCCCACAAAAGAAAGAATTACTCATTTAGGAAAAGCAGGTATAGAATAAATAAACCCCAATGTACTAATCAATCCATTAGTATAAGGCTTCAGCACTAGATAAGAGGGTGATTATGAGTAGTTGGGGTAGCAGTACCCCAGGTGAAACAGGAGGACTTGGCTGCCAATGCCAGAGCTCATCAGAGCTATGGAGAGGAGGAATGGTTAGGGAAAGGGTACTCTTTAAGTTAGAAATTAATGTGAGCAGTGTGGGGCTGGCTGGGGCCCAGGTCTGAGCAGTGGAGGTGACTTTTGGAAGCTGAATATAGACCCATGGGCTACAGCTGAGTGACTGGTTTGTGTCTAAACCTTGAATAATGGTGGTGTTGAGGTTCTTAACTCCTTTTCACCTTTGCTAGAAGTATCTCAGGAACTACCACTAACTGACATTTGGATGGTGTGTACTCAGGCATCAGCTGTGAAAACAGGAAATGCATAGGACTATGGCTTGGATTAAGGGTTGACCAGTCCCTCCTGGGTTTATTTTCTATCTATCATGTTCAACTTATTATCTACCATTTCTCTTTGACTGTCCAGAAAGCCCTGTTGTTCTTTGATTCTTAGCTGCTTTTGATCATGGTCTACATTTACCTATCATATCTCAGGGACTTAAGGACAACTCTGTTCTGTTTCTCAACAGCTAACAACCTGCATTTCTATTTCTTTCCTTGACTCTTCTATCTCTAGTATGTTGCCTTTTGGAGCACAACCATTTGATCTCACCAAAAGGAGACAGAGAAGCACTTCTATTGTATCCATAACATTGTAGAATAATTTCCAGCATAAGCAAAATTATGGGCTATTTAGTTCTTCCTACTTTAGGGTCCTGATTCAACCATACTGAACACTGAAACTGAGACACTTCATCATGTAGAATTTTCCCTTTTGAAATGTCCTCCATTTTGTTTAGGGAAATTTCTATCTTGATAGAAAGATAAAGATAATTTCTTATATTTTTCAAAGTACATTTTTAAATGGCTTTTTACATTGAATTCTTATGTGGATGTTTTGCATGTGATACTTTGTAAGAAATTAATTTTAATTTTCTCTTAATCTGGATACATAATTGTATCTGTACTATTTTTTGAGTTGTGCTTTCTTTTCACTGGTAATCTGTTATAGATCACGACTCCATATATATTTGTGTGTGTGTCTGTTCCTGGACTCTGTTCTTTTTGATTAATTTGTCCATCTTTGGACCAGTCTCATACCTTTCTAACTATTATAACATGGTAATAAATCTTCATTTTTTATGGGTTCTATTTTCTGCTTTCCTGTTATCAAGACATCCTTTTGAGTTTTAATTAGAATTGTATTGAACTTAAATATCAATTCAACTTCTTTATGATACTGATTCTGCCAGGAACATGTTATATCATTTGCTTAATTTAGGTCTTTTAAAATATCCTTCTATTTAACATTTTTTCTATAAAAATCATATATTTTGTTAGATTTATTTCAAAGTATATATATATATGCATGTTTATATGTATGTGTATGTATGTATATAATTATGTAATATGATGTTTTATATATTCTATATGTATTATATATAATTATACATATTATATTATATATTATACATATATGTATTATACATATTATATACATATATTATACACATATATATGTAATATGTTGTGGCTATTTCCTTGGGACAATTGTCTCAGAGATATAGACTCTCCTTTCTGGCTTAAATGTATCCCTTCTCTAAGAAAGTCCTCCCTTTAACAGAGTTCCTCTGCTTATAGTGAGATACTGGGGTTAGTTAAGAATTGTAATTGACTTTTGTATATTGATCGTTGTAGCATCTTTTGGGTTTTCTGTAAGAAGCATCCTATCATCTGGAAGCAGTGAGATTTTTATAGTTTTGTTCCCTCCTAATCCTTAGACAGTTGTTGTTCAAAAACCTCTAGTAAGTGATTTTTAAACTCAAGATCCTGAACCTCAGATAATCCTCAATGCCATCATATTGCATGTAATTTACTCTCCCATTCATCTAGGAGACTATAGTTTATCTCCTTTCTCCTCAAATTTCCAAGATTTCCTCCTGTATCTGCACCTTCACCCAATAACATTCTAATCAAATTCACTGAAAGAAAAAATCCAGAAGTTCCACAGGCTCCCATACCCAAATAACGTACATCCTGAGTATGCACCCATAGATATTGCTTTCCTCCATATTACCATAGAGGATACATTCCTTGGATAAGTCCAACTTGATCATGATGTACAATCCTTTTTATATTTGGATTCAGTTGGCAAATGCCTTGTTTAGGATTTTTCTCTCTCTGTTCCTGGGAAAGATTGGCCTGCAGTTTTCCTTTCTCATACTTCCCTTGTCAAATGTTGGCACTGATGTTTATACTAGCATCACAAAATAAGACAAGGAACACTCCTCTTTTTCTATTCCCTGGAAGAATTTGTTTAAGATAGTAACAAGTTTTTTCTTGAGTACTTGGCATTTTCTGGTTAAATCATTTGATATTGCCTTTATGAAAAATACAACTGTTTATTTATTTTTTAATGGGTTATCACTCTTGAATTGTCAAAATATACTCTACTGTCATGTATAACTAAAAAGAACAAATAATATAAAATATTATTGAGACATATTTTCCTAGAAATCTGAATATTTCAGGGTTTTCAAATATGTTGTCAGAAGATTATTCACAGTTCTCCTATTGTCTTTCATGTATCTTCAGCATTTTTAGTTGTATCCACACTTTTATTCCTAATATTTGATATTAGTGCCTCCTTTTTTTGTTTCTTGTTCAAGTCTGGTAGAGGTTTCTCTTTTGTAAATTTTCCCCCAAAATACTTTTTTTATATGCTTATTTCTATTTCACTAATTTCTACTATCATTGTTTTCTTATTTTACTTTTCCTAAGTGAATGCTCTGCCCCAAATTAAATTTTATCACCCCCCTTACATGCATGGAAGTCTACACATTTCACTTTAAGTGTTGCTTTAGCTGCATCCAACATGATGTAATATTTATATAATGTAGTTTGAGTTTTATAATTTACATTATGATATCTACTTTGACTCAATATGCATGAAGCCTTTTCCCATTTGTTCAGGTTTTTAAATTTTGTTTATTTTTTTTATGTTTCTATGATCTTCTCCATAAATTTTGAACACCTTTTATTTCTTGTGATTCATTAGGGTATTCATCACTTTAATGCCATTTTCTAACTGGTTATTGGTAATGAAGATTAATGCTGTTGAGATGTTGATTTATATCCAGCAATTTTGTTTAATTTGCTTATAACTTACCCTTGTGCCTTAATCTGTCTGCTGTGCTCTAACAACATAACATAAACTGGGTGACTTACAAATAACAGATACTTATTTCTCTTCGTCCAAGAGGCTGGGCAATCCAAGATGAATGCAGCTAAAGATGTGGTGACTGAAAAGGTCTGCTTCCTAAGAGGAGGTGACTTTGCTGTGCCACACCTGCAAAGCCTTACCTTTGAATACCATCATTTTGGGGGTTAGAATTTCAACAAATGAATTTTGAAGTCATGCAAACATTATGATCTTAGCAATTTGTTTATAGTTTAATTTTCTATCTTGAAAATTATGTTGCCTGAAATATAGGACGAGTATTCTGCATTCCTTTTCCAGTCTTCTATAAACCCCTTTTTTGTTATTAATTATTATTATTGTGACTTATCCTCTAGTACAGTGGCAATAAAAGTGGTGAAAGTGCAGCCTTTCTTTTTTTTCCTGAGTATAATGAAAGTCCTCCTAAAGTTTTACTGGTGCTTAATATCCATTTTCCTTCAAAGGGTGTGTGTGTGTTTGTGTGTGTGTGTGTGTGTGTGTGTGTGTGTTTCAGAGGCTGTAGAACCCAAAGTGACTTTTCCAAAGATGGCTTGCCCCTTGGATGTGATTTTGGTTTGGACAATTTTATGTGCCTGGATGCATTTAGGGAAAATATGCAGGTTCCTCTAAAACTTCAGGGGAAAAAAAAAAAAAAAAAAAAAAAAAAAAAAAAAAGAAAACAGAGAACCTCAATCCACATCCTGGTGCCAACACAGATAAAGGATCTGCTCTGCAGGCTAAGGCTATATCAGTCTTGACTACATTTATTGAAGTCATCTGTTCCCATCCCTCCTAAACCACACTGCGTCTTCCTGTGCTACTAGAATGCAGGTATTCATCTACATGCAGTTACATTTGATTTCCTTTTATATAGAAAAACAAAGAATAAAAGGGAAAAGAATTAATATTTCTTTCTTTATAGTTAGTATATTATTGTTCAAATAATGTGTTGTTGTTGCTGAAAAACAAAATACAAACTAAAAAAAGAGAGGGATATAAAAACTACTCACAACTCTTTTTCCCAGAGGAAACCCCTTATTGAGCTTTTCATTATTTTTCTGTTTTTGTTTTTACATTACTGGGGATTGAACCCAGGGTCTTGTGCATGCTAAGCAAGTGCTTTAACACTAAGCTACATCTTCAGGCCACTTTCATTCTTTTTTATATGTATAGATACCATGAACATGTTTCTCAAGTCTTCATCTAATTTTTATCAGCCCTGTACAGTACAATGTCCAGGGTTTCTTTGGACAGTCACATGTCTCATAGCAGATGCTTTCCATGACTGCCCATAAAGTGTCAAGAAGGGAAAAAAATATTTGTGTATCTTATTCTTTAGGAGACACTCCCAGGGTTTGGACTGCTTGCTCAGTCACTGGTGTCTCAAATCATTGTCAAATTAAAACATTTACCCAGAACACCAAAAAGAAATGGAGAAATCTAGACATAAATTCTATATCAATATTATTCCAGGGGTGGACTTAGATAAGAACCAGAAAAAACAGTCTCTGCATGATAACCACAAGAATCCATGAATAGAGAGAAAATTTATCACAAATCACAAAGTCTAATTAATGTTCTTTTCCCCTTTAAAGACAATGGAATAAGTTAGCAAGCACAGAAAGAGAACTTCAGAACAATAGGACAGCTTCCTTCTTCCATAGAAATGAAAGGGAAATAATTTTTTCCTTCTATTATTTGCATTTTGCCGTGCCAGTTTCACAATGGGACCCTTAATTTTTTTTTTTTTTTTTTCCTTACCGTCAACCTCCTCCAGAAGCCTGATGAACTTGAGCTGCAGTCCTGGTGGGGTCTTCAAGGCAAATCATTTCATTGGCTCCTGATATTTCAGAGATGCCAACTTAATCAGGCTGACTTGATTCCTAGAAAGGATTCTGTCGAAGAATCTGGGTTCCCTTGTGACTTAAAAAAAAAAAAAAAAAATGGTGCTCCTCTACACTACGGTTCCTAGCCTTAGGCGGGGGCGAACAGGTCCGGTTTGCTGGAAGCTTTTGGAAATGGCAACTTGCGCAGTGGAGGTGTTCGGGCTCCTGGAGGACGAGAAAATTGAAAAGTATAGCATGAAGAACTCTAGTATCCTCCTGAAGATTCTCCAAATTTTGACATCTCACCACCACCGTTCCATAACCTTTCCCCCTATTTTTGTTGTTTTTTCCTGAACATTTGGGGGTAGCTTTAGACACATCCCTATCATCTTTAAACATTCTAGTGAGTATTTTTCTCAAACAATAACTCTGGAGTTCGCCTGGCCTTCGGGGCCTAGAATAGCAGCTCCCTGCTGCTGCATACAGGGCCCAACCTGAGGAAAAGCCCCCTCCACTCCCGGGGGAAGTGTGACCTGCCCATCTGTGACCAGAACAAGAGGTAGGCACTGCTGAGCCACTCTTCCACTGTGCCATTCTGCAACTGGCCAAAGGTGCAGCCTTGACTCCACTAATAGGATCGCTGACTAGACGTGAACCAGGTCAATTGGCTTAAACTGGAAGGGAAAAAAGAAGGGCTTCCCAGGGTCCATTTTGTTTGAGACTTGTTCCTGGGTTCAACTTTTGTTTGTTTTTTGTTTTGTTTTGTTGTTTTTTGGTATTTTTTTTTTGTTTTGATTGACAGTGTGTTTGCTTCTGCTCCTCTTTTCTTTCTTTTCTTTTTTCTCACTTTTGTATTTTTTCTTCTTCCTTCATCTTCCCTATTTACACGGCTGCCATTGCATACTCAACAGAGGCAAAAACAAGTTATACGCAGAAATTGGGAGTTCTAGAATGGGTACAATTGAAATATATAGCAAAGTGGTGTTATATATAGTTTATTCTCTATTTTCTTGACTCACTCTCTCCTCTCTCTTACACTAATTTCTACTCCTTTGTCATTTTTTTTTCTCTTTTCCATCTTTCTTTATTTCTTCTCTCAACCGCTGCATAAGTTAGGTTTATATATAAATTGGTCTTTCCACCTAATCATTCACTACATTCTCTTTCCTCTCTTGTCTGCTGATACTAAACCACTTACATAAAAATCTCTTCTCATACTTTCTAAGAAAGAACGATTCAATACACTCACTTCCTTCTTCCTAAACACATCATCTCTGTGTCCAATACTTGAAACTATAAAGCCCCATCAGAAGCATACCGAGTAAATTGGAAACAATATCTGGGTTAACTAAATCTGTACATTGTCATAAAACTGGGATTTTCTGAATAGAAAGTGTTTGATTTTAAAGTGTAAAGGAAATATAAGGGGATTTGGTAGCATTGTACTACAGGAGCAACATAAGGCTTTAAGATAAAATCAAAATAGTCAAGGTCCCACAGTGAAGGAAGATAAGACACACAAGCAATATGAAGAAACAAGGGAAGAAAGTGACACAAACAAATCAATATACCTCCTCAGTAGATTCCATGGCAAGCACAGTTGGTGAAATGCCAGAGATAGAATTTAGAAATTACATATTCCAAGTGTTTGCAGAACTTAAGAATGAACTAAAAAATGAGATGAGGGAGCAAATACTGGAGGTGAAAGATCATTTTGACAAAGAACTCCATAAACAAATACAGGAAGTAAAAGATTAGTTCAATAGGGAGATAGAGGCTCTAAAGAGAAACCAAACAGAAATTCTGGAAATGAAAGAAGCAATAAATGAAAATAAAAGCTCAATCAAAAGTATCACCAACAAGCCGGGCGCGGTGGCGCACGCCTGTAATCCCAGCACTTTGGGAGGCTGAGGCAGGAGGATCGCGAGTTCAAAGCCAGCCTCAGCAATGGCGAGGCACTTAGTAACTCAGTGAGACCCTGCTTCTAATAAAAATACAAAAAAGGGCTGGGGATGTGGCCCAGTGGTCAAGTGCCCCTGAGTTCAATCCCCGGTACCAAAAAAAAAAAAAAAAAAAAAAAAAAAAAAAAAAAGTATCACCAACAGAGTAGATCATTTGGAAAAAAGAACCTCAGACAATGAAGACAAAATATATATCTTAGAGAAAAATCTAGATTACACAGCAAAAACGGTAAGAAACCAAGAACTAACATTCAAGAATTATGGGACAACATAAAAAGACCAAACTTAAGAGTGATTGGGGTAGAGGAGGGGGCAGAGTTTCAAGTCAAAGGAATGAGTAATTTATTTAATGAAATAATTACAGAAAATTTTCCAAACTTGAGGAATGAATGGGAAAACCAAGTTCAAGAGACTTACCGAACACCAAACATACAAAATCACAACAGATCCACACCAAAACACATTATAATGAAAATGCTTAATATACTGAGCAAGGAGAGAATATTAAAATCCACAAGAGAAAGGAAGCAGATTACATATAGGGGGAAACCAATCAGACTATGTTCAGACTTTTCAACCCAGACCTTAAAAGCAAGAAGATCCTGGAATAGCATATTACAAGCTCTGAAAGAAAAGGGATGTCAACCAAGAATCTTATATCCAGCAAAATTGAGCTTTAGATTCAAAGATGAAATAAAAACCTTCCACGACAAGCAAAAGTTAAAAGATTTCGCATCTTGAAAGCCAGCACTTCTGAACATCCTGCGCAAAATTTTTCATGAAGAAGAAGAGAAAAATAACAATGAAAATCAACAAAGGGAGATATTAAACTAAGGGAAATACCAACCAGAAGAGAAACCAAATCAAGCTAAAGATCATCATACAAATAAAAATGGATGGGAATAAAAATCACATCTCAATAATAACCCTGAATGTTAATGGCCTAAACTTGCCATTCAAAAGACACAGATTATCTGAATGGATTAAAAGAAATGACCCAACAATTTGCTGTCTCCAAGAAACATACCTTGTAGAAAAAGACATCAATAGACTGAAGGTGAAAGGCTGGGAAAAGTCTTATCACTCACATGGCCAGTGAAAGCAAGCAGGGGTTTCCATTCTCATTTCAAATAAGGTAGACTTCAAGCTAAAGCTAATCAAAAGTGACAAAGATGGATATTTCTTACTACTAAGGGAACCATTCATCAACAGGATATAACAATCATAGATCTATATGCCCCAAGTAATGGAGCACCTACATTCATCAAACAAACTCTTCTCAAGTTCAAGAGTAAAATAGACCACAACACAGTTATTCTAGGGGACTTCAACACACCTCTCTCACCAATGGATAGATCATCCAAACAAAAGCTAAACAAAGAAACTTTAGGCCTCCTTAAAACAATTAATAACTTAGACCTAACGGACATATATAGAATATTTCATCCCTCAGTAAACGAATACACATTTTTCTCAGCAGCACATGGCTCCTTCTCCAAAATAGACCATATATTATGTCACAAGGCAACTCTCAGCAAATATAAAAAAATAGAGATACTATCCTGCATTCTATCAGACCATAAAGGGATGAAATTGGAAATCAACGACAAAACAAGGAATAAGAAAAAACTACTCCATCAACTGGAAGCTAAACAACATGCTACTGAATGAACAAGGGGTTGAAGAAGACATCAAAGAGGAGATTAAAAAATTCCTAGAGGTAAATGAGAACACAGATATATCATATAGAAATCTCTGGGACACTATGACGGCAGTAGTAAGAGGAAAATTCATTGCACTGAGTTCATTCCTTAAAAGGAAAAAAAAATAAACAACAAATAAATGACTTAACATCACACCTCAAAGCATTAGAAAAAGAAGAACAGATCAACACCAAGAGCAGTAGAAGACAGGAAATAATTAAAATCAGAGCAGAAATTAATGAAATTGAGACTAAGGAAACCATTCAAAGAATTGACAAAACTAAAAGTTGGTTTTTTAAAAAAATAAACAAAATTGACAGACCCTTAGCAATACTAACGAAAAGAAGAAGAGAAAAAACTCAAATTACTAACATTTGTGATGAAAAAGGGAATATCACAACAAACACCTCAGATATACAGAAGATAATTAGAAATTACTTTGAAAACTTGTACTCTAATAAAATAGAAAATACTGAATGCATTGACAGATTTCTAGAGTCGTATGATTTGCCTAAACTGGATCTGGAGGCTATACACAATTTAAACAGATCGATTACAAGCGAAGAAATAGAAGATGTCATCAAAAAGCTACCAACAAGGAAAAGTCCAGGACCTGATGGGTTTACAGCCAAGTTCTACAAGACTTTTTAAAGAAGAACTAATACCAATGCTTTTCAAACTATTTCAAGAAATAGAAAAAGAGGGAGCTCTTCCAGACTCTTTCTATGAGGCCAATATTACATTAATTCCAAAGCCAGGCAAAGACACATCCAAAAAAGAAAACTTCAGGCCAATATCTTTAATGAACATAGATGCAAAAATCCTCAAGAAAATTCTGGCAAATCGGATACAAAAACATATCAAAAAGATAGTGCGCCAAGATCAAGTGGGGCTTATTGCAGAGATGCAAGGCTGGTTCAACATTTGGAAATCAATAAACATAATAAATCACATCAATAGACTTAAAGATAAAAATCATATGATTATCTCAATACATGCAGAAAAAGCATTTGACAAAATACAGCACCCCTTTATGTTCAAAATACTGGAAAAACTAGGAATATCAGGAACATATCTCAACATTATAAAAGCTATTTATGCAAGGCCCAGGGCTAACATTATCTTAAATGGAGAAAAATTGAAAGCATTCCCTCTAAAAACTGGAACAAGACAGGTATGCCCCCTTTCATCATTGCTATTTAACATAGTACTGTAAACTCTGGCCAGAGCAATTAGACAGACGAAAGAAATTAAAGAGATCCAGATAGGAAAAGAAGAGCTCAAATTAGCACTTTTTGCTGATGACATTATAATATACCTAGAAGACCCAAAAAACTCTACCAGAAAACTTTTACAACTAGTAAATGAATTTGGCAAAGTAGCAGGATACAAAATCAATACCCATAAGTCAAAGGCATTTTTGTACATCAGTGACAAAACCTCTGAAAGGGAAATGATGAAAAATACCCCATTTTACAATAGCATAAAAAAAATACCTGGGAATCAACTTAATGAAAGAGGTGAAAGACCTCTATAACAAAAATTATAGAACACTAAAGAAAGAAATCATAGAAGAACTCAGAAGATGGAAAGACCTACCTTGCTCTTGGATAGGTAGAATCAATATTGTCAAAATGTCCATACTACCAAAAGCATTATACAGATCTAATGCAATTCCAATCAAAATCCCAATGTCATTTTTCAAAGAAATAGAAAACGCAGTCATGAAATTCATCTGGAAAAATAAGAGACCCAGAATAGCCAAAGTAATCCTGAGTAAGAAAAATGAAGCAGGAGGCATCACCATACCGGACTTTAAATTATACTATAGAGCAATAGTAACAAAAACAGCATGGTATTGGCACCAAAACAGACGGGTAGACCAATGGTACAGAATCGAGGATACAGAAATTAATACATATAATTTCAGCTGTCTTATATTAGACAAAGGCGCCAAAAATGTACGGTGGAGAAAGGATAGCCTCTTCAACAAATGGTGCTAGGAATACTGGAAATCCATATGCAACAAAATGAAATTAAACCCTTATCTCTCACCATGCACAAAACTCAATTCAATGTGGATCAAGGACCTAGGAATTAGACCAGAGACAATACACCTAATAGAAGAAAAAGTACGCTCCAATTTCCAACATGTTGGATTAGGCCCCAAGTTCCTTAATAAGAATCCTGTAGAGCAAGAATTATTACCAAGAATTAATGAATGGGATAGATATCAACTAAAAAGCTTCTTCTCAGCAAAAGAAACAATCAGTGAGGTGAATAGAGAGCCAACTAATTGGGAACAAATATTTAATACATGCACATCAGATAGAGCACTAATTTGTAGAATATATAAAGAACTCAAAAACTTAACACCAAAAAAACAAATAACCCAATCAGTAAATGGGCTAAGGAATTGAAATGACACTTCTCAGAAGAAGATACACAATTAATCAACAAATACATGAAAAAATGTTCAACATTGCTGGCAATTAGAGAAATGCAAATCAAAACTACTCTAAGGTTTCATTTCACTCCAGTCAGAATGGCAACTACCAAGAACACAAACAATAATAAATGTTGGAGAGGATGTGGGGAAAAAGGCACACTCATACATTGCTGGTGGGACTGCAAAATGGTGCAACTGCTATGGAAAGCAGTATGGATATTTCTTGGAAAACTGGGAATGGAACCACCCTATGACCCAGCCATCCGACTCCTGGGTCTATTCCCAAGGACTTAAAAACAGCATATTAAAGTGACACAGCCACTTCAATGTTTATAGCAGCACAATTCACAATAGGTTGGTTGTGGAACCAACCTAGATGTCCCTCAGTAGATGAGTGGTTAAAGAAAATGTGGTATATATACAAAATGGAATTTTACTCAGCAATAAAAGAGAATAAAATAATGACATTTGCAGGTAAATGGATGAAGTTGGAGAATACAATGCTAAGTGAAGTTAGCCAATCCCCAAAATCCAAATACTGAATGTTTTCTCTGATATAAGGAGGCTAGTTCACAGTGTTGTTGGATGGGGGTACATAGGAGGATTAGAGGAACACTCAAATGGTCAAAGGAAAGTGAGGGGAAGGGAGGGAGCAAGGGGGAAGGAGGGGAGGGGAAAGAAAGGAAAAAAAATTGGTGGTTGAATGAGATGGATATCATTATCCTAAATGCATGATTGAAGATCTGAATGGTACTTATATACTTTGTATACAAAAAGTTGTATGTAAAAAGATGCTATATATATGCATTATGAATTGTAATATGTACTACTATTATAAATAAAAAAGAAAGAAAAAATGTTTTCTTAGAAGGATTTTGTGTTTATGGACAGTCTCAATCTGTTCATCATTTATAATGGTGTTGAAGACATGAAACTCACAATAAACTGGATCAAGAATAAATTTTATGGACACTTTTTGATAATTACTCTAAAATTCTATGTCTCACCTGGTCTATTTTGGTTTTCACCCATCTTCCACCCCTAAAAGTGATTTGCACTCCCTGTCCTAGGATCTTTGAGTAAATGATGGGTGTTACATAGCAACCATTGTCTTATACCTTTCTCTTTTCTATAATGTAGATTTGGTCTTGTACTATGTGCAATTCCAATGACCCTCAAAGCAGAAGATATGTGTTTAGTTATTTGTCCAAAATGGAAGGGAAGGCCAAATTATTTTTTATTAGTGTTGAGCTGAATCTTTTCTTCTGGTCCATATTTGTTTCAGCATGAAAAGCAGTTTATCAGTGGTTTCTATTTTGGAGATCAGAAATTTTCCTGACTTTTTCTTGAGCATGACTCTTCTCTGTGATTTTTATGCCTAGAATCATATTCTCCTAGCCCCACTCCTGATCACCTCCTCCCACTAACGGTTTCAAGATGAAGCTTATAGAGCATAGAGACCAGATATCTTGAAAGTGATTTTTTTTTATATTATTCATAACCATGTTTCATTCTAAGGAAACTGCAAAAATTCTAGATGATAAAGGGGGTTGTGGTACAGAGTATTTACTGAAAATAACTGGTTAAGATCCAGATAAAACATAGAAGACAGAAAATAATTTAAGCAATCTATGCCAAAGTCCACACCTAGGACACACACTCATTTCAGTGGCCAGAGGAGTTGGCTTTTGGAGGATTTGTGGCTCAGGTTCAGTTAGCTGATGTATCTCACTGGAGACTTGAAGTGATACAAAGTTTTTTCCCTATGACACTTTTGAGAATTTGCTGGGAAGCACCACAGTGGTAGTTCATGAACTCAGGCTCCTTCTGTCATGATGTTCTGACCTCTTCTACAGCCACAGAATCTTCTGTTTTTCTGATGACTGGGGAGAGAGGTGCATAGGAGATTTTTTTTTTTTTTTTTTTCCAGCTAGGCCTGTGCGTGGTGTGCTCCCTCTGCTATCATTTCTCTGGTTACAAATTCTACACATATAGTTTATCTGTGTGTCTAGGAGGAAAACAAAACGGGTTCTGATGATACACAGTCGTCTTCGCCAAGAGGATGCAGACACTTTTTTGAGATAACCATAGAAAGGAAGAAATCTTGTTATGTTTTAAATCTGGAATGTCCCCTAAAGATTGATTATGTGAGTTGGAACCTCATCATAGGATTAATCCATTTGGTGGATTCATAATTTGAGTGAACCATTAAGTGGTATCTGTAGGCAGGTCGGCATGTCTAGAGGAAGTAGGTTATTGTGAGTATGACACTGGTGATTGTATCTTGCCCCTGGCTTACTTTTCTCCCTCCCTCTTCCTGGATGCCATTAGTTGAGAACCTTTCCTTTGCCGCACTCTTCTGCCATAATGTTCTGCCTTACCTCAGGCCCAGAGCAATGGAATTTGTTCACCATGGACTGAACCTCTGGAACCATAAGCCCCTAATACATTTTCCTTCTCTAAGATGTGTTCTGGTCCTGTATTTTGGTCACATTGGTGAGAGCTGACTGACACAGATCTCACTAAGCTCACAATTTAAGCTGCTGCATTACTAGTTCTTATCTTCATTTCTTTTTTGTCTGAGTGAACACATCAACCAATGCCACTAGCTAGGAATTGATTCTGTCTATCCAAGGAGCTATGTGTCCTTTACAGAGAGGGATTTTCCCTTTACAGAGTCCCTGTACATATTCTGGTGGCTGAGGAACTTCAAGATCATGCCTTGCTACTGGAGATAGAAAAGAAACAGAAGACTTGATTCCTGTTTCCAGGGCATTTGCTCAATTTCTTTGCGATAAGATTAATATGCATGAAGCAAGCTGAGAAAAACCCTTAAGAGTTGATGATCAGAGTTGAAGATTGAGGGGCTTGGTGGTCTGGATGATGTGGACTATTCATATCAATACACCTAAGAGTGGGCCACAGTTTTCTTGTGCAAAAATGTGGTGTTGATTCTTTAAGAGTATCACATGATTTAATTTGTAATTTGGCAGCCCCAGGCAAGTCCTTGGTAGTATGTCGCAAAGAAAAAAAAAAAAAAAAAGTGGGGCCATCCTGACCCCCTTTTCTCATTCTACTAAATAAAATGAATTGTTTTTAATAATCTTGACTATCTGGACTATCATTACAATAGTAAGGAATTCAACTTTGACTCCTAATAAAGAATAGAAATCAGATGAAAGTTTTAGCAGAGAGGTGAAAACTGAGAGTTTGTTCAGGTCCGTCAATTTAGTGTTGGCACACACACTCACACTTTAATGCACATGATTTTATTTATTTATTTTTTATCAGGGAGAAGAATGGAGACTCCCATCTTATTGTGGTTTCCAAGTTTTCAAAAAACACTTATTATGAGAATTCATAGATAAGTTGTAGGTGAAGAAAGAATAAGAAAACTTGAAAATATAAAAGAAACAAAAGAAAAACCACCATTGCTACCTCCTTCCTGATTCCTGGTTGAGAAATCCTGTTGTAACGTAGGGGTCAGGAAGGTAGGCATCCCGTGGGATGCCCTGGAAGAATAGATGGTGGCTGCCTTCACTGTAACACTGAACCTTTCCTAGGACTCAGGATTACTCAGGTTTGCCACGACAAGCAGGTGACTTAAGAGAATCTGTTGCCTTTGCAGATGCCTGGCTAGAGTTCTTGTTGGAAACTCTCTGAGGAGCTGAGGCAGAAAATCTTTTTTTTTTTTTTTAATAATTTATGAGCCCTCAAATGCCACCACTAGCATTAGAAGATTAAATAGGGACATTTGTTTGGAATGCCTTGACAGGGTTGTATACTACCCCCAGGGCCTCAGGTGGACATTGCATGCCATTGCCATCATCACTTGGACGTCACTAGCAGGAAATATCAGAAGCCTCCCAAGACAGTCTGTCCTCCGGAGCTTTCCAGAGAAGCCTTGGCAGACAGAAGCTGGCTTTGTCTGGATCAGTACCTGGGCCTGGAGCCCCACAAAGCTCAGGGCACCACAGTGGTGGAAAATGGCTGGCCAGTGCACTAGCACAGGAGCATCACCACCTGTCAGGTGTCCTCTCTGAGAGAAAGGTGACTGCTGCCTCCTCATTGATCAGATTAGCTGAGCACTCATCAGTGTTGAGTTGCAAATGCCTGGATTTTGCTTCCCCTGGCAGTTACTCCAGGGATAAGAGAGAAAACAGCTTATAAATTCCTTAACAATTCTTGAAGCCAAGGGAAGCTTACAGACTGGATTTTCAAGCAGTGTTATTTAAAAGGTTCCAGGGGACATGAAGATAAATAGTTCAAAAAATCAGGAAAAGTTCTTTCTTTCCTCCTTTGAAAACATGATACAGATTAAATTAACCCCTAGTTAATTCTTGTTGAGATTATGAGACATAGTAGAGAGAGTTGTGTTGGGGCATTTGGCTCCGACTTGTACAGTCCCCACCATTCAGTTTCATTGTAAGTTCTCTTCTGTAATAAAATTTGGAGTTCCAACTTTAAAAAGTTCTTTTTCTTTTCAGATCAGTGTAAGTCAGTGTGGATATCTGAGCATCAGCTATGAAATACCATTGGGGATATGTGGGGATTGTTTGAAGACAAATGAACAGTTAATTATCTCTCCTGAAGATGTTCAAGGAGAAACTGGATTTCAATTTGAAGGGGGATGTTTTGGGGAAGATATAAGCTGATATTATATAATTAAAAGGATACTTGAGATAAAGTCCTTTTTGGTCCTAAAATTACATTACTTTATTTAGCCTACATCTGTTTGGATATTTAGAAATTAATGATTTGCCTTTTTAATGGATGTGGAGACACTTGCTAGGTAAAGCCCAACAAAAAAACTATAATATCGTAGCATTTTTCTATTAGTCTGATGCTTATCGTTCACTTATTGATTTGTTTATTTTTTGCAGTAGTGGGGAATCAAACCTAGGGCCTCACATGTTAGGTAAAGCACTCTACCATTGAGCAACATCCCCAGTCCATAATCCTATATTTTGTAAGACAGTTCTGACTTCAAATTCCCTGACTGTCTGCTTGACATATGACCTATTCTAATGTGAGGTTTAGAGAATACTGGCACTTTATTGATAAAGCAAGGAAATATCAGTGAAAAAAAATAACATGCCATGACATGTAGAGGTCACGTAGGAAAGATAAGATGTCCTAACATCTTGAATAATTTTGCATTTCCTTGACCTTCAAATATTTCAGACTAATGAACTCCTCTTCTTTCAATGACTTCCTTATAAAATAAAGTACCCACTGAACCATGTTCATGCTGGTCATGGTTTTAACTACCAGGTGCCATTACTTAAGAGTGTTTTCCATAAGCTTCATATACACACATGACAAATTCTCAGGCCAATCTCCATGGCTGCTGTGGGACCAGTAACAGTGCACTCCAGGTTGTCCTGGAGTGAGTAGCCAGTCACTGCCCTCTGCCTTGACTTTCTTTCTACTGTGTTCCTGCTGTTCCTGCCTTTTATGCTGTAGACTTCACCCTATGCCTTAGGTAAATATTTGATTCTTGATTTCCCTCTCTTTGTATTTTTGCCAACTAAAAGTTGTTTTTTTTTTTTTTTTTGTTACCAGGGATTGAACTCAGGGGCATTCGACCAAATCCCCAGCCCTTTTTTGTATTTTATTTAGAGACAGGGTCCCACTGAGTTGCTAAGTGCCTCAATGCTTTGAACTCGCGATCCTCCTGCCTGAGTGCTGGGATTATGCGCCACCACTAAAAGTTGGGTTTTGCAATGTAACTTTTGAAATACACTGAATTGAAACACTTACGACAGAAAAGATTGGTCTTTTTGTTTGCCACATAATGGGCAACTGCCCTTCTCAGGTGATCAGATGTAGATGGTAAAATGCTGAGGTTGTGGGTGAAGGCTAAGCCAGAGATTATTGAGGAGCATCCAGTTTTGAAACAAGTGGCTAGCTTACATTTAGTTATTAGAGTATAATTTTAATAAGGCATTTTAATAAGGAATCTTTGTGTATTTTGCTTACTAATGTTTCCTAAATGCCTTAAAACCATCAATGCATAATTAGTAATTAGTGCACATTGTGTAACTGCTTTATATCAGGACATGTGTTTGGAAAACACATGTATTATGTAGGAGGCAAACAGATATTTGTGTGTGTGTGTGTGTGTGTGTGTGTGTGTGTGTGTATTTGTGGTAGTTTAAAAGAAGTGTAATATGTAGAAAGGCATGATCAATTCTGCATTGTGAGGTTCATGGAAGCTTCAGAGAGAACAGAATATTGGCAGTTGATGTTTAATGACTGGTGCCTTTGCAGGGAGTTCAGACATCACAGCTAGAGAAAATGTGGAAGGAGATAGACTGACTTATTCTTAGATAGTCACGTGACTTCATGTTGTATTTGGAAATGGGCTAATTACAATTTGGTTTTCCCTTGCATCATTTGCCCACACTTCCTGCTTTTGTCAATCATTCATTCATTCATTTTAAAGTCAAAAAGTGTCAACAAGGTGCTAGCAATAATTTAGCCCCTGAGAACACAGAAAGGAGTGGTAGAAGCAATTGTTGCCTTCATGAGGCTTGCAGTCTAGCCAGGAGAGACAGATGATGAATGAGTAAAGGTGATAAAGAATGATAACTTTAGAAAAAAATAAAATAGGGCAAGGGTATGTGGCATAATTGGGGCTGTATTTTAATAAAGGTAGTTGTAGAAAGGCTTTATGTAGTGAAGATATCTCAGGAGAAACCTGGGTGGAATGAAAATATAAGCTTTGGGTGTGACTCTGTAGTATTTTTGTTTTGTTTTGTTTTGTTTTTAACAAGGGTTGGATGAAGTCCTATTAGATTCTGAAAAGCAAGAAAAGGGAGGGGTCTCCTCAGTTGACTCATGTGTTCAATTTGTAAGCCCCAATTTCAAACTCAATCACACTCAGAACTCTGTTAATGTAACTGCCCCTCCCAGCATCCAATGTCTCAGTGGTGAAACTGGGACTGACCTGAAGAGGATATGTATGAACAACTTTGGACAGATGGGAGGAATCTGCTTCTGTGGTTCCCAAGGTGGGGAAAAACTCATTTTATAAGAGAAACTGCTGCTGAAGCTGCTGGAGAGTATCTCATAATTGCTGAATGACACATCCAAACAAGGAGAGGATTTCAAAAGCTCTTTGAGGACAGAATTACAAGAACTTTCTATGAACATACTTTGGGTGGAGTGATGGCAAATGTCAGTTTGCCTCAGCCTGATCTGAGTAAGGATAAAAAAGGCCTTTGAAGGTTGTATTGCAGGGATTTATAGATTTGTAAGAATGTTTCTTCTTGTGCTGATGAAGTATGCTGTAATGGGATCCCTGTTAAACAGTCAGTGCTTCAGTTAGCATAGAAGCCTGTTGCATATTAAATGCTTTATAGCTAAACTTTATGATATTCAAACTTCACAGAGACATTTATAAACCTGATTGCACTCTGATATGAAGTACGCCCAGAAAGGCATTTCTGATTTTATGGGAATGGAACTTTTCATTGTATGGAACATTCAAAAAGTTGTTGAATGCCAGAGTTCAAAGTGATTTCTCAAATGTTGATTTCTCTAGGGATTTGGGGACCTTTAAAAACTTGCTGATGACTTACACGCCTTGCATCTAACTTTTTTCATTTTTCTTCATTTTTGGAAAACATGCAGAGTTGCCTCAGTAAGAGGAATGTGTGGAGTTCGTGGTTTGTGCTGTATTCATGCCACAGTAAGAAGAGAGACCCTGTTTATTGCTAGAGGAGACATATAAGGAAAATAAAGGGAGGAAAATATCACTCAATAGATAAACAGTCAGGCACAGCTTGACATTTTTCTAACCCTTTCAAGGGCACACATTCCTGAAGGTATTTGAGTCAGTCTTTAGAATACATTAGAAAGTTTAACTATTAACTTGCCTTAGTAAGGGAATTAATTTGCTATAAGCCAACCCTGGAAACTTCAGCCTTTCCAAGTTGTGTTCACTCATAATTAATTCATTCCACATTTACTGAATTCTTGCTTTGTATCAGACATTTTTTCTAGGTACAGATGATAATTAAAGGAAAGGCACAATACTTAGTACCGATGGTTATGTAAAAACAAACAAAATAAGTGTAATTCAGTTATCTAATTACAGATGAGAGAGATCTAACTTTGGGTGTGGGAGTTGAGAAGATTCTGGGAAACATCTGGAAAGACTCTTGGGAGAAACTAGCTCCTGAGTTCATCATTCAAGGATGAGTAAGAGCTAGGCAGAAGATGTTAAGATTGTAATTCATAGGCATTGCTCAGGTGGGCAGCAGGAAAATTTGGTATGTATTCTGGGATCTGGAAGGAGCAAGTTTTACTATAGGATTGCTTAGAAAAGTGGGACTCAGAATGAGGGCCTATTTTTCAGCAGAATCAGCTGTGATAAACTTAGCTCTTAAGTACATAATAATCCCATTATCTCACTGTGCTTATTTTTATCATTGTAAGAGTCTTAATATTTGTGAGGTGCCTATAATTTATGCCTTGTTTTCAGGCACATTGAACTATTTAATCTTCATGGAAAACTGAGGAGATGGATATTATTATAATTATCATTATTAATTACTTAATAGATAAAGAAATGAATCAAAGTGATATCAAAGGACCTGAAGGTCACAGAGCCAGTGTGTGGTTTTACTGGACATGAAAGAAGCCCTTATAATTCATATTCTGAACTTGCCTATTGTACCATAGGACCCTCTGAATAGTTTAATCTTATTGATTGATTCAATATATAATCATTCAACACTATAAATATTTATGTATGATTATACGTATTTATTTTTGTGTACTTATTCAATGCACATTTTTTGAGTACATACTGTATGCCAGGCAAGCAGTTCTGGGGAATACAACAGTGAACAAAGCTGATGATTTCAGATTGTAAGGAATGCTATCAAAAAGCCACTGTGGTCCGAGAGTGACTAGAAGTAGTGACTACCTGTTAATTGATTGCTTTTCTTCTTTTGGTCTTTCAATATTTATAGAAGATTTCTTTCTTTCTGGGTGCTCACCTAATTTATGTTATTCAGTGAAAATCTACTAAGTGCTTCCATGGTTACATCACCATGTGCAACCCTTCTGTTATTTTCATCACTGTATGAGAAATAAGTGGAACTCATTTGTTGAGAGAACAGCATGTGCCAGCCTTTTTGATGGATACTGGTTTTATTAGTCTCATGAAAGTGCCAGGATTCTCTCCCACTTGAGTCTTTTACTACTCATACTGTGCACTGATCACCTTCTTCCTCTTAGAGGGCAAGACACAAATCCCAGAATGACTCTGTTCCTGCTGGCTAGATGTCTTGCCACTAGCTGTTCATGCTGATGGCAACCAGTAAAGGTGTCTGTCCTAAAAAATATTCTTTTAAAGTTCTGGCTCTGTAGATCCTGGTTCCCTTGTCAAAATTAAAAATTGGTGAGAATGTCTTGCTGTTTATTATTATCAAATAATACTTAAAGACAAAGTATCCTTTAAGCATATTTTAAGCACATTGTACCCCAGATATTATCAGTACAGTGAGCCTGGAGTCACAGCCTTCCTCTCTGCCACGCTTGATACTCCAACATTTGAGCCAAAGTTCAACTGCAGAGCTTTGGGCAGGGCTTCTGGGGTCACACAATGGCCCCAGGACAGGGAGGATGACTCCTCTGCTCCAGGATAGCCATCTTCATCAGTTAGCTGATTATAACATCGAAATCTTGAAGAACTGGACTTGGATGGGTTAAAGATGGGGGAAGAACCATTTCAGATGCATTTGACAGTTGGAATCCCTCCTGTGGATTCTCTTTGTGAGGACTGGCCTTTGATATTCATGTTGAAGAACCAGGAGGCTGCCCCAGTACATGCAGTCTCTTCTACTGACTACTCATTGGACTTGGGAGCACTTAAGCTTATATGACAATTTCTATATCTTTAACATAGCATTAAAATATTGATATGCCTCCATTTTTATGGGGTTTTATCCTGATTCCCATCATAAGTAGAAAACATTGTAAGGCAAAAATGCATTTAATGCACCTAACCTACTGAATACCATAGCTTAGCCTAGCCTATCTTAGATGTGCTCAGAACGATTACTTTAGCCTACTGTTAAACAAAATCAAGTAATAAAAAGCCCATTCTATAATAAAGTGTTTAATATTGCATGTAATTTGCTGCATGCTATACTGAAAGTGAAAAGAATGGTTGTTTTGTGTCACTAGATCAGGAAAAGTTCAAAATTTAAAATTCAAAGTATGATTTCCAATTAATATATATAATTTTCACATCATCCTAAAGTCACACAATCATTAAGTCAAACCATTGCAAAGCTGAGGACTGTTTGTACTTCCTTTATGGTTTTTTGTTTGTTTTTGAGGTTAATAGATGCCTTTGTAGGCTCTTTTAATGAAGGCTGTATAAGCTTTGCTTCAACACTGTGGCAGGTTGCTGCAGCAAAATCACAGGAATGTGGAGTATTATGGAAATGGTTTCAGAAGCAACCCAATCCCTCTAGCTCTCAAGAATTCAGAAATAAGACTCTGCAGATTAAGCATACTTCCTTTGCAACTGACAGCCTCACCTTAAATGATCCACTGACTTTGTGTTCACCTAGAATTTATACCCTTGCAAATAAAGGATGTAATTTGGATTTTGCCAATTTGATATGGAGTATGCTGGTATGGCAGCCTCTGAGCCAGCTTTGAGCTAGGAGCCTTTCTTATTCATCATATAGGTAGGCAAATATAGGGCTACCTAGATTTACATCCTGATTCCTGTTTTGATCAGCAATAGGTTTCACCCAAAGTCTAAGTCTGAGACTTTTTTCTTGGAAAGAACTATGATTGTAGTAGGTATTGAAAGGTTAAGAGATGTATTAGAGGATAATGTAGGGTCATGATAGAGGTTAGCTATATGGGTAGACAGGCTCTATAAAACTGAAGCTTGGCTAACAGCTTGAACTGTGGGCATTAAGGACTATCAGCCACTACAGAGCAATGTGATAAGATGCTAGACCCTCAAGAAGACCCCAGTGTGGCTACACTAGTTCAGGATACTCACAGATCCTGAGGGAGGAGAGGAGTACTTGGATCATTCTGTCACATCTCCATACATACAACTCCTTGGTAATGTCTTTTTGGCTCTGAAGACTCATTGTTATGGTTTGGATGTGAGGCGTCCCCCAAAAGTTCACATGTGAGACAATGCAAGAAGATTAGAGAAGAAATGATTGGGTTATGAGAGCATTAACCCAATCAGTGAATTAATCACCTGGTGGGATTAATTGAGTGGTAACTGAAGGCAGGTGGGTTTGGCTAGAGGAGGTGGGGCATTGGGGGCATGGCTTTGGAGTATATATTTGTACCTGGCAAGTTCTCTCTCTCTCTCTCTCTCTCTCTCTCTCTCTCTCTCTCTCTCTCTCTCTCTCTCTCTGCTTTCTGGTCATCATGTGAGCTACTTCCCTGTACCACACTCTTTCACCATGATGTTCTGCCTCATCTTGAGCCCCAAGGAATGGAGCCTGTTGTCTGTGGACTGAGACCTCTGAAACCATGAGCTCTCAAATAAACTTTTCCTCTTCTACAATTGTGTTGGTCAGGTCTTTTTGTCACAGCAGCAAAAGCTGACTAAAATACTCATTATCACTTATAATAATACAATGAATGAATATGATTATACATACTATTGGGAGGGGAGGGACAGTGTCTGGGTGATCCCAAGTATTTGTCGTGGTTAAATTGCTTATTCAGTGTGAGTTACTATAGCTGGCTTATAGACATAAATAACCAGAAGGAGGATTTAGGAC
Source organism: Tamias sibiricus (assembly GCA_025594165.1). NCBI lineage: Eukaryota > Metazoa > Chordata > Mammalia > Rodentia > Sciuridae > Tamias > Tamias sibiricus. The sequence goes on from CM046659.1 coordinate 94,064,288, forward strand.
CACTTGCTAGCTGTTTTGCTGTTCCCCCAAGTTGTCATGCTGAATGAAGTGAAATGGTTCCACTTGGCTTGTATAAGAGAATTCATAGCTGCATTTGTGAGAAACTGTAAGGGTTGCGGGTTAACCATACAACCTCCCAATTTATTTATCTTAAATCTTCAGGAAAAGGAAAGAAAATCACAAATTGCAAAACTGAGGGACATCTATATCCTTTTTTGGGTGGTGTGAGGAGAGATAAGATCTGGTTCCTGTGGGCTGATGGTTAGGCAGTCAAGATTTAGGACAACTTTAATTCTGTTGTAGATGCTGTATTTGGGTTATTTTCTTATGGCTGTGGCTATGTTCTTTGGGGAAAAAAATAATGAGGACAGATCAGTCACAGGTATTGCCAACTTTGCTCATTCATGGGTCCCCACCCCTTGTCACTTTTGAAGTGACTGAACTCTGGGATTAATGACCTCTCTCTTTCCCCAAACCAGTTTAACTTGATAGAAGTCTTCAACAGAACTTGACAAATCAAAGGTTTGGTCTAAAATCTGAAATTGTGAGCAGTTGACTCCATCATAGAAAATCCTTATCATTCGTATCTTTTTGGGGACACAATTCAAGAAGCAATGCAGCCTCCCATTGCTTCTGATGTAAAGCAAAAAAGGGAGATCTGCTATTCCTGGCTGCAAGGTTCACAGCTATTCCAATTTTTTTGTTGTTTGTTTCTCCTTGTCTTGAAATGATACAAGGACTATTCTTAGATCACAATTCATCCTGTTGTCATATAGTATAGCTCTTTTGGTGATGTAGAAAAATAAGTATATTTTTGGAATAAATTTGTCTTGGTTTTGCATTTCACTGAAAAAAGTTAACACTTATATGTGTTAACATGTTAATATAGGGTGGTGGTAAAGAACTTGGCATATGGAATTAGACAGACCTGCATTTAAATTTAGTTCTCTACGTTTTAACTGTGTGAACTTTGATAAGTGTCTTCAATACTGTAAGCCTCGTTTATAACTTTTGTAAAATAGGCATACTAACAGTAACTCTTTTATTGGGTTGTTATAAAATATATAAATATTCAATTAATGGTAGTTAGTTTATAACATGAGATTATATTTTAAGGGGAGCATTCCAAGTGCTCATGCATGCTGTGTGAGAATTAAGGAAGTTGGGTTGTATTTAACTTGGGTCCCATGAAGCAACAGATGATTTGGAATTGGGAGTAAGGATAAAGGAGCAATTGAATTTTTTCATTTGGGAAAAATGCATATTTTGCAGTTGAAAAAATATTTCATGAACTAGATTGAAACTTCTCACAGTCAACGTGAGCCAACTCAGCTGAATGTCTGCTACTTGGGGTTGGACAGTGAGGGATGCCATACAAAGCTCTTCTGTGTCCTGGTTGAGTAATGGCCATATGATATTCCCAGACATACCTTCCTAGCCACATGACACATTGCCATGCCAAGCACAGAGAGTCTGTATATTTCTCTTTCCTGTTATTACACATTCCATGCTGATTCAAATGTAGAATGAACATTTGAATAACCTATGTGTTGAAAATGAATCTGGTGAGACAAACTTTTAGGGACTCTCTTTTAATAAGAAAGAATGAGAGAGGAGGGAGGGAGGGAGAAAACCATAACTATATATTTTGCTTCTCTACCCAGCAGTCTAAGACTTAGATTCTGAGCATCCAATGTCATTGACATGCACTTCATGAAGAAGTGGCTGTCCCACAACAGGTAATTGTGTACATAGGTAAATACAAGTTAATTGTGGGACATATATTTAAGACTCATTCAGACAAGTTTGGAACATGCAAAAAGAGAGAACACTATTTGGTTGTGTTGAAGTTAGGAGTATGAAAAAAAATCTGATATTTTACAGAAATAGACTGAGATTTTATAATAAAGGCTTTGCAGATTAAGTAGAATGTTGTTTGGAAACTCTGCATTGGAATCACGGTTTGGTGGAGAGAGGGGCACATTGAAGTCCTTTAGAGGTGCTGGCAGAATAAGGCAGCACCCTGAAGTTGACAGAGATGTGGATGATTGCTTAGGCCACCCTGAAAGTAAGGGATGAAGGTAGCATAAAGAGGTGGGGTGGGGTGGATAGTAGGAGCTTCATAGGAATCAAGAGTCACAGAGTGAAGGCAGAAAACAACGATTTGAGTGTGAAGTGTTGAGAATATGGAATCTGAGGGAGAAAAGGTGGAGTGTGAAAGGACGATTCCATGAAGTAGAGGGAGGACTTTTACAGTATTTTCCTGATATAAAATCTTTTAAAAGTGAAGGTGCACACATGATGCTTTGATATACATAGGTCCCTTACTTTCCATTGTTAAATGTTTGTTGAGGTAAGACCACCTAGAACCTACTCCATTATGCAATTTCTAGTACTCAATACCTCATGTTGTATATTAGCTCTCTAGACTAATTTATCTTACGTATCTGCAAGTTTGTACCAAGTGACCTACTTTTCTCCATTTCTTCCCCCTACCTGCCCCTGGTAACCACCCTCATGGTGTTCCGGTTCTACTGTTCATAAGTTATTTAACTTTTTAATTTTTTTTTTTTTTTTTTATTATTTAGGGTCCACATATAGTGACATCATGCACTTTCTTTCTGTGCCTGGTTTATTTCACTTAGTGTAATGCCCTCCAGGTTCATCTGTATTGTCACAAATGGTAGGATTTCCTTCTTCCTAAAGGTTAAATATATTGTAGTGTATAAATATTACACAATTTCTTTTATCTACCCTTTTGTGGACACTTTCGTTGTTTCCATGTCTTAGCTATTGTGAAAATGTGCTTCAGTGAGTGAAGATGTCTCTATAGGATGTAGATTACATTGACTTTGGGTATGTAACTTTTTTATTTTATTTATTTATTTATTTATTTATTTATTTATTTATTTTATTTTTTGTGGTACCGGGGATTGAACTCAGGGGCACTCGACCACTGGGCCACATCCCCAGCCCTTTTTTGTGTTTTTATTAGAGACAGGGTCTCACTGAGTTGCTAAGTGCCTGGCCATTGCTGAGGCTGGCTTTGATCCTCCTGCCTCAGCCTCCCAAAGTGCTGGGATTACAGGCGTGCGCCACTGCGCCCGGCCTATGTAACATTTTTATTTTTAATGTCTTAAGATTCAGTTGTTTGAGGTATTGGTAAGAAACAGCAGCCTAAAATGAGTGACTTAAGAAAAGTTTTAAAGTTTAATAAAGAAATGGTATTCATATATGTGGGCAGAGTACAAGGAAGCCACAGGTAGCCATGGAGGGTGGAGAGTATTTTGATCCCAGCCTGAAGGGACAAAGGGAGGAGGAGTTCCCAGAGTCCAGTGGGGAATAGTAGGCCTAGCCGAGAAGGCTGCTGGGCAGAGCTACTGTAGGCCAGTGGGCCAGTCTCCAGGGCAAGCAGTGGGTGGAGAGGCATGGAGATTCCATGTTTCCACTTATGATCAGAGGGACTCTCTCTGCAAGTGTTTCTATATTGATTTCTTCTACAAGAATTTCTTCCTTGATTTCAAGAAGAGGGAGGAAAAAAACACTTTTATGTCAACCTCCCTCTGCATCCATTGAAAGGAAAATTGAGCAATCACAGGAAAATGGTGGTGTATTTGGTGGAGGTGAAAAGGGAGCCTGAAACGTGGGGATTCATTGAGCTTCCTGCCACAGTACTGTCTGCATGTTTGCTTTATTTACAACCCATCCCTTTGCTTGCTTTAGGAATGTCCACTGAAACCACACAGGCTAAATACACCCAAAATACATTTTGCTTTAAATATCCACTATATGAAAATGCAAGGACATAACCACAACTCAAAAGGAGCAGAAATTCTCAGACTGCCTCTTCTTCAAGGAAAGTTTGTCTTAGCAATTTTTACCTATTCTTGGTGAATTCCAAAAGACAAAGGAATAAGAACTGCTACTCTATCTCAGAAAACAAAACCAAAATAAAGATGAACAAACCCTTCCATTTCAGTTTAGTGTGTAGTGGGGAAGAGGCAGTGGTTTTAAAGTCCAGACCGATGTGGGTTTAATTGTTGGCTCAGATTCTAGTTCTGTGATGTAGGAAAGTTACTTTATCTCCCTAAGAATTGGAATTTTCATCAATAAAGTGGAATTGTTCTGAGAATTAAAGATGACATTTAAAGTTAGCATGTTATCTGTTACATTCCAAATTCTTAATAAATATTGCCCATTATTATTAATAATTGGAAATCATTTCTTGCATCATCTGCTTAGTATGTGTCTTTCATTTAGATTCAAAAGTTGTAAAGCTTCTCCATCCCCAATTTTAGTATGTGTTCCGACATTCTTTCCACAGTTCTTTATGGCCCCTACCACCCTCCTTCCCAACTGCCCTGTTCCATTCCCTCCTCCTTGGCATTCCTCAAGGGGTTGGACTTCTCTACAGAATGGTCTTATAGCCCCAACCACCTGCACACCAGATAGTAAGCAACTGCTGTTTGGCTTGGCTATTTGCTTGACACCAACTTACTGCTGGTGGATGTCTGGGCTTTTAAAGAGAAAGATCTTTCCAAATGATAACAAACTTCCAATTACACATTTGGTACCCTAAATTTATTAGGCCTGCCACAATGAACAAACTGTCCTTGTTACTTGTTTCCAAGAGCAACTTTAGTTTAAAAAATAAAATTTCTGTCCATTTTTAATATTTGTTTTTCATTTTGGATTTAAGAGAAAAATGCATGGGTCCCTGTTTTCCTAAGGAAGCTGTTTTTCCAATTATTTCCACTGGTGCTTTATGCTTTGCCTTCAGTGTACCTAAATGGCTCCCTGGGGTTGACCCTCAGCTCCTTTTCTTGGTTCCTAGGAAAACTGATGATACTATATTCAATCAGACAAGCGTTTAATTTGTTTCACCTTGGGGCTGGTCCATATTTAATTGTAAAACATTTTTTTTTTCATAAAACTTATCTAGTAAATGTTGAGACTTGGTTTTAGTTCTGGATCTAAATTCTCCTTTCTTTTGTTTTTCAGCTAGCAGTGCTTTTTCCCCCCACATTTTTTATTGGTGCTTTATGGTTATACATAATGATGGGATTTGTTGTTACATATGTGCACACAATATAACAATATAATTTGGCTAATATCACTATCCAACACTCCCCCTCCACCAGCCTCCAACCATTTCCTTTACTCATTTCCCTTTGATTTTCATGATATCTATACCCACCTTTCATTTCCTTTTCCCTCTGTAGGTTCATGTTTCCAAATCTTTTATTGCATCTCTTTCTCCTTAGAGAGCTTGACTCAGTCCTAGTTTCTAACTTAAAAAAAAAAAAAAAATTCCTTGTCTGTCCCCTCCCTCTTTGATGAGTGAGGAGACAACAAAAACATAAAATTAAAACATCCAGATATCTGAGTCAAGGCTCTGTGTTTGGCCTTGGTTTCTGAGGACTTACTGGCTGTGCAGGTCTAGTCCTTGGAGTAGCACTGGACTTGACTTTGGCAAGCACACACAGAGCTGCCAAGCTTTGCCTGCCTCCTGCTGAGAAGCATGCTAGGCAAGAGGGAAGTGATCCTCTTGCTTTCTCACTGAAGACCTGTGAAAGGGCTTTCCCCTGACCTGGGTCCTCAACAACCTATCTTCTTGTCTTCCGTAGCCTTCCAAATAGTGAGCCACTCAGTATTTTTCTGCCATTACTTACTTTTCTCTTCCCATCAGTCCTTTTCTCCACAGAATAAGTCCCAGGTAGTTGAGAGGTCTGGCTCTTTCTATTGGGGTTTCAGGAGACAAAAGCAAAGGTTATTTCTTTCCTTCTCTAAAAAGAGAATTGCATTGCTCTGGTATTAGCTAATTTTCTAGTTCTCATTTTTGTATTCAATCTCCAGTGTTTTTCTTAATTTGAATGACTTATACACATTGGTTGCAGTAATTGGAGTTGGGGGAGAAAGGGGAAGAAAGCATTTGTTGGGGACTTTTTGAAAGAAAGGTGGTAGGAGAACTCTGGGTTATATATTTCCATCAGAAGTATGAACGTAGATATAAAATCATACCCTTAACCATGGCAGCATGCTTGTGTGCTCATGTGTTCTTTATGAACGCTTATCCCTTTCCTCTCATCACCAACAAAATGGGAAACTCCATCTGTGCCACTCAGGTCCTCTTTTCTTACCTCTGATCCCTCTGCGCTGTCTCCATGTTAGGCACTTGTTCCATTAGTGCTGCTCTAGTGAAATACTTAAGACTGGATACTTTAAAAACAACAGATGTGTGCTTCTCACAATTCTGGAGGCTGAAAAGGCCACAATCAAGTCCCTGGAAGGTCTAGCATCTGGTGAGGGCCCAGGCTCTGTTCCAAGACAGTGCCTTCTTGCTGCTTCCTCTGGAGGATAGGAACACTGTGTCCCTTCAAGGCACAAGGATAGGAAGAGGGGGAAAGGGACCAGCTAGTGCTTCTGAGCTCTTTTATAAGAGCACTGTTTTATTTAGGAGAATAGCAATCACTCCCCAATGCCCTGTTGCTTAATACTATCACATTGGTGACTAAATTTTAACTACGGGTTTTGAGAGACCATAGCCGGTGCTCTGTCTCCCTCAAATGTACTATCTCTTAAGGTTTAGGCCTCCAAATCCTTTGCTTGATATATCTCCTTGTGAAATCATTTACTTTCAAATATTTCGCATCTTAATTCTTTTCATATTACTTTCTATGTTACATGGGTAGTGCGCTGTCAAAAGAAACTAGAGGTTTCCAAGTCAGAACTCTTCAATTTCCCCCATATTTGTCTCTCTCTTGCCCTTTATTTGTCAAGGGCACTACCATACCTTCAGGCTTCCTGATTCCAAATCTCAGAAACCTCCTTAGTCTCTTTTGCACTTATCCACTCAGTAACTTAATCTTGTATGCCATTTCATCATAATAATTTCACATATGTTCTTGTTTTAATTTTTAGAATAACTTGTTAAATATTTTCCTTATTTTGAAATCCATTTTTATGTACATTTCAGGAAACAAAACTGAAAAATACAGAAAAAAAGAAGGGAGAAAATAATTTCATCTATAATTACACCACACAGAGAAAACTGCTACTTAATGCATTTTCAGTTTGTTTCCTGTATATTTATCTATGTGTGTATGTAATAAGTAAGATGAAATCATTCTGTTTTCAGTTACAGTGTTACTTGGCAAGAAATTATAAACATCTTTAATGTTACTAAATGATTTCTGATTGTTTTATAGCTTTTAATTGAATAGGTACATCATAGCTTATGTAACCAATCATGCTGTGAATTTATTATCATTTTTCACAGCTGAAGCAATATTTGTTATGTACCACTAAGACACACAGGGAAGGCCTGACGGATTTTATTCCACACACATTAAAACTTTTATGTGGCCAATAAAATGAATAAAATTAACAAAAATGCTAAAAGAGAAGATTTGAAAATTATAAGTAAGGAACAACTGGAAAAAGTCAAGTGACATTATTAAAATTAATATGTAAGGGCAAGGAGTAAAGGCATTAAAATTTAAAATTCTTTTAAAACAGGCATACTCTGTAAGATTTCATGTCCGATTTTAAAAGTAACTTCTTTTACTTACCCTTATTTGTCTAACCAAATGTATTCTTCAGTTTTATTGCTATTTTTAAATTTCAACTCATCACAGAGTGATCTTTGGAGCACATTTTTTTCAGACAAAGTATTTTTTTAATGACTCCCAGGCTTTAGGACAAAATGATGTCTTCTTTCTACTTACCTTTTTTCCATGCAATTTATGTAATTTTTATTTTTAATTTGTTTTATTACATTGACTATTGCATACAGTGATATTAAATACATACCATAAGAAAAGACAGTCTTCTCCTGATCTTAGGAGAAGGAATTTAGTGTTTCACCATTATGTATGATATTAGCTACAGATTTTTGTAGGTGTCCCTCATTGGATTAAGAAACCATCCCAATTCTAGTTTGTTGAGAGATTGTTTTTTTTTTTTTTTTTTTTTTTTTTTTTTTGGTACCGGGGATTGAACTCAGGGGCACTCGACCACTGGGTCACATCCCCAGCCCTTTTTTGTATTTTATTTAGAGACAGGGTCTCACTGAGTTGCTAAGTGCCTCGCCATTGCTGAGGCTGGCTTTGAACTCGCGATCCTCCTGCCTCAGCCTCCCAAAGTGCTGGGATTACAGGCATGCGCCACCGCGCCTGGCTGTTGAGAGATTGTTTTTAAAATCATGTATGAGTGCTGAATTTTATTCTTTTTGCATTTAAGAAGGTCAACATTTTTTTTTTTCAGGCCATTGGTATGAAGAATTACAATGATCAATTTTTGAAAGTAGAACTGACCTTGCATTCCTGAAATAAATTCTACTTGTTCATGATGTTTATCTGTTTTATATATTGATTGCTAATATGTTATTAAGGCCTTCTAACTTTGTTTATTAGTATTGTTGCTCTATGTTTTCTTATAATGTCTTCAATTTTGGTATTAAGTAATAGCATCATTTCTCTCCATCATCTCAAACTTTCAGGATAAATTTGTAAGCCCAGGCCTCTATATCCTCCTCTTCTATTGTTATTGAATTTTAAAATAATATTATTTATGACTTAGTGCTATTCCCTGATTTTGTGTTCTACTTATATTTCTTCAATATAAATTCATTTTTTATTTTCCTCAACACTCTTCTTAACAGGTTATCATACAAAAAAAAAAAGCAATACATAGTTTTCATATTTTCTCAATGCTTGGATACCATCTTTTAAGTTTTTTTGAGTGAGATTCACTATTTTTCAAATTTCACTTTTTATCTTTTGTGTATCTGCTATTTCAATATTATTTGAAATTTCTCAAAGGATAAGACTGGATCCTTCTTGATCTTTGTTCTACTAATTCTTCTAAGTTTTCTTTCACTTTAATCAACTTTTTCCTTATGTTATTTCCCTCTTGACATACACTGTGCAATATATGAAACCAATAGAGAAACTAAGAATTTTATTCCAGAAAACTGTTATTTAAGAAACAGTAACAACCAGGATTATTTTATGCTGTATCAACAGAGTATTTGTTGATAATTGCATTGTATTAGTATATTTATTATTTATCATTTTCTCAGAAGTCACCCAAAGGAACATGTTTTAACATTTGAATAAAAAAATAAACTTTGAAAAAAATTTCAGCATAAAGATACACTTAAAAGATGCCTACGGGGAGTTTAAATTGGCTGTCTTTTAATGCAAAGATTTTTCAGTTGGTTATATAAATTATACTTTCATAATATGTACAATAAATAATACAATTATGAAAAATTATGTGTTGATAAAAACATATATAATCAAGGCTATACTCTTTTTTATTTTTCAGAAAGCTTTTGAAATAAGTCACAACAGATCATGACTTATTTTAGGGATGCAATTTCTTTCAGTATACCTGGGATGGACAGATGGTGCCACAAAAAGCCAGTTCTGGATTTCCGTATCAGAGGCAATTCATTACATACAACAATGAAGGACTGACCCAGACACTGAATTTTACAAGTGAACTTTTACAAGACAATGTCATATGCAATTTCTTCACTTAATTCCTGCAAGTTTATTTCATCATTGCACATTCTTTTTTCTTTTGAAATTTCACTTCAGATCTTTCCAAATTTGGTTCACGTTGATAACAGATGAATAATTGCAATGAATCTTGGGGGAACCATAAGAATCAAATTTGGAATTTGAAAAATTTCTGCCGGCAGAATTTATCTTCATAGAACAGAGAAGCAATTCGGGGGAGAAGGGTGTCACACTTACTAACGGACGGAGCATAAGATACCATTAGCATACCAGATTGACAATGACAGACATAAAACTGGACTCCATCAATGACATCAACAATCTTCTTTGACACACATTTGTGGTTTCAGTTTTCTCTCTGCTTAATCACTAATGATGAGTGATTAATCTACGTTGCTGAGCAGAGATGGTAATGCTGGGATGTGACTGTCACCTAAGGATCCTCAGGTATCTCCAAAATCTTAGACAAAAATGTTTTCACAACAGAATTAATAAAGATATCTTAAAAGGCTTAAGGGTTTTACTGTGGCTTTTTATACTTGGTTGCATAAGAGGGTAGAAACCAGACTGTGGTGGGCTTAATGCCTGCTGCTGGAAATTGAGCCTAGTTGGCAGTGGTTGGAATTCCTTCATGAATGTGGTAAAGACAGAGCTGCTCAAAAGGTATTTTGGGAGCAGCCACTGTACCCACCCTAGCACTCCACATCTTTCTCCCTCTCAGACTGTAATTCCAGGTCTACTTGGTGTTTCCTCTGCTGCAGTGGAAACAGTGATTCTAGAGTAGAAGTGTCTAGAAGAAGAAAAAAATAAACCTGCAGAAAATCTATGTATTGTACCTGGGCAGATAATAATATTAATTGAAATTCTGTATGTAGCATATAGCCAAGGATTCTGTCATGCTGGTATATACATAATATAATTATGCAGCTATATACCTTGGAGTTTCCAAGATCACCCCAGTTTTAATAATCTTGATTATAAGACATTTATGATATTCTGGAAAATCCATCATATTTGTAACTAGTAGCTGAGTAAGTAAAATCTGTATTACAATAAAACTATACAGGTCAGAAAATATCAAGAACCCCAATAGAGATAAACAGGCTATAGAAATATTGTGAGCCAGGGACTGCACCTCAGGGGCTGCTCTGATATTCCACAAAATGTTGTGATTTTCTAGACATAGCAGTTGCAGCAACAAAACCCAACTGAGGGAGAAAAGACAGTGACATTTCCAGAGTGCAAATATAATTATTTTGTGCTCCACCCTCCAAATTGTTGACATTTCATAATTGAGCTGCACTTGACATTTATTTAACTGTTTATAAAGACTTTGAAGGATTAGAAAAACATTCATACTTCAAAACAAAACAAAAACAATTGAAACCAATTCTGCTGAAGAAATATGGTGAAACCACATACATACTTTGTATGCAAATGAATTACTTACAATGATAAATTTGATATCCTTCACATATAAAGCAAAGATAGCAGCAATTAAATTGTTACCATCTCTATAGTTCTCTATGCTTTGTTACAGACAGTCTGTTATCATGAACCTGGGAGAAATAGAGAATAATTTAATAGCATGACATTAAATTAGCCCCATTTTAGATTTTTGGCTCTACTTTAACTAATTTTCTATATTTGCACTTTGCATTTTTATCGTCTTCAAATACATTTGAAGTAAACATGAAATATGCTAATTACAGACATGTTAATTTTAAAATATGGTATATAATATTTACTTATTAGCAAAGATAAAATTATGATTCTTAAGTTTTGTGAAGCTAGGATAAAAATTAGTAGGGAAGGGTACAGTCATCAAAAATGTAATTTGTGCATGTGAGGGTGATCTGGCTGCAAAATCTGTCACTCCACTGATCATCAGGGTTGATTCAGCTGATCTGGCTGGCAAGGTGGGTGTCTCCTTTCTCCCTCACTGCTCCATGTGTGTCCCTTCCTGAGCTGTGTGCTTGGTCAAAGAGAATGACCATCCCCAATAGAGGAGACCATTCTTCAGTCCAGGGTATATGAATAGCTGTGCTCCCCTGCTAGAATGTCCAAACAAATCCTCAAAAATGTAAATTGCTACAACCTCTTTGCAAGGAATTTCAAAATAGTTTCTAGTAGCCTCCATGTTTTCTCAGCTTTCAAATTCTTTTTCTGGAAAATATTTTGAGGAAATATTTAAATATGGGAAAAATACAAATATATTCAGAAGTGTTCATTGGTCAATTCATTGGTCCAAAAAAGATAGAAATGATGTTCAATAGCTGAGGAATAAGTGAATAAGTTTTAAATACATCCTACTAGGTTGAATCACATCAAATTGCCATTTATTATTGGTTAAAAAGATTAAGTGTTGGCAATTTCATTTGGGTCAACCTAATAGGATAAGCATACAATGAAATATTATGTGACCACTAACAATAATCATTTATACATTCTGCTTTTAACAATGTCAGTAGATACACATAATTAAGCATAATATATAGGATACAAAATGTTATTTTATGTATGCCTTCAAATACACACACACACACACACACACACACACACATACACACACACCAGACATCTGTAATTATCTCTGGGTTGTAGAATATTTTTTCCTTTTGTACATTCAACAGGATAGGGTAACTTTCATAATCAGGAAGTTGGTTATTATTTAACAGAAATATTCTTGTAAACTACCATTTCCCCAAGTAATGAGACAGTAACTGTCTTATATTCAACCTCAAAGAACTTCCAAAGTTAATTAATCTTGACCTTGTAGATCAAGTATAAAGGGGGAAAATGGAATAAATGGAATGTCTGGCAAAATTACTGGCACATCTGAAAAGGAGGACTCACAGGTTTCCAGTTACTTGGAGTCACAAATCTCCCTAAAGAACGATTCTACTTCTGCCTCCCAAGATGCTAACCAGCATTGAGACAGAGAATGTCATGGTAAAGGTTCCAGGTAGATTTAAGTCATGCAAGCCCACCAGGCTTGTGTTTGAGATTGATCTCCCTGCATTACTCATACCAGAACTGTATAAGAAATTACTAAAGTGCCCCTGTACAGAGGATAGCTAGTGTCATTTCCCTTCATTTGCTATTCAAAGTGAATGAATAATACCCTAGAAAGCTACTACCCAGTCTTCGCTGGTTAGCAAAATAAATGGTAGTGAGGAAAGAAGCCTAATACTAAACAGAGAAATAACACCCCCCGCATGCAAAGTATGTACTTGCCAGCAACTGTGCTGATGTTCTCTTCCCAGATGCTTAAAAAAAAAAAAAAAAAAAAGTTAACAACCACATTGACCTTTGGTGACGTATTCCTTTGGTTCAGATGATTTCTTCTGTACATTTTCTCAGCTTATCCAGGAAAGACAGTCTAGTTAAATATAAGATTTAACATTGTGTGATTCTGGATCCAAAGGCCATAATCACCATTCATAATGTCATTTAGGTCATTAGGCATATTTCTCAGAAAACACTATAAAGGATTTTAATTACCAATTAAAGTTTCTAATACTTTTATTTAGGAAAACAAAGGTTACCAAAATGATTTTTAAAATTCACCCATTCTGTGTATTTTTGCATTGGAAACAATGTTTTTGAACCCTAGGATGCTGGAAAATTAGAAGAGATTCTAAATAATGCTGAGTTTATAATCTGAGAAAAAAACATCCACTTAATTTGTTTTGGGAAGGGGTGGAATAAGAGTTACCATGGCTGCTGACTTTTTGGCACATCGAGAGCTAACAGCAAAGTTCGTTTCTTGAAAGGAGATTTTTCACACTGGTGTAGCCTTAGAGAAAAATAATATTTATGTTCAATTTACTTGGCTTAATGTTTCCTTCCTTTACTTTCAGCCTTCAAACATACCAGCACAATCTTCTCCTCCTGCAATGGGGGCTGGGGCATGTAAGGACAAGGTGTTTGTATTGGACTTAAATATAGTCTTTTTGCTTAGTAGGTTAGAAAGTCATGCCAATGAGTCCAAAGTCATATGTTTGATTTCTGCACAGAGCTTCAATATTCTCCATTGTCTGTCTTTGACAAAGACCCCAGATGATGTGAAAATCGAATAAAATTTGATTGAAGAAGGGAGTCAAGTCAGCACAGATTCGAAGATAGTCTCTTAATTTTTTTTTTTTTTTTTAATGAAAAGATGCTATCTAGAGTATTATGTGGTGATCAGGGAGATTCATGTGGGCCAAGGACAGTTCCCACATGCCTGGAAGTAGTGTCAGAATAGGAGGATGGACTAAGCTTACTGTCTGTATAATTTTTGCCTGAAGTGGCTGCTATGGCTGGATCAAACCCACTCCAGTTACTAAGGAATCAATTCAGAACATGGCAGGACAGGAGAACCAGCTTAAGAATCAGTGTTTGTTATAAGCAAAATAGTTGTTGAGAAAACCAGAAAGCAAATTGTCAAATAGGTATCCCAGGATAGTACTATTGGTTTTTATTTATTTATTTTAATAATGTAAAGTAATTTGTTTGGAGTTACTGTCTGTAACACATACAGGTGTCTGTTCCCTGTGGCTCTGCTCTACCTCCTTTTCAAGGATACCATATATTTAACATGCTGCACATTTACTCAGATCATAGTTTCTCCAGGCCTCTTAGTTTTCTCTGGTCCATTAAGACAAATTATGCATGTTTTAAATCTTATCACAAGATCACATCTTATGCAGTACTTACTGAAATTAAAAAAACAAACAAAAATCTCTCATCATTTCACAATTCTCTTCAAGAGCCTCAACAACTCTCATCTCATGAAGGTGGGAGTAAGATGGTCAAGGGAGACAGGAGGGCAGCTCCTTCCATTTGACCTGTACCCTCCTGTGCTGTCAGTTCATCCTGTTGCCCATGAACCTGGATGCTTCCAGGTTTGCTACCTCTTGAACCACTTCCCAGCCTTCAAGAACCAAGTTCAGGCCCAGGGATGCTTTGGAGTTAGGGAACTCCGATTTTGATTTCAGGGATATGGAACTCCCATTTGAACACAACCCTAAACTGATACTTCCCCAAGTGTACACTAGGCTGGTTCCTAATGTGTCACAGAAGCTCCTGATAGATAGGAATGAAAGATTTGGCTTAAGCTAAACTATTTATTAATGTAATCAACATTCCCTTGGTCACCATGTCCCTTGGCCATTTATAGGGATATGCAGGGAAGACCGAGGGTGGTAATGAAGTCATGATGCCTACGTGGCTATGCAGTCCTGTCTCTAACATTTGATCAGTATGGAAATAAGATCTTCTCCAACTGCCATTCATAGTCCTCTTCAAGCACCATCATGACAGCCTTCACGTCATTACGGGTTGCAGGCTTCAGGCAAGAGACAGGAGAGTGTATCTGTCTGAGGAAACTTGCCTCCTACTTAGTGATGCTTCTTGGACATTTTTAATAATATCATTTCAGTCTATTGGTCAAATAGATATAGGCATCCTTCAATGCAAAACATGAATTTATGAAGCCAGAGGTTTCTTGACAGTCTCATGTCTAGATAACAACATTGGCAGCTCCTATATTGATAGACCAGGCCAACAACAAAAATTGTGTATGTCCTCTACATTACTGAGGTGATTACTGAGGTTATGTCAAGATAGTAGTTAGGTAATCACACCCCCCACATATATATGTATATATATACACATGTAAATAAATATAAAAGAGTAGAACAGTAGATGGGGAGCAAGTTACAGCTTTAAGATGAATAGGACTAGAGATACAATGTATAGCGTGATGATTACATTTTATGATAATACAATACAGATTGGAAATTTGCCAAGAGTTGATTTTAGATACTCTTGCTATAAAAAAGAAGGCAACTATATAAATAATAGACATGTTAATCTGCTTGATTGTAATAATCAATTTATTTGTACATGTGTATCAAAACATCGTGTTTCATATCTAATATTTACATATATATGTTAAAAGACCTAATTAAGATAGGAAAATTAAGGATAATAAAAATTTCTAATCATCAAAGGGAGAAGAGGTATTATTAACCAAATCAGATTTGACAAGATGTTGATATTCCCGTCAAAAAGGAACTAAGTAGTCAGATGATCATTACACTTGTTTCTGTTCCCCAGTGAGATAGTGTCTGTGAAGTGATGCTGAGAGGAAGTGGACAGTGCAGCAGGATATGTGCCCACACCTTAGAAAGGCAACTTACATTTCATGGCAAGAAAACAAAGGAGACAGAGGAACGTTTATCAATACACTTTAAAGTGTTCCTTTAAGTTAAATCTCAAGTTAGGCTTTTACATGACAGTGATTATACAATGCTGTACAATACATTTCAACTTTGCTTTATTCATGAAATGCATTTCTGAATATCATTAGCAAATGAACTTAGATGTGATATTTTAAACCAATTATTTATTTTACATATGTTTTAATTTGGGAAATATGGTCTTATAGAAGTCATATCTACCTTAGCATAGAGTAGGGATCCTCCTTAATGTTGACTCTGAATAGTTGTTTGAATTTGTTGTAAAACAAACAATGAATTCTGAACAAGGAAAGTATTCCAAAGGTACAAGTATATTAGACACCATATACATGGTATATTTTCTTGGAATCCTCAGAAGTTTGGAGAGGCTTAATGGGGAGGTTGTCATGGTGGTGAATTCATTCTCTTATGGCTTGGATAAGGACTTGCTCAGTGGAATAGTTGAAAGAAAATGATACTTCCCCTTCTCCCCTCAAAGGCTCTTTTTGATTTGGCTTTGTTTTTATCTCTAGCTATTGGAATTGGAAGGTGTGGCTTACCTTCCAGATAAATTTTTTTTTTTTTTTTTGAAGTAGCAACTAAAAGTATGATTTCTTCTGGAAAGCCAGTTAGAAATAACTTGAAAAAAATTCGCCTGAATGTTTACAAAGTGATCGTCTTTTTATTTTTGTTTCTTTGTTTCCCACAACTAAAGAGAAACATGGTAGACTCCTTTGAGTACCTTGATAGAGAGGAGATGTAAGCTAAAGCTCAAAACAGAGAAAGCAGTCCTGGTATTCACACAGCATTTGAATCAAGCCACCATGAATCATAACACACGCCAGAAACAAAAATTGTTCTAGCACTTGTACTCAGGTAGTATTGATTTGTACATTTATCCTCTGTGAATGTTACCAAGTATGTATTTTCTGAAAAATATAAACCTTACCAAGAGTTTGGAAAATTATCTCCAGTTAATTGGTACTCCCCAAATTTAAACATCACATTGGTCCTTTAGCCACACGGCACACACTTCCCAATTTGGGACTCTATGTTCTGTGAAACTTTCTGAAAAACAAAAAAATATTTTTTAAGTTTTTATTTATTCTGCAATTTTTAAAACACTTTTAAAGCAAAAGAACACTTTGCTTAACTTAGAAAGGCAAATACTCTAATTAATAAAATTACCTTCTGGATATAATATTTCTTGACCTATTTGTCTTCATCATTTTGAAAGAATAGAAGCCAGCATTGAAAAGCCAGTGTAAACACTAGAAATCAATGGAGTTATTCACTTCCAAACATGCAGCATTTTTTAAAGATTTCATTTACTCTCCCTGTTACAAGCAATTTAAAATTTTCTTACTCTTCCTTATTTATGTAGAGTTACAGCTTCTGACCAAACAAATTTTTATATAAAAAAAATCAGAGTATATTTAATAGACAGTTGAAGTAAAAATATGGCTCCATAGTATGTATTTATGAACCACTAGACAGAAATCGTATCAGGTAGTTTAAGAAGAAAACATTTGTCTAGCACTTAACGGTTTTTTCTTTCCTATTATATTTATAGCTTATATTTTTCATTAAGATACAGATTTGTATTTTTAGGCATTTTTTATATATAAAATATATATGCAAATTTAATGTACTAAAAATGTTTGCTATACTACTTAATACTAATTACATCAAAGTATAGATCTTTTTAGATCTTCTAAGATTTGTTTTTGATAAAATAAAAAATTCAAATAAAAAGATCAGCTATCTTTATTCATGTGATATCTATTTGAATAAAATCCAATCATATCTATATTTTTAAAAATTTACTGAACTGATAAATTAGATAGTGATTAGTTGCATTTGTAGTATGGAGTTGTAGGCTAAGGTTGTGGATTCAAGTTTCCTGATGGAAATGTTGTACCTCTATACTTCCCAGATAAAATCAAAATACACAACTCAAAACAAAGGGTCTGAAAATAATTGTGGTTCCCATGCAGTCTATGAATAGACCCAATGAATAAATTTGTCCTTTCCCTCTCCTGTCTGGACCCAGTGAACATGGCTCCAGGATGAAAAGATGTGAAATGGAGTAAGTGGGCCAAAAGATGGTGCTAATAGACAAGCAAAGTCCAGGAATAAATATTGAGCTGGATTATTATGTACTTATATTTGGGATGATAAACCTATCTATCTACCTATCTATCCATCCATCTAACTAAACTATATAGTATACATTTTTATATTATTATATATTAATAGCCCTTAATATAATTTATCACATTTGTGTAATATACTACTCTATCATATATTGCATATCATCTCTCATAAAGATATTGTGCTTATATGCAGGGGATCTGTGGAGCCTCCATTACCATATACAGAGATCTATCCTGTGCAACAGTGACATCCATCACTAGCCTATTTCTTACTGTGTTATCAGTCCTACTGGTCTTTTGTTTTTCTCATTTATTGTTCTGAACATTCAGTGAGTCCTGGGATCCCTTGTGAACGCACACCGCACTTGCAAGGATCTCTTGTGCCCAGTGCCACCCAGCTTAACTCTTACAGAAGGAAGTGATCCTACAGGAGTCCCAAACCTTGCATATCCCTCATTTTGCACAGTTTGTAGGGAAGACCATGTTCTGCATTAGTTTCCATGATAGACTATGGACAAAGGAGGAACTGAGGCTAACATGTGAGACTTTGTTTTGTAAGCCCCTTCCCCTTTTTTTGTACTGAAATTTGTTCTGTAACAAGTAATAAAATTGACTATTTTTGCCAGTCTTCAAAATTGAACTAAACTTGATGATCTGGACCAGGCTCTGTGAATCAGAAATTTTGGAACATTGTCATAAAGATAATATATATTTTCATTCAGAGAAAAAGCATATCACACACAAAGGGTCAGGATCAGAATGGCACAGAATTAGCCAAGCAGCTCTGGAAACTAAAAAAACAGTGAAGTAAAGTCTTTATAATCTTGAGCAAGAACCATTTGCATACCAAGCCACATTGTTAATTGACTATAAGAAGAATGAATGATTTTCTAATGAGAGAAATCCACAACTTTCCTGGGGAAGTTGCTGGGGGTGAGGAGGAATCTACTCTGCCAATATGTGGAGTTAAAGCAGAAAAGACAGATAAGTGATCCAGGAGGTCCAAGGGAAGCAAACATTCCCAGCCTGGTGGTGAAGTGAGCAAGAATCACAGCTGCTCAGCAGGCCTGCAGAGTGACTGTCACAGAGGGAGTTCTTAGTTCTCATCGAGGTTTTGGGATTAGTCAGTAACAGACCAATAGACAAACAATGATCAACATAGAATTGGGAGGAAATGAGCAAAAGGAAAATGCAATTATAGTATTGTTTGGCTCAGCTGCAAGCAATATTTATATGGTCATACAAATGGCAGCATCAGACTTCAGTTTTGTTTCTTTCAGGGCATTACCCAAAGCCATAACAGCAACATTTACCTCTGTTCAGTGATTCTTCAGCTGGTCTTGGGTCGAATGCCATCCCCTCTTGCACTCAGTGTGAGGTTTATCTCCGTAGACACATGCACCATTTTGAGGGTTAGCAATGTTTTTCTATCTATTGCTCTACTCACTTCCACTTCTTGGCTTTTCTGACTGGCCTTGTTTATGGGCCTGACTTCTTAATTGCAAAGGTGACTAAAGTTGAAAATGAGTTCACTTCTACATTTGTCACCGTGGACATGAGGGAAACCATCCTAGGCTTTGGTTCTACTATTCTTACTGGGATTGTCCTTTCTTCTTGGATCTCTCAATCCTTGCTCTCAGTGCCTACCTTTTCTCCACCTTCATGGACAAAAGTCACAAAATGTTGCCCAATGACCCATGCATGCTTCATAGGGCCTGAACAGTGTTTTAATCTAAGGTAGGCATTTAAAGAAGTGAGTGGATTCATAAAAATCCTAATTTCTGTCTTTTCTTGAAAAATTGTAAGATTCAGCCACACTCTGGCCATGCGTTCTGATGTGGCTACAAACGACAACAGCTTCTTCTTCACAATTCGCCACAGTCCCAGCCCCGTGCTGTCTCTTACCCCAGCCTCCCTCCTTCTTTGTGTAATTCCCCACCCTGTTTCAGGGTTTGATTTCTGCCTCACCACTTCACCAAGCAGCATTCTTGGAAGTTAATGATGGCTTCTTTTTGCTATCACCAGTGGTCCTTTTGCAGACGTTTTCCTGCTTATATAGCTGTGCTGGATGAATTTAGGACCACTTAAAGGAGATTCCTGTTCTGTGAGAGGTGATGCACCTCCCATTACCCATGGACCGTCGTCTTATAAATTTCTACATTGAAGCAGTTCTGGTCGCACTCTGCTTGCCACTGAACTCGATCCAAGAATGTTAATTTTGCCCTCCGAAAATGTTTGATCTGTGGCTATGTTTAAATAGTGGTTTGTGGCTATTCCTTGATTTCACTTTGGATTCCATTGAGGACCTGATTTTTCCTAGTCCTTGCAATGTGGAGCATGTGACAGAATGTGCACTAATTTGGTGACTTGGAGACACAAGCACTGACTCTTCCCTTCACTACTTAGTAGATGTGTGGCTTTGGAAATGTCACAACTTATCTGAGATGCAGAATTTTCTTCATGGGTTTAAGGCTTTATAATTTTCATTGAAATTTCCTGCTTATTACCTAATTCAATGCCTATGTTTTATAGATGAGGAATGTTGTAGAATAAGTAATTTCCCTTGGCTCATGGGCCTAGTCCATGACACAATAGGGGCTGAGAACCTGGTCTTCAGTTTCCACATTAGCCTTTACTCCATGAAACAGCATGGCACTATCCCCAAAGGCTGCCTTCCTTGAGATATATTTTTATAATTTTCAACTTAAAGGTCCATGATACCTTTTGTGCCACTTTCAATCTACTTCCAAAATGGCCTTCACAATCTAAATAAGAAAAATATAAGAGGAGTAAGCTTTTATTTATCTAGGCTTTGCTTTTTCTATTTTTAATGCTCAATTCCATAGGCAGGACTTTAGCAGGGTTTGTTCTTTTACACTGGGTAAGCACTTAGCTAACAATACACAAATACTTCTATCATTGGATTAATTGTGTATAGGATGAACATAAAATTTATTACCCAAACCAGGACACTTTTTTTAGTTTTTTTTTTTTTTATTTGTTCTCATTAGTTATACATGACAGTATGACACATTTTGATACATCATACATAAAATGGAGTATAACTTTCCTTTTTCTGGTTGTACATGATGTAGATTCACACTGGTCATGTAGTCATATATGCACATAGAGTATAACAATATCTGATCCATGCTACTGTTCTTCCTACCCCTGCACCCATTCCCCTCCCTTCACTCCCCTCTCCCTAATCCAAAGCACCTTTATTCTTTCTTCCCTAGCCAAAATCCACCACATTGTAAGTAGTATCTGCATATCAGAGAAAACATTTGACTTTTTTTTGGTGGGGGATTGGCTTACTTTACTTAGCATGATATTGTCCAGCTCCATCCATTTGCTGGAAAATGCCATAATTTTATTTTTCTTTAAGGCTGAGTAATATTCCATTGTGTATATATACCACATTTTTTTTTTATCCATTCATCTGTTGAGGGGCACCTAGGTTGGTTCCATAGTTTAGCTATTGTGAGTTGAGCTGCTATAAACATTGATGTGGCTGTGTCCCTGTAGTATGCTGATTGGTTGAATGGTGGTTCCATTACAAGTTTTCTGAGGAATCTCCATATTGCTTTCCATAATGGTTGCACCAATTTGCAGTCCTTGCCAACATTTATTGTTGCTAGAGTTGTTGAACATTTTTTCATATCCAAACCAAGACATTTTTGATTAAAGAAATAACATCATTAATATTTGCTTTTGAATGAGTTATATAAATTTGATCAATGATTGGCCTTATTATATAAAGCATTAGCACAATGCTTGGCACATAGTAAATGTTCAAAAAATGGTAACTTTTACAGGAGTCTTATGAAGAAAAATGAAAAGACATTATAATTTACTGGGAGATACTTAAGAGCTGTTTCCTTAAAAATAAATACAGAGCAATGGACGTCTGGTGGAAAAAAAAAAATGTTTTCTTTCTCCTGTGTGATGTGGAATTGAAGTCTACTATAGACTTTCCACTTGAGGACCCAACTCATGGAGTATGATGAACTTTTGTAGGCAATCCTTCAAGTGAAGAGATTTTTCTAAGAAAATGAATTTGGGTGACAAAAATAAAAATCGATACTGGAATTCAAAGAGAATTCTATTTATTTTTCAAATTACCTGAAATATTTGTTATTATTTTGTCTAAACGTCATGGAGGAAGAAATGAAGGCTTAGAATGTTTTAAAGCAGTTTGTCCCAGGTGACTTCCCTAGGATTAGGGGATAGTGTTCCCAATTTCCAATGCCACATCCCAAGGAACACATAACTGGCTTTCTTGCTGCTGTTCTGCAGGATTATCTGCACTGCAGGGTTGCCTTTGGAGGCTATCACTTTCCTGGGGAGCAGGCATGCTGAGAGGCAATCCATCTTACTCCCCTCCTTCTAGCTTGAGACCTGCCCCCTGACCTCTGAGGTCTGATCACTAATGTCTCAGTACAGGCTGCAACCCAATCTTTCATTGAGCACAGCTGAGCTAAATTAATCTAATTTTTTTAGCTTCTGCACCCTAGATATCAATCTCCTGGGCAGTTAGCATTCCCAGAGCCAGGCATGGGGTTCCAGAACCCCTTATCACTGCCTGCTTTGTACTCCAGTCCCCAAGTTGCACACAGCCCTGTGGGCACCACGGAGCTACAAAAACATTTGTCCCCACAACAGACTGGATTCCTCAGGCCAATGTGCCTAATGAGCTGGCTGTTGCCCGTAAATCAAGTCAGGCATACACAGTCCGGCTTTCATCAGGTGAGCCTGATCAGCAATGCCTTTGAAGGAGGGGTCCCTGTGGTCTGCAGAGGCTGCGTGCTGCCCAGATAAACACCCCATCTCAAAGATGTTGTTCTGTTTTGCAGACAGACTTGTCGTTAGTGGGAGGAAGCGTTCTGGGTTGCCAAGTACCAGGAGTGGACTGATTTGACTCAGGAGCCAAGGAAAAGAAATACACACACACACACACATACACACACACACACAGCCCAATTTAAGACAGGAAGAGGACAGAATGAAGTAAAGGCTTGCATCCTATCCTCTTGCCCATGGATGTGCTGGCACCAGTCATTCAGCAGAGATGTGGCCTGTGTGGTTTCGATGGCATTGGTCATGGGACTTCAGCATGTAAGACAGACTGCCAACTCAGGGACCCACCTTCAGTTCTTTCCTACTTTTATCTTACGGAAGCCTTCCTAAGTTCCTCTGGTGTTTTCTTTGTGCTCCTCCTGTAGTTAACAGTCTAAAATGATGCACTAAGAAATTTTCAGTCAAAAAACAACAAAAAAATAGTAAATGCTAATTCCTTATGGTCTTGTCTCTACCCACTTAAGGCAATTTTTTTGTATGGGAGGCAGAGAGGTAGGGAGGATATAGATCTAGAATCTCTTTTCACTTAGTACTTAGCAAACACTCAATAAATTGTATATTCAATTTTCAAAATTCCTTTAGAATTGCCCCCCTTTATTCATTAATAGTAATGATATTCAATAAATATTTATAAGTACTCCTCACACAGCCACACTATTCTAGGTACTGAGACTATAGTGATGAACTGGAGAGACAAGAAGACACTTTATGTTCTATGACGGGAAGGGGTGACAATCAATGGTAATGGTATGGTTTGTTTGTTTTTCTCCTTCTCTTTCTCCTCCTCCTTTTTTGGTAATCAACCTAAAAGGGATTAACTGAGTGGTCACCGAAGGTGTGTAGGCTGTGGTTGAAGGAGGTGGGTCACTGGGGGCATGCCTTCGGTGTATATATTTTGTCCCTGGAGAGTGGCACTCTCTCTGTGCTTCTGTGTTATGATGTTCTGAGCTGCTTTCCTCTGTCACACTCTGCCTCATTTTGGGCCCTGAAGAAGAATGGAGTTGGCCGTCTATGGACCTCTGAAACCATGAGCCCCCAAATAAAATTTTTCTCCTCTAATTGTTCTTGTCAGGTCATTTGGTCACAATAATGAAAAGCTGACTAAAACACACAGGTTGGTACAGTTAAGCTAAACATAATTTTTGTGGATAGTAAAGTCAGTTCTCTTACTCTAAATTGGTACCGTCCAAACTTTAGTCACTTGTAAACTACTTGATGATTTTTTTTTGTAATATTCTCCTACTGCTATTTGTCTAATATTTTTCTTTAAATTGATTCAACTTTTCACTTACACAGATTGGCCTACAAAGAAAACATTCATTACTATAAAAATGAAGTCAGGGTAGTTTGTCTTAAAAAAAGAAAAAAGTTAAAAAGAAAATATGTAAGAATACAATTAAACAAATATATGGCCGACTGCCTGTGGACCACTAACTGCCCATGCCACAACTGGGAGAAGCAGTAGGCACTGGCTGGAGGAAGGGCCCCGCTGACTGCTGACCAAGCTACGTGGATCAAGAACCTAGGAATTAAACCAGAGACCTTGCACCTAATAGAAGAAAAGGTAGTCCCTAATCTCCATCATGTTGGGTTAGGCCCCAACTTCCTCAATAAGACCCCTATAGTGCAAAAATTAAAACCAAGAATTAATAAATGGGATAGATTCAAACTAAAAAGCTTCTTCTCAGCAAAAGTGGGGTGAATAGAGAACCTACAGAATGGGAGCAAACCTTTACACAAGCACATCAGATAGAACACTAACTTCAAGGATATATAAAGCTCTCAAAAACCTTAACACACACACAAAACAAATAACCCAATCAATAAATGGGCCAAGGAATTAAACAGACGCTTCTCAGAAGACGATATACAACCAATCAACAAATATATGAAAAAAATGTTCAACATCTCTAGCAATTAGAGAAATGCAAATCAAAACAAGATTTCATCTTACTCCAGTCAGAATGGCAGCCATAAAAAATACAAACAACAATAAATGCTGGTGAGGATGTGGGGGAAAAGACACACTCATACATTGCTGGTGGGACTGCAAATTGGTGAAGCCATTATGGAAAGCAGTATGGAGATATCTTGGAAAACTTGGATTGGATCCACCTTATGACCCAGCTATCCCACTCCTTGGTCTTTACCCAAAGGTCTTAAAAACAGCATATTACAGTGATACAGCCACATCAATGTTTATAGCAGCACAATTCACAATAGCTAAACTGTGGAACCAACCCAGATGCCCTTCAGTAGATGAATGGATAAAGAAAATGTGGTATATACACACAATGGAGTATTACTCAGCAATAAGAGAGAATAAAATTATGGCATTCGCAGGTACATGGATGAAGTTAGAGAATATAATGCTAAGTGAATTTAGCCAATCCCAAAAAGCCAAATGCCAAATGATATAAGGAGGCTGATTCATAGTTGGGTTGGGATGGGGAGCATAGGAGGATTAGAGGAACATTAGAATGGCCAACGGGGAGGGAGGGGAAGGGAGGGGGCAAAAGGGTCAAGAAAAAAAAAAGATGGTAGAATGAGATGGATATCATTACCCTAAGTGCATGTATGAAGTCACGAATGGTGTGAATATACTTTGTATACAACCAGAGATATGTAAAAATGTGCTCTACAAGTAAAATATGAAATGTAATAAATTCAGCTGTCATTTCTAACAACTTAGAATAAAAAATAAATTTGAAAAAAAGAAAAAAATTAGAATGAAAAAAAGTTTTTAGCTCCCAAAGTGATCCAAAAAGACCAAAAATCATCAAAAAGATGGAATTATTTGAAGATAAAATGTCATTTCTAATAAGTGTGCAATTCTCTTCAACCTTTCTCTACTTGCAGAGAGAAAGGGATGCTTATGCAGCTGGAAAAATATAAGAAAATACATTCTTGAGTAAATAATGATACTACTTATGCACTTTGTTGTTCAAGTTCATGTGTTTTCAAAAAGTCAAGGAATATATTCTATTATCAATTAGAATAGATATTATACATGTATCTACCAAATAATATATTCCAACATAAAGGAATAATTCCATAAATATATTCCAATATTTATGATTAAATATTTTTCATTTTTAGTAGTGTCTAATTATTTTTAGAATGATTTTATTTTTCAAACTTTCATCTGTTAATAATGTTCATAACCTATTGACCAATAAATATCTAAGTTTTATAAAAAAATATGTGATCTCCATTCTAAGATTATCCCAAATACCCTTAGTGGTAAGAGCATAATGATGGAAAACAATGACCTAAATCATTTTTCCTGAAACAACGAAAAGGAATAAGAGGTAAGTAACCCTGTATATTTAGTGCTTTGTACATAGTTTCTCCATATAGTTTCCAAAAACTATATTTTTGGAGTTTATAAAAACATACTTGGCTGTCCTTTTAATTTACACAGGACTCTAGCTTTATGTCCTGCATAATAGTGGTAGTCAGGCTCCTCTGGATGAACAGTAAGCCAGCATGAAGAGCTTCCCGCTACCTGACTTGGTTTTTGCACAGTTGCTCCAGTTGGAACCCAGTGATTAATGTTGTTCTGTTGAGATCATCTTCTTTTACTTCTCTTTCCATTTTCTTTATGCATGACGTCATCAATGACTCCCTTAGTTTTCCTATCTATAGAGTTGCTTTTGGAAGAAGAGAGGTGAAGAAAGATGTAGATCAGAGCAGACAATTACATAGTTTTATTCTACAATCACCTAGACCCAATCCCTTTCTTCTTATTTCCATTATTACCATCATAATTTAAATCTTCATCTCTTATTACTATAATTATTTCAGAAGTCCTCACACTAGATCTCTTTTGCCTTTCCTCCCCCAAACCAGACCATGACGGCCAACATGATCAAAAATATCACTCTCCAATTTTCAGACTTTCAGTACTTTCCTATTGCTTCCTGAGTAATGAACTAGTCCCCCTCTTAGACACTCAAGGCCTTCCACAATACATCCTCACACTCTACTCCACTCCACACCTATTTTATGCCCTAGATCAAACAATTCTCATCCTTTTCCACCTTAAATCTTTGTTTAAAGATCATTGTGTTCCTCATTTCTATAACTTCCCTCATCACCACTTCTAACTCAAAATTCTACCCATGACTTAATGCACATTCCAAACACCCTATCCCATAATCCATTCATATGGATGCAGGAATATGATCTCTGCATCCTTCCCTTTGTATTAAATTCCACTAGGTTGAGTATTATATAAGATTTTTAGAATGAGTGAAAGTTGATTTATGTACATACTGATTCTGCTTTCACGACTCCGTTATTGTATCTAAAGATATGCATTTTCCATTTCTGAAATCCCATCTAGAATTAAAAGTGTATTTGTAAAAAGACTTTTAATAACTGTGTTCTATTTTACTTTTCCTAGGAGAGAAGTCAATGATTGACACAGTAAAATTTCAGTATTTTAGGAGCTGGAGGAAATTACTGTTCTCATTATTAACTCTCAAGAGAGAAGAGAAGAAATAGATTTCAATGGCCTCTCTTCCATAGCTCCATTAATCATCTTCACTGTCAAATATCATTTCCTTTTGTCAAATGTACAGACTCTCATTAGAAGCTTTTCTAATTACCACTCCTTCCTTGTATATATACTTTTTTCTTTTTCTGGTACTGGGAATTGAACCCAGGGCCTTGCACGTGTTGTGCTCTACTACTGAGTTACATTCTCAGCCCTTTTTAATTGACACAGGGTCTCACTACGTTTCTGGGGCTGGCCTTGAGCTTGTGGTCCTCCTGCCTCAGCTTCCCAAGTAGCTGGGAGATTATTTTCCTCTCTTGAGATTGCCAGTTGTATGAAGAGACTCATATAAATGAGAAGCATTTCCTGGTAAAGAGAAAAATTGTCTGTTTCTCTGAAGTGTACTTCAGCCTGGATGAATGTGACTTCCAGTCATTTTTGCCATGTGACAGTGACGGGGTAGTATAAGTCTAGGAGCTGTGGAGGCTGATAGTGACACAGCTGCTTCTTGAAAAATTTTATCAGAGGACAATATAGATTGGGTTTCTCTTAATGATCTTTTAGGATTAAAACAAGAAGTTCAAGAAATAGCAGAGTCTCTTGCAATGTTAAAAAAGAATCATGTGATATTGTATGCATCTACAAATATGTAACAACAAATCCCACAATTATAATGCACTTATAAAGTGCAGGAAAAAAAAGAATCATGCTAAACATGGCCTCTAATAATTAGAGGATATGTTTAAAGTTCATATTTAACACTCAATTCTTAATCAAAACAACACAATAAATTATGTTAGTTGTAATATACCTAAAAGCAATTGTCATCATTAGAATCACTGACAAGAAAGACACAAGGCCTAGACTGAGTATGGTACTAATATGGGGTGACAGCCCTTTGCATTGTACCTACTAGACAAAAGACCCCTTTGGAATTCTGGAGGAAATGCATGATGTAGGGAAATGTTTTCCCATTACAAAAACCACTACCTGACTAGCTAGAATGTCAGGGAAACCTTCACAGCTCATGGCCTGAGCTTACAAGAGTCTTTTATAACCATCATTATATTTTCTGAAGCCTTGTCCTTCTCCTTGTCAGAACTTCCCTTTCCATTCTAGCCATGGGCCTTTGCTTGTCCCCTGACAAATGGCTCTTTTCTACTAGATCCAGAGACCAGTCCTGGGTGCCTTTGGAGAGCTGCCTCCATCCTCCCACCACCATGGGTGTGACACTTCTGGCGCCAACCAGACCTTCTGGGGGTCTCTTGTCAAAGACCATTTGTGACAAGACTTGAGAGAAATAACAAAGCAATTCTCCCCTCAAGCCCTGGGAGGAAAGTAAAACCCAGAGTGGGGACACATAGGCTCTTTGTAACCTCAGGTACCATGTCAGCTCTCTCCTCCGGCTGGCAGGGTTAAGTGACAGAATACAAAGACATGCTCAATTGGGCTGCATCGGGTCAGTCAGGACAGAGGATGCCTTTTATTTAAAGAAAGTAACATTGTACCTCCTGCCAGACTGAGGTCATTTCCTTCCCTTTCTATACTTCCAGCATTCCAGATTTATACATTTCTATAGTGTTTGCCAGAGCTCACCTGAAGAAAGCAATTCTCAAATAAAAAACTTAAAGAAATATTTTTGTTCAGGGCCTAGACCCATAAAGAATAACTACCAGGGGGTTTAAAAAATCCCAACCTAATTTTACAACTAATTACTTAAATAGACTAAATAAACAGATCAGGTTTGTCTCACTGAAAAGAAAGCTGTAGCATATAACCTGCCCTGGAGTTTGGTAGATTCAACCGAAGAAGTCCTCCCTCTACCCTGTCTTTCCTTGGTCTTATATATAGTTAATTACTTTGTTTTCAAAACCAAGATGCTTATGTAAATTTGAATATGTATGTTTTTTGTCAAATAAGAAAATGATCACTTTTCAACTGTTGGAAAATCTAAGGATCTTTTTAGAGAAAATCAGATATCTCTTCTTAATGACATAGGAGCTAACAAAAACTTTGATATGATTCTAGCCATTCTTAAGATCAGAGAGGAACCCAATAACCACCTTTCTTAAGTTGCCTGTTGAAGAACACTGAATGGGACAAAATGTTAACTCTGGTGGTTGTAAAGTCACAGCCCCTAAGTGCAGCTGATCCAGGGGACACTGGGCCAGGAAGATCTGTATGTCACACCTCTGTGTGCTGGACCCTCTCCTGGGCCTTTCACATTTGTCTTTCACACAGCCCTCTCCACAATCCAATAAGAAGAACTCATTGTACAGCTAAGGAAACCAAGGTTGATGGAGATTAAGTAGCCCAAGATCCCCAAAGCTAAAAAGTGACCCAATCAATATACAGAGGTAATATTGTCTCTTTTATTGATCAATTTTTTAAAAATGTTCAATCTATTCTACACACATTCACTTTCATATTCCCTAGGGTCTAATATATATACAGTACTCTGTCATGAGAAATCACATGGTTTTAAGGTTCATTTATTTACCCACACAACCTTCAATGCTATAATTAATGGTACATCTGAATACCAGCATGAAGTAGGTGCTATGTTGG
This sequence comes from Tamias sibiricus, assembly GCA_025594165.1. Taxonomy (NCBI): domain Eukaryota; kingdom Metazoa; phylum Chordata; class Mammalia; order Rodentia; family Sciuridae; genus Tamias; species Tamias sibiricus. The sequence continues at coordinate 94,094,127 of CM046659.1, forward strand.
TACAGAAGAGAGAACCATTCATTCTACACTTGGTGAAAGGTGTTTGTGTTGATTTTCAATGTAAAGACCTCTTTAATTTGCCCCAAATATAAGAGTGTCCCTTTTCTCCTATGATAATATTTGCATGTTTAACATCTTTTAATTGAGAAAATATGTATCCACCCCAATTTGATAACCATCTGAAAATAAATGTTTTATTTCATCAACTTCATCTATGAATACTGGTGAAATTTTAATCCATGAACTGGAGATGGCATAGTGCCCAGAAGGAGCCCGGGCATGAGGCTGCAATCGTATTCTCTCCCTAAGCATCCACGACCCACAGGGTGAGCACCATTGTTCTAATGATCAAGTTAGAAGGGAAACGTGGAATAAAAGGTGCTGATCTGGAGCCAGCCTTGGAAAGGAGGCAATTTCAGGAGACAGAGCTTTAAATCGGAGAGGGAAGAGGGGGCTCTCTTGGCAGTGAATTGGAGAAGAGAAGTTATTTCACAGGTTCATTTCTCTGCAGCCCACTTCTGCTTCCTGCTACAATAGTTTACCTTAAAAAAAAAAAGAAGGTTTTTCTCCCATAGTTCTGGAGGCAATGCTGTGCTCCTGCTGAAAGCTGTCAGGGGAAATCTTTCTTTGCCTCTTCCAATTTCTGTGGCCTCCAGGTATCCCTCAGCTTATGACTGCTAGCTCCAATCTCTGTCTTCCTCTTCTCTGTATCTGCTCTGTATCTTCTCTGTCTTCCCTCTGTATCTTCTCTGTCTTCCCTCTTCACTTGTATCTGCTCTTTTGTCTCTTAGAAGGACACTTGTTGTTGGATTTGAGTGGGCCCAGGTGATACATGATGATCTCACCTTGAGATCTTTAATTTCATCTGCAAAGGCCCTTTTCCCAAATAAGCTCATATTCATGGGTTCTAGAGGTTAAGATGTAGACATAGCTTTGGGCAGGTGGGGAGTCACCATTTGACCCACTACACAGCTCAACAAGTCATTTAATGCAAAAGATGGCAGAATGAGGTGGATGTCATTACCCTAAGTGCATGTATGAAGACACAAATGGTGTGAATATACTTTGTATACAACCAGAGATATGTAAAAATGTACTATATAAGTATAATATGAAATTTAATGCATTCTGCTGTCATTTATAACAATTTAGAATAAAAAATTAATTAATTAATTAATTAATTAAAAAATAATAACAGGCTGAAAAACAAACAAAAAATATTCAAGAGAGAAAATGATAGTTCATGATCAAGGGTGATACAGGGGCCAAGTTCATATAGTCTGTGACCACTAAGATTTACTGGCTTCATCCATCAGCTGCCTTCTGTGGCCTATAGAGCAGTTCCTCGTCTAGAAATGATCACTTTTCAACTGCTAGAAAAAAAAACTAAAAAACTTTTCAGAGAAAATTAGATATTAGTGAAAATAAACTACAACATGAGATGATTCTAATTCCTTTTTTCCAGTTATAATAGCAATAGCAATCCATAGTCATTAAAATATTACTGAAAATATACAAAAAGAAAAGTGCAAATGAAAGGAGCTATCACTTCCATAACCCAGAGAAATACAAGGTTTGAAATGTTTCCTACCTCTATTCTCCCTGCCGAGAGGTCTCCTTTTTAATATTAGACACCACTGGACTCTACTAATTTAAACAAGCAAAGCAATTTAAATTTAAATCAGCTCAATGGTTAAATTTTTAAACAAGATATCAACACTTTAATATAAAATGGCACTTAATATCAACTAATGAAGAGTCAAAAATTATAAATTTTAGTTTCTCAAACAATACTTGTATTTTCCATAAGATGAAATAATATTTTCCTCTAAAACATTCTATACCTCCATCATATCTTCAACATAATCCTGCTCTCTGGCCTATTTTTGCTGTTTAAGAGAAATTTAGTCATACTTCATAGATTAGAAATAAAGGAGGGGAGAGGTAATTTTTTTCATCATAAGAAATACTATTTCTTTTACATTTGTGCATAATAATTATAGAGAATGGTGTGCTTCATTGTGGCCCATTCATACATACACATAACACACTGTGATCCATTTCATTCCCCAGACCCTCTCCTTTCCCTCTCCTCCCTTTCTCTGATCCCCTGGCTCTTCCTTCCATTTTCATGAGATTCCCCCCAATTATTTTTTCTTTCGTTTCTCTAGTGTCCACATATGAAACAAACAAACAAGCATATTTTCTGGGCTTGAAATAAATTCACCTCAATTATCTTTATACATCCTCACTATTACTATCTCACCATCACTCTTTCTCCCCTTTCTCTAATTGTTCTGATTTGCCAGGAAAGTAAGTACTTTGCCCAGTGAATATAATATCAGTTGGTTATCACATACTCCTCAGAGCTAGGCAGAGTTTTAAAGAGTTAAAACAAGGCTTAAAAAATATAAAGGAATTTTCCCCAGACAACACAGTGGCCAGTCACAGAGCTGGGATTAGAGCCCAGACAATTTCACCTCCAGCACACGAAGTTGTCTAGCTTCCAGGAATAACAGCTCCCGGGGCACTGGTGCTCCATGTGATCCAGGCCGTGTGCGTGTGTTCTCCCGTCCTTACCTGATTCTCTTCACGTATTTAGATGTATACATTCTGACTTCACATGCATATGGTCATTTAATTTTTTTACTCTACAAAGTAAAATTTCACCTTCTCATCTTACTGGAGAGAAAGCAGTTCTTCCCAACTCCTAACCTTAGAGATGTGGGTGGGAGCAATGACACAGTGAAATTGCCAGTTAGTAGCGTACTCTAGTGCTTGTTTTTCCTTCACTTTCCTTTTTCTTTCCGGATTTTTTTCCAGAAGGTGGCAATTATACCTAATGTTGCATTCAACCCAGAACAGTGTAGGGGAATTGAGTACTGACTATAAAAACATTTGGAGAAAACATGCTAATATAGAGTGACAAAATGCATTATGCAAACATGCTATATTTCATTTAAAATTAAATTTCATCCATATGAATGAAGTGTGTATTGTTTCCAATAGCTCACATCTGTTAAAACTGATTAGGAATAATATACTTCCCCAAAATGTGTGTGAGTATATGTGTATTCTACTTTTTGTTGCACAAATATGCATATGTATATTACACATATGCATAAACATGTGCAATAAATATTTCTTAAATATATATTTTAAATATACTTATTAAATAAATATTAATTACATATAAATATAATATTTATTATGCAAATTATACATATAAATATATATTTAACGAAATATTAGATTATAAAATTTTCTCTGTTTCTTAAAATGTGTATATACATGGTTGGATAACATTTCTTTTTATATCATTACCATTATATGTCCGTTTTCTTTTAGGCCTATTATTTCTATGATAATTTAGGAGAACACTATTCTTTTTTTACTAACATTTGCTGTGAGCTCTGATTACCCTCTCTGTATAAACTACCATAAATACATTTATACAAGTTGCAAACATTTTAATGGTTTTAATAAAAATGCATACTTTAGAGTTATACTTCTATACTTATACTTCTATACATTTCTTATTTTTCATATCACTGCAAGAGAACTGCCTTTTAAAGATGGTATTAGGAAGGTGATTATACTGTTTATTTGATGTTGTTTATCACTACTGTGGAAAAATTTTTAAAAAACCTGTTTCTTAGTCTTTTGCATGTTCTATTTTGTTATTTGTTCAGTCTTTTTGATATTCTCTACAAGGACCTAAATATTTCTTATTCTATTTATTTTTAATTTATTTTAACTCTGTTTGTTGTTTTAAAGCATATATTTGATTTTCAAAGGAAAACAGTTTCTGTTTCTCCATGGTGATAAAATGTTATCTGGACTGCATTTTATTTTCTCATAACATTTTATAAGAAAACATTTTATGAATAATGAAGTCCCCAAAAGACAGTACTGTGATGTTGACTGTTATTGATAACTTGAGAGTTACAGTAGAAGATTATAAGTAGCTTAGCAATGTTGCATGTCATTCTGAAACAAGGGAAAAATAAACACTTCCCCTAAATGAATTAATCCCAAAGAACACTTTCCAGTATTTTAGACATTTTAAAAATAAATTATAGAACATTGAAGGTTATTTTAATAGGAGAACATTTTCCTAAGTTTTCTTCAGTGCATTTTCTCTAAAATCTAGACTGGCCTCTTACCTTCTAAATTTGGTGATCAAAAAATATAAGCCCTATATGAATGAATACTACATTTGATTATACACAGCAAATCTCTTTTCCTATCAACGTTGCCAGTTGTGGTAATTCTGTATCCTGCACATTTTTCAAGTACAAAGCTCAAGCTTCCATGTATATTCAAGCACCAGGCCCTGGCAGGGGGGCAGACTTGCTGGGTTGGATGGGTTACTCCTAACTCCCTAGGTCCTTCCCATGTTTATAAGTCTGGCTTTTCCACGGAGTCAAGGAAATCACTTTCCTCTTAAAATATGGAAATGGCAGTTGTAATTTGTAAAATTTCCTCCTAGACTAATAATCGCCATTTCCCAGGGATCAGCAAGGAATTGAACAAAGACTGGATGGAGGTTTTAGGTATAAACCTAACACAGCACCTGGCACAGAATGAGACCAGGAACATACTGGAATTTTCCCAACAAAAGCTTCTTCTAAGGTCACAGAGCATAAAGAGATAGAAAAGAAATCCAAAGGGATTCAGAAATGGAGAACAGCAAAGAGAGAGGCTTCTCCTTGAGGTGGATTAAGGAACATCCTAGTGGAGATAGACTTGAAGCACAGCTCTGTGGAGTCTGTTCCTTTTAAAATAAGGCCTCTGTTTCCACTGAGGCAAATGATGGCCCTAACAATCTCTGTGCTGGCTAGGAATTCAATGTTCATTGGTTGCAATGGTAACTTTGAGGCACTGTAAAATACTGAAGTAACTTTTGAATCATTACAAATATATTTTATTACTATACTTTATAACATGACATGAGGGTACTGGAAATTGAGCCTAGAGGTTTTCTACAATTGAGATACACTCCCAGTCCTTTTCATTTTTCACTTTGAGACAAGTCTAAGTTGCTTAGGGCCTCCCTGGATTGCTGTGATTGACCTTGAACTTGCAATCCTCTTGCCTCAAACTTCCTAGTCGCTGGAGCTACAGGCATGTACCACAACACGCTTAACTAAAAGTACAGGTACTCTGAACCAAAATATTCGATTTTCTCCAACTCAACCACAAGGGATGATAGCTTTTACTATATAGCTTCTGTCTCTTACACTTTAATCACTTTAAGAGTAAAGGATTGATTTTTCTCCCTTTGGCCTGCCAGCAGGTTGCTTATGATAATGGATTCTGATGGCTTGGAAAAGTTAATCCATCTCCAAAAGGACTGCAAACCGGCTCAATGAGCAGGGTGTGGACTAGTGTTTCAAATCCTGTGGTGAGACTAAATTTTGATTGACTTGCTGCACCTTGAACTAAGCATACCTTTGGCATTAGTCTTAGGAACAGTGCTTGTCAATCAAGCCATTGTGTAGTTGAGTCACTAATTTGACACATTGGATGAATACTTATGCATTGGCTAACCTGAAGTCCATTCCAGGAGCCAAACTTCAATTTACTAAATACACAGAGATGCATTCTGCAGATAATAAATGATTCCATTATTTTCTGCTCTGGTGAGATGTTTATGATTGGTCCTAACCCTTGTGAGAATGTGTTTTATGTCCTCCCACTTATTTTCAAGCTATTTTAGATAAGTTGTAGACATTCACAGGCCACAATATGAGTTCTTTGGTTAATTATATGTTTTCTTTGAAACAAATGTGGGTATAAATTTTGCGGGTTTGTTTATCAAACTCTGTCGCTCTTTAAAACAACCACTAATGACTAAAGAATCTGTGACCCTTCAAAACAATCTTTAGTGTGACTAAAGAAGTCATAAAAATTACTTTTTAAAAGCAGTAATAATTTTGCAAGAAGTTCTTTATTAACAAAGTTTAATTTGATGTGCTTTTCTTGACTATTCAAAGTTAAGATGACTTTTGATGGTAAATTTGCTCCCAAACATTGAGAATTATATCACAGCAATTAAGTTTGAGTTGGGAAAAGGAAAGACCTTCAGGAGCATCCTTAACATGCCCTAATTGTTTAAGCCACATCCGAAGGAACATGCGTAAGAACTGGCTCATAACATTTCCTTCAGTACCTATGAAAATATTTTCATGGAAATTTTACTCCATGGTATTACACTTGCTTAAAACTCTTATTTTGTCTCACAATATTTCCCTTTCAGAAATGGGTATTTCTGGGTAGTTAGGGTATAAAGAGAAAACTTAGTATTATATTTGATAATTAGTATGAATATTTTCAGTAAGCAAAATAAATACATTGGGTTTAATTTTGAAGGTAGTCAAAAAAAAATCCCCAGTCACATTATTGCAACTGAATGATTATACACATGAAAGTATTTATAATTTTGGTCCCATCTTAAGTTAAATTATAATGAGTCATTTTTTTGTATTTGGCTAGCAAATCCAAAAGAAAGAGTTTTTACATTTTATTATGCATACATCTGTGATCTCACAAAATACATCTATGTATTATTAAAATTATATTTATATATTATTAAAATTAACTAAGAACTCTGTCAAAGTTAGTCACTCCTTTATTTTTTGACTCAATACTAAGTAGTTAGTATGATAAATAAAAGACTATGATTAAATTGAAAAAATTATTTTAAAAACTTTTAATGTATATGGTACATGAAATTAGACCATGTTAAAATGAAGTGCATGAAAGAGTCTGATGTTTTGAAATAATGAAGGAAAATTAAAGTATTAAAAATATGTACCACAAGTTTGCAGCAGTGCCTGGTATAGACTATCCACTCAATAAATATCTATTAAATCAAAATGTCATTGTTAATGACAGTGTAGCTAAGATTCTTTATTTTTAAATACTATTTAACAAATAATTAAAATTAAATAAATATATACCATAAACTCTATAAACTCTACAATATTATATAATAAAGGTTTCTTTATACTTAAATATAGGAAAGAGAAAATAATGTTTTATTACTTGTAAGATTTTTAACTTAAATTTTAAGTTTATCTCAGCTAATTACCTTATTATCATTTATTTTCTAGACCCTTTCCTGTATTTTCTCAGAACTATACTTAGTTCAGGATAAACAAAACTTGATGCTGGTTGCTTCAGGGCAGTACTTAGGGAGATTCCAAAGTAACATTAGGGAAAGTATATGGGACCATGTTAAACATAACCAAAATTTTAGTCACAGATTAAACTCAAATAAAATTTAGGCATGAAATTGTACTGAAATAGCCACCGAACATTCTCCATGGTATTGCTGTGGTTATGCAGGAAATCCAGTGGCACAGAGTTCAATCTGACACACTGAAGTAAGGGAAAGAGGTGGTGCTCCTAAGCACGGACAGGAACATAAACAATACATTGTATTGTTCTTATGTTGTCCATAATACAAAGTAGAGTGTGATAAAGATGACACTATAAATCCTAAAGCAATGGCTAAAATAAAATAAAAATAAGAGTTATAAACAATAAGCCAATAATGGGAAGAAATAGAATCATAAAAACTATGTAATTAATCCAAAGAAAGCAAAAGACTAATACAAAGATGATAGGTTAAACCTGACTTTATCAATAATCACATTAAATGTAAGTGGTTTAAGAACCACCATTAAAAGGCAGAGATTGTCAGACTTTGTGAAAAAGACACAATTATGTGTTGTCCATAGGAAAACTTCCTTAAATATAAAGATATATAAGTTTAAACTAAAAGGATGGAGGAACATCTGGAACTCATATATTTCTAGTGGGAATGAAAAATGTTATAGCTTCACTAAAACCAGTTCAGTGATTCTCATAAAGTTAAACATACAATTACTATATGAACTGTTAATTGCACTACTAGGTATTTATCCAAGAGAAATAAAAATGTATGTTCACAACAAAACCATAAGTGAATGTTTATAGCAATTATAGCAAATTATACATAATTGTTCCAAAATGGAAACAAAGTAAATGTTCTTCAGTGGGTAAATGGATAAATGAACAGTGGTATATCCTTATAGATGCTATTCGGCAATAAAAAGGAACAGGAATAAAATATTGGAAAATGTAAATAAAACATACAAATAAAATATACCTATTAAAATTGCTAAAGTTAAAGACTGACCATACAACATTTTAATAAGAGTGTGTAGAATGTAGAATTCTCATATAATACTTTCAGGATCATAAAATGGCAAAACCATGTTGGCAAACAGTTTGGTGGTTCTTTAAAAATTAAACATATACTTGCTATATTAACTGGCCATTCACTCCTAGTAAATTACTCAAGACCAATAGTTCACAAAAACTTCAACATGATGGTGGTGATTTCACAGATGTATACATATGTCAAAATGTATCAAATTGTACTTGTTAAATTTATGCATATATATGGTTCAAATAAAAAAAATTAAGTAAATCAATAAAACTTGAAAAAGTACTTTGTGAAATGCAATGCTTAGAAGGTAACTTAATTACAAATGTTATAAAAGAAAAATGTATAATATCAGTGATCTAAGCATATACCCCCTGAACTTAAAGAATAGCAAACTAAAAGTAAAGTGAATGCAATACAGTGGAATGATTCTGATGTAACTTTCCTATGTACATATATGAATACAACACTGTGAATCTCCACATCCTGAGCAACCACAAGACTGGGATCCTAATTAGAATAAGATGTACTCCATGTTTGTATAAATATGTCAAAATATACTCTACTGTCATGTGTAACTAAAAAGAATAAATAAAAAAGTAAAGTGAATGCAAAAGAAAAAAAATAAAGAACAGATATTAATGAAGGACATACAAAAAAAGGCAAAAAAAGCAAAATATTTATTTTATGAAGGTCTTATAAATTGTGCCTCAACTGAGTGCTGGAACACGTGCCTGTAATCTCAACTAGTCATGAGGCCCAAGTAAGAGGATCATAAGTTTAAGGCCTGCCCAGGCAACTTACAAAAGACCCTGTCCCAAAGTTAAAGGGAAAAATAAAGTGGGGGGTGGGTGGTGAGGTTGTAGCTCAGTGGTATAGTGCCCCAGGTTCAATCCCCAGTACTGCAAAAACAAAAAACAAATAAATATATGATAAAACTTTTGTACAAAAGAAAAGTGTGCACATTGATTACCAACATCAGGAATAGAAAAGAAGTCTTTATAATAATCCAGTAATATGCAATATCAGGTTTTAAATGGTTCATAATAACCAATTGTTAAATTTTGAGGAATCTGAAAGCCAAGTTTTAAATATAGCCATTATAAAAATTAAATTATATGTAATTTCAACTAAATAAGCCAAATTAAAAACAAAGGCAATGAATACTCAAAATTCACCACTTCCTAATTGTTTTACTACAGTTTACAATATGTATGCTCTTGAGTTTATTTACACCTATTGTATTTGTTTGGTGGAAATACTATATGATAAGGTGCTGCCACACATCTCTTACCAACCCTGTGTTTAAACATGTCACCTTGGTACTTTGATATTGGCCTTGATAATGGAAGTATTTACACTATGGGAATCAGCAAATTCTTCAAACTTTGGCTTGATTTATTGTTTTGATGTTGTCTGGACATCTAAAAAAGTAGAAAAAATGTTAATTATGCAGAGTAATCTTTTTTCTTTTTATTCTAAGTTGTTATATATAACAGCAGAATGCATTACAATTCATATTACACTTAGAGAGCACATTTTTACATATCTCTGGTTGTATACAAAGTGTATTCACACCATTCATGTCTTCATAATGCACCCAGGGCAATGATATCTTAAAATAATCTTATAATAATAATATTAATATTAATAATAAGATAGTAATCTTAAACATGCATCAAGTCTCTAGCTATTATATGTAGCTAACACAAAAATTGAGGAAATAATCTTAAATATCCAAAGAAATTGTTTGTGTCATAAAGAGTAAGTTCCTACTTAATAGTGCTGAGGCTGAAAGAAGACTCGGTTTAATGAGTATCATTCGTGCAAAAATGAGAAATTACTTAGTAGTAGATAACATTATATTTAATGACAATCAAAGTTTTTGAAAAGGGCACTTTGCGACAATGCCATTGTCATATGTCATTGATGTGCAGGCATAGATTGGCTATTGATAAGAGTTTGGCAAAAATCAAAAAATATATTCAGCAAAATACAGTGTTAATTGAGATTTACAATAAAAAATTATTGTACACTTTTTATTATTTACAGATTGTATATTATAGACCATTCATATCAATAAATATGACAATAAACTTGTGGATATATCCAATGCATACATCATGTGCTCCTCATCAAACATTTACTAGTGTAATATTCACAGCAATGATATCATGATATTAAAAGATAATAAAAGGGTAATCTTGCTAGTAATCATACAAATGTAAGTGAAATACACAACTTCCTAAAACAATCAGTCTTTATCAAAACCAACACAAAAATAATCTCAATAATTCTTTATTAATTAATTAAAATCATACCTAAAAACTTTTTAAAAAAATATTTATTTATTTATTTTAGTTGTACACAATGCAATCACATTTATGTTTACATGGTGCTGAGGATTGAACTCGATGCGAGGCGGGCGCTCTGCCACTGAGCCACAACCCCAGCCCCTAAAAACTTTTTAATGAAGAAAATTCTAGGTCCAGATATATTCACCAGTGAATTTTGACAAATTAAATAGAATAAATAATATCAATTTGACATAAATCATTTCACTGTATATAATTTAAAATCTATTAGGCCATAATATGATATAATGTATATAATATAGGATGGCTATAATATAATAGACATAATATGTGACATATGAAATATATTAGGCCCTAATATATTATATATTAACATATTTTGTTTGATATATTTATACATAAAATATTTATTATATTTTGTATCATACATATTTGTACACAATATATTTGTATATCATATATTATGGCTTAAATATATATGAAATAAATTTTATATAAATATATTGTGTTTAAAATATAGTTATATAGTATATTTTACAGCCAAAATATAAACATTTGAACATAATATATTTATATATCATATATTATGTCCATAATATATTTATTATATATCACATATTGTATATATCTGTCACTTTGTACCTTATTTCAATAAATATGAGAAAAGATTTGATAAAATCCAGAAACCATTCATAAGAACACTATGAGAAAACTAGGGATAAGAGGGAATATCCTTAATCTGATAATGATTACCTACAGAAAGCCTGAAATAAACATTATCTATAACTGTGAAATGTTAAACATTTTCCTACTATAATAAGAATAGAAAGTTGCTTACCTCTACTCTTATTAAACATTATATTACAGGGTCTTTATATAAAAGGCAATAATGTAACAAAAGAAATTAAATGAATAAATATTGAAGAGAAATAGAACTGTCACATTTCATGGATGTGATAATTGTAGAAATTTTCAAGCAACATACAGAAAAATAAATAAGTAGATGTGCAGGATTGCTGGACACAATTGAATGTACAAAATCAATTATATTAAAATTGCTAGTGACTGTCAGTTAGAGATTAAATTTTTTAAATGTCTTTTTCAGTAACTTTAGAAAAATAATAAATCAAAAAATCAAAGATGCAGGAGAGACCTCTAACCAGTCAAACCAAATCTAAAACTATGTGATATTTAAAAAAACAAGAATTGCCAAGACAAACTGTATGAAGCACAAGCTCTGAACACCTCTACTATCCAATCTAAAAATTTACTTCAAGGATAAATACAGATGGTATGTATTTGTCAGTTTTCACTCACTGTTACAAAATACCTGAGATAAATGACTTAAAATGTTGAAAGGTTTATTTTGGCTTATGACTTAAGTCCATGATCTCTTGGCCCTGTTACTTTGGCCTGGCATGGGGCAGAGAATCATGGTGGGAGTGCATAGTAGAGCAAAACCTGCTCACCTCATGGCTTCTAGGAAGCTAAGGGGGGGATGGGTTCCAAGATCCCAGTCTACAATTCAAGGGCACACCTCCAATGACCCACTTCATCCAACTATACCCCATCTCCTAAAGTTTTCACCACTTCCCGGTTGCACCGTCAGCTAGGGATCAAACCTTCAACACAGGAGCTTTTGGGGACATTAAAGATCCAAACCATACCATGGTGTCTTATGAAAGCAGATGAAAAGAAGAGATGGAGAGCCCGGGGAGACACTCACATTAGCAGGGGATTTGATTTGTGGCAAGGATGACTCTGCAGAGTAATAGGAAAACAAATCTCTTGTTCAATAAATATGCTGGGTTAATTGCCACCCACATGTAAAAAATGATAATTTGGGTTAGTGATTACGGCAGAGTTCATCTCAGCATTTTTTTTTTTTCCATGCAGCATCAGCTGGGGTAGATCCCTTGGAGTTAGATGACAAAATTCTAAGAAGACTTACTCAAATTTGCTGGAATGTGCTTATAGTTGTCAGCTGAATGCTCAGCTAAGGACTGTGCCTGGAAGCCTGGACTTCTCTTCACATTAAACTCTGCATGGGGCTGCTTAGGCTTCCTCACAGCATGGTTGCTGGCTTCCAGGGGCAATGGTTTCAAAACCAGGAAGGAGAAGTTGTTCCTCTCCTAAAGCCTGAAATCAGAAACTGGCCTAGATTACTTCTGCCCTACACTAGCGCTCAAATAAGTCCCAGAACTCACCTATATTCAAGTGAAGGAAACAGAACGCCGTACCTTAGAAGGAGTCATATAAATTGTGACCATCTTTACTCTTCCCCACCTGAAGCACCTCAGAAAAATTTCTCCCCACTCCCATCTCATGCCCAGCATATGATACCCATGCATTCAGTGAAGGCCCATGGGAAAGGCTTGGGAGATGAGTACAGAAATGATTTCTTAGGGCTCCTTGTGATTTTGTTATGCCATCCTCATATGGTCATTAAAAGTTCACAAGATCTTTGACTGATGTCTTTTTATTGGTATGTATAACTAGTGAGTTACACTGGTTATAGCTTCTTCTCTGGAAGCTGCACTAGACATAAAAATAGTCACCAATCTCTTCCCTCTTAGGAAGGACTTGTCACTTTCTGGAATTTAGTTCATTTAGATTTATTTGTATACTTGGCACTCTGATGATTTTTTAACAGCTATAATTTTGTAGCTTATCTGGCTTGTTCTTATTGTTTGGATAATAGTGACAAACTCATAACTTTGATGTTCAACCAGAAGCAAAACATTTCTCCCAATTATTGATTTGTGTATATACTTCCTACTTTATTCTTCTTTCCTATTTACTATAGAATGTTTTAAGATCATGAATATTCTTTATAGTACATCTATAAAAATATCCCATAACTATTATTATATTTGAAATATTATTTTTCTTTTTATTGGATTATCAATACAATTGTGAGTCCCAATCTCTTCAACTAGTTCAGGAACCTTCTCTAACATATTAATTTCATTTGTTCTTTGTACTTACAAGACATATCAGTTTTTCCTAAATTTTTATCCTTATTAGTAGTTATATAACCCATTGCTACTTTGAAATTTTCCTTTAAAAGATAACTAAAATTGCATTTTTAGCTTTATTCTGAATCCAAAATCACATTTTATCTTCTAGCTCATTCTCCTTGTGATAGTGTTTCTCACCAAAATCTTTCCCATATATCTTTTACTTATTACCTCATTTATGGGATTATTATGAACCTTGAAATGCCTACAAGAAGAATACTTTGTAGGGTAGGTATAAAAGAGAAAGTATATATTTTCATAAAACTTATTTATGTGTTGTAAAATTTTGATAGAATATTTCCTAGTTTTTGATGCATCCTTAAACCATTTGCGTTGTTCACACATCTTTTTTTTAGTATTTTATATATTTTATTTAATTTGAGCATAAGACAAATGAGGTATTATTAACATCATTTAACAGATAAGGAAATGGGTATATTTAATATTTGAACCCATCTAATTATTTTTTTTAAATTTTATTTTTATAATTTTTAATATGTACAACTCATAGTACATATATTTAGTATCGTTTTACATACAACTGTTTGTATACAAAGTATATTCTTACAATTCAGGTCTTCAATCATGCATTAAGGAAAATGATATCCGTCTCATTCAACCACCTTTTTTTTTCTTTTTTCTCCCCTCCCTCCCCCCTTGCTCCCCCCCTTACCCTCCCTTCCCTTGACCATTCTAGTGTTCCTCTAATCCTCCTATGTACCCCCATCCAACATTACTTTGAAATAGCCTCCTTATATCAGAGAAAACATTTGGTACTTGGATTTTTGAGACTGACTAACTTCACTTAGCATTATGTCTTCCATCTTCATCCATTTACCTGCAAATGCCATTAATTTATTTTCTTTTATTGCTGAGTAAAATTCCATTGTGCACATATACCACATTTTCTTAATCCACTCATTTACTGAGGGACATCTAGGTTGGTTCCACAACCTAGCTATTGTGAATTGCGCAGCTACAAACATTGAGATAGCTGTGTCACTGTAATATGCTGTTTTTAAGTCCTTTGGAAATAGACCCAGGAGTGGGATGGCTGGGTCATAGGGTGGTTCCATTCCCAGTTTTCCAAGAAATCTCCATACTGCTTTCCATAACGGTTGCATCATTTTGCAGTCCCACCAGCAATGTATGAGTGTGCCTTTTTCCCCACATCCTCTCCAACATTTATTGTTGCTTGTGTTCACACATCTTAATATGTGATTTTAATTTTCTTCTTAATATGGCAAGGGGATAAGGAATTCCTTCTAGCTATTCTTTCTTCTCCATATTACTTGAAGTAATATGGAGGGTTAAACATGTTTAAGGGTTAAACATCATTTTTGATGCATTATTAGAAAGCAGAATAATATTTGTGCACCTATTTATTTTCCAAGTGGGTTAAGAAAAGCAGATTTAAAAGAAATAAGAAGCTGGGTGCAGTGGCACATTCCTATAATCGCAGCAGCTCAGGAGGCTGAGGCAAGAGGATTGTAAGTTAAAGTCAGCCTCAACGACTTAGTGAGGAGGCCCTAAGCAACTTAGTAAGACCCCGTCTCTAAATAAAACATAAAAGGGGTGGGGTTGTGACTCAGTGGTTAAGCACCCTGGGTTCAATCTCAAGTACTAAAAAATAATAATAACAAAAATAAAATAAATAAGATTCTTTATTTCAAAGGTACAAGAATGGTTTATTCCTATAATGATTCTTTTGGGAAAATAACCTACTGCAATACATACATAGTTCAAAATAAGCCTTCCAACCTTCTTTCTCTTTGCCAACAAAAGGACCCTCTTTGCAAGCTACAGTTTCCAAAGAAAACTTCTTCATCAGCAACCAAGGAAAGAAATACAGAATTATGCCAACATCTGGTTCAGTCCTGAAGAAACAACAGAAAACATCACCTTATGCCTAATGAGTGGTGCTGACATTTTTACCCCTAAAGATGGTGTTGAAGGACTGAGGCAGGCCAAGTTCACAGGAGATGCTTTCAAAACAGAATATCCTCCATTTCAAGCAGGTGCCAAATGAACAGCATTATTATTTTGTCCCAAGCTCAGTAGGATAATTCTGGTAAACTTCCCTCTGTGCTAATGATTGAAAGTAAGTCATGCCATGGGAGAATCCAAGGGATGTAAAATTAGTCTACCTTGGGACAATTTTTTGCAATTCTGTTTTTCATTAATAATTATTTTTCTGCGAGACACTCTTGCAAACTACTGAATTAATTATGTTAAGTAGCTACTATAGCAAGTCACACATTTTCTTCAAGACTAGAACATATGTTCATTGTGTTTGTGTGTGTGTGTGTGTGTGTGCTCGTGCGTGCATGCATATGTGATGCTCAGAGGCAGTGAGTTATGGAAATGGGTTTGGATGGTCAGGCACAACTCAGCAGAAAAACTAGAACAGGATACTATAGTTCTTTAGTGGCATAATGCCTGTTTATGGCATTCAGTTCTCACTCCCAAATTCAACTTATCTTTCCAGTATTTCTCAAGGTGCATGTCAAACATGAACCCTTCCTTTTTCGGGCATTGCTCACTCTGACATCTGAATTCCTTAAACACATTTACATTCCACACTCAGCATTCAATTGTGTGCCTCTGAAAGGTCTGTCTCTCTCTCACTCCCCTTCTCTCTTCCCATCTCTCTCTCCCCACCTCTCTCCCCATTTCTTTCTTCCCACCCCACCCCCAAATGTCGTTTGAGACTGTACTTTTTATATTTCCTCAGATAATCCTGATCCTAGGGGAGGTCCTGGCATTTTGCCCCCATTTTGATCCATGATTCCACCATGAAAAGAATGAAAGGAAGGACTACATAAGTACTGCCAATTCTGGACCTTGACATGTGGGTGTCCCCAGACTAATAATCTGGTACTATTTCAAAATGAATTTTAAATATTTATTCAATATTTCCTTTTAATAAAAATGCATACAGATATAGATTCACTTATTAATTCACTCTGCTGCCCAAAGCAGAATCAAAAGTCTGAAAAAAAAATATAACAGACCCAAGTTTTTATTTTCCTATAGCTCTTATTCTCTCTGCTGTTCTTTTGTGATTATCCAAACCAGACAACTTCTTGGCAAGCTTATTAAAGATTTAGATAATGAAGGAAATTCCTCAATCATATGAACAGCATTATGCTGCGCAACTTCTTTTTTCTTTTTGGTCTCAGAGTTTCAGCTGCCAGCTATTGCTGTCTTTTGGCTGACCACAACTGCACGTGCATGTTGCAAAACTATTCAGTAGAGGAATGTTCTTGAAGTGAGGACTGTCTTTACATTTTCATCTGAAGCACTGTCTGCTTCACATGGTTTGGACCAATTTATGTTTCTGTAACTACATAAAAAGTGGCATGAGAAAACTTCATTCAGTGGGCATCCCATTCTAATTTATTCCACAGATACTTTAGCAGCCCTAGATCAGGGCTTCAGGCAACAGCCTGGTTGGTCTACTCCTCAGTCAGATTCTATGCCCAGCAACTCTTCTTCCTGTGATTTACCTTTTTTTCCAAAATCCAGTCTCTCTGGCTGCTATATTCTAAACCTAAATTGTTTTTTAAAATGTAACTTTTTATTTTGCTTTTCTCTTTATTAATTTTTGGAAAGCATTATAAAAACTATAAGTTTAGGAAGAAGTTATGGCATCAAATTCTGGATTTGCCAATTCCTACCCCTAGAATCTTGACAAAGCATCTGGTTTCTCTGACCTCACCTTTTATCATCTGTAAACTAGAGAAAATATTTTCTGCCTTGCACAGTTGTGGGAAAAGATAATCTCCTTGATGCCCTTCTGAGATGATAGCTAATTTTATTACTTACAGGTACCATGAAAATTTTTGTTCAGCATTTGACATGTGCTGAATTATGTAAAGTAAACTTGAAGTTTTTAATAGGGAAGGGGAATAGAAATAGGAATGACAGTGGAATGTATCTGACATAACTTTCCTATGTACATATATGAATACACCACAGTGAATCTCAACATTGTGTACACCCACAAGACTAGGATTCTAATTAGAATAAGATATATTCCATTCTTGTATAAACATAGCAAAATACATTCTACTGTCATGTATAATTAGAAATAACAAGGAAAAAAAGAAAAAATGTTTGAAAAATAATCATTTATCCTTTCACTCATTTTCTGCAAAAACATATTTGGCTCTATTAGGTGTCAGACACTTAAATTTAATTTTTACTCAAATTTAGATTTGAAAAAAAAATTGTAACTATAATATGATTAAAGTTTTATTTATGTGTGTGTGCTCATGTGTGGCTGTAGTATGTACTAAAGATTGTACAGAAATATATAAAATTGTAAATAAACATTCTCCTCTTTTCTATTACACTGACCTTCAAAGGTAACAATTATTACTAGTTTCTTGAATGTTATTCAAAATTTTCATGCATATCTCTTCTTTCGTTAAACTAAATATTTACTGAGTGCCTTTTATGAGACATTTTAGTAGTTTCTTGGAATGAACTTAAGGAAAAAAGAATAAACTCTCTCTTTCTTATCTCTCTGCTCTCCTTGGTGTGTGTGTGTAAAATATTTTTCTTACTAATTTCTATGTAGTGAAATTTGCTTAACTACAGTGGGTTCTGATAAATATATACATTTGGGTACTCCACAAATGATTCAAGCTATGGAATATTTTCCCATTGCAGGCCACCACTCTTTGGATTTCTAATACCAAATCCTTGCCTATTGTAAGATTTCATACAAATGGAATTATATACTATCTTTTATGATTGGCTCCATCTGCTCAGCCAAATACATTTGAAATTTATCCATTTTATTTATGCATCAATGACTCATCATTTTTCAGCTCCACTGTATGAATATGCTGAAATTTGTTTATTCATTTCCTTCTTGATAGATAAACAGATTATTTTTAGTTTAAATATTATGAATAATATAGATATGCATGTTCATACACAAATACTTTTGTGGACATATGTCTTTATTTCTCTTTGGAATGTAACTGTTGGATCATAGAATAAGTGTGTGTTTATAAGAAATTGCCAGTTTTCCAAAGCAGCTGAACCATTTTACACTTTTACAATATATGAGAAATCCAACGGTTTCTTCTCTTTGCCAACATTTTATGTGAAGTAGGATATCATTTTAGTTTTAAGCTGGATCTTCCTGATAATCAATATTTTGGTCACCTTTTCATGTTGTTAATGAACATTTTATAAATTATTTTGTGGTGTTTATTCAATTATTTTTTGGATTAATATATTTTAATTCAAGTTTTATTTTTACAATTAAGTTGTAGGAATTCTTTATATTTTCTAGATACAAGTCACTTTTTTTTGACATATACTTTATCAATATGTTTCCCTAGGCCACAGTTTGCCTTTTTACTTTCTGAACATTGTCTTTTTATCAGCAGAAATTTTTAATTTAAGCAATTTATCTTTTTTTTCTTTTATAGTAAGGGCTTTTTCTATTTTGGATAAAAATCTTTGCCCAACCCAAAATTGCAGAAATAGTCTTCTCTGTGTTCTTTTAGATGTTTTAGCTTTTATATTTACATATATATATGATTTCTCTCAAATTGAGTTTTGAGTGTGGTATGAGATAGAAGTTAAGGTGCATTTTAAAAATATGGACAACTAGTTGTTCCAGTGTGGCTTTTTAAAGAGACTTTCCTTTTGAATTAATTTGGTGCTTTAAAAAAAAAAAACATAGTGAGCATGTACTTGTAGTTCTATTTCTAGATTTTGACTTGGTTTCATTGATCTGTATGTACAGATGTAAGTTGATTACTATAACTTTACAGTAAGCTGTCTTATAATCAGATAGTATGAATCTTCTAACTTCATTCATTTTAAAGACTGGCTATTCTAATGCCCTTTGAAATTCCATATACATTATAGAATCATCTTTCTATAATCTTTCCTAAAATTTTTTCTGAATAGCCTGCTGGAACAGTTTTTTACTATACAGCTTTTGCATATATACTGTTAAATTGATCTTATTTTGTATTCATCAATTTTATTATAAATGATATTTTTAATATATTATTTTTTCTAAAATGTTTATTTATCACATGTAGAAGTAAAATTATTTTCATCCATTAATCTTTCTTCCTGTGACCTTGGTAAATTTTTTATTAGTTGTAGGGGTTTTATTGAACACTCCTAAAATATTTTATGCACATCGTTATGTTATCTATAAATAAAGATGGTACTCTTTCTTATATACTAATTTTCATTTTAGGCATTTATTTATTTATTCAGCTTGATTGTGCTGACAAGGATCTCTACTACATTGTGCAATAGAAATGGTAAGAATGGTTATCTTTGCATTGTTTCTCATTTTAGGGAAAAAAAATTCAAGATAAAAAATTCCAGGGATAACATTCTTTACAGGATTTAAAAAAAAAATTCTAAGCTTATTTTTTAAAGCACTTTGAGGTTTACAGAAAAATTAAGCATATACTGTAGACTTTTCATATGCTCCCTTTCCCTAGTGTATTAATCAGCTTTACATTACTATAACAAAATACCAAAGATAATCAACTTCAAAAGAGGAAAGGTTTGTTTTGGTTCACAGTATTGGAAGTTTCAGTCCATATAGCCTGTTGGCCTGTTGTTTTAGGCCTGTTGGAGAGACAGCACATCATGGTGGGAGCATGTTGCAGAGCAAACTATTCACCTTGTGGTTAGAAAACATTAAGAGAGAGAGAGAGAGAGAGAGAGAGAGAGAGAGAGACACACACCATGGTTCCACAATTCTCTTTAAGGACATGCCCCCAATACCTAAAACCTCCCACTAGGCCCCATTTCTTAAAGGTTTTACAACCTTCCAAAAGTGCAAAGCTGGGAACTACGGCTTTAACACATGGGACTTTCAGATCCAAACTAGGGGACCTCTCCCAGGTTTTCCTTATTTGTCATGTCTTACATTAGTTTGATATAATTGATGAGCAATTCTGGATGCATTTTTCTTAGTCTCTCTGGGCTGCTATAATAGAATACATATTGACTGGGTAATTTATAAACAATAGAAACTTATTTCTCAGACTACTGGGGGCTGGGAATTCCAAGATCCAGTTGTCAGCAGATCTGGTGTCTGGTGAAGGCCCATTTTCTGCTTCAGAGAACAGTTGCTCCTTCTCACTGTGGCCTCACTTGATGAAAGGGCAAAAAAAACAAGCTCAGGCTTATTTTGTAAAGATACTAGTACCATTCACAAGGGCTCTACTGCCATAATCTAGTCATTCCCCAAAGGCCCTACCTCCTAATACCACCACCTTGGGAATTAGGTTTCAACCTGTGAATCCTGAGAGGACACAAACATTCAGACCATAGCACATGCTTTTGAACTAAAGTCCATAATTTACATTACAGTCCATTGCTTATATCGTACAGATCTAGGGATTTTTGAAAAGTGTATTATGTCATATATTTGCCTTTATAGTATCATACAGAGTTCACACCCATAAACATCCCTGTGCCCTGCTGTAGATTTCCGTAGGTTTCTAGTACATGTCTTTGACTAGGTTGTGGAAGTGCTCCTTTTTCTAGTTTGCTGAGGGTTTGTATCATGAATGGATATTAAAACTTTTTTCTTCTTTTTCTTTTGCTACTAGGGATTGAAACCAGAAGTACTCTACCAGTGATCTATACCCTGAACTTTTTATTTTTTATTTTAAGACAGGTCTTGCTAAGTTTCCCGGACTGGCCTTGAACTTGGGAACTTCCTACCTCAGCTTCCTGAGTAGCTGGGATTACAGACACATGCCACCCATGCTTGGCTTGGATATTAAATCTTGTTAAATTATTTTTCTACATTTATTAAAATAGCCATGTGGGATTTTGTTTCTTTTTTCATTTTTGGCCTTTATTATGTTATCATGGTAGTTTACATTGATTGATTTCCAAATGGTAAACCAATATTGCATTCCAGGTAAGCCTCACTTGGCCATAATGCATTATAATTTTTATATATTACTGAATTTAATTTGCTAACATTTTGTTAAGGATTTTTGTGATTTATGCATGAGAAATATTTCTCTATAGTTTTCTTTTTATGTTTTTTCTGGATTTAGTATTACAGTAATATTGGCCTCGTAAAATGAGCTGGCAAGTATTTCCTCCACTAGTTTCTGAATGAGTTTGTATAGGATAGGATTGGTTATGGCCACAACATAGACCATAACATTTTTCTTATCTTTTTAATATCTTTATAATCTTTATGAGTTACCTTCTTTATACATCTACTAAATATTTTTCCACATGATTATTTTCAACTGTCTTTGTGTAAAGATGGTTGAATTTTGCCCTTTTATCTAGCCTGACAATCTCTAACTTTTAATCAGTTTAACTTCATTCACATTTATGCAATTATTGGTATGATTGAGTTTTAGTCAACTTCTTGCTATTTTTTGCTATTTATATTATTTGTTCTTTTATTTTTCTCCTATTTCACTACTGTTCTTCTTTAACACTAACCAAATATTTACTCTTGTTCCATTTGTCTATTCTTGTTGCTTTTTAGCTGTAATTTTTTGTCTTCATTATTAGTGGTTGGTCCTATGATTATAATAAGCATTATTAAAGTACAACACTATGGTTTAAATTTCTATATCTTCATGTACAACGTAAAAACCTTATAATATTTATCTTCCCCCATCCTTTGTGCTTGTCATAGATTTTGCTTTTTAATTAGTTAAAACTATACATTTCATAGTATTTTTTTCTTTAAACAATTAATTATCTTATAAATAAAGTCATTAGATGAATAATTTTCATATTAGTAAGGGTTCTCTAAAGGAGCAGAAACAACAGAATATGTATATGTAGTAAAAGGGGACTTATTAGATAGGCTAGGCTTGCATCATCAGAAGCTGGATAGGCCCACAATGGTCATCTATAGACTGAAGGGCTAGAGGAACCAGTAGCTTCTCAAAGAAACTGAAGTCTCAGAACATGAGGGACCAATGATGCAATCCCAGTCGCAGACTGGAGGCTGGGGATTCCTTAGAGGATTGCTGGTGAGAATCTACATTGGAAGAGTAGAGGAACTAGACTCTGATGTTCTTGGGTGATGACAGCATCAATGCACCTGCTCAGGAAAAATAAAGCTTGCATCTTTCCTGGCTTCCTCCTTCTTATCTTGTGTTTCATCAAGGTTCCCAGCCTGCTGAACAGTGTGCCTACATTCAGTGCCTCTCTCCCATCAGTTTGCTGTCTCACATGCCAATCATCTCTGGAAACATCCTCAGAGGCACACCCAGAAGTCTTTTAATCCTAGACATTTCTTGATCCAATCAAATTGACAATGCAGATTAATCATCACATGCCATTTTCATATTTTTCCATATGTTTACTATTTTGGTTGCTCTTCATTTCTTTGCTGATATATAACCAATATATATATTCCTTTTTACCATCAGTTATTTTGAAGATTTCAAAGCTTCCTTTAACATTCTTTTGTAGTGCAGATCTTCTGGCTATTAAGGTTTTCTTCTATTTATCTGAAAATATCTTTATATGCCTGCATTTTGGCAGGCTACTTTCTCCGGCTATAAAATAGTAGATTGAAAGATCTCTCCCGACAGTGAACTTAAAAGGTTTCACTCCATTGTCTTCCAGCTTCCATTGTTTTTGATGAGAAATCAAGCCTTTTTCTTAGGGCTTTTTTCCCACATGTGTTTCATGTTTCTCTGGCTGCTTAAGTATTTTCCTCATCTTACAGTTTTATCAATTTGATGTGTATTTATCAAGATGTGGTTTTCTTTTTGTTTATTTTGTTTTGGTGTGTCAAATGTTCAATTCTGTCTGTGAGTTTCTGTTTTATCTTAAAATTTGTAAAACTTTTTAGTCATTTTTTTTTCAAACTTTCCTTCCTTCCTTTTTACCTTCCTCCCTCCTTCCCTCCCTCCTTCCCTCCCTCCCTCCCTCCCTTCCCTTCCTTTCCTTCCTTCCTTCCTTCCTTCCTTCCTTCCTTCTTTACTTCCCCTTAATCCTTCATCCTCTCTTTGTTGGAATCCTGTTGTATATGTTTGGTGGCTGAATACTGTCTCACAGTCATGGTGTCTATTTCCTCCAGTCTTTTTTCCTCCGTGTACTTTATTTAATATATTGTGCATTGAATCATTTCAAAGGACTTCATTTTCTTCTGGATTATTCAATTTTCTTATATTTTCATATCAGATATTGTATATTATGGCTGTAGATTTTTTTGTATGTAACTTTCTTCTCTTTTCTGAGATTTCCTATCTTTTTTTTTAAAATTATATTTTCTTTTAAAACATTTTTCTCCATCTTTATCATCACTGAGCCTGTTTCCATTTACTATTTTTTAACTATGACTCATAATTCTACCTATTCACATTTAATATTTTAATTTATTGTATGTTGGATATTAATAATGTTGGTTTTTTCTTTTGAACAGTGCTGTATTTTATTTCAAAAATTAGTTAATTTATTGGAGGCTTAGTTTAATCCCAGAAAAGCTTGGTTTGAGGCTTTTGGAAGAAAGATATTCTCGGATTACCTT
This sequence comes from Tamias sibiricus, assembly GCA_025594165.1. Classification (NCBI taxonomy): domain Eukaryota; kingdom Metazoa; phylum Chordata; class Mammalia; order Rodentia; family Sciuridae; genus Tamias; species Tamias sibiricus. The sequence goes on from CM046659.1 coordinate 94,118,205, forward strand.
TATGCAGGGCCACAGTGTTGCTGTTCTATGGTATATCCTTCATGAAGTCTTAACTGAATGCTCAATGTGTAGTTTATTCAACAACTCCAACATACCTCAACATTGGGCAATGTCCAGAATCACCATCTAATTCTTAATGCTTCCATAGCTATTAGTCAAGATTTTGCAGTCTCACAATGTATATGCGCAGCTTGGCATTCAAGGGGAACACTAATACTGTGTGTGTGTGTGTGCGTGCGTGTGTGTGCGTGTGTGTGCGTGTGTGTGTGTGCATGTGTAAGTATATGTATATTATATTGTACATTTAATATATAATATGTATCTTATATATTTATAATATGTGCATATTATATTCTGTACAGAAGATGAGAAATAAGTACCCCTATTTTTTTCTGAAGCAGAAGTTTCCATTTTGATCATTCCTTATTAGCCAACAAGAGTTGTGTAAGAGGCATATGTAGTATTTCTGTATAGTTACTTACTCTCCTGAACTCTATTCTTCAAATTCCATCTTCCTCAGGAGGTCTGAATTTTTATCTCACTTTCACCTAGAGAGATTTTTGCTCTGTTTGATCTGCACTCCCCTGAACCATAGTTGGTAAGGTTCTTTGGGGTAGAAAACCATGGTGAAAGGGGAGCTCATCCCATATATTTCCCTTTTCTCAAAGATCATGGACAATTGTGCATTGTCTATTGTCAAATTCCTGAACAGAATTGCTTTAAATTTTATCAATTTTATAGTTATTTAATACAGATAAGGTAAGTTTGATCTATTGCTTTGACCTCTAAATTCTATACTTATAGTTCAAAGTCCTTATAAAGCATTTAAAAAATGCAAATGATATCTCAAAAAGCTTGCTGTAGGTCATTTTTTAAAAAAAATACATTTTAGAAACATTTCCATATCAGCATTTATATTCATTCTATAGAATAGTGGTATTTTATTTCATTGAATGTCTTTACTGTATCTTATCTAAATACTCCCATGAAAAGATGTTTGATTGACTTATCTATTACAAATAAAGCTGCAAAAAAATTCTTACACAACTCTTGGCCTATTACTGTGAATGTACCATTGCATTATACTTAGGGCAGTGTAGTTGATAGATCAGAAATAGAAAAGTTTTAATCTCAATGGGAAATAGCAAAGTATCCTGAGAATGCAATTTTATACTTATACCAGTAGCGCAGGACAGTTTTTGTTCCTCAATCTTCTACTACACAGGAATTATATAACAATAATTTAAAAGAAAAAGTGATAAAATTATGTACACTTATTTAGATGAATGGAATCTTCTCAATGATATCATTGTTTTAATTGTCACATGTTTTTGGTTTTTTTTTAACATTTATTTTTTAGTTTTAGTTGGACACAAAACCTTTATTTCATCAATTTTTATGTGATACTGAGGATCTAACCCAGGGTCTTGCACATGCTAGATGAGTGCTCTACTGCTGAGCCAAAACTCCATCCTCTCTCAGTGATATCTTAACTTGATCTTTGTGTGTGGGCGGGTAGTAATTGGGGCTCAAACCCAGGGGTGCTATACCACTGAGGTATATCCCAGTCCTTCTTCCTTTTTTTCTTCCTTTCTCTTTTTTCTCTTTCTTTCTTTTCTTTTTTTTTTTTTTTTTTTTTTTTTTTTGAGACAGGTTCTTCTTAAGTTGCTAAGGCTGGCCTCAAAATTGCAAACTTGCAATCCTGCTGCCTAATTCTCTCAAATAGCTGGGATTACAGGCATATGCCTCTGTATCCAGTTTAAAGTGATATTTTAAAGTGAATCCTTTTTGTGGTTCCTCCACTGACACCTTGCAGTATCAGAGGTATAGAAATTTAATAAACACCCACTGAATTTATTTGAATGGATATAGTGGATTTTTATGCTTTTTGAAAAGTAAGTCAGAACAGTTATATTAGGAATATTGAAGAAATAAAGAGCTCTGATCCTAAAATGGTTAATGGAAGTTAAGAGATATATATTACTGACAAGGGTAGCTTTGGATGGAGTCTCATGAAGGAACTGTTAGACTAGCTCACTGAAGCCTTATAAATCTAAACCCTGATCTGTATATAACCACTTTTCTCTGATAATTTACTCCTCTCTATCCCAGTGGCCTGGATTCCTGAGAAGCATGTTTTCACATGGTTGGAAATGAAAGATTAGTTTAGTTTGATCAAACACACTACTTCTCTTAGATCAAGGGTAGGAAATGGAGACGTTTACAAAACATACTCATTAGATTAGCCATACAGTTTGGGGCTTGTTCTAGGTGGAGAATACTACACTTCCTTTGTAGATTCTTTTATGTCCACTCTCACACATGTCCCCCATGAGTGAGGGAAAGGGTTCCCCTCTGGAAGGATGGGCTGGTGGTGAAATATAAGCTAAGGAAATAGTACTAGAAAATAACCACAGGACACCAGAAATACATTTCAGTGACAGGCCAAGCTGACCAGAGGGGTGCAGCTTCTAACAAAGAAGGGAGTCTGCCGCACTTGCTTTATTTATATCAGGACAAATCAAAAGGATTTGATAGAAACTTCTTTGAATAAACAGGATAGAGGTGGGGCAGGTAGGCTGCTCAGTTCTTAATGGTCATGCCCATCTCCTGTGTTGCAAGGGAACTTTGGCAGAGCTGGGTACAAATTCACATGCACTGGGCCATCTTAAAACCAGCAGGGGTGCTGCTGGGAGTTCCCAGATACCAGATTTTTCTACTCATTGGCTTCCATGAAGATCTGGTCCATGCACATTTCACTCGTGGCTTCCTGAAGTCCACTCAGCCTTCAAGAAAGAAAGGAAAGAAGGAAGGAAGGAAGGAAGGAAGGAAGGAAAGAAGGAAGGAAGGGGAGGGAGGGAGGGAGGGAGGGAAGGAGGAAGGAAGGAAGGGAGGGAGGAAGGGAGGGAAATATATGGCCACAAAATCTCAACAATTTCTGCAAATAACTCTAATGTCCATGATTTTCCTTTAGAGCTAGTTTGCACAAAATAAATAGAAAGAATTTTATGAGCAGAAATAGTTAAAACAAATATCAAAAATAAAATATTCATGGAAAAGTTGAGCATGATGGTGTATCCCTGTAATACCAGCAGCTCAGGAGGCTGAAGCAGGAAGATCACAAGTTCAAAAGCCAGCCTCAGCAACTTAGCAAAGCTCTAAGCAACTCAGGGAGACCCTGTCTCTAAGTAAAATATTAAAAAGGGCTGTGGATGTGGCTCAGTGGTTAAGTACCCTTGGGTTCAATCCGTGGTACCAAAAAAAAAAAAAAAAAAAAAAAAAAAATCATGGAGAGCACATGAAGAAAATGTATGTATCATTTGAGCAGGTCATTATACCTCTCTGGGTGTTTTAATTCTTCATGTATAAATTTAAGCACACTGAATTATTTCTTTTGTTGATAAGGAAAGCCACAAAGAAGGGGTGGACTTTGAGCTGAACATTATGGCTGAGAAAAATTTGCTAGTAGAATTAGCCTACCTCATCTGCCCTTTCACATAAAAGATACCACAAATGACTCTTACACAACTCTTGTTGGCTGCTAAGGAATGATCAAAATGGAAGCTCCTGCTTCAGAAATAAATCGGATACTTATACATAATCCAGGAAAACGTTCAGAAATGTTTGCAAATATCCATAGCTAAGAGGAAACAAGAAAAAATATGCGAAGATTTCTGTAGAGGCATGGCTTTAAAACATATCTGAGGGTGACTCAAAGAAAGAAATACATATTCTATCATGATCCATGACCATGTATGTGACACACAAAATTTGCAGCGACAATACTTAAATCATGCTATCTGGCAAATGCATTTTTCTGTTCCTATTCCTATTGTATTCTATTGTACTCTATTCTATCCTGAAAAAAACAATGCTGATCATGACTTATTAAAATGATTTTATGTCTTTAGGCCTGAAAATATTGCTAAACCATTTATAGGCCTATAAGAACAAATTTGTTTTTCTAAGCTTGGAAGTAAGCTGTACTTTTTCATTCTAGGGAACTTTATGGATTGTTTGCATCTCCTTATCCATTAGCCTTACTTGGAGGGGAAATGGACACTTGTCTCATGGACTTACCCTCTTACATACCTTCTTGCTGCCAAGTCCCTTATAGCCATCACCATTTCTCTGCCTGTAACTGCCCTTCACTACCATGGCAAATTAAAGAACAACTCTACTTATGTTTCTAGAAAGATTCAGTGCCAAATTGTGGACTGGTGATTATTTTGCCAGCCATTTGGCTGGCTATCTCCAGGGACTCAATAAGTGGAGGAATCCAGGAAATACAGGACCAGAATATTAGTGGCCTCAGAATTTTCAGTAGGGAAAACCTAGGGGCAGTCATCTGATTTAGCCCATGATGTCAAGCTACTTCTTCCACATTTCCCAAAGTTTATTCCGTGGAACACTGTCTTGGAAGTTACTCTACAAATAAGAGTCTGATGTTTAAATTGGTTTGAGAAACCTCCTTATCCCAGAGGCTGACATTCTTTTTTTTTTTAATATTTATTTATGTGTTTTTTAATTGCACATGATACCTTTATTCTTGTGTGGTGCTGAGGATCGAACCCAGGCCGCACACATGCTAGGCAAGTGCTCTGCCACTGAGCCACAACCCCAGCCCCTGACATTCTTATTAGCACAATAAAGTCACACATGTGCACTCTTTCTCTCTCTCTGTCTTCACACACACACACACAACCTGCCAGAAAGAAAAATCATCCTTAACTCAAAACACCTTATACATCACCCCTATGAAGAATCCAGAGCTAGTGACCTGCATGATATATTGAGAAAAGTTATTTTACATCACCACTAATCAGTAGGAGTATTGGGAGTGTCCTGTCTATGCTGTGCATTATGGTATCTAGTAGCATTAAGTAGACACAAAGTACTTTAAATGTGGCTAGCACAACTTGAATGCTTTACCCACCATTGAATGAATGTAATTATTAACTCTATTAATTTTAAGTTATTTAATGTGGTCAGTGGCTGCCATATTGGACTATGCAGCTCTAGATCAGAAAATATAAATCTTTTAAAAAGTCTTTTAATGGGAATTAAAATTTTACAGTACATTGCACAGAAAGAAAAATGAGACTTTTTAGGAAGTTTGAGAAAGTTGACAAAAATTCAACCAGTAAGATTTTTGAAAGTTCTATCATCTGAAAATGCCTTTCTAAAATCTTTGTAGACTAATCTATGTTAGGGCCATTTTTTAATCTCTACATTGGATCTGTCTGAACATGTGAACAACTCATGAATAATTGTATGTCTGATGCTCTGGGTGTATTATCTATTCTGTTCTGGCCTTCCGGTTGTGATGCAGAAACCAAGCCCCACTCAGACGAGATTTAGACCTTATAGTCTGGAGGAGCCCTGGACTTCCTGTCTGATGCAGTCAGGCAAAAGACATTGTCAGATGGCAGTGGTTGAATATCAAAGGTTTATATCTTCAAAAGTTTTATTTTAACATTTATTTTTCCTTAGAAATGGCTTCCTTATTTTTATATTATGAATTACTTTAATCCAACTAAATATTTATAGTTTCAATGAAATTGGGAGTGATCCCGAGAAGCCTATAAAAAATGGCAGTTTTACTTCTATATTCCTTTTCTTGTGATACTTGGCTTCTGATGTCTTCAGAAGGCTTTACAGTGCCTCCCAACTTTTCACACTCTGGCTCATTCTCAACTTTTGCTGCAGACGTCTGGAGCCCCCGACGCCTGCCTCCCCAGGCTTCGTGTGTTTGAAGCTCTGGCTTCACTTCCTGCTCACAGAGCCTTTCTGTTTGTCCTGCAGATAGAAAGCCCTGGCAGGGAGAAGCACCATGCTCAGAAAGAGGTCAGTGAGTTCAATGTTCAGGAGGAGTCTCGTGGACACACTTGTAGATCCTCTAGTTTAATTACAAAGTGAATTCAAATATGAATTCAATTCAAGCACAATGCTGATTACTGACAGCAAGCCATTTTGCATTTTTCTTCTAAGTAACAATGTTTATCATGAAAATCTAGTGGTATTGCAGGGGAGGGGCAGCAAAAACCCGAACAGGGCAGTTTACTGTGAGAGTCTGAGTCAGGGTTTTCATTAATAAACTTGGCAAATTAAATCAGGTCTCAGTTCTTCAACTGCCTGTATAAATTTGATGGAGGGAAGTAAGGTGGTATATAACGCATATACTCTGGTAAGTGTTTGGGTTTATTTACATAAACCTGAGCCTAGACCTTGAGGAGAGGCAAATATGAATTTCAGAGGGCACTTTCCCCCCAGTTCCTAGCAATCTAACGTAGCAGCTTTGGTGGCTGCTACATACACGACTGGACTTTGGATAACTGATTTCTTATCCTCCTCGATGTAATCCAAATGATCAATAATTTATTTATTTTTCTCTGGCTGTGAAATCCAGGAACTAGTTTGGGGTGATGTTAGTCTAAAAACATTAAGTATATTGTCTAAATCCCTCAGTGGTCTGCTAAACATGTATGATATGTACTTTTTATATGACCCTGTGCTATGATCCGGATGTCCCTATCTCCCCTACATTCATATGTTAAAAGGCCAATCTTCCAAGGCAATGGTATAAAGAGGTGGGCCCTTTGGCAGGTTAGTAGGTCATGAAAGTGGAACCCTCATGAATAGAAGTGCCCTTACAAGAGGCCTGAGGGGGCTCGTTTGCTTCTTTCACCACGTGAGGCCGTGGTTAGAGGATGCCACCTGTGAACAGAGATCTAGTTCACACAAGACAACACTTCTGTTAGAGCCTTGCTCTTGAACCTCCTAGCCTCATGAACTATAAAAAATAAATTTCTGTTGTTTATAACCTACTCACTTTATGGTATTTTGTTATAGCAGCCAGAATAGGCTAAATACCCTGAAATTACTTTTTAGCCTACTAATCATTTCATATGTTTCCCTCATAGTCTCTGACATATTCATCATTTATGATCCATTCATCTTTCCAGTTGGGGACAAATTGCAATAGTCCATGAGGAACATTGTGGTGGCCTGATCTTACATGGTATTTGGGGTGATGAAGACGTGTGTTGGGTTGTTAACACATTAAGGGGCCAAATTTGCAGTGTTTGCTGATATTTTGTACATGGAATTTGAAGGAGAAGCTGATTTCCAGGCAATGTGCAGGTTTCTGACTTGAGTAACTGGAACAATGAGTTAGGATCAGAGCTTTTTGGACTAGAAAAAATTCTGGAGTTAAATATCAGGAGTCTATTTTTGAACATAACATTCCATGGATTATCTTTGAAACATTGACATGATGATATCATATGGACCAGTATCTTTCCAATATTTTTGACATGACTTAAATTAAGAAATATGTTTGATATCATAATTCTACACTGCCATACAAATGAAAAATATTCATGAACTAATTATTCTACTTAATAACTATCCAGTCTTTCCTGGAAAATGTGTGAGTATAAGATATGTAATAGCATCCAGGGCTTCCAATCCTTCCTTCTGGTATGATTCAAAGTATGGATTGCAGACTTTCTTTCTTTCAATGGAAGAGAAATCATTCAAGGCCTTGTTTGAATGGCCCTTTCAGCCTAAGGAGGTACAGAGTAAGAAAGTGATTCTATTTCAGGCTCAATATCAGTCCAATTATCAACTATATCAAGACACAAAATTGCCCCATATTTGAGTTACTGCCAATGTCCAGTAATAACCCATAATCTCCTTGACATTTCTGTCAAATGTATCCTATGGATTCTAAATTAAAACCTGCCAACCTTAAGAAATGTAGGTAAAGGAGATATTATAATAAGGTCTCAGTGGAAAGATGGTTTGCTTTAGAATCCAGCTTCCTGGCCAGCTAGGCAGAGTACATATGTTAAACCCTTCTCTCCTTCCGGCCTTTAGTTAAAGATGGAGTGTTTATAAATCACTTTGGGATTTAAGGAGAACTGTACTGATCCTAAACCAAATGTTGTTTTAAATCATGATCTTCACATTTCTTAATGCATAGAGTGTGAAGGAAATTAGGAGAACTAGTTGGTTGTTGCTACTGAAAGCAAACTCTGATTACTTCCTAATTTCTTCTTTTCTGATAATCTCAAAATAGTCACACTCTTTTCCTTTTTGACCTAGAAAAACATGCTAGACATAACTAGGATACTATGTCAGATGAAGGGAGTCAGTCTTTCAGCCTTTTCTGGAAATCAAATTGTTCTTTTCCAGGACTGGGAAGGTTAACATGTCACAGGGCCAAAAATGCTTCCATCTACTGGTCAAGCCCAGGAATACACTAACTATTAAAAATCACTGGTGGAGGGTGCAAGACAATTCAAGATTGAGCAGAGCTTGACCGTGGAGTTCAAAGCTCAAAATAGGATGTTCCTGTTGATAGTAAAAGTAAATCCCAATCAACAAGCAGGCTGCTGAGAGAGATCAGAGGAGGAACAGAAAGGTAAGATGGAGCTCAGATTCCCCCCACGTCTGTGTATTCTTTTGAGACCCTTGTCAACATAAAAGCAGGCAATGGGTTGTGATTACTTTGAAATATTCAGGTAAAAATACCTGCCCTGCCCCTTGCATTTTAAGACTTAGTTGGCTCTGGAACTCTGCTCTGAAACCAGATAAATGGAATCACTGAAAAGGTCAATGGACTCTCTTTTCAATGCCCCCTAGTTGGGTCAGTAGCTCCAGCAAAGTCATTTTAATTCATTTTAATGGGTGAAAATACGTGACTGTTCCCCTTTTCAGAAGTCACAGGGGATTGATTTGCCATGGTGAGCAGTTGCCAGATAGGACAATGGAATTTGTGTCATGCCTGTGATGACTTTAGATATGAAATACCAGCCGGCTTGGCCCAGGGTAAGGTGCTGTAAGTTGTGGGTACTGTGGCCAAGTCTCCCCACCACCCTTTGCTCCCTATGACAGTCACCCTCCTGGGCGGTGATCTGGCTGGATTAATTCACAGCTGCCAGTTATCAGGACTTTATCTGCATTGTTAGCATGCCTTCTAACCTGCAGCCTCTGTTCATTTAGTGAGTATCTGATGGGGACTGATATTTAGTGAAGAGGAATGTTCAAATCATGCTGGCTTTGGCAAGTGGGAACTCAAATAGCAGAATTTCAGTTTAGGAGGGAAACACTACTCACTGATAAGAGATTTTTTTGTGTATGTGGGTTAGTAGAATTGTGGAACAGGAGGGGAAATGATTCCAGGGAAATAGTCTGGTAAAAAGAACTTGAAAGAATGGGTCTCCATGTACTTCCTTTAGTTAGCAAGAGGAGAAGAAGCAAGGAAGGCAAAGAAAAGCCATGACAGAAATAAACTTAAAAACTTCTCCAACCATTTTTTTTTTTCATTTTTCAGCAATATACTCTACTTGTTGTCTCATTACTATACTCAGTCGAATAATTTATTTGCATATAACTAATTTAAGCAAGAGATACCAAGAGTTTAAAGAAGGTTCTGCTTTCAAGGAACAGTGTTCTGAAAGGACATGTTCCTAAATCAGGTGTCTTAGATTCAGAGATTTTTCTCAAAATCTATGATGGACAAAGCGGTCTCTGAAAGAGTGGTATGGAAAAAAACAAAGCACAGGCAGAAAGTTTACCAATCTAGCCAATGTAGCAAATGCACTTGGAATGGAAAGTAGCTTTTTTCAAAATGGCACACTACATGAACCTACTGACTTGAAAGCCTCCTTTTCTTTTCAGGGCTTGCAACAAGCTCACAGGTCAATAAGCAAGACAAAAAAAAAGGCTGAGAGGGCCAGCGGGATTTCCAATGGCAGAATCCTAAGCATCCTTCATAGAGATGTCAATTTCACAACAATTACTCAAAATATATTTATATCACCCTAAACTGACAGCTGAGGTATTTAATATTTATCTTTGTAGAGCACACATAATAACGGAAAGGCTTAAGACTCTATAACTTAAATGTTTCCAATTTTAAAATGTACTCGCAATACACTTACCATAATAATTAATTCCCATTTTGGAGAATATCTAACCCACACAACCAAAATGATCATGATGCTCTTTCAGTGTCTTATGAAAAAACAATAGGAGAGAAAGAGGGCCAAGTTAGAGCTTTTTTCCTGGTCTTTGTGAGTAGGTAGAAGTTGAGAGGTCAAGAACTACCAAGGAGAGTGACAGCCCAGAAAGTGATGAATCTGCTAAGTACTGAGACCCCAAACACACCTTCTCTGACACTTCACTGAGCATTAAGGTTGCTTTTCTGTGCCTAGTTTCCTCTGCATATAAAACAATTACAGCAATGTCCAGATCAAGGTAAGAGCTCTGCCATGTTACTGCTGACTCCTTACTGCCTATGAGGATAAGCATCTTACTCGCCTCCCCAGGCAGTGCTGCCTTCTGGTTTCTGTGTACCATTCCTTCAGAGCCTGTATCACTCCTTAAAGCCTTAATGTGTAGACAAAAGTTTGTAGGTATAAGAGGGATGTAGCAGTATTTGTCCATGCCACAGCTGATGACAACCCTCCTAGCTCTGCCATAACCCGAAATAGTACACAGTCCTTCCCTAGATTAAAACAAGTTGGGACTTTTTCCTTTGGGAAGGCCAATTCTACCTGTGTATTCTCGGCACTAGCTGCTCATTTATCCTGTACTCCCCAAACAAAGCCCATTCGTTTATTTTCTGGAAGAAGAGGGGTTGTCTTCAGAAAACCTTGTATCACTGTGTTTACTAAAGACTGGAAAGCCCAAACCCAGGTAGAGCTCCTCGCAATAGAAGGAAAAGTACTTCTCTTTCCTCTGAGGCTTCTAAGGTAGTAAAGGAAGTTATAAATTAAAACTTGAGAATAATTTGCTCTCACATTTGTATTTATTATCCATCTTTGCCTCTAGACAGTAAACTCCATAAAGACAGCAAACTTGGCTATTCTTTTCTGCATTTCACATTTATTAAGTGAATGCATAAATTAACATGAGTAAGGATTTTTTTTCTTAGCTGTGAAAAGTTTTTGTTGTTGTTGGTTTTTTGTTTGTTTGTTTGTTTGTTTTTTACTTTTTTTGCTCTCTTGTCCATTCCCTCAGAACATATAAATAGGCAATAGTACATTAGTAAATGTTCAATAACTAGCTCTCCAAAGAAGCAGGGGAAGCCCTGATTTGTAGCATTTGCTTATTTCTATGGTGTAAATATTCCTGCCCTAGATGATTTCAGGCAAGAATAGGTCATAAACTTAGCAATTGGCTCTTGCAAGCAGATACTAATTGGGTCCAGCTTACCACTGAAAATAGGTATTGGATAAATATTTCATTGTTCAAAAAGGAAGATCCTGTTTCTTTCATATGAACTGAAGTTAAAATGCAAACTCAGTACCCACTCCTCTTCCAATACATATAAGTACACATATAAACAAATGAGTAGGAATGCAGAAACAAGTTATTGTACTGCCCTGACATGCTAATTACATAAAGACTTGCTTATGAGTTCTTGGCTATTATCATGAAACTTGTATTTGGAAGGGTTCTTACTATTCTCAGAACTTGTAAGAGTAACAATGAGATTTGTGTTGAATATGAGCTTTTCTTTCTTGGACTCTGAAATTTTGGTACTCGCTAGGCAGAAAGCACATGATGAGCCCCCAACAAAAATCCTGAGCACTGAGTTACTACTGAATTCCCCTGCTAGACAATGTTGCATGTGCATTGCCACAGTTCCTTGCTGGAGGGATTCTGGGAATCCTGTGTGACTCCATAGGGAGAGAGACATTCAAAGCCTGTCCTGGTTTCTATGAACTCCCCCATGTGCCTTCTCCCTTTGCTGATTTTGCTTTTAATCCCTCACTATATTGAATGATAGCCATGAATATGACTGTATGTTGACTCCTGTGAATCCTCCTAGTAAATCATAGAGAATGGCATTGGTCTTGGAAACACTCAATTAAATAAATAAATTAGTTAGATGCAACCAAAGTCATTTCACGTCACATTACTAAATGTGTCCCCTGAAAATTTCTTCTCTGTGCTCTCATAGCATATTGAACATCTTTTATTATAGCACTTAGTACATTACAAGTCGAAATCCCCTTATCCATACCCATATTTGCCTGCATCCCAGGGAATGGCTCCCCAAGGGCAGGAACCTTTGTTGTTCTTTGTTGTTTGTTGTAGTGGAAAATACAACGCAAGGAACATCGGAGGGCACAGGGTTCTCTGAATAGAGTGTACTTCACAGGGCTGAGGAAAATCTGGGTCAGGAGGTAGGTTAACTGTGGGGTGAAATATAAAGAACCATACAGATGGAAGACCAATGTTGAAGATTTGTTGACATGGGCCGAGAATCAGATACCCCTGGCCCACCCCCCACTTCTTTTCCATGCTGTATTTTGGTGAATGGGTCAAGGCACATCCTGTGTGCTCTTTTCTCATTGTGCTCCAGTGTTCATAGAACTATGGATCCCTGAAGGGACTCCAAAGCACGGGCCCTTTCTTACACTTACCACTTGCCCTGGTGGCTAGTCAACTGTCCCAATTTCCATTTTATACTAAGCAGCAGAACAGAGAGTTCAACAAACACTATCAGTTGAAGGTCACTGGAGAATGGGTTTCCTCACTAGGAGATGATCTCAAATGATCAAAGAGGAAGACATGAAATCTCTAATTCTATGAAACACCATATTTTTCTCTGTAGGGCATAATTTTCCCATGTTTTATTAAAACTGGTTGCAACACTTCCCAGTAACATGAATTTGAAGGCATGTCTTAGACGTGCTTCACATTTTACTAGGAGGCTGAAAAATGCAGGTCACCCAAACAGAACAGATGGTTGGAACAACTTGAAATCATGCCTAGTCTTTTGATATTTTTTTTTCCTCTTAGCTCATGCACAGACATACTGGAAGCTTATTTACTTCTGGTAAGTATAGTTAATGGCAAGGAATAGAGAAATGAAGCACCCAGAGATATGATTAATATGAAATGGTATAAAAAACAAAGGATTACTCATTGCATTTTTCAATTTCCCAATGATGAACAATCACTTCCATTCCTCTTACTCTGGAGTGGACATAATATAAGCACAAATGAGTTTAGGGAGAAAGTTTTATGACCTCTATTATTTGGCCTAAATTCACAGCAATGTCTGAAAAGTTTGCCAGGAAATTTCTGTGTGGACTAATCTGCAAAGGAATAACTACCTAAATGGAAGAATAATTATATGTTTTCTTTATTAGATTCACCTTTTGGGCATAAATGTACTATTAATCTATTAATGTGTTTAATTAAATGTGCTCTCCATCATGTTAATATGTGAACAGGAAGCTCTCTCTCAACAATTTTGTGGAGTATCAACTATATATATATAAGCCAGACCCCATGCTAAAAATTCTATGTACACAGTGCTTAACAAAACAGATGTGGTACTTTCTCTTGTATAGTTTATAGCCTTGTGTGGGAGAAAGTAAACAAACTAACAAAACAATCAGATTAATGCTAAATGACAAATTAAGATGTATAGTGAATTCAGAGGTGCTAGGAGGGCACACTTAAATTGGGTAATGAGAAAAGTCCTCTCTGAAGAAGGTACATTGAATCTGAGAACTCAAGGATAAGGTGTCAGTTGGGAATGGCATGTATCTGTATGGGGGATAGAAAAAGAGGAGGGTAGGTTTAGGAAGAGTGTAGAAGATATATATATCTTAGGTAAGAACAACTTTGCAGGGATAAGCAACAGAAAGAGGATCACTATGGCTGGGGTATGATGAAGTAGCAGAGAGTGAGTGGTATATATAAGTGGTAATATCTACTAGAGGGTCTAGCATAGTCCTATGGGCACACATTTTTATTGAAAATTAAGTTTCTACAGAAAGGAATTTTCAGGAAGTCATCCTGTTCCCCAAATTATGATATTATTTCCAAATATCCAATCTAATATCTCCATGAGGAATATAAACTATTGGGGTAAGGACAAACAATCTCCTAAAATAGGTGTGGACCAAAGTGGAGGTTATAAATTTTATGCAAAGGAAATAAAATACTGCCAGCAATTTGTGAATTGGTCTATTGAACTAATAGGTGTAATTCAATGGAGTTTAATTGGGCCAGGTTGGTTGGTGATAGTTGGTAGAAGAAGTTGTAGGGTTTAGTTAAGAATTGCAAGCCAAGCACACACCTGTAATCCCAATGACTCAGAAGTTTGAGGCAGGAGGATCACAAGTTTGAATGTAACATCAGCAAAGTTAGAGAGGCCCTAAGCAACTTATTGAGACTCTGTCTCTAATTTTTAAAAAATATTTTTTAAAAGGGCTGGGAATGTGGCTCAGTAGTTGGCACTCCTGCGTTTAATTCCCAGTACCAAAAACAAATAAAAAATAAAGAACTGCAAAGATCTCAGTACTCACAGTTATTAGTGAAGCTGTGGCTTCACCAGAAACTGTGCCCCTCTGCTTAAATCCAATGAAAATGGGGCTGATGGGACAGAGAGATTGTGTTAGGTCTGTGCTACTGTGGATCTAAATCCCTGACATTTCCTTGTCATGTAAACCTTAAGCCAGGAAAGATGAGTCCAATTCATTATCAGTGCTGCCAGAGCATCTTGACCTTAGATTGTATTTCTGCTGTACACAAAGGAAATAAACAGCCCACAGTATATTACCACAACTTATTTTCAGAGGAAACTTAAATTGAGGTAAAGGAAAATACTTGAGCCAAGTTCAGAACTTATTTCCAGCTCTTTGAGATTGCAGACACTCAATTTAAGAGAATATAACCAGCAAAAACATTCATTAACAGAGTCTTGCCTTCTTGGGCATAATTTTATCATCCTGGAGACTCATTTGAAAGAGTCGACTCAATATAAATTAGAAACATGTGCATTAAATCTCTCAAAATCACCAGATGTGATTGAGGTTTTGACAAAGTAAAAGACCACTGAAAGGTATTTGGAAATGCTTTCATGATCCAAGAACCACCAGGCTGGCCCATCTCTAAGAATGAAGTCATGACCCTGTGAATGTTATGGTATTCCTCATGTTTCTGTGTTTAAGAAAATAGGTCCTGTCATCACTGCACATAATATATAAGTATTTAGGTGCAATATTTAACATGCCGATGTCAAAGTGGTGGAAGGGATTCTAATACGAAGAATATTTTTCTAATCTAGAATATTCTAAGACATGAAGATCCCATGAAGGAGAGCAAATCTAGAAGCACTTAGGGTGTCATTCCTGACAAGGTTCTCAGCAAAACTAGAATTTATTCTAGGTAGTTAAGACATAAAAGAAATTTAGGGAAGGAAATGCAGTAGTCTAGCAGTTTCCTTGGAGAGCCAGGAGGAGGGGAAGCTACACAGCCAGGAATTGTGCCCAAACCACACTCAGAAGGCTGTCCTTGGAATGCACATCTACTGCAGCTCAGCACAGACCTTCCTGGTGGCAAGGAACATGCTGGCAACTGGGTGACACACCATTCTCATTCCTTGAACCAAAAGGCAGGTGCCTTTTCTTTTTCACTCACTGAAAGATGGATTCTGCAAGTTTATTTGAAGTCAGAAATATGTTTCTAAAAGACTAAAGTGCATACCAAGCCAAGAATTCCACATTATTACTTTAGCTTATTCTTAACCCAGCAGCTCTTAATGCATCTGTGTTTTAGCTAAAACGAACATTTCCCTTCTTACATACTCTTTCTACTTTCCCTGAGCTTATCTTGCTTTTTCTGTCTGGGTTGATTAATTTTATCCATACTTCACTGCTCAGAGGACTTCCATGACTTACAGGTTAGTGAATCCCAAATATCTGTGCTGGCATTCAAGCCCTTCAGAGCACTTCAGCATAATTCTTCAGTTCTGTGTCCTTTTATTTCCTGTATGTCCCCTGTGTCCCCTGCATGCTTCCACTTCTCATCATCTATGTGTGTATTTGATGAGGGCCTTTTGCCTGAAATGTTCTTTTACAAATTTGTCTGCTGAAGTTATAGTCACTCCTAAGGTCCACTTCAAGTACCGCTCTTTCTCTCATCCCACGAAGTCTTTACTGAAACCCAACTAAATACATTTCACTGTGAACTTTATTGAATGTCCCTTAGTACTTCCTTTGAATCGATGCATATGGTGGCCCATTATAATCATTTATCATATTATTTAGAATTAGGTTTGCCAAAAAAGTAACAGTAATTTATAATTTTGAAATTTACATCTCATGTAAAAAATCCTGAAATAGGTGGTGCAGAAATAGGCATGACAGTTTATCTCCTCAGACACCTCAGGGACCCAGATCCTTTCTGTCCATGGTTCTTATGTTCAAGTAAGATCTTACAAAATGGCACCTAAATTTCTTCAAATCGTTATGCATGGATTTTCATCAGCAGAATGAAGGAAGATTTTTTTTAAAAATAAGGGATAAGAATTCAATCCAGTTATATTTTTTTTAAATTAATTTGCTGGAAGTGCTTATTATGTAATACAAGAAAATAAGAATGCACATGTTTTAAATTTACAGTTAAATGAGTTTTAAACAAATGCTGACCAGCAACATAATCAAGATACAGAAAATTCCCGTCAATCCTGAAAATTCTCTTTTGCTCTTTTGCAATCATTCCCATTTATATGCAATATTAATAGACTAAGAAAAATAACATTATATCATCTCAATATCTATTTTTAAATCATTGTACAAACAAAATTCAATGTCCTTTTTAAATAAAATTCTTATCAAATTAGGAAGAGAAAGGAACTTCCTCAAGAGTTAGAAGTCATCTGTGAAAACTCAAGTGCTAGTATCAAATGTAATGATTTGAGTTTGGATATTTTCTCATGTGATAAGAAAAAAGGCAAATTGGTTTCTCACCACTTAAATTAATCATTGTATTGGAAGTCTTATACAATGCAATAAGGCAAGAAAAAATATAAGACAAAAGGAAAGAAATAAGATGGCCTTTATTTGTAAACATCATCATTATTTCTATAGATATAGTTTTGAAATCTATAAAAATAGCCTCTGAATGCCCTTCAGTAGATGAATGTATAAAGAAAATGTGGTATATATACACAATGTAGTATTACTCAGCAATAAGAGAGAATAAAATTGTGGCAGGTAAATGGATGAAGATGGAGAATATAATGCTAAGTGAAGTTAGCCAATCCCAAAAGCCAAATGCTGAATGTTTTCTCTGATATAAGGAGGCCGATTCACAGTGGGGTTGGGATGGGGAACATAGGAGGATTAGAGGAACACTAGAATGGCCAATGGGGAGGGAGGGGAAGGGATGGAGCAAAAGGGTGAAGAAAAAAATGGTAGAATGAGATGGATATCATTACCCTAAGTGTATGTATGAAGTCACCAATGGTGTCAATATACTTTGTATATAACCAGAGATAAATAAAAATGTGCTCTATAAGTATAACATGAAATGTAATGAATTCTGCTATCATTTATAACAACTTAGAATAGAAAGTAAATTTGAGAAAAAAAATAGCCTCTGAAATTAATAAGCAAGTTTAGGAAGTTAATAGATGAAGGTGAAAAGAAAAAAAAATAAATTCTATTTGTATGTACTATCAATAAACAATAAGAAATTAAAGTTTAATGTTAATTTTTACCATTATTATCTCAAAAAAATTATGTACCTTTCTTTTAATTCCTGTTGGGAAAATACTCTCACATATATGAGATATCTGATATTGTCCTGAGAGTCACTGAGTTTCTTCCTTTTATTTTTTCTTTCTGTGCTTCAATTTAAATAATTTTTATTACTACATATTCATGTTCACTTATCTTTATATCTACATTATCAGCTTTCTATTAATTCTGTTAAACAAATTTTATTTCAGAGAATGTATTTTCATCTCAAAAATTTCTTTTCTTTAGTAATGGCTTTCTTTCTTATTATGATCATATTGTTCATTGGGAAATATCTATCACAATTATCACAGTTGATTTAAAATTATTCTCTTTTAGCTTATCTCTATCATTTCTGGTTCTGCTTATATTTGCTCTCACTTTGAAGTAGGAATTTTCAGTGCTTTTTGCTTTATTCTGTGAATTTTTTTTATCAAATATCCTATCGTGAATATTACAATCTTGAATATTTATTATGTTTTCTTTCTCTACAGAGTGTTGACATTTGTTGTAGGTGAATAAATTATTCACAAATCAGGTTTCTGTATTCAAAATTTGTTTTTCAGTTTTATTGAAGCTGGTTAAAGGTATGACCCTCTAGGTTTTTTTACAATTCTCTGAGGGTTCAATGAGGTTTTTTCTGGATGAAAGGAATTTGAATATACTGCAATATGTTTGCACTCTAAAAGCTGTTCAGCTTATGGTTCTCCATAGTTAATTTTCCCTAAGTGTTTCTAAGTGTTTCTTCTTTGGGAAGGTTTGAGGAATTCATTGTATATGCACATATGTGTGTGTGTGTGTGTGTGTGTGTGTGTGTGTGTGTGTGTGTGTGTGTATTGGTCTGCACAGATTCTCTTCAATACTATATTCTGAATATTCTGCTGCCTCAGCTTCCCCATATCCAATATTTGTCTTTTAAGCTCAGATGGCCTCTTCTACTTCGCGTAGAATCTTCCCCTCTTCACCATTTTCCAGATGCAGCCTACAAGCAGAAAACTAGACCAATAGTGGCCTTCATCTCTATTTCCCTTTTCTTGGAGATCACAGTCATGCTCTGCCTATAGTCTCAATATCTAAAATAGTTCTTTCATGTGTTTTATTTGGTTTTCTAGTTGTTTACAGTAAGAAGACTGGTTTTGTACCAATCAAAAATGGAAACCAACTAAAGATGAATCTTAAGGAAGAGTTCCGAAATATGTCCTTCTTTTCACCACCCATTAGACAGAACTGAGCTACCATTAACTACATAGGAGACTAGAAATGTGGTTTCCTTCTGGACGGCCATATGCCTAGTGAAAAAATTATACAAGATTGGATTTTGAGCAAGAGTAAACATTATCTGCCTTTATTATGTAGTTTTTAGCTCACTCACCAGTTTAGTAGCTTCTTGAATAAGAAGGTCAGAGCATTCCTCACTTCAGTAACTATGAAGGGACTGGTATCCAGAAAGTTCTCAGAAAAGAAAATGGTCCTGAACACTGAATTCATAATTCTCAAAATCAACAAAGAGAAAATTAGATAAGTGAAAATAAGGTAATATATGCTGAGTAGAGAGAGACTTGGAGAAAAAAGTGAAAATTATGTTGGAGTTTCAAATGTGTTAGCCTGTACATTATTTATAAACTCTGTTGAAGAATGGGAAAAAACACATGCGAACTATACACTTGAAAAAGATTTACGATCAAGAGTATAAAACTCGAAAAACTCATTAGCAAAAACAAATGCACACACACAAATAACTGAATGAAAAGAAAAATCAGAGATAGACCTGTGTAGACATTTCTCAAAAGAAGGCATACCAAATGGCCAATAGGTAAATGAAAATGCTTAATATCACTAATCAAAATCATCATGAAATATAACCTTACTCTAGTAACAATGGCTAATACCTAAAAGACAAAAGATAACAAGCACTATTGAGAAGGTAAAGGAAAGGAAACCCTTGCACACTGTTGGTGGAAATGTAAATTAGTATAGCCAATATGGAAGTCAGTGGGCTCCTCAAGAAATTAAAATTAGAATTACCAAATGATCCAGCAATCCCTCTACAGGATGTATTTCCAAAGGAAATGAAATCAGTACATCCCATGTTTATTGCAGCCCTATTCACAGTAGCCAAGAGATAGAAACAACCTAAATGTCCATCAACTGATCAATAGATAAAGAAAATGTGGTACCTAACAGTTGAATACTATTTAGCCATAAAATATGAAACCTGTTAGATGGGCAGGAACCAATAGGCTTAAAGGTCACCAAGTTTGCCCTGTTCCACAGGCAGAGGGCCAAAAGGTTGCTCTGCTCTCTGGGCAAGATGTTTCTGTAAGAGCCCTAATAAGGAGATAGCTAAGATGGCAGCTAGCTGAGAGCCATAAGAGGTGTTTAAGTATTTTCACCTGATATTCGTGCATTTATCTAAGAATCTTTCTATGCCTGTGAACACTATGTGACATACCTGTAAGTTTGAGCTGTTAACACATGTATACTTGTTAAGGCAAAAAGTATTTAACCGGGTGAGGTTGGCTAGAGGGGGTGGTTGGAATTGGAGAGGTTGTTGGAGCCAGAGAGAGAAGTTAGAAGAAGCAAGAATAAAGAACCTATTCATTTCCAGTCTGCCTTTTAATTCTTTCCCGCGGTACCGTTGCTGCAGATGGCAACAGCTGCAGGTGGCAACAAGTGGTGGCCCGTACGGGGAATTTGGAATTGGCAGGTAAGAACTGAGAAGTCTCTAAAGATGGGTTCGAAAATAACTAAAACGCAAGTGATAAAGGCTATGGAAGAATTCTTTGATATAACTGACTCAGTTGATAGAGAGGAGAAAAGTGATCATGAAAGCATAGCCTCCGCTGAGTCAGTTAGGACCAGTAAGGATAGTATTGGTGTGGACTCAAAAATGACAAAGATCCGAGCTGCTAAACTATCTCAGATTTATTAGAGATAGCTGAAGAATACCTGCTCTCAATTGAACCTGGGACTCAGGATGTTACTACCAGTGAAAGTAATAGTAGTGAGGAGGAGTCAAATAGCCATGAAAGCACAGCCTCCTCCGCTGAGTCAGTTAGGACCAGAAAGGACAGTCAAGTAGAGGAACCACTTGTGCCCTCTGCTCCCTCATGGGTTGAATCAATTACAGAAACTATGAGGGGTATTTCTGAGCACTTGCGTGCCCTTGAAGCAGAGATTAACGGTCTTGCTGAGCGTTTGTGTGCCCTCAAATGTCAAAACTCACAGGGACATTGGGGTCTGCCAGTATTTGAAAATGGAAATGGACATTGGTACCACCAATCATTAGATTTCAAAAGTATAAAAAATTTCAAAGAAGCAATAATGACATATGGGCCCCAAGCTCCTTTCACGTTGAGCATGTTGGAGTCCCTTAACACTTTAACTTTAACCCCCTCAGACTGGAAAGGCTTATGTAAGGCAGTATTGAGTGGGGTTAATACTTGATTTGGAGGTCGCAGTTCCAGGAGTTTTGTGTAGAAACAGCTAGAAGAAATGCGACTGCAGGATTTCCAGACTGTAATGTAGACATGTTAACTGGAGAAGGGCAGTTTGCTGACTTACAGGTTTAAATTCAGTATGATCCTGGAGTTTACGCTCAAATATATGCCGCAGCTGTTAAGGCATGGAAAACTTTACAAGGAATTGGTGACTTACAGGGTAGCTTGTCTAAAGTAATTCAGGGACCTAATGAGCCATATGCTGACTTTGCTGATAGGCTTTTGTGAACTGCAGGTAGAGTGTTTGGAGACGTTGATCAAGCCATGCCATTAGTCCTTCAGCTGGCATATGAAAATGCCAACAAATATTGTCAAGACGCTATCAGACCTTGGAAATCTAAAAGGGATCTTTCTGTATATATAAGATTATGCAAAGATATAAATGACACCTTTGTCACAGGAAATGTGATTGCAGCAGCAATGAAAGGTGCTTTCCCTCAAAATTTCACAAAAAGGGCTCAACCTAAAAATTATTATAATCAATCAGGTTATTCTAGACAATATCCCCAAAGAAAAATAAGACCAAGCTCATATCATGCCCCAGGCCGCTGCCCCAGGTGTAAAAAAGGAAACCATTGGGCTAATAAGTGCAGATCTAAATTTGATATTTATGGAAACATTTTGTCTAGGAATTCAAAAAACGGGGCACGGGGCCCAATGCCCCGGGGCCCACAAATGTACGAGGTATTAGATGAGGAGTATCCTCAAACATCCATCCAGATGATTCCTCGACACGATCCCTCTTACCCATTGACTCCCTTGTCAGAGGAACAAGAGGAAGTGCAGGACTAGACCTCTGTTCCACCGCCAGAATAGTGCTAACACCTGAAATGGGGGTTCAACTGATTCCCACGGGAGGGCAACTCTTCCCTCAGGGACTGTAGGACTTATCCTTGGGAGAAGCTCTAAAAGCTTATCAGGTTTTCAAGTGATTCCTGGTGTAATAGACTCAGACTACCAAGGAGAAATTAAGATTATGCTTAGTTCACCTCGAGGCATTTGCTCTGTTAACCAAGGAGATAGAATTGCTCAGGTGCTTCTCCTTCCCAGTTTACATGACTCATTTAAGAGTATGCCTCAAAACAGGAACAATAGGGGATTTGGTTCCACTGGCTCAGGACCTATGGCTTGCTGGGTTCAAGATTGTTCACAGAGGCCTATGTGCAAAATAAAAGTTCAAGGTATAGAGATGGAGGGATTGATTGATACTGGGGCTGACTCTTCCATTATCAACGTACGACAATGGCCCAAACACTAGCCTTTGCAAACTAGTTTGAGAGGCTTGGGATATTCTAATAGCCCAGAACAAAGTGCAACAGTTTTAAAATGGGAGGATGACGGGCATAAAGGAACATTTCAGCCTTATGTTTTGTCCAGCTTGCCAGTTACCTTATGGGGAAGAGCTATTTTGCAACAAATGGGAGTACATCTCGCAACCAAGACTGCAGGTGTTAAAAATAAAAATCTACAGGGTAATCCTAACCCTATTAAGCTAAAAGGAAATCATCATCAAAAAGGTAAAAGATATTTTTTTTAGGGGACACTGAGAAAACAATTTTGAAAATACCATGGCTTTCTGATAAGCCAGTTTGGGTCCCTCAGTGGCCCCTATCTAGAGAGAAATTACAAGCGGCCCACCTACTAATCCAAGAACAACTAGAAGCAGGACATATAGAACCTTCCACCTCTCCCTGGAATTCCCCCATATTTGTGATCAAGAAAAAAAAATCAGGAATATGGCGATTGTTACATGATCTTAGAGAAATCAATAAAACCATGCAAATTATGGGCCCTACTCAACCTGGACTTCCTAATCCTGTAGCTATTCCTAAAAATTTCCATCTTATAACTCTTGATATAAAGGATTGTTTCTTTTCTATTCCTCTACATCCTCTGGATGCCCCCAGGTTTGCTTTTTCAGTTCCTTCTATCAATAATAATGGCCCTGATCAAAGATTTCAGTAGAAAGTTTTACCCCAGGGAATGGCTAATAGCCCCACTATATGTCAAATCTATGTAGATAAAGTTATTCACCTATCAAGAACAAATACCCAAAGTTTATGTGCCTCCATTATATGGATGATGTTTTGCTTGCTCATCCTAATCGAGAAGTCTTATTCACCATATTTAGCGATATATCAGAAAACTTGAAACAATATGGACTAGACATTGCTGAAGCAAAGGTTCAAACTAGATCTCCAATATTATATCTAGGATTCCAAATTATGGATACTTTTATTAGGCCTCAAAATTTTTTAATAAATAAGGAACATTTGGCCACTCTTAATGATTTTCAAAAATTGCTGGGAGACATTAATTGTCTTCGCCCCACACTAAGCCTCACTACTGGCCAATTAAAAACCCTTATTTGATATCCTTCGCAGGAACCCTGATCCATCTTCACCGTGAACATTGACTCCTGATGCTAGGGAAGCTTTAAAGTTGGTAGAAAAGGCCATTAAAGGATCCCATTGTGATAGAATTGATTTTGCTCAACCACTGATATTGATCATTATTTCTTCACAATATACACCCACAGGAGTATTTTGGCAACAGGGGCCTTTATTATGGATACATTTGCCTGTCTCTCCTAAAAGTACAATTGAGTCTTATACCTCCATGGTGGCTAAACTTATTCTTCAAGGACTTAACACTTCTACTAAAATATTTGGCATTCACCCCGCTTCTATTATTACTCCCTATTCATCGTCACAGGTTGAATATTTATGCTTCAATGATAATGATTGGGCTATAGCTAGATGCTCTACTTCTGCAAATTCTGATAACCATCTTCCTAAGTCTCCTATACTAACTTTTTGTGTCAATCATCCCATTGTATTTCCACAGGTAATAAAAAATCAACCTATTCCTAAGGCATTAAATGTATTTACAGATGGGTCCTCTAATGGTACTGCTGCAGTAGTCACTCAAAAGGAAAATATGATTCATATTACTGCCCATAAATCAGCTCAATTAGTTGAGCTAGAAGCTATTATTATAGCTCTTGAAAGTTTTAAAGAACAGCCCATAAGTATTTTCTCAGACAGCCACTATATTGTACATGCTGTCCCTAAATTGGAGCTAGCGGGTCCAATAGCACCTCATACTCCAGGCTTTACATTGTTTTTTTCAAATTCAAAACCTTCTATTGGAACATAAAGAACCTTTGTTTATTGGACATATCAGAGCTCATACTAATTTGCCTGGTCCTCTCCATGAAGGTAATCAGAAGGCCGATGCCCTCACTCAAACAATCTTTATATTTTCAACAGTCCAACAAGCTACCTCGTTCCATTCTCAATTTCATGTTAATAGTACTACTTTACAACAAAGTTTGAAAAATATCTAAAGATCAAGCTCGAACAATTGTGAAGTCTTGTCAATCTTGTGTGACACATTTGCCCAATCCACATTATGGGGTTAACCCAAGAGAATTAATGCCCAATCATTTGTGGTAGATGGATGTCTCTCATAAGCCAAGTTTTGGAAAATTGCGATTTATTCATGTGACCATAGATACATGCTCAGGCATGATTTTTGCTTCCTTACATGCTAGAGAAAAAGTTAAAGATGTTATATCTCATTGTTTACAAGCTTGTGCTGCATTGGGCATTCCCAAAATGCTTAAAACAGACAATGGCCCTGCATATACATCCTCATCATTCAAACAGTTTTGCACAAAATTCAGTATACTCCATAAGACAGGTATTCCATATAATCCTCAAGGCCAAGGTATAATTGAACGAGCTAATCGCACACTCAAAATTATGCTTTTGAAACAAAAAGAAGGAAATTGGATAAATCCTAGGGACAGATTGGCCGTTGCCCTTTTTACTTTAATTTTTTTAACTTTGGACTCCAAAGGATATTCGGCTGGAGACAGACACTGGAATCCACACCAACAACATAAACCTTTGGTTTACTGGAAGGATGTTCTTTCAGGCACATGGAAGGGCCCAGACCCAGTATTAATTTGGGAGAGAGGATCTGTTTGTGTTTTTCCACAGCATGAGTCCTCCCCAGTATGGATACCATCAAGATTAATAAAACAAGTGCCAAATCATAAGGACCAAGATGAAGTTGTTGTGGAATGATTCTCTTAAAAGAGTTATCAATCCGTCAAACTGCGCGAGTTTGTCTCTTTTCAGAAGATGGGTAAATCTTTGCTTTTTCAGCTAAGAAACTTTTAAGCTGCGCACTTTTTCCTTCAATAAATTCACAACTCAAGTCTCATTCCTCCTGGCCGGGATGAGAAGATCTCTCATTAGTGTGCACACAATTGTATTTTTTTCTTTTTTTATATATGTCTTTATGTCTGTGCACTTGTCTAGATTTCATGTAAATGTGATGTCACAAATATGTCTTTATGTTTGTGCGTCTGTCTAATGTGACGTCACAAATAACAAAAACCGAGCGCTCATGAAAATTAATATTATATATATATATAAAAAGGATCCAAATAACTTTAATTCATTTAAGTTAAAAAGTATTCAAATTGGGTAAACAATTAAAAAATAAAGTTACCTTCAATCTTAATTTATAAGTATCTCTAGGACTTCTCTTCAGCAAGGAATATGACTAATACTGCTCAACCTGATATTTTGGTATTTGTCATGGGATTGTTTATTTGTAATTAACTTTATTTGTTAAATAGCTGATTAATTTAAATTGTTTCAACAGGTATATTCATGGAAGGTTGCTGTGTATGCAGAGGCTCTAAAGTTCCAGCTAACAAATTATTTTTCTAAAATGCTCTTAGCTTTTCTTTAATTTATCTTAAATGTAATATTTTGTCAGTTAAATACCCTCAATCTTTCTTTAATCCGTTCTGAATGTGATATTTTGCCAGCTTATGTTTGTGGGAGCTCAAGCAGCAATGTGTGTGAGCAGAGATCAACTTCAATTACCTGATCTAATAATTCTATTTTTTAGTTTGACAACTCGCTTCTTGACTCAGTGCTGGAATAGCACTGCCTTTCCTCTAATGATTGATGCTTGAGTTTCTAGGTAGCGGGCCCTGAAGATTTGTCGGTGGCATTGTCTAGACATAAAAGAGACGGCTGCTGCTGCAACAGCTGCAGGGATCTCAATCACTATAAGCATCCCTGCTGCTCAAGCATCAAACAACTTCACCAGCAGTGTGGCCTCTGCTCTGCATGCATGAGGCCTCCTAGATCAACGTGTTAGCAAGAGGACATTTTGATAAATCTTTCTACTATAAGATGTTTGGGACATTGCACAGGACAATACCTTGTGGGTATTTGTCTAGAGAACTCAGTGCATTACTTAATGGAACTTAGGGCAGCTGATTTATTTAAAGAACTTGATATGCTATGGAACTTTGCTCGTCAGCAAAAAGCTTGCTGCCTTAGAACCGGAGCATCTCCTCATGATTGGATGGCTGGTAGTCAATAACGGGACAGTCTCATGTGGCTGACATATCAACCTAAGACAGGCATCAAGGGCACAGCCTTGATTATCCCATGACGGGTAAGAATGCCGGTTGCACATGTGGACACCTAAGACAGGCAAAATCGATCCTGATGTGGTGAGATCTCACCCATCTATTTTTCCCTCTCTTAAAACAAAAGGGGGGAAATGTAAGAGCCCTAATAAGGAGATGGCTAAGATGGTGGCTAGCTGAGAGCCATAAGAGGTGCTTAAGTATTTTCACCTGATATTCATGCATTTATCTAAGAATCTTTCTATGCCTGTGAACACTATGTGACGCACCTGCAAGTTTGAGCTGTTAACACGTGTATACTTGTTAAGGCAAAAAGTATATAACTGGGTGAGGTTGGCTAGAGGGGGTGGTTGGAGTTGGAGAGGTTGTTGGAGCCGGGGAGAGAAGTTAGAAGAAGCAAGAATAAAGAACCTATTCATTTCCAGTCTGCCTCCGAATTCTTTCCCGCAGTACCATTGCTGCAGGCGGCAACATGTTTCATCATCCCTGGGCAGGAGCCAATAGGCTTGAAGGCTGCCCTCATACCATGAGCAGGAGCCAATAGGCTTAAAGTTCACCCTCACCCCATGGGCAAAGAGCCAATAACGTTAAGGTTCACTCTGGTACACCCCCCACCAGTAATCCCTATATAAGCTCCTGTCATTCTAAGTTTGAGAGAGAGACTAGGAGAAAAAAGAAAGACAACAAGAGAAGAAGGAGACAATGAGACAGAAGACGATGGAGATGGAGGAAGAGGAAGATGGAGAAGAGGCAGCCACTGCACTAGCCTTAGACCCACCTTCTCCAGCCTGACATGGCAGCTGCCCCAGCTGATAGCTCCAGAGACCACAGCTGGCTCAACCAGACTCCCACCTTGCATTCAGAGCTTGCACACTCTTCCACCAGAGCTTACACACTTCCTGAGCTTGCACACTCCCTTCTCCCTGACTCCTTTCTCCCACCAGAGCTTGCACACTTCCCTCTCCCTGATTCCTCTCCCCATTCCTTTTCT
This sequence comes from Tamias sibiricus, assembly GCA_025594165.1. Lineage (NCBI taxonomy): Eukaryota > Metazoa > Chordata > Mammalia > Rodentia > Sciuridae > Tamias > Tamias sibiricus. Next base: position 94,145,718 of record CM046659.1, read on the forward strand.
GCCCTTAACCAGCCATAAAAGCTGGTGAATAAATCCCTTGGCTGCACAGCTGTCCCCGGTGTGATTTTTGCCCTTCAAAACCAAGGATGGACCTAGAGATTGTTTTGTTAAGTGAAATACATTATACACAGAGAGACAAGTGCTGTATGTTCTCACTCACTTTTAGAAACTACAAAAGTTGATCTTACAGAAGTTGAGAGTAGAATGAGGGTTACCAGAGGCTGAGGAGGGTGAGTGTGGAGAGGGGAAATGTTGGTCATTGGGCATTAAACTACAGTTAGAAACAGAAAGCTCTGCTGTTCTGTTGCATAGTAGGGTGATTATGAATAACAATAATGCACTATTTATTTCAAAAACCCAGAAGAAAGGATTTTAAATGTTTTGATTATAAAGAAATGACCTATGTTTGAGAAGATACATTTAATCTCATTGAAACATTATGTAATAGATATATTTATTAAAATGTCACATGATATCCCATAAATTTGTACAATTTTTGTGTTTTTATGTATTAGTTAAAAATAAATTGTATAAAACATATTGAAACTTAACTTTAAAAGAAAGCAAAAGTGAAAGCAAACAAAAACCAAAACCCAAGAAACAACCCAAAACTCTGCTAAGGAACTTAAGACTACAGAAGCATTGTTTCTCACCTTTTCTCCAGGGGATTCTCTGTCACTCACATCACTTATGTCAAAGTTCCAAGTTTAAACAAATTACCAGATAAACCCCTTCCCTATCCCTTCTGGCCTGTGGCAGACCATTGTTTGCTTGTTTGTTATAAATAGCATAATTTCTGTCAAGTTGATTTCTACCCTTAAGAAGGTGGAATCTACTTGAAGTTGTAAAATCAAAACACAGTGACCTTCTATTTTTTGTTACTTATTTGCTTCTTTCACAATGCCTGCCACAGTAAATACAAATCATGTCCAATCAGGTGTATGATAGCTGGTTGGAAGTTGCATGAGGGTCAGTTGAGACCTGATTAGAGAATCCTTCATGCCCCTGGTGAGATGGGACTGGGTATCTCAAGAAGGCAGTCCTGGACTGTATGTGGGTAAGCACACAGGAAACTTCCTTGCTTTGTTATTTTTTACTTATCACTATGAAACACACATATATCATTTGTTACATTTGTTTGCTTAATTGACTCTCTTCTTCTATGCAAACAAAGGCTGGATTTTTTGTTCTTTTTTTTTCCTACTGTAATATTCCTGTATAAAATCAATTATATAAAGAAAGAATGGGAGAAGAAAACTAAGAGATTGAGTGAGAAGGACATCAAGTAAGAACATGATGTGGGATTGGAAGTGTGGTTGACTACTCTTAAAATTACAAAGGGTTTATATTTGATAGTGGGAAGATTTGGGTAGCTCTTTAAGAGCAAGTGAAAGGAAGGGTTAAAGATGAAGTGGTAAGTGAAGTAGAGCTCTTTTCTATCCTATTTGTACAATTCAGCCAATTCAGACTCTGATTATTCAGGACAATCTTTTAATAATCAATATAAAAAGGGACCAAATCAGAAAATTTTATGAAGGCAAGAATGGATTTGCAATTAAAAATTAAAACAAGAAAACAGAAATGCATGCTATCATTTTTATGTATTTTCCAACCAATGATTATAGTTGTCTTTTATTTATAAAGTGAATTTTTAATTGTCATGATTCTTATGAAAACAGTATCTTTAATGACTGGTTCCTGCCCATGTTTTTTCCTGCCTTATGATTTGAAATGGGTGTTTTATTTTCTTCTCCTTTTTGCATTTAGTCTGGAATCCCTTCTCCACTCCTTGGCCTGCTCTGTACCACCAAGGGGCTCATTATTGCAAAGGAGAGTCAATGAGGCAAACTGCCCTGCCGCAGAGGTTCTGCTCTCTCTTGCCATCATGACCACTCTGAATTGCTGGGTGGCACCGGGAAGTCCATTGGTACCCTGGCATGTGGAAGTGGGAACCTAGTAATTTGGGTAGATTAAAAGGAGATATGGAATTGCCATTAAGCTGTTATTCAGGTCCTATGTTCATGTGTGTGTTACATCAATCCTAGACTCCACTGACTTCACATTTTGATTGTGAATGTGGAGGGGTCTTTCTCTTCCCATGGATCTCAGTATCTTCTTAGCAATCCTCTTTTGCTGGAGCTTGCCAAGTTTGTTGGCTGACTTGTTTTAATGACTACTTCTTTGTCAAGGGACTGTTCCAGAAGAAAGAGTGGGATTCAAATTTCACAAAGCATGCAGCTTTCAAACAATCAAAGTCATAAAATAATGAGCAAAGGAGAATGGGGCCAGGAGGAGAGAGCCATGAGATGGAGGTGGTAGACCTTCCTTTCTTATCAATTTGGTTTAGTCTTGTACCCCACATGATCTGGGTTTGAAGCCAGAATTTTAGCATATAAGAAAATCCCTGAGAGCATGAGGCTAGCTAGAGCAAGAGGCCAACCAATTTAATCACATCAAATTTGTCCCTGAATTAGGTATGGATTGACAGTGTGAGAAAACACAAAACCCAACTTTCTCCCAACATTGCCCTCAGCTGTAGGTTTAGACTGGATACCAAGCTTGATAGCCAGTTTTCAGGGCAACTGAACCTATTTACTGATCTAACTGGTATCTGTGAATTCAAAAGCTGAAATTTATGGACAGTGAGCTAAAAATTACAGAGCACTGTGCCACACAGGAGACTTAGTTCCATGTTTATTTTGAGATTTGGGATATCAGATTTAGTTAGGAATGATGGATTCTTTACAAAGACATAGTGATTTGTTCCTCCCAAGCTCTCAGTGACAGACTCATCATGGTAGCTGCACCCACTACTCTTTTCATGAGTAAGATACAAAATCCCATGAAACAGGATTGTGGGGTTTTAGCAACAATGTCTACCAATCCAGCTCCTCCCACAAAGCAGGGCCAAAGATAGCTCCTTTTTGCAAGGAGTACATCAAAGCCCATAAAGAAAGAAACCTGCTTTGCATAAAACTTAACCTGTGGCCCTCCCTTTACATGCCTCATGTCCACGTCCTTATGATAAGGTAGAGAAAGGGCACTTTCCCCTCTCACTTCTGACCTGAGCTGTGAAAGCCTCTGATGTCTTTTCCTGACACTCTTCCTCTTCAATCTGTGTCCACCCTTGCATTTTTGCATGCCAGGCCAATGACTCCATTGTGCCTGCAATAACACTCAGCCTCTTCTCTCAATTACTTCTCATGTATTGGAAAGAGGAAAAAGCTCAACTAATCTGGTTTCAGTCTATAAAAACTATTTTAACACTGCAAATAAATTATATAAATGTGCTTGGAGGTATTCTACTTTCTAGTTAAATGCTAAGGGTTGTACCACATGGCTGTGAAATATGAATGGCCATGAAGGTTAAGAAAATAACCTCAAATGATAGGGCCACAGAAAAGAGGACAGTGGAGGTGGTGAGATGGGGGCTATGGCTCTCTGTGATAGCTGCTATGCTGTTCCAATAATGTGGGACTCCAGGATAAAGGAGATCCTTCAGACAGTCTTATGTAAACCATATTCCTTAGAGGTAATGTATATACCCTTGCTCCAGTTCATCCACATTTGTAAAATGTGATTATCCTTTTATTTTTCCACTTCTTCTGCTTCTGTTCTGCTTCAAGTTAGAGCAATTACTCTCACAAGTTGCTCTACTCACTTCATGGGGTGTTTGGAGAATCAGGAACTGAAAGTGATGAGATTAACAGCAAGAGCTGCCATTTATTTTGTACTTCCCATGTACTAGATAGTAAAATTTTCACTTCAATCCTCAAACAGCCTTAGGATGAGAGTATCCTTATCTCTATTTACCCATAAGGAAACTGAGAATGAAAAAGGTTAACTACTAAAGAAATATAGGTAGGAGGGATGGGTGTCTCTGAAGGCCATGTCTTCACTAACTTTGTTGTATTTTAATATGTACCACATAATGTAGTGGGAATTGGTTACACATATTAAGGACTATAGTAACTCTAATCCTGAAATTGCAAAATTTCCTTGATGCCCTAAGAAATATCTTCCAAGATGCTTAACAAAAGATACCTGACAGGTTAGATGCATACTACCTCACATGACAGTATATTAGTATATCTTTGACAGGGAGTTAGGAATTTCTTCTTTTAGCTCACCTGAGTTACAAATTCATAGTCAGATGTAATGGGTGCTGAATAATAATGATCAATTCTCTTCTTTTAGCATGTTATAGTACCTCAGTCTCTCTGATGACAAGTATTTGTCTCAATTAGTAATATTGATTTTATTTTTACAAAATAAAATAAAATTTTTATTGCTAGATATTTAAAAACTTCTTTAGACTTGTTTAAGTATGTGTGAGATATCTTACCAAGAAAGAGAGATATGTTTGATATATATATATATATATATATACACACACACACATACACAAAATGGAATTATTCCATATTCTTGAGAATTTCCTATATATTATTTTTTCCACAACTCAAAAATGCCTCTGTCGATGCCAGACAAATTAGTAATATTTGAAGTTTATATCTGAAACTAAAGTTTGCAAAGATCTTTCATACAAATGCTCTCATTTAAATTTCCATCTAACTCAAAAGCTACCTATTGATTATGCCTGTTTTACAAATAAGAAAAGTAATTTTTCAAGGGGCAACAAATTATATCCCCAAAGTCTATAAATGTTTCCTGATTTTAAAAATCTCCCATAAGGCAGCTTATATATCTCAGTTTACTTGGTTATACAGTTTAATTCACTCTGAAAAGTGTCCTAGTTTGAGGGATAAATCACATGGTTAATCCACCTTAAAACACAGAATTAATGCAAAATTTCACTTCCAACCAGGAAAATTTTATAACATAATAAAGTTACACATAAGGTCATCAGGGATACAGCTGTGCCTATCTTGCATCAAGAGTGATTCCTTCACCAACGATATTTTGGAAATCAATACATTTTATTTTAATTCCTTCCAGTTGCATAAATGATAGCCCCTCTTGAGTTTGACCACAGAATTTGATCTTCAACACATTTTAAAGTCAAACTGCATCAGTCCCACCTAGGACCAATTAAACCAGAGCTTCTGGGGGTGGAGACTAGGAGATGGTAGTTTTTTGAAAGCCTTCTAAGACTTCTGACCAGAAGTGTGTGGTCAGAAGTGGCGATTGACAGCATGTGAACAAGCACAGAGAGATAATGAAGCATTATATTAGATCCATGAGGACAGCAAAGGAGCCATCGAGTTGGGTAAGTAAATGTTTTCAAGGAGGCCAAAGTATTGCCTCATGGTTCATGGATTGTGTGATGAGTCCACAGAATGGAGAAGAAAGACATTGGTGGTACCTGTTCTGTCTTTTGAAACTCCTATGTATTTATCTTGACCTAATGAGGCATGCTATTATCTAGTGTGGCTTATTTTATTGAAGAGATAATCTGGTCTCCAGTTTTAATATTTGTCTCTCTTCAACTTTACTTGGATCTGTTGCAACTTATTTCTTTATCTCTCTGTAGGGGTGTGTGTGTGTGTGTGTGTGTGTGTGTGTGTGTGTTTGGGGGATTTACATATTTACATAGGGGTAGGTTTATTCAGAATTGTTGGATTAAAGGGTTGTGTATGAAAGTAAACTTGTATGTATTGTCATTATATTTTTAAGGAGTGCATATCTTATTATTTTCCTTTTTTCAGAATATGCACTCTGAAAAAGGGTAGCTGTACCCTGTTTTTCAGAGAAGACATGGAGTCACAGAGAGGTTAGGTGGATAGCCTAGGGCCATGCAATGAGTCAACCTAGATCCTGAAATAGCAGTGAAATTTTCTAAATTTTAACTTAATGTTCTGTGAAAAGTCAGGCATGGTGAAAAAGAAGTTTCACCATTTTTCCAATTCATCAGAGTATTTTCAGAGTAGTGTATTATTAGACCTATTTTATGGTTATTTATTGCAATAAATGTTTATTTTCCTTTGAAATGCATTAAATCATCCCCTAATCTCTTTGCTATAATTTTTCCATGGAAAGAAAATAACATTTCAGTTGATGCAATTTCAATGTGCAGGGAGCTCAGTCTCCTGTTTCAGGTGCCTTGGGACGCAGATGGTCAGGCCAGGGATTTGTTCTTTCCTGGTGCAGATCACCATACTGAATTCCTTGCTGACAACTCCAAGTAACTCAAATTCTTTCCTTTAGGTTTTTTTTCCTGTGAAAATAATATTTAGTGCATACTACAATCCTATTCTAAGAGATTATTTCTCAAATCTCCTTAATCTGTAACCTTCTCCAAACCCCCATCTTAACTCTAATTCTTCAATTTTTCATCCCTTTTCCCTAACGATTTGTCCTCATCTCTGAGGAGAGAAGGACACATACATAGAAATAGTTTCAAACACTCCATGCCCAAGAGTCGCCTTACCCCAAATGTCAGCCCACTACACCACCCATTGTTGTGTTGAAGGGAGGAGGGCACACAATGCCAAGGGCAGGAAATTGTACTAGACATAGATCAATCAGCTATGGCAAGGGTGGAGTAAGAAGGTGAAAAATAGGACTCCTACCTTCTTTCATTCCATGGCACTGATTATTCAGGTACAGGAGAGCAGTAAGCTCAGGATTATCCCTTAGACTAGGAGTCTAGCCTCTTCATCTATACAAAATAATAATGCATAATACTATTTCAAGCATAAGTAGAAAAATAATCCTTAGAGTTTGATTTTTTCAGACTGGTGAGTCAGAGAAATAAAAATTAATTCCAAACATAGGCCTGAAATATTTCCACTCCTGCCCATATTTCTCTGTAGGAATCCTCAGTGATCTCATGTTGAATAAGAGAGGTGACTCTCCCATAGACACCTGTCACAGAGATCTGGCCAAGTCAATGGAAATAAAGCCTCAACAGTTTGATAGCCTTCACAGGTCATTAAAACCCCCACATGGTATAAACTAGTCAAGATGGTGATATCCTCATGAAATTAAACACAATGTAAATGAATATCTGATGTAGGAAGAGCTTGGTTGAAAGATAACAAAGGGAAGTAATATAAGGATTGATGCTGCAGAAGAATGTTGAAAAAGAAAGAAGCGATGGGAAAGTTATAAAGTGTTCTGTGAAATGCTTACTGAGTCCCACCTCATAAATCCAGATGGTCTTCCTGAAGGTGAAAGGCTAGACAGGTACATAAAGTACCTTTCAAATAATATGGAGAAACCTTAAGTAGATGGGAAATAAACGTCTCTGCAGAAGTGAAAGGGAGAAAGCTGCCATTACCACACCAGGTTTAATTTGATGGAGAAGTGTTACCTGCTCGTGTTATTAGACTTTTATTAGACTGCCTCTCAAGGGATGAGACTATCATTCACCTTTACGTTCTACATTGAATGCAAGCTTTATTAAGTCACTTTTTAAATACTACATAAAATGGATGGGGGTTTGGATGAAGTTATGAATGGAGGTATAAAAGAAGCAACCTGGGTTGGTAGTTCAGGGTTCTTGTTTATGACGTCTCACCTACCTTTGCCCAACCCCACAGCTCATGACAATCAGTGTTTCAGAGCATTTTCCCTCCAGTATCAACCCAAGGATACTTGCTTTTGGTCTGTTCAAGGAAGACTGCAGCGAACAGTTGACTTTAAATTTAGCAACATTGGGCAAGAATAGAAATGTTCTAATCCTGTCTCCTCCTACGGAATGTGAATTGTGGTCGGAGTAATATGTTTTTGCCTCCTGTGATTTAGATCAAATATCCCAGGCCAGACAGGGCGTAGGGAGCCAGGCTGTAGCAGCCACTCTCCCTGGTAAACAGTGTCACACCTCCCTTGGATGGCCAGGGCACTGTGTGTGCCCTGGCATTAGAGACACCTCACCAGGGCTTGTCTGTTCTCTCTGCCCAGTGTTCATGTGGAGTTTGGCTTCCTATTCTTAGAACTGGGCAAGGCAAAGCAATGCAGGTGTGAGAGTTGCATACACATGTGCCTAGAGGAGGCTGCCCCAGAAAAACATATCCAGGGCCTGGGTTTGACTCAGAGTTTTAGTTCTTCACCTTCAAAAAAAAAAAAAAAAAAAAAAATAGTAAGTAGCTCTAAAGTTTCTACTGGGGAAGGCTGAATTTGCCTACCAGGGCAATGGTGTTTCAGCAGTTCTATCTCTACAAAGAAGATGATGGGGGATGTCAGAATAGCATATGGAGGGGCAGAAAACAGCCAGAAAATGTGCCTGCCTGTGCAGGCCACAATGGAAACTGTTACTCTCTGACACCCTGTGGGCTCAGAAGTAAATAGGTCATTTCACCCACTGTGCTTTGCAACTTTGCTCAACATGTATTGTCACAGAATCTAAATCTAACCAGGGAGCAGAGGGTTTCACCCCTGCCCCTTACCCTGAGAATGCTGACTACTTAAGGATATGACAACTAGGTAGTCACATGCCTTCTGGGAATAGGAATTAGAGTAGCCACCTAGAAAAGTGGGTTTCAGGGGAAAAAAAGAAAAGGAGAGTGAAAATGAGAAATTTAAGAAGGAGCCAACAATTTACTTGATGTACATCAATTTTGCTGATCTGGGATTATGCACCAGGTAGAACAAGACTACACAGTCTGATAAATTTCCTCACATTTCTCCTTTTTATGTACACATGAAATGATCCATGTTAAGGAAGAAACAGCCTCTATTTTATAAAATTTACAGATAATAAGCTTATATGAATACTAAGATCTTCTTAAAGTTCAGCTTGGATTAGTAAAGGAAAATGAAGATGCATTCCAGCCACCTCAGTTCTCTTAATGGCAGGTTAAGTAGTATCTAAATATACTGAACTTGTCTGGCCAAAAGTTTACTTCTTGCCTCTCTTATTAACCACTCTTACTGAGACTATTCATCAGATGTCCAGATTAATTTGGGTACTGGGGAAGTTAATGTGTGAATTCTATATATATTCCTAAAGAGTAGGAGTAATATTATATGTTTGTTTTCTCTTTGGGGCCCACTTTTTTACTTTCTTATTATTATTAGATTAAGCTCATCCTTTATTAACTACCATTAGCTGGGAAGATTTCATAGTTTATAAATATTATTTAATTTTTATTGATTTAACTGAGTATTTAAAAACTATTGTAATTAATCATTAGTATTGAATTGTTGCTACTTTTCCCTTTGTTTCTTCTCCTAATTGAATGTTTTTTCCCTAGGTAGGCTTTTGCTTTTTTGCTTGTTTTGTTTTGTTTAGGTTTGGTTTGGTTTTGACTTTTTAAAAACTCTGCATGTCTTATTTTTTTCATACTTCATAAAGTATGCCTGTCTTTCATATTGGTAAATTATAATAGTTGACATATTTGACAACTATTAATAAATTTCTCTTTCACTGTTCTGTGAAAAGTCTGTACTTGCTCTAGTAAACAATTACTCCAGAGTCAGAACTCTCAGAAGACAATGTATTTACTCCAAAATAAAACATTTGGTTAAACTATCAGCAAAATATTCTAAGTGACTGGTTACATTGGTGAAAAAATACACAATCTTTTTGTGCAGGTCTTTCAAATTTTGATCTTCTTACACAACCACACAACCACAACCAATAGTCTCTTAAAATATAAATTCATGAATATAAGACACACTGATTTTCTGGATATTGTGTGTTGGGGCAACATAAAGAGCTTTGAAGCCTCAATTTAATTTAAGTTTTTTTGCAAGTGAAAGTGGTCATAATATTTTCACAGACAGGTGTATCATCACATATTTATTTCAGATGTCTATGTGGAAAGCAGAAGAAGTCTCTCTAGATTACCCTGCACTGCCCCACATACTAGTCTTTCTATTGTGAGGAAAGGAAAGTCTTTCTATTGTGGCTCAAGGATAGAAGCTACTCTTAGAATCAGTTCCAAGTGCCCAAGAAGCTTCTATCCATAGGGTTGACAATACAACCCGTGATTATCCCATTTCCCTTAATATGGCAGGTACAGATACTCCTAGAAAAGCTTACATTATTAGAGTTACTTGCTTATTTGATTTACAGGCAAGTCTGGGGTTCACACCAGCCATAAGATACTTGATAAAATGGACAGCTGCTACCTGAGCTAGAGTTATAATGGTTTGTAAAATCATCATCATCTGCATTCATTATCATTTGAAACAGATTTAGGGGAAAAATATATGTATGTAAAGTTGAAGGTCCACACTGAGGAAAAACACCAACAAGAGTAAAATCAACCCATTGTCATCCAGTTGACTGTCCCCATCTGCTACAGAAGCAGAAGCATTTTCTCTGGGCTGGCCTGCCAGTGGCTTGGGCCCCAGGAGTCTCTGACTGTACCATGACTCATTGGCCTTCAGAAGCCAGACTGGCTCCTTTGTCTTTGTTTGGAGGCTTCAGCTCAGGACCTTGGCCTCTCTTCCCCCTTAAAACAGATAAAAGGGCAGCAATAAGTATAAGGAGACAGAAAAACAAAATACTAGGATATAACCATTTTTTAAACATTATTGTCAAAATTGAACAAAGACTTATTTAGAAGTTTAGTATTTGAACTAAGCAATTTGGAGAAAAAATTGGCAGGAAGAGGTACATGAGCAAAGGAAAGTGGTTCCAAACAGAGGTTACAGTTCTAGTTTAATAAAACCTTAATGATCTTCAGGAAATTTAATAGGAAACTTTGTTCTGATTGATTTAAATGAACAGTATTTTTAGTAGCTTCCAGAAACTGGAAATTAATGAAAATAAGATCAACTCAAATCTTTGGAACTTATGCAATTCTTTTTATAACTGTAGAAAAAGAATGGTTTAAAACAATATTTATCAGAATCTGTTTAATCTTTTGTCTTCCTATATTCCTTTATAAGACATCCTGCTTACCACTGGAAAAGCCTGGCTAGCATCTCTTTTTTGGACATGAGAAAGTTCTATAAGTAGACAGTACTTACTATGTGTAGGGCTGGAACATCTGAAGTAGTCTCTGTTCCCTTAAGGGCTTACAATGGAAATAAACACATACAGGGAAAAGGGAGTAAAGGAAGGAATGTCAATATTAACAGGGGTCACAGCAGTAGTCGGAAGGAGAGCTCTAGCAGATTTGATGTAAAACTAGCTTGCAGAATGATCCACTTTCCAAATAACTTCTTCACCAATTAATTTTTTTTTGTAGCTAGTTATTTCTATCTGTAACTGCCATTTTAGGAATGTTTCATTTCTCTTTGTCCCATGTCCCAGCTAAAGCTGATGATTGAGGAGTACAGAAATTGGAGGAGGGGTGGTGCAAATTTCATAAGAATTAGTGTAAAGTTTTGAATATAAATAATTTGCAGTGATATTTTCATTAGTTAGTTCATATTTTAAGAAGAATATATTCATAGAATTTTCATGTTTAAAAACATGATTTTGACAAATAAATATACTCTTAGTGAATATATCATGTGTGTACCTCTCAAATAAATATAGGTTCAGGGTACCATGATCCTATGGAGTTCTCTGGAATAGCTACTGAGCCGAAAGGACAATGACAAAAGCCATTTTTCTTCTCTGTTGCATACTAAAGATGAACATAAGCTGACAAAAAAAAAAAAAAAATGGATAAGGCATAGAAATAGAGACCTGGAGGGAATGAATTTGAGACCCTGGTTCTAGCAGTTAGTATTTTCTTTGATTCTTTCAGGCGACTGAAGTGAGAAGGGTCTGACATTTTACCCCAATTGCAAGCTCATAAGTTAATCTGCAACACTTTGAATGATGCTCATAGAAGGCTTGAGACTTTTGGTTCAGAGACAAGGGACTGGACATGTTTCTCCTACCAACAGCAGGTCCTCTGGTCCCAGTTCCACATAGTGATGTAAAGAGGACCTAGTGACACCTGCACTCACATTGAGTGGTATTATAGAAGAGAAACTGAGCTTAGGAACTCATATCTTCATAGTGAGAAGTAAGTAAGCCTGTTTGTCCTTTGCTCAAGAGTAAGACATTAGTTATTTAATACAAACATCCTTGAAAAAAGTCAGTCATTGATTCTGCTTACCAAACATTGGGAAACCTGAAAGAATCAGGAAGGATGGTCTTCTACCAGAGTTACTCTTGTATTCATTTCAGTTCTGCAAGTTAACAAATATTCATTAACTAACTACGTGTGTTTATATCACTTCAATTAAGAACCCTAACCAATATGCATTGGCAGTAAGACTCTCTTTCTGAATAGTCCCTCCTACTCCATTATGAACAGAGTGATACAGGTTTATTTCAGAATAATTTGAAAAGACAAAAGAATATGAAAAGCTATCATTTTAAAATTATCTGTGGGAAATGACCTGCATCTAAATTTGGAATTTGTTCTTGCTTACAGCAGCTGACTAGACTCATATTGCTTTCCTGATGGAGTAATAAAACAGAACACATATATTGGGTTACAGAAAATATTTTAAGATGTATCGATTGTTGTTCTCAGTTTATTTCAGGTTTTATAGGTTAAAAACTATGAAATTGGTACTGGTGTTATCTAGGATCCCCTGCCCTCACCTTTTAATTGACCTCCTTTCCTTCTTAAGAAAACTTATTCCAAATTAACTATTAAGTAATTTCATTAATGCATCATCTACTATAATTATTTAAGATGAGTATCCTGCCAAAGGAAAGTATGCATGTTTAATATGAAATTCTATAAGATCACAAAACTATTAGGAATGAATTGAAGAAAGCATTAATGGTAGAACATGAGACATCATTGAAGGTGTCAGGGGGATAGGTGAGGATTAGCATAAGCTCCTAACCATCACCTCAATCATACTATTATTAGGTGCTTGCTTTAAAGCCACCAGGAATAGTATGTGCCATAGGATAAAGAGGTTCTTCTTCTGATTACAGTGACTACACTGTGGGCCCTTAAGTCTCAGATCAATGTCTATGTATATTTCAAGTGGCTAAGTAAGAGTCTGACACATGCAGAGAACTCATTGATCATATATTTAATCAATAAAAGTAAGCCCCCATAAGTAAACTTCTGAAAGAGAGTGGTGGTCAGTTCATCAACGTTATGTGCTCACTCATTCAACTTCTCAGGAAACTGAATAAACCCACTAAGATAACAACTCACAAACAATTGTAATAAACAAGCCTTGTTGTTCATGGAAATCATTATTTAACAGAGAACTTTGGCCAAAAAATAATTTGCTCATGGGGAGATTTTCATGTCTTTAGTAGAATTTCCTACCAACAAATAGGACTCATTTCCCCTCATTTGTGTTTGGCTTGTGCTTGTTGTGTTTGCAGGAAAGGGAGAGGATTGGGGGACTGGAGAGAGTAGCTTATACCCACTGTAGGCACAGCTGCTGTCTCCATTAGTGGCTGGTGGCAGAATTCTCCATATCCCTGTGCAGTGGAAGGGCAAGCAGCTAGAATGTCAAGCCCAAACCTAGTCTGAGAAAATAAACTCCCATCCAAGGACAGAGGTGAGGTTTCTAGTCCTTAAGTGCCCTGAAAACATCATTTTACCCTGTGTCTGCCTTTGTGTTTAGAAATGCAGACAAGTATATACATCAAGCTGTTGCTTCTTATGGGCATTTTTTCTTCTTCTTCTCTGCTGAGACTAAAGAGAGACAATATGAATTAACTCAAGATTATTCTATAAAGTCCTGTAGGTAATTCATAGAAAATGCAACTTTAGCTGTATTATGGATAAAGAGTCAAGTTCTCAGTCATAAAAGGAAAATACAATAATGAAAGGACTAAGACTAGAATAAATCTTGTGGTATTAGATTGAAATGGATAGTCTCAGTATGAAATCATGATATTTGATATATAGAAATAGATATACTTAATGATGTATGAGTCATTTTTTCTAGATATGGCTATTGAGATAATCTAGCAGCAAATACAAAGTATTTCATTTCTAAATATCATTACACACTACCAAGAAACAGAGGTCCTTGGAGAAAGGCTTGTTCTAGGCTTGTGGCATGAAAACTAAACACAAGCCTGAACACTGTAATGTGTCAGAAAGAAAGAAGGGTCAAAGAATGACAGGGAATGTCAGGAGGACCTAGATGCCAGCTTTCAGCAGCTCCCGCTGGCCAATCTGATACAATTTTGATTATCAGTATGAGAGATGAGTGGAAGAAAGAGAGAGAGCATGTCAAAGCAAATGTGGTAAAATGTTAAGCTCTAGAAATCTGTCCATGGTACCTACAATCAACAATAATGTGTTATATGCTTAAAGTTTGTTAAAAGAATAGATACCATTTATATATCTCAAAACAATTCAGAGGAATTTGTATGTTCCCACTGTAGAGAAATGATAAAAGTTTAAGGTAATGGATATGCCTGAATTGTTTGCTACTTGATGCACACAAAAATCAAAGCATCACATCAGCTGGGCACTGTGGCACACACCTAGAATCCCAGTGGCTCCAGAGGCTGAGGCAGGAGGATTGTGTGTTCAAAGCCAGCCTCCTCAACTTAGCCAGGCCCTAAGCAACTTGGTGAGATGTTATCTCTAAATAAAATACATAAAAAGGGGATATGCCTCAGTGGTTGAGTGCCCATGGGTTCAATTCCTGGTACCAAAAAAAAAAAAAAAAAAACAAAACAAAAAAAAAAAAAACAAAACAACAACAACATAAAAAAAAAGCAAAAAAAAATCATACCATACTTCATTAATATGTACAAATATTATGTGTAAGTCAAACCTTTTAAAAAATAAATAGTTGGAAAATCTGGTTAACAGATGTATGGGAATTCAGGGCATTATTTTTGTAATTTTCCCATAAGTCTGAAATTATTTCAAAATAAAAAGTCAAACACATGTAAACACAACAGGAAAGGGGAGGAAGATAAATGAAGCAAGATTGGCAAAACATTTCAACAAAAAATGTTGAAATTGTACATTAAATGGCTAAAAGGTCATTCTACTATATTCTATACTATTAGATATAATTAAATATTATTCATTATAAAAGGTAAAATATGTTATTCATTATAAAAGGCATATATATATATATATATATATTATTAGTTTAAAAATGTCTCCTGTTTACAGCTTCATGTTCCCACTAAATCTAAGCCAAACAGGCCTAGTATAATAGGAGTTATTTCAACCTGTACTGTATGCAAACAGAGGGGTATATGGCCTTTAGTCTTCTTATCCTCTGCTGCTACTGCTGCTGAAACCAATCACTACCAACCAGATGAATAGTCTTTCTGAAATCTACCTTTTAGTATTTTATCCTCCCTCCAGCACACAAATCCTTCACTCACTTCTCATGCCAAAAGGAGAAACACTGAGCTTTCATTTCTAAGCTTCCAAAGTTCACTATTTCTTTAATTAGGTCCTGACCTACTTTTGCAACCTCATCTTTTAAATTCCTGACATGAATATTGTTCTTTATTAAACATTGCTTTCTTGTCCCATACCAAAAGTTGTTTGGGTATTCCCACCTCTATATTTGGCAGATCTAAAAATGTGCCCATACCATTTTTTTTTGGGGGGGGGGGTGTTCTAAAAAAATGCCCTGCTCTATAGTGAGCATGCAGGGAAGTTTCACAAGCAACAAAACATTCCATATATTCTTCCCTATTCCCTTAATCTCCACTGAAAATTTGTCTGGTACTCCCAACTCTCTTTCAAGACTCTGAAACATGTTCTGTCATTGGTTAGATTGAACATTGTTAGTGTGTAAATTTTGGGGGAATAACTTCTATTCCCCTTTTATTTGCTATCCTATGATGCATTATTTCTATCTTATCTTGGCAATAATGTAATATTTTCTTGGCAATAATATAGATATTTATGCTTGATACAATAAAGTTTTTATCTTAGTGATTTTCATATGTCTTAGAGAAAATGCTATATAAATAACTGTTCAAATATTGACTGATCTATAGAAACCAGATCATTTCTAATCACATTGCACTAATACATGAGAACAAGGAGAACTTGAAAACATTTAAGTAAAAGACGAGATGATTTTCCCAATCAGAAACTCACCTATTTATTTCATTCCACACTTTGGACAATTTCCAAATGCTTGAACATCATATGCTCTCTTCAGGGTGTCAGTATTTTCTTTCTATGCTAATGCTAAGCACCGTTATATTTCAATTACTGTTAGATCACTTTCAAAGTATGTGGATTCTATAGATAACTTTTAATAATCTTAAACTCTTCCTTCCATTTTATGGAACATTTTGTGGGTAAGCTTGCCCAACTACAGACTGGTCAATCTCTACACACTTAACCTCTCACCCATTGTACTCATAGCTTCTTGAAAGTCTTCTAAACTCTGATGAGCATTTGTTTTGAATCCTTGGGAAAAACTTATCCTATCATAAGGATAAATGGCCTTTATGGGTTCATCTAATAATGTAGCATCTTAGAAAGCCATGTATTAATAACTAGTACATATATGTGTGTGTGTATGTGTGTGTGTGTGTGTGTGTGTGCGCGCACTTACCATGTGCCAGACCCTATTCCAAACTGTTTACCTGAATCAACGCATTTAAGCTCATTTTCAGTTTTGTGTTTTTCTTCTTTCATCTGACTATACTCTGAGATAAACCTCCTCAGAAATAATTTGGGCAGTCCAACGATACATATTTGCCAGAGAGCACAAGTTAGAATTGGAAATATAACGAGCCAAGTCCGTGGTTTGGTATGGCAGTCATTGGTGATTAAAAAAAGAAAAAAAATTTTAAAAATGCTATTTCTATCATAAAAACAATCTTTTCTAAAGTTCCAAAGAGAAAAACAATTATGACACTCCCAACATATTTTCGTGGTTGGAAAGCAGAAAGTAAAAAATGGCTTTTAAAAAATGGGCAAAATATATCTTGCAGCCATATTACCGGTGGCTTTAAGTGGAAAGAATGACAGGCCAACCTGAGTACAGAGCTAGCATTTCATCTCAGAACATTTTCGATTCTGTGGTCACAAAATAGCTCCAGAAAAAGCATCCTCAGAATCTGGTCTAATGCTAAATAAATACTGCACATTTTATGGTTTCAGATCTGGGGCCCAGGAAACATAAGATTAAGCAATGGCAAAAGCCTTGTGGGCTGGGAGCCCTGAATTCACTAACTGTGCATGCCAGGCCATAGCTCACAGTCTCTGCACTGACAGATATGATTGAGAGTATGTAGAGTCATCTTAGAACAGTTCTCTTGTGGCCTCTCCAGCCTTGTACTTTTCTCAGTCATCAAAGTCTTTGACTTCATTTTTCTTCCTCGGTTCCTCCTCTCTCTGGCCTGGACCTACTCGCTCTACTTCCTCAGCCCCCAAGTATTTGAGCCCTCCACTTCATTAGCACACATGCAAGTTCCATAGGAGTACAGAAGCCTCCACTCATGGTTTCTAACATACCCATTACATGAATGATTTTCAATCATCATTCCAAAGCCAGATTATACCCTGAGCTCTATAGTCCTCCATGTCTAGCTAAAGATTGGTCCTTTATTGAAATTGGATTTCATGAAATCACCCTAAATCATGATAAAAATGGGAACCCTTTCTTTTACCATGAATCAGAAATCACGTTAAGCATTGTCTTTCTTCTTTCACTGCTGCTTTTATTTCACTAATGGATGTTTTGGCTACAAATTTTTATTTTACATTTTTAATGAGAAAATTATATGGAAAAAACACAAATGTCTACTTGAAATTCATTTACTGTATTCCACAGACTACTCTTGACATAAAAACTCTTTACGTATTCTCAATGAAAGCAGAAATCTAAACCAAATATGAGTTCACTTGCCTGTTGTCAGTGAGTTCTCTGAGCCCTGGTAACAATCCAGTTGCTGTTCCTTAACACTAGGTTTTCCAGAAATGTTAAACATAAAGAGAAGTTTTTTTCCCAGAAGTCTGGAAGCTTAAGATAGGGCATGTGGGGGAAACTAGATCTTTCTAGAGGTGGGGTTAGGCTGCCATGGGGAATGGAGAAATTTTTAATTCTTTGGCTTCTGCGGAAATCATCAGGTAGGATGGGATACTCCTGGCCAGGAGTGTTTGCTAGCTAGTGTTAGCAGAACCAATGGCCTCTCCAGACTGTGTCGAGTAATCATGACCTAAAATTCTGCCCTGTTGCTGAGGGCACTCACTCCACTTGGCCAGCTTTCTGCCCACCTCGAGCGACTATGGAATCCATGGTCTTTGTCAAACGTTCCTCCTTAGAGGCAGAAAGCTGGTCTCATCTGCTAGTGCCTCACACCTAATCAAAAGAACCCAGGGAAACCCCTCCCAAGTTCATCCAATAGGTAATCTCTCCATTTTTCTTACCACCCAAGCAGATACCTGCAGCCCCTGTAGCTAGATTATCAAAATGGTTTCCTTGTCAATCTTCCTGACCTCAGCCTCTTCCTTATAAATAATTTTATATGCCAGAGTCAGATTAATCTCTTTGCTTCATTCCAATTCATAACCCAAAAGTCTTCAGAGGTTCTGTATTAAGATAAAGCACAAGTTCATAACCTGGCATTATTTCTAATCTTCTCCAAACCACTCTCTTTACATTTTTAAACAATTATTTTCCTGCCTTTGCTTAACCACTATGGTGGACTCATTGCTCCTAGATGTTCAATGTCCTTTCTGCCTCTCATTGTGCTCATTTTAGATGCTAGCAAGGATAGAAGAATATGCATGTAAGCACCTAGGCCATTCTGGCACACTGAGCCCTGTTAAATGAGTGACTCACTTAAACTTCACACCTAACTGTTGGGGTGCAGGTGAGGCTTAGTTGTCCACATTCTTAAGATAGTCATTTTCTTTGCACAACCAGGCAAAGGTCTCCTTGCATCTGCTCTGGGAGGGGATAAAGCTATTTTAACTGCTCTCAGAGCTTCTTTCTTCCCAGCACAGCTGCTCTAGTTGAATGTTAAATTTAGATGATCTACAACATCAAGTTCTCAGAGCTGCACTCACTTTGAATAAGGAATTGAATTTTTCCTTTAAACTTGAAAACTTGAGTTTTCTCACCAAGACTCAGATGCTTTGAGAAAAGCTTGGTAATTATTCAGAAATTAAAGTCTTCATTTGCACTAGTGCATTTAAAAGGTCTGCAGAAGCTGGGTATTGGTGCATGCCTGCAATCCTAGTGGTTCAGGAGACTGAGGCAGGAGGATTGAGAGTTCAAAGCCAGCCTCAGCAACTTAGTGAGGCCCTGTCTCAAAATATAAAAAGGGCTGGGATGTGGCTCAGTGCTTAAGCACCCCTAGGTTTAAAAAAAAAAAATAGGTTTGCAGGGCCTGTTGATGCAGACTTAGTGGCTATTAGATGTCCCAACAATGAGCTGTTTCTGTTTTCTGCTCCTGTATCTTTAGCTGCCAGGCACTCAGATACAGAGCCAGCACTATCCTAAATCCTGGCTCAAACTGGCTTCTTCACTGCTTATTGTCTTCTTTAAACAGAATTTGAATATGCTGCCAGAAGCTATTATTCTCCTTAAATTACAAAGTATATATAGGGGCCAAATGAGGAGAGCAGATTACTATAAACTTTGCTCATTATGTTGAGCTTCTGCCTTCTGTGGTTGCTAGTGAATTGTAAGAACTGACTATATGATATCATACGCTGCAATTTTTATTCATAAAAAACAGACTCCCCAGGCTGGTCTGGAATTGTGAAGACCTTTGTCTGAAACTCTGCTAGATTAGGGTAGGGGGACCAGTATTCTCCACTTCTAGGCCCAGTTTGCCTTCACTCCTAGTCCCAGAGGAATGGCCTTTGGCCTCTCTCAAGAGCTCTGCTCAGATACTGAGAACTGTAGGCAAGACTGTGCTTTCATGAGATATCAAAATGGGGAAGAATAATAAAAGTTACCTTACCATGGTGGTAGTTTTCTACTGTATATTTTTTATTATTATGACTAATATTACACAGAAAGGAGGTTGAAGCTTAGACTTATACCAATTCTGAGTACTTACTGTGTCTTAGAAAGTATGGGTGAACCTTGGCATGAATTATCTCCTTGGAGTTTAATTACTCTAATATGATCAGATATGGGAAACTTAAAAGATTCCTAAAATTTCCCAAGGTCACAGTTCTAGGAAGTAATGGTGTTCCTATTTGACTCTGCTCTTTTACTTTTAGCAACTCCTTGCACGTGGCAGTGCTAACAGGTTGTGGGGCTGGGACTCCCATGCTGGTCTTCTCCTTCCAAGTCCAAGGTTCTCTCCACAGAAGAAGTCAACCACAACTGGTATTCTAAACTTCTAAACATACTTAAACAGTGACGCATATGTAAATGTAGGAGGCACTTTCGAGTCTCTCCTAACACCTTTCTGGTCTCCTAATTTTAAAATGTTTGCTTGGTTGAGCTGCCAAATCTCAGTTACACAGTGTCAGGCTATAAGCTGTTCATTCTATCACAAATTCATGCCTAATTTACCAAATGCCTATGTATCACTGAGGTTACTCAAGTACCTACTAGGAGAGACAGGTTCTTGCTTGATGCTGCTATTTTTGTATAATGAAAAAATGTTTTCACTTTCCGTTCCCATGATTTTTGCCCCTCAAAACATCCTATGTGGAGGCGACAGCATGGAGTTAAGAGGTGAGAACCCTGTCAGGTAGAAAGCACCATCTGGGCTCAGGAGCAAGGTGTAAAGGAACTGAGAGATGTTCTCAGCTACCATAGATCTAATTTATTTATCAGATATCAATCTGCTCATACTTTCAAGTCTTAAATGCTGCTAATTCTTCTCCAAACCAGTATAAAAGTATATGAATGATGGACAGTCGCTTTATGTTTATATCTATCTCCTATATATCATGAACTCTAGAGCCAAAGAGGTTCAGGTTCAAAACCCTTGATCCACCATGTACCAAGTATCCTGAAGACTCAATTACTTCCATTCTATAGAAGGGAAATAATATTACTTAGCAGAGTGGTGAGGATTAAATATGTATCAAATATAAATTCTAACAGGCTCAGAAGAAATCCTAGCACAAAGTAGGAATTAGTTCCCTCCATTCCCCCACTTTTTTTTTTCTGTCCCAGTGATGACCATAACCTTGAACAGGAGAAGCAAAGCTCTGATGGATGGTTTCAGAAGTTGCTTCTGTGGGAATCTCAGTATTCCTGAAGTTATTCACAGGTAAGACCAGCCAGGGTGTGACTATTAGTGCTGAGTCAGGCAGCCTGTGCCTAATGCTCATGAGCCATACTCATCCACAACTGTATGGTCTTCATAGGAGCTGTCAACACACACACACACACACACACACACACACACACAAACACATATATAGACATAACATATATATATGTACATATATATAGACATATAATGGTTATATATAGACATATATAGACATATAATGGTTAGTGAGGATTACCTCTTAAAAAGAAAATGAGTCTCAGACCAAGTCTGCTATGCATATAGATATTTATCTAGATATTTATTGAGAAATAAGGAGAAAAGTTTGTTCTGGAAGCTTGCCTGTCGTACAAATAAAAAAGGGAAATTATAACCCTCATTGTCTTAGTCTGTTTATGTTACTATTACAGGACACCATAGACTGGGGAATTTATAAAAAACAAAATTTATTTTTCTGTAGTTCTGGAGACTGAGAAGTTTCTGTCAAGGCACTGACATTGGCAAGATCCTTCTGACTGTATCATTACATGGCAGGAGGTAGAAGAGCAAGAGTGCAGGAGAGAGAACCCACACCTGCCAGTCTATTTTACAATGGCATTAACCCACTCATGAAGGTGGAGCCCTCATGACCTAAACACCTCCCATTAGGCCCTCCTTCCCAACACTGTCATATCAGGGATCCTTTGCAACACATGAATTCTGGGGGACACATTAAAACTGTAGCATTCTACCACTGGATCCCAAACTTATTTTTTTCATATACAAAATGCATTTATTCCATCCTAACATCCCTGAAAGCCTCAACTTATTAGAGCATCAACTTTAAAGTTCAAGATCTAGACATCATTTGTGTGAAATTCAAACTACAATTCATCTGGGGCATATTTTCCTCTAGCTATGAGCATGAGAAATCAAAATGTGAGCTTCCCAAATACAATGGTGGGAAAGGATAACATTTTTATTCCAAAAAGGAAAAATAGGGAGAAGAGTAATGAGTCCCAAGCAAGTTCAAAACCCACGGGGCAAACCAACACTAAACTCTCAGGTTTAAGAATGATCTTTGATTTCCTGTCCCATCTTTCAGACACATTGGAGTTAGAGTTGGATCTCCAAAGCCAACCCTACCCTATGGCCTTGCTGAACGCAGTCCATGCAGCCCCTCTCCTAGGGAGTGTTAGACCTATAGCCTGGCTTTGTCTGCTGGAGTCTCAGGGGTGCCTAAACACTGCCCTAGCAGGGTCTCTCTGGTCAGCTCTATCCCTGCAGCAGATTTATACAGCAACCTTTGAAATCCAGGTAGAGGCATCCAGTCTAGGCACCTGTAGAATGAACACACATGGACACTGCCAAGGTTCACTGCCCTTCAGAGTGGCAGACTGAGTTGCACCTGGGCCCCCTTGAGCCACAGCTGGGGCAGCTGAAGAACATTGCAAGGAATCTGGAGAGCAGAGTCCCAAGGCAGCTGTTGGCAGTGAGTTCTGAGATCCCACAGGCTCCCTGGCCCCCTTTCTTCTCAAGACCCTGGCACTCTAGGCTTGTGATGGGAGGGGCAACCTCAAAGGTCTCTGAAATGCCTTCAGGGTCATTCTCCTTTTGTCTTGATGAATAGCACCTGGCTTCCCTCTAGTCATATGAATCTCTTCATCAAACAGTGGTTTGGCCACACTCTTGGTTTTCCCTCCTAAGCAGACTTTTATTTACATTGCCAAGTTGGAGATTTTCCAAATCTCTACACTCTGCTTTCTTAAAAAAAAAAAAAAAAAAAAAAAAAAAAAAAAAAAAAAAAAAACCTCATTTTAAAATCATTTCTTTTTACATTTTACTATATACACTGTTAAGAGAAATCACACAGCTCCTGTCAAAAGTTTGCTTAGAGATTTCTTCCACCAAACATCCTAGCTCATTACTTATAAATTTTGCCTTCCATAGAGTCCCTGGGCATTGGTGTGATTCAGCCAAGTTCATTGCCATCATGTAATAGGATGGCCTTTCCTCCAGTTTCCAATACGTTGTTTCTTGTTTCTACCTGAAACCTCATTAGAATTGCTTTTATGATCCTTAGTTCTACCAACATTTTGATCAGAGTTACTTGGTACTTAGGTAATCTCTAAGAAGTTGGACTTTCCCGACAATGCTTTTTTTTTCAATTGTCACTGACCACCCTCATTGGCTCCATTCATTCCACTACATGTTTTTTTCCAGCATTCATTTTTTCAGAAGAGTTCTAGACAATATCCATTATCAGTTCCTAACCTGCTTGCACACTTTCAGGTATTTATTATAACAACACCCCACTCCTCAGCTACCAGTTTCTGACTTGATTAATTATGCTGCATTATTAAAATTCCACAGACTAGGTAGTTTATAACAAACAGAAATTTATGTTGTTCTGGAAGCTGAGAAGTCTAGGCACTGGTATCTCTTATAACATTACCTGGCAGAAAGTGGAAGAGCAAGAGTGTAGGAAAGAGAATCATTCCCATGATGCCTTTTATTAATTAATTTTATTAATTAATTAATTTTAATTAATTAATTTTAATTAATTAATTTTTATTAATTAGTTAATTTTACAGTAGAATGTATTTTGACTCCCCTCTACACAAACCAAAGTTCTTTCATTCTTCCTTATCTCCCCACCCCACTATGGATCAGCATTCACTTATCAGAGAAAACATTTGGCTTTGGTTTATTGGGATTGACTTATTTCACACAGCATGATATTCTCTAGTTCCATCCATTTACATGCCATAATTTCATTCTTCTTTAAGGCTGAGTAATATTCTATTGTGTATATGTACAACATTTTCTTTATTCATTCATCTGTTGAAGGGCATCTAGGTTAGTTTCATAGTTTAGCGATTGTAAATTGAGCTGCTATAAACATTGATGTGGCTGCATCACTGTAGTTTGCTGATTTTAAGTCCATTGAGTATAAACCAAGGAGTGAGATAGCTGGGTCAAATGGTGGATTCATTCCAAGTTTTCTGAGGTATCTCCATACTGCTTTCCATATTGGTTGCACCAATTTGCAGTCCCATCAACAATGTTTTAGTATACCTTTTCCCCCACATCCTTGTCAACACTGGTTATTGCTTGTATTCTTGATAATTGCCATTCTGACTGGAGTGAAATGAAATCTTAGAGTAGTTTTGATTTGCCTTTCTCTAATTGCTAGAGATGATGAATATTTTTTTCATATGTTTGTTGATTGATTGCATTTCTTTTTATGTGAAATGTCTGTTCAGCTCCTTAGCCCACTTATTGATTGGGTTATTTGTTTTTTTGGTGTTAAGTTTTGAGTTCTTTATATATACTGGAGATTAGTGCTCTATCTGAGGTGCAGGTGGTAAAGATTTTTTTTTCCCATTTTGTAGGCTTTCTCATTACATTATTGATGGTTTCCTTTGCTGAGAAGGAGATTTTTAGTTTGAATACATCCCATTTATTGAATCTTGATTTTATTTCTTGCAGTTTAGGAGTCTCATTCAGGAAGTCAGGTCCTAAGCCAATGTGATGAAGATTTGGGCCTACTTTTTCTTCTATTAGGCACAGGGTCTCTAGTGTCTAAGTCTTTGATCCACTTTGAGTTGATTTTTGTGCAGGTTGAGAGATAGAGGTTCAATTTCATTCTGCTACATATGGATTTCTAGTTTTCCCAGCACCATTTGTTGAATAAGCTATCTTTTCTCCAATGTATGTTTTTGGTGCCTTTGTCTAGTATGAGATAGCCATATTTATGTGGGTTTGTCTCTGTGTCTTCTATTTTGTATCATTGGTTTACATGTCTATTTTGATACCAATACCATGCTGTTTTTGTTACTGTTACTCTGTAATACAGTTTAAGGTCTGGTATTGTGATGCCTCCTGTTTCACTCTTCTTGCTAAGGACTGCCTTGGCTATTCTGGGTCTTTTATTTTTCCAAATGAATTGTATGATTGTTTTTTCTAGTTCTATGAAGAATGTCATTGAGATTTTTATAGGAATTGCATTAAATCTGTATAACAATTTTGATAGTATGGCCATTTTGACTGTATTACTTCTGCCTATTCTAGAGTATGGGAGATCTTTCTGAAGTCTTCTTCAATTTCTTTCTTTAGTGTTCTGTAGAGATCTTTCACCTCTTTTGTTAGGTTCATTACCAAGTATTTTAATTTTTTTGATGCTATTGTGAATGAAGTGGTTTTTCTAATTTTTCTTTCAGTAGATTCATTGCTTATATATACAAATGCCATGATGCCTTTTTATAATAACATTAATATATCCATAAGAAAGTAACCCTTATGATGTGAACAGCTCTCAGTAGGCCTTCCTTTTAAACACTGTCATGTTGAGGATCAGATTTCTAGCACATGAATTCTGGAGGATACATTTAAGCAATAGCACTTACACATTGAAAGTTTACTTGAGGTAGACACACTGAGTTACTCAAAGTTGGTATCAAGCAGCCAGAAATCCTGATAACTCAGTGTCTGCAACCAGGATCATATAGGGACATTGTCCAAAGATTCTTATGCTTTCTTCAGGCAAGGCTGGGGAGGGGATGACAAATGCTTTAGTCAACAATATAACTTAAATTTCATCAATGAGAAGCCTATCTACTAGTCATCATGATCATAAGAAGCTTGAATGTCACTCATTTCTAACATACATTCTACAAATTTTTTAAAAATGGCTATATAATAGAGTGATTGTAGTAGGCACCTTTAAAGGGTGGTTTTCCTGAATATACTAATTTGCCACCTATGGAGTAAGAATTATCAAATAAAATGTTAACTACTTCTATTGTGTAGCTGAAACAAACAAATATTCACTTCACATTTTCTCTGCTCAAGTACTTTTAAATAAATTACAAGTGTCATAGCCACCAAAATCTTATAAAAATTATGGAATTTAGGTGGGAGGAGAACCTACACAGAAGGAGTACCTAATCATAAGGAATTTCTATTCTTGCTCTGGGAAAGCCCACAATGTTCTTTATTACAGAGAGTAGAGCAGAGAATGTCCAGAGACATGTCAGACCAGTTTTTATGTACTTAACATACGGAAATTTGATGCAAATTTTTGTTACAGAAGAAATTTGAGAATACATAAGCAAATTTGAAAACCACTGATCTCATATGATGGCAGATGAGGAAAGCAAGAACTGAAGGTCAAGTCACTTACCAATGGTGCAACCACCAAGTGAGGAGGGAGAGGCTCTCACTCAGCTCTTCTCATTCCTGTCCAGTGCACTCGCCACTAAAGAATGCTTCCTTCTAGCATATACACTTTCTCTTTTTCTGAAATTATAAGTAGTCTAATATTGGACAAAATAGAATGACTCTCCTCATGTATCTTAGAATTGCCCTGTCAGCTTAGAAACTATTCCTTGGAAGGGGTACCATGATGGGATAGTAAATACCTCTCTTTCTAAGAAATTGGGAAAAGAAACCAGGAGTTTAGGAGCCTTTTAGGATTGAGACTGAAAGAAGACGATCTAGCTGGGGGGTTAGTGAGGGACTTTGTGTTGAATAAGGGCACCATCATCCATTCCCTCCATAAGTGGCTACTTCTCTAGATCTTTCCATGATCCCTAGATCTGGGCTCAGCAAGCAAAGGCCCATGGAGCTTCACATACCTATGGTTTCCCTTTGCTTCCTGGAAAGTGAATGATAGGATCCAAGAGAAAAATGGAGAATCCAACAATTCTGTGAGCAGAGGAAGAATGAAGAGAAAACAAAGAACAGAATGCTCCGTGGAAACGTACACATGGAAATGGTGTCTTAGCAGGGAAATCTTAAAAAACAAACAGACAAAAAATCTAAGAAAGTATTTTACATAGTAATTAGCATGTTAAATATTTCCTCTTATTTTGTTCTCCTTTCTTTTTTTTTTTTTCTTCTTATTTTCTTCCTTTCATTGTTTTTTTCTTATTTTCTGTCCATTTGCCATCAGCTACAGTGGTGGGTCTCAACTATGGCTATATACTATAATTACAAGAATATTTAGAAATATTGATACTCACACTCACCTTCAGAGAATCCAAGTTATTTGTTTTGGGAAAAGGTGGGATTTGGGCAGGAATATCTTTTGAAAACTCCCTAGCTGATTCTAAAATGGAGCTGGTAGAGAAACATGGTACCAGGTGATGACTCCATTAGTTGGAACTATGCTGTTCTGTGGGAAGAGGTGAGAGAACCTGCACTTCTAAAGCCTTTATGAGCTTCTTTGGATGCTGCTTTCTCAGCCTTTCTCCAAAATGCAACACACACTATTATGTGTTTACATGCTGCTTTCCAAGGCATTGGAGAAGAGAGGAAAACTGGCAGAGTTTACAATGGCCTATGCCATCCATATATTCTCTTCCCCTTATTGTGTTTGTATTTCTCTGTTGGACTTTACAACAGGATTATATTACTGAGGGGCATTAAAGAAAGAAATCAATAATTAGACTGGCATATTATCATGATAAAACAAATTTTAGAATTCTAGAGGAGAATAAAGTTTGATGTTTATCCGTTTGTTGAGTAGAATTTTGCACTGATATCCAGCATCACAGAGTAACAATTAAAATACAAGCCAGCCTCCAGGTCATCTCATGTGCTTCTGGAATCTCTTGGGGGAAGAACTGGCTGAAAGTGTTTTCTTTGAAAACTACTTGACCTAAAGCAAGGTCACTCTTATTCTGGGAGGTCCTAGCATAATATCCTGTCTACTATGGCCACCCTGGTAAGATGTTCTTCACACTCTTCATATCATAGGGTTAGCTGGTAGTCCCTAATAAATAGGGGCTAGATAGTCCAATCTCACAAGGACTGGCTTGAATTTTGGGAGTAAACTACGCTTATCAATAGTAGCTATATATTTATGACTAGAGTACCCCAAATGGAAATACCACTCCAAAAGTTTTAAAGCATATTCCTGAAAGCCAATTCATTTTAAAACATGGTATTGACCCTTAAATTCCAAATCGCTATAGTATAATTATACTGCAGCAGGACACTTATATCTCTAATTTATAGACTTGACCTAAGAAAACCATTACAAATGGATTTTTTTCAAAGGAGTACACATAGGTAAAGGGAAAAATACTTTGGGTTCCTCCTAAATACTTTAGAACAACAACAACAACAAAAAAAACTAGAATGGGTGACTTATGAGGGAATGTATTTACTTTTTTTTTTAAGTCTGAAATCCAGTGTTTATTTAAATTTTACACTACATATCAATTTAAACTAGACACTTGCAAGTGGTCAATATCTTTGAGTAGCAAATAACTACCTTATTGGGCAGTACAGCTTCTAGAAAAATGCTGAAAGGAGTTGGGCATGGTGGCACACGCCTGTAATCCCAGTGGTTTGGGAGCTGAGGCAGGACCATTGCAAGTTCAAAGCCAGCCTCAGCAAAAAGCAAGGTGCTAAGCAACTCAGTGAGATGTTGTCTCTAAATAAAATACAAAATGGGGCTGGGAATGTAGCTCAGTGGTCGAGTGCTCCTGAGTTCAAACCCCAGTACCAAAAAAAAAAAAAAAAAAAAAAGAAAGAAAGAAAGAAAAAAAGAAAAATGCTGAAAGGGGATAAGGGGATTGAGTATATTCACTGTATATTTCTGATTTAAAGGAAAATATTTTTTTAAAAATATGAGAGAGGGTAAAATTCCATGAAACTGAGAAAAAAAAACTTATAAAATTATCATACAAATTTACAAAAATTATTAGCTTTCCTATTTTCCAAACATTATACATTTTAAAGTACAATGGAAATAAGTATTCAAATTAGCAATAAAAATATAAACTATCCATCATAACCTTAAATGCATATTACATTATGCATGCTTATGACAGAATATTTGAATAAATGAAAAGGCATGTCATGTTACTGTCTAGAAAGGTAACTTGATAAAATTATTAGGCTAATCTACAAGTTTAGTGAGATTCAAACTACAAATTTCAGCAAATATTTTTGAGCTTTAATAATTGTTTAATAAGTTTCAACTGCAAGAATATACACATAAAAATAACCTAGAATGCACATATATATTGGTCCTGAAGATTTAACCCAAGAGCACTTAACCACTGAGCCATATCCCTAGTCCTTTTTATTTTTAGTTTTGTGACAGGGTCTCACTAAGTTGCTGAGAGCCTAGGACATATTGAATAAAGAAGTTAATAAAGAGAATTTGCCACAACTAAATATTAAAACATATTTATAACACATTGATGTGAACAGAATTAAATTTAGTTCAAAGTATTTGAAGCATCATAAAACAGGAGAAAATCAGCAACTTTCTTCTGGAAACACACTCAAAGAAAATGAAATCATCATATTGTAATGGTGTCTGTACTCTGTGTTCATCTTTGCACTATTCCAAGTAGCTGAGATAGGGAAACCACCAGAATGTCCACAAATAGATAAATGAATTTTAAATATGTTACACACACACACACACACACACACACACACACGCATACACATCCCACAAGGGTATAGTTAAATCATTAAGAAGGAGATCTTGCCATTTGCCATAACATGATAGGCTACTTTTTATTCTTGTCTCCTGATCCTCACTATTAGACATATATCTCCTTTGAAAATATTCTGTGACCTCTCAATGAGATGCCAGAGTCCATACTGTGCCATGTTATCATAAAAATCTTTCAAAATCATGGAAAATTGTAGGTCTCTAAGAAATAATTTTTCTAAGCACCTCTTTATTTCTACGGTATTCAAATTCAACTTTCTAAGATGGAATTTTTTTAGCAGAATATATCCTTCAAGATACCATAACAATATTATCAATAAATAAGTCAATTTAAAAATGCTTTCCCAAGTCCCTATTGCCTTTTAGGTTCCATACCAGGCAAATCCCTTCTAGCAATGAATGGGAATGAAGATGATGCAGGCAGGGAGCCTCCAATGCACACCAAAGAGGAGAGATCACGGAAAGGGGAATTTAAAATATATCACATTCATCTCTCTCATTACTCAGAAAACTTTGAACTTTATAGAAGAGCCAAAAACTTCTTCCTGAAGTGACTTTCAGGACATATTTACACTGTGAGAGTTGCCTTAGTATGTCAGGGACAATGCACCTGTTCTCATGTTTACATCACCATTGAGATGGAGAAATTAAAATAATATGGGTTGTATTCTTTTGCTATTTGACTGACTCTGATTAAGCCATTTTTGTGATCAAAAGTGGCTCTTCCACTTTCTAATTTGAGTCATCAATGTTCTCATACTTGTTTTAAAAGAAGAGATTTAAAAAAAAAATCTTTGAATGAGACATGACCACTATTGTGCCCAAATATTGGTACAGGAGAAAAGTGTGCTGTTTTCTATTTCAATTTTCAAATGAACTGCAGAGGAAGGCAGTGGGGTAGGGGTGGGGGTGGGGTGGAGAAAGATCATGAAAAGTTGTGGTATCTGTTTCCTGCTGTTTAATATTAATTAGCACCATATAAATTCCTGAAGGGACAACAGATGGATCTTTTCCAGCTACCTTTTCAAGCCAAGTTCTGTGCTGCAAGAAAGAATGAATAAAAGGAGTCATTGGGTATGTTGTCATATACCCATAGGGAAGGTCAAAGAGTTTGCATCACCCAGGTTTCTATGTCCCATTCATTACATGACCCATAGAAGGGCAACTAATAAATGTTGCCAAAAACCACACAGAAAAGTAAGACAGCCCCCAGTGGGAAAGAAATTCCCAATCTCCAGTCAAATTAGAGGTTTGTTTTGGGGAGTTTGTTATGACAAAATGACTAGTGACACCTAATTCAAACTCAAATTTTCTGAAAAAAAAAAATTCATCTTACAAGCTGAATGGGATAGTGAACCCATATCTAATGAAATTGAAAACTATAGAAAATAAAGGGAATTTTAATTATTCAAAGAAATTTTTAAAAATGGAGAAAGTCAAATTCATAGTCAAGAAAACCAAGTCAAAATTTTAGAGACTTGAGTTTTTATACCTCAGCCCTATGATTTACCAAATGTCAGATCTTGAGGAAGTTTGTTGGCTTCTCTGGTGCTAAATTTTCTAATTAAAAGGCAAAAGGGTGAACATAGTGTTGATTTAATTGGAGTGGAGACCTAGGAAAATATTTCCCTCCGTTCCTAAGCAGAAAAGTGTAATCTCTCCAGAACCAAGTGACAATCTCATGTTAACAAATGCACCTTGCAGGACCTCCAGTTTCCTCATGTGTAAGAGGCAGGAGTTGAACTACATAATCTCAAAAGCTTCACTAAACTTCACCACTGACTGCAATCCTGAGCAATATAATTAATCTCATCAAGCCTCAAGGGCCTCAGCTATAGAACGAGAGTAATAATTACCTATTTCATAGGATTATTATAAGAAAGTGTTTGTATTATAAAATGTCTGAAAGAACACGTGGCACACAGTAACCAGTTAATAAAAGCTTTTTAAAAATATTGGTCTTAGCACTGTTATTTTTATTATTAATATTAACACTTCAGGAGCGGGGCACCATGGTGCACACGTATAATCCCAGCGGCTGGGGAGGCTGAGACAGGAGGATCTCAAGTTCAAAGCCAGACTCAGCAACTCAGTGAAACCCTGTCTCTAAATAAAATAAAAATAGGGCTGGGGATGTGGCTCAGTGGCCGAGTGCCCCTGGGTTTAATCCCCAGTACAAAAAAAAAAAAAAAAAAGAAAAAGAAAGAAAGAAAAAGTTAACACTTCAGTTTTATGTTGAATTGAGCCCTCCCTTATAATTTCAAGTATAGGCTTTAAAATGATTGTTAAAACCTATCATTCTTTTTAAAAAATAAATTTCTTAAATCATTTAGAAGGACAAAGGACATGGCATTGCTTTTGAGTCTTAAACGACTGGATCCATATCTTCAGTTTTATTGTCAGTCTGGGCTTTTAGACAAGTTCGTCCAGGAGAGAAGGCACAGAGCTGGGGAGAGAGTTGCACTCTATTTACATGACATCAAAACAATAGGCTAGTTCAGCCAGTTTTCATCAAACAATTGGTCCATTCTGTGAAACAATGGTCCAGTGGAGAATCATCCCTGGCAGAGCCATGCCGCCTCTGGTGCCAACACAAACAACCAAAGAGAAGCTACACAGACCAGAGAGGGCTGTTGAGTGATAACTCATCTGCAGTTTCTGCATGATTTTGATGTTGACTGTTTCCATCTCATAATAAAACCATTTGAGATCTAAGCCGCAGATTGGTGAAGACATTCCAGACGTAAAGGCCACAAGAAGAGCTGTTCCAATGAAGCTTCACCCTGTAGCCTTCCTCTCTTTCCCACAGCCCACCCAGAGTGATGTTATTATTTCTGTTTTCTTCAGATCTAGCTCTTTTCTTAAAGAAGGACTGGGAACTTCAGGCCCCCTCTCTCACCATGTCTGCATGTGCCCTTCAGTTATTTGGAGAGCAGGAAGGGAGAAAATGGAGACACCTAAGTGATCATGGATGGCACAGGACTGGGGCCAGTATGGCTTTGATGCCACTTCCTGTTTCCCTCTTGAGGGGAGCTTCACTCTGCAGTCTCTGTGGATAACCAGTTCCTCACAGAACAACAGTGAGCATATTAATGGTAGTCTAGAAAGGAAAAAAAAAAAATAGTTGCATGTCTATACATAGACCATCATCATCATTTTTATACACTGCCTATATTATAGGGTCTCAGATTCAGGATCATTATCCTCCTGCTCTAACAACTGATCATTTTAAAATTGATCTTTTAAAACATGCTTTGTTACAAAAGATTTGAGCCATACAGAAATTTACAGAGAATACTATAATAAACATCCATATGTTCCCTACCTTAATAACTTAACATTTTGCCTTTGCTTTTATTTCTCAAGTTGTAAAATACTTCAAACATACAGAAAAGTAAATAGAAAAGATTTAGCAAAGAACTTTGCAATAAAATATGTAAAGTCCTTGGAACAGTGCCAGGACAAAAACACTAAGTCAGTTACTGTTTTTGTTGCCATTATCCATGTTTTATTAGATTTGAATGTTTTTTTATAACTCTTTCTTTCTTTCTTTCTTTCTTTCTTTCTTTCTTTCTTTCTTTCTTTCTTTCTTTCTTTTTCTTTTTCTTTTCTTTCTCCAAGATGCCAAAACACAGGAAGTTCCTCTTTTTCCCCCTGAATGTCTTTCCTTCTTCTTTTTCTCCATCTGACTACCCTTCCTTTCTCCCTTGCTTCCTCTTTGTCCCATTCCCATCTTTTGCAGTGAAAACCACTGCTCTGACCTTTATGTTGATTATTTCTGCTTTTCAAAGCTTACTTCACATTGTCCAGATTATAGTATACTCAAGGAAGATTTAGTGTATACCATGGTTTTGATATGAAGTGTCCCCCAAAACTCTGTGTTAGTAGAGGAGTGTTTGGAGGTGAAGTGATTGAATTTTGAAAGCTGACTAGAACCTAATCAGTCTATTCTAGTTTAAATGGAATAACTGGGTGGTAACTGTAGGCAGGTGGGGCGTGACTGGAGGAGACTGGTTACTGGAGGCATGCCCCGGAAGGGTACGTCTTCCTTGTGACCAGTTATCCCCACTCCCTGCTTCCTGGTTGCCATGAATAGAACAGTACTCCTCCACCACACCCTTCTGCCATGATGTTCTGACTCACCTTGGGCCCAGAGCAATGGAGTTGGCCCATCATAGATTAAACCTCTGGAACCATGAACCAAAATAAATATTTCCCTATTCTAAGTTGTTCCTGTTGATTATTTCGGTCACAGTGACAAAGAGCATACTAACACAGTGTTCTGGTTTAGATATGAGGTGTCGCCCAGAGGCTCATGTGTGAGACAATGCAAGAAGTTTTACAGGAGAAATCATTAGGTTATGAGAGCCTTAACCCAATCAGTGAATTAATCCTTTATGGGATTAACTGAGTGGTAACTAAAGGAAGGTAGGATGTGGCTGGAGGAGGTGGGTCCCTGGGGGCATAACTTTGGAGTATATATTTTGAATCTGGCAAGAGGAGTCTCTCTGCTTGCTGATCATTATGTGAGCTGCTGCCCTCCACCACACTCTTCTGCATCATGTTCTACCTCACCTCAAGCCTTGAGAAGTGGAGCCAGAATTCTATGGACTGAAATCTCTGAAACTGGGAGCCCTCAAATAAACTTTTTTTCTCCTTAAAATTGTTCTTGTTAGTTCTTTTAGTTATAGCAATGTAAAAGCTGATTAAAACATACAGTATAGTTTTTCTTTTTTATAAATATATTTATATGTCACCGTATAATTTCCTTTTTCATTTCATGTTTTTGAGATTTATCTTTGCCAGTATATCTACTATGGTTCATTCATTTTAACAATGATAATATTCACTATGAAAATATATATTATATATCCTTGATAAAATTTGAAACTGTTTTTAGTTTTTTTTATTATAAATATTTTGCAATAAATATGTACAGATTTTCTGATGTGTGTGTGTGTATTTATTTTTGGCAGTGGCTTAATACACGTATTCCCATGCACTTGCTCCCAGAAAAGGAAAAAGAAAATGATAAAAACATTTGATAAAACAAAGCTAAGTTTATTGTGCCTACTGCAGCAAAGAAGAATACTATCATGGCAGAGTCTTAACAGTGTATCAAAACAGAGAATTTACAAGGGAGTCTTTATATAGTTTTAGGACCTGACCAGGTGATTTTACAAACTTGTGTGGCAGGGCATGGGTTTGGGTTGGACAGAGTTTATGACATAGAGCTTTGGATTGGTGGACAGAGTCTAGCAGCAAGGCTCTTGAAGGGAGACTAGATGTACCAGCTGTTAGCCTTGATAAGTAAGTTAATCTTTGTAGCCTCATAATCTTGTTTTTCAGAAGCAAATATTTCCTGGAGCAAGTAGCTATGTATTGATTTACAAAAAGACAGAAAAATATGCCTTATCTCAGATGTGTCTAACATATAGATAGAAAAGCATATTTGCTATCTCTATTTTTTAATATAGGAATTAAGTTGGATTTTGTTCTCACTAGACAATGTCAAATATTCCCCAAAGTAGTGCCAATTTTCACTCCTACCATAATTATATGAGAGCGCATTATTCTACTTTCTCACCAAGTTTAAAGATTGTCTGCTATAAATTTTGTAATCTTTTAAAAATGAAGTGATAGTTCATCATTTTATTCATTTTTCATTTTGTTTATTTTAAATTCCTTGATTACAAGTGAGACATAGCAGCTGTCCAGGTGACTTTTAGCCATTTGGATTTCTTCTGTGAATAGATGGTTCACATTCTTTGTTCACTTTTCTATCATTTGTTTAACTTTTCTGATTGCATTGATCCTAAATATTCTGTATAATAATATTTTGATGAGCATATATGATAAGAATTTCAAATATCTTCTCTCAGGCTATGCTTTATAATTTATCTAGTTATTTGATATCTCTTGTTAAAAGTTCACTTTAAATGTAGGAATATTAATAATTTTTGTTTTGTGATTTTGGTTTATTCTTTAACCAAAATATTTTCTCCCACTTTTACTTAGATACTTTAAACTTTTTCACTTCCTATTTATATCTTTAAACTGCCTAAAATTATTTTTTGCATGTAGTAAGAAAGAGTTTGTCCAGTATTGCCACAATAATGCTTTTTGGAGAAAAACATAGAATCAATGGATTATAACAAAAATAATAATTAGTTTTCATGCATTATGGTTGACTGCAGATTGACCAATATTAGTTGTAGTGAGTTGAGTTTTGTTCCATACTATGAATTTAGGTCAAGATTGCTTCACATATCTGCTATAATCCTGGGACTACTAGCCTAACTAGGGCAGTGGCCAGAGAGAGAAAAAGCCTAACCTCCTAAGGACATTTCAAGCCCCTGACTATTGACATCTGCCAAGGTCAGAATTAGTCAATGGGAGAAGAAAATCTACCTCTAGGGAGAACTACAAAGTCCTATGACATTGGGTATGGACACAGGGACAGATGAAAAATTGAGAGCTATGATGAAATTTATTACAAGCTGTTCGCTTTGGTTGCATTTACATTTAACATAAAGTTCACTCAACCCCTCCTGACTAAACCCCTAAATACTCATCTAGTTAAGGCATCAAGCTCTAAATCTAGGACCTTATTATTTATATCAGTTCTGGTTGCAACTCTAGAACTAAAAAGATACAGAGCAAACATGCAGTGATGAAACACAAACAGGATAGCTGCAATTAATTCAGAACAGGAAAAGACACACATAGCAATCACTGTCCCATAGCAATTTTGAATTCCCCTGGTCAAATGTGGCCTTTTCCTCGTGGCTAGGAAACACATCTTGATTAAGCTCAGTGTGAAATTCTGGGAATAGCTCCCAGGCTGTCTTTTCACTCTGGTGGTTGGTTCTGCTTCTCTAGTATCCCTTCCCACTCTCTTCCTTGATCACTTCTAAAAAGGGTCTTGAAAGTATTTTTTATAAGCTGAGCAGCTTTATCAATCTACTTCCTGTCTGTAGAAAGTCGGAGTCTAGGAGTATATTCTGTATCTCAATTGCTCTCAGCCTCTTTTTATCCAAGCTGGTGATATTTTTGATGGAGCAACTCTTTCTTTTTTTTTTAATATTTATTTATTTGCTTTAGTTGTACACAATGCAATGCATTTATGTTTATGTGGTGCTGAGGATCGAACCCGGGCCGTGCACATGCTAGGCAAAAGCTCTACCGCTGAGCCACAACCCCAGCCCAAAGAGCAACTCTTTTCTTCTAAGATTCTGTTTTAATCCATTCAGTCTGAGGTTGCTAAAAGGTATACACACAATTCTTTCTGAGACTCGCTGTACTCTCTCTAGACTTAATTATAGAGAGTATGGGCATATCATGCTCTTGTGGGACATTCTCTTAATACATTTCTAGGAACACTTTTGCCCAGCAGAGAACTTTTGTTAGAAAATCCTAATAAAGGGTTTAAGTCAAAATCTTACCTATCCTTTACCTTCAGCCCATGTTTTATTAATAGTGTGATAACTTTGGATTTCTCCTTGTGTCTTATCATAATAGCCACACCATTAACTTGGCAATTGTTTCCTATCCCAACCCTTCAAGTGCTTTTTTGGATATCCAAATCTTTCATAAATTCTGTTTGCAATCTTTCAAACACATTTGAGTTTATATTAATGAGGTAACTTTCAGAAAGCTCTCAAGATGGTGGCTGGTTGCTATGGGAGACAAATTTGTGATTAGAGGGTTAGAATTTTGTAATTTGGGGAGGATTTTTTTTTTTTTTTTTTAAACAACTCTGTGCCTTACGGACAGCAGAGTTCTTTTATTTCTTACATTCTTTTTTTAAAAATTCTAATTTGTTATACATGTTTACAAAGTGCAATTCATTTCATATTACATATAAAGAGCACAATTTTTCAAGTTGCTGATTTTATATAAAGTATTTTTACAACAATTGTGTCTTCATACATGTATTTAGGGTAATGATGGCTAACTCATTCTACCTTTATTCCTATCCCCTTGTTCCCTGCCCCCCCTCTCCCCTCTTTGTTCTATTTAAAGTTCTTTCATTCCTCTCATCCTTCCTCCCTTGCTTTTATAAGTCAGTATCTTCATAACAAAGAGATCATTCAACCTTTTATTTTTGGGGGGGACGGATTGGCTAACTTCACTTAGCATTATTGTCTTCAGCTCCATCCATTTACCTGCAAATGCCATGATTTTATTCTCTTTTAATGCTGAGTAGTGTTCCATTGTGTATATCTACCAAAGTTTCCCTATCCATTCATCTGCTGATGGGCATCAGGGTTGGTTCCACAATCTAGCTACTGTGAATTGTGCTGCTATAAACATTGATGTGGCTGTGTCCCTGTAGTAAGTTGTTTTTAAGTCCTTTGGGAATAGACCAAGGAGTGGGATAGCTGGGTCAAATCATGGTTCCATTCCAAGTTTTCCTAGGAATCTCCATACTACTTTCCAGATTGGCTTCACCAATTTGCAGTTCCACCAGCAATGTAAGAGTATGCCTTTTTCCAATTCACAATAGCTAGGTTGTGGAACCAATCTAGATGTCCCTCGGTAGATGAATGGATAAAGAAAATGTGGTATATATACACAATGGAATTTTACTCAGCAATAAAAGAGAATAAAATAATGACATTTGCAGGTAAATGGATGAAGTTGGAGAATATAATGCTAAGTGAAATCAGTCAATCTCAAAAATCCAAATACCGAATATTTCCTCTGATATAAGGAAGCCGGTTCACAGTATTGTTGGATCGGGGTACATAGGAGGATTAGAGGAACACTATAATGGTCAAAGGAAAGGGAGGGGAAAGGAGGGAGCAAGGGGGGAAGGGGGGAAAAAGTGGTTGAATAAGACGGATATCATTATTCTAAATGCATGATTGGAGACTTGAATGCTGCAAATATACTTTGTATACAAACTGTTTTGTGTAAAAAGATGCTCTATATGTATAGTATGAACTGTAATACATACTACTATAAATAAAAATTAAAAAAAAAAAGAGTGTGCCTTTTTCCCCACATCCTTGCCAGAATATATTGTTTTTTTTTTTTTTTTGTTTTGTTTTGTTTTGTTTTTGATAGCTGCCATTCTGACTGGAGTAAGATGAAATCTTAGGGTTGTTTTGATTTGCATTTCTCTAATAGCTAGAGATGTTGAACATTTTGTCATATATTTATTGATTGATTGTATATCATCTTCTGAGAAGTGTCTGTTTAATTCCTTGGCCCATTTATTGATTGGGTTATTCGTGTTTTTTTTTTTTTTTTTGGTATTAAGGCTTTTGAGGGCTTTATAAATCCTTGAGGTTAGTGTTCTATCTGACATGCTTGTGGTAAAGTTTTGCTCCCATTCTGTAGCTTCTCTATTCACCCCACTTTTGCTGAGAAGAAGCTTTTTAGTTTGAATCCATCCCATTTATTGATTCTTGGTTTTAGTTCTTGAGCTATAGGGGTCTTATTGAGGAAGTTGTGGCCTAATCCAACATGATGGAGA
The DNA here is from genome assembly GCA_025594165.1 of Tamias sibiricus. Classification (NCBI taxonomy): domain Eukaryota; kingdom Metazoa; phylum Chordata; class Mammalia; order Rodentia; family Sciuridae; genus Tamias; species Tamias sibiricus. Next base: position 94,184,694 of record CM046659.1, read on the forward strand.
TTAGGGCCTACTTTTTCTTCTGTTAGGTGCAAGTTCTCTGATTTATTTCCTAGGTCCTTGATCTGCTTTGAGTTAAGTTTATACATGGTGAGAGAAAGAGATTTAATTTTATTTAATTACATGAGGATTTCCAGTTTCCCAACACCATTTGTTGAAGAGGCTGTCTTTTCTCCAATGAATATTTTTGGCACCTTTGTCTAATATAAGATAACTGTAAGTGTGTGGGTTAGTCTCTGTGTCTTCTATTTTGTACCATTGGTCAACTGGTCTATTTTGGAGACAGTACTATGCTGTTTTTGTTACAATTGCTTTGTAATACAATTTAAGGTCTGGGATTTTTATTTGACTTTCTCTTTCTCTCTCTCTCTCTCTCTCTCTCTCTCTCTCTCTCTCTCTCTCTCTCCTGGCTAAACTCCAGACTTGATACAGAAAATAAGTCAGCACTGAGGATATCACTGTCCCAGTTTAGAGAATGTACATTTACTTTCTCTCATCTTCTGGGCTTGCTCTCATGGCATTTGGGGGGCTGCTGTGAGGATGTCTCTCTTGCGTGGATTATAAGGGTACCTCAGACCCAGTTCCTAAGAAGTGGGACCTTATTTTGGTGTCAGGTTGTTATGCTGTGCCTTTGTCTTCCAGTAATGGTAGACATACAGCCTGCTAAATGCTGTAGACTTAAGTTAGTTAGCTTTTCTCACCTACTTGTATAAGCACAAATGCTTTGAGCACCTCACCTCCAGTGCTCCCCTCTCTTGTATGGAGCAATTTTAGTCCTATATACTATGTGCAAGCTGAGTTTCTACTCTCATTGCTTATTTCCAGACTTAGAGCACAGCATATCTGTGCCTTCAGCCTTGCTTTATTGCTTCTCCTCTGTTTCAGGTCTATAGAGATGCCTGTCTTGTTTCTGAGTCAATCTCTAGTGTGCAGTTTGCTATTTTATGTCCCACTGCTGTGCATTTGGACTGAAGGGGAGATATTATGCTTCAAATTTGATGCAGAAAATTTAGTTAGGAGTTCATAATGTGGTTTTTGTGAAAGAAAAGTTAGCATTTAATTAATTTTTAACATTCATTTGTCTTCCTTGAAGGCAGCACAGATCCTTTCCTGTCTGAATATCTGGGGGAATGGGGGAAAAAAAAGAGAGAGAGAGAGAAAGAAAAGAAAAGGAGGAAAAAAACAAATAGGAAACAAGTAGAGCAGTAAGTCTATAATCAACAGGAAAAGTGATCTGATAACTTGCATAATTAAAGTTTTGAGTAGGACATTGAGTTCTAGTCATAGATGCACTCTGGGAGAACTTAATAACTCCGAAGCCTGCCAATTGGAGCATTAACACAATAATGTAATATGCCCTGCTCTTCCTTGATTGCATACCTTTGAAAGAGCAGGAACACTGCAGAGAAATATGAGCTTTTATTCCTCAAGCATACAGATGGAATGGGTTAACTTTGTTCCATGTCCTTTCTAAGAATTTTCTTACTGGGGTCACGCATGCCCCAGTTGTCTCTGATGTCCTACATATATAAGTTAGGGACGTAGTTATGCCAGGTGCAGGGTCTGTGTCAGATGAGGACTTTCTCTGAATGACTTCCTTTTCCCTGGGCTGTTTTTCAGGCCCTAAGGAAAATCTAGATGCCTTTCCTCAAATCTTAGTTAGATAAGTATTAAAAACACTGTAGGAAACAGTAAGAAAACATCCTGAGTTTATGAACATGTCAGCCTTTGGCAGCATTGAGGCTCTTCTTTCCAGGGATGTCCTGTTGTTATTATTTCTTTCCTTGCACCATCACCTCACTTCGTTTTTCAGACTTTGAACACTCCATTGTCTACTGATTATACAGACACCATTCCCTCTCCTGTGAACTAATGCAAAATTCCTGTAGTCTACCTAGTGCCCCTATTCATTTCCTCAAAAGAAACTAGAATAATTTTAAAAGATGTTCATAAGTAAAATGATCTATGTCAATGATTAAACATGAAATAGTGCCAAAAATATGTAAGGAAAGCCAATATTCTCTATTCTTATTCCTCTCCTCAGTCTACTCAGAGGGACATTTTTTTGTTTTTAGTTCTTATATTGGTTGGTAGAATGATTCTAAATATAGTGCTTTATTAAAAAATAATCAACTGCACATTAACAGTTTGCTACTGACATTCTTACCTTGATTGATAAAGATTTAGGCACTTATTGTGTCCCCATTTCTCAATCTAGTTACAGTACTAAGCTCAGTTCTACCATCGACTTCCTCTGCTACGTCAGTTTTCTTAAATCCTCACTTCTGTATCTGCCGGTACTGTCCAGTAGAATTCTCTGTCAGAATGGAAATGTTGATATCTACTCTGTTCAGTATGGTAGCTACTTTCTGCAAGTCTAGTGAGCACTTGAAATATGGTTAGTGTGACTTAGGAACAACAGAATTTAAATTAAATTAAAATTAGTTCAAATAGATTTGAAGTAATTTAAATTGCCACATATGCCTGGTAGTAACTTCATTGGACGCTGCAGATATAGTATTTCTTAATTAACTGTTGTTGTTTTGTATGAAGGTGTTAGCTCTCCTCATTTCTTTTCACTTATCTTCCCTCTTCCATCTCACAACATCAATTACCTGTGCTTTTGCATTTATGTTGCCCAAATCAATAATATTGACCCACTATTCACAAATACAGTTAAATTTTTCATGGTAAGTCTAAGGTTATTCCTAATGCTAAAAATCTAAAAACTGTCATTGTATTTTTGTGATTCAAGTTCTTTCATACATTTCTCCACAATTTTCATTTTTTATTGATTTATTTGATGATCTGTTTCTCTCATTGAACTATAAGCCTGATATCGACAAGCATCTTGACAGCCCTGCTCAAGGTTGTACTTCCAGAGCCTAAAAGAATAGCTAAAAATAGATGCTCCGTAATAGGTAAATTTATGACCATGTTTTATTGATTATTACTCAAACATTTTGGCATGCCCTAGTAAAGAATAGCTCCGCAAATGCTCCTTGAAGGAATAGATGTTTAAAAAATATATTTTCATTGTAATTTGGGGTAACTATTAGTCCAAACAATGTTTAAATGGTTTTCCTCTCTGTACTTAATGAATGATGGTGTTTTCAAATCTTGTCACTTGGAAATTCCTTTATTAATATATGATACTTAAGGAAATAATATTTTTGTGGTACATGATGTGATGTTAAGTAAACATTTTATATTTATCAGTAGAGCATTTATTATTGCATTATAAAATTTATTTTTATAATATCTTACTGATAGACATAATATATAAAGATTAATTTTTAATAAGTGATTCATATTTCTAAATTAATTTTGTATAATAAAATATGATTTGATAATATATGCTTTAAAAATAATGTGTAAAAGTATATTTCAGTTTAGGCAGGATGTACTCTTAATTGTATATTGAAATTTAGCAATGTGTTAAAGTGTCAAAAACAGGAGAAAATACTTTTGTGTTTCTTGTTCAAAATATTTAAATTTTACACTTTGAAAATCAATTAATATATATAGGTATGTGTATATATATATACATATATATATGTATGTGTGTATACATGTATGTATGTGCATACATATATACATATATATATACATGTATATATACACACACACACGCACTTGTTCATATATTTCTCCTATAATAGTAAGAGATATTTCAGGGTGGTATTTCTTGGTAATTCTAAGTAACAAATAAACTTATTAGTATAGATAATATTTTTACTAATAAATAAGAGGCCCCTTTTTCTATATTCAGCATTAGATTTTTGAAATTCCTGATGTGCCATGTATGTATTATTTGTAATTAGAAGAATGACACTACAAACCTGGTAAATTTCAATTTATCTTGATTTTTATAATTATCCTTTACTTCATTAAAAATATGTATGAATATCAGAATTCTATGTCTTCCTGTAATTACTAATGATTTATGGCTAAGGATCATAATGCTTAAGCCATCGAGGAATAGCATACTGAGAAAAGTGATAACAATTGGAGCAGTGACTGAGTCATGAGCTCTCTCTTGTGATGGCCATTGATCATTGCTCATACTCAATGCACAATCAGGCCATCTAAGCTATAAGATTAAAAGAAAAAAATTCTAAAATAATCATTTTACTTACTGATGGAAAAGTTAAAAATGGTGTCATTATAAATATGCAAAACTCTTGGAACACCTTTTCAAATCTTTAAGGGTTTCTAAATCATGAATGGGAGCTACCATAACAGTATATTCTGTGATTAGTTTTAAAATAGCTCCTTTATATATATGAAATATAAATGACACTCTGACAATTCTATAACATGAGATGAATCTTGGGAAACATCAATCAGACAGCTTAATTAGCCAAATCATGCATCTTTAAGGACTGGAAGCAATTTTGATCCACAGTTACAATAATTCCCCCTGATATCCATCTCTATCTTTTTGTATTCTGGAGTTTTACTGTTGAATTGGAGTTGATATCAGAAACACCACTCTCAATATCATTAGCTGTTTTTAGACTTCTGCTTTGGGTGAAGTAGATACCTTGGAGGGTCTAGGATTGTTTCAGATAATGTGGGTACTAACATATCACCTACACATTCAGGCAAGCATCCTATGTTCATAGAGACTTGTCATCAACTGAAAGCTTGGCAGCAAGTTTAACCTCACATTTATTTGAGCAGCAGGTCCTCTCCTCAGGCCCTCTTCCTGCATGTGGAACCTCACTGCAGACCACACTGATCTTTTCTGCCCAGCTCACACGAGGCCCACTCTTGGACTTCTTTCTTTTCTCTCAGAATTCTCTAAACCTAGTTACCCTGGGTAACTGATGCCTTTGATTCCTATGTTTTCTAAACCTTCAGTGCTGTGACAACCCAAATGCTGTGGTGATAATGGATAATAACAACTGATGACTCTGTTGCTGCTAAAGTGTTGCATTCTCTAGTAACAGAATTTCACTCTGCTGACAGGGGCAAGAGAGGGAGGTTTGAATCATAGTTATCTCCCTAGTGCTCTTCTGACTACAGCAAGTATAAAGCACTATTCCACAAATGGACAGGCCCAGTTAGTCAATCCAGATCCCAGGCTTTGACAGAAGAAATGGCAAGCTCATTTTATCTAGCATGCCAGCATTGATGGATTTTCTGTGGCTGCTACATGGTGCATTCTGAGCCCATTTCTGGGCTCATGTGGAGAAGTGTGATTGGTAACATCTGGTATGGGAAGAAAAAGCAAACTTGTCAAACTGAAACTCCAGTTTTAGATTGTATAGTAAAATATATGTCACAATTTTGTCCATATAGTAAAATCTATATTTACTAAACTCACGTGATACTATTGACGGTTAAACTGACATATAACAAGTCTCTGGGGATTTATAACTGAATTTCTATGTTTGGTCCATGATGGGCTTTCCCAGTCTATTTATAGTAAATGACATCAATGTGATTTTTTTTAAAGGAGTGAGTAGGATAGAGAGAATAAATGACAATATTGATAATGGTTCTTTGCCAGATAAACTCTTGGATTAAAACATCATGTCAAATTTTGTAACAATACCATCAAGTCAAAGCTACCCTTGTGGTCCAACCCAGATGTGAGTGTTACCCACAAAATTCATGCTTGCTCACATACTTTGAACTCTATTGTTCTTTTTTCCCCCAATATTTATTTATTTGCTTTAGTTGTACACAATGCAATGTATTTATGTTTTATGTGGTGCTGAGGGCCACGCACGTGCTAGGCAAGCGCTCTATCGCTGAGCCACAACCCCAGCCCAACACTATTGTTCTTAACTCACTTACTGAAAACCAGATGGCAGAAAAGGATGGCTTGATTCTAATAATTGTTTAAGATTGTTAATCCTGTTTATTTGAATTGTTGTTGAATTTTTATTGGGTAGAAGAAAATACTCTGGTAAGGAAAGATTCTGTCAGTCTTGATGTTTAGCCTAAGTGGCCAAAAATCTGTCCATTTTCTCTCTCTGCTCACATGTAACTGCTTAGTAATTTCATTGTCTTTTCTTTACATATGTGTTACAACACAAATCCTAATGCTTGGGTAAGGAATTCAGTCAGCTAAAAGTCTTCATTTTTTGATTTGGTATCAGATCTGCATATTTATCTATGTTCTGTTTGATATGTCTTTACAAGGTACTAGTTCAGAAACCATCTTTGAATGCTGTTTTACATTCAATGCTACTTTGGCCATACTGGGAAATAACTTATTTTCTGTGTTTTGGTTTAATCAATGAGGGATACACAGGTATAGTAACTGTGAGGCAATCCACAAAGTGATAACTTTGAAAGAATAACCTGGATACCAAATATCTGAAGAAATCATTTGGAAATATGAATGTTACTGCCCTGACCCAACAACCACAAAAGTCTTTTCACTCTTCTGTCTTCCTTAACCAGAAGGGCAGAAGTTTGATTTATATCCTTAGGCCTGCCTCCACATTGTAGAGGTCTTAGCTGCACATTGGAATACTGGTATAATACATTTCCCAGACTGCAAAGAAAGAAAACATCTAAGTGTTCCCTGGGGAAAAGGTGAATCAATCTCCTTCCCTCCTTCTCTCTCTCTCTCTCTCCAACCACCCCCACCCCTTCCCCAGTAAATCCATATTCTCTTTGGAATAGCTGAGAAAGTCCCAGAGAAAAAGTCTTGGTTTCTGACAAGGGTAAAGGATATTACAAGTGTGTGAAGATCATAATCCTTAACCACTGAAGTGGGTTGAATAGTGCCTCCCACCCCCAATTCATATACACCTATAAACTAAGACTGTGAACTTATTTGGAAATAGGGATTTAAAGATATAGTTAATTAGGGATGAGATAAGATCATACTGGGATCAAGGTGATCCCTACATCCAGTACCTGATGTCCTTGTGAAAAGAGGAGAGGACACAGAGACACACATGGAGAAGGCCATGTGAAAACAGAGGCAAAGCTTGGATGCGGCTGCAAGAAACACCAAGGATAGCTGGGGGCCACTAAGAGCCTTCAGAGGGAGAATGGACCTGCCCATGCCTTCATGTTGGATTTCTAGCCTCAAGGATTTTTAAGTAATTGATATCATTAGGTATGGGATACATTTTTCCCCTTTTTTTAAATTTAATTAATCTAATTTGTTATACATGCTTTTAGAGTGCAATTCCCTTCATATTACATATAAACAACATTTTCCAAGTCATTGGTTTTACACAAAATATTTTCATACCATTTGAGTTTTTATACATGTACTTAGTATATTGATGTCAAACTCCTTCTGCCATTGTTTCTATCCCCTTGTCCCTTTCCCTCCTCTCCCTCCCTTTTTTTCTATTTAACATTCCTTCATTCCTCTCATCCCCCCTCCCTTGTGACTATAATTCAGTATCATCATAGCAAAGGAATTAACTGACCTTTGGTTTTCTGGGATTGGCTGACTTCACTTAGCATTATTTTCTCCAACTCCATCCATTTGCCTGCAAATGTCATGATTTTATTCTCTTTTAGTGCTGAATAGTGTTCCATTGTGTATATCTACTAAAGTTTCCCTATCCATTCATCTATTGATGGGCATCAGGGTTGTTTCCACAATCTAGCTATTGTGAATTTTGCTGCTATGAACATTGATGTGTCCCTGTAGTATGCTATTTTTAAGTCCTTTGGGTATACATGAGTGGGATAGCTGGGTCAAATCATCGTTCCATTCCAAGTTTTCCTAGGAATCTCCATACTGCCTTCTAAATTGCCTGCACCAATTTGCAGCCCCACCAGCAATGTAAGAGTGTGCCCTTTTCCCCACATCCTCGCCAGCATTTACTATTGTTTGTTTTTTTGATAGCTGCCATTCTGAATGGAGTGAGATGAAATCTTAGAGTAGTTTTGATTTGCATTTCTCTAATTGCTAGAGGTGTTGAACATTTTTTCATATATTTGTTGATTGATTGTATATCTTCTGAGAAGTGTCAGTTCAGTTCCTTAGCCCATTTATTGATTGGGTTGTTTGTTTTTTTGGTGTAAAGGTTTTTGAGAGATTTATATATCTTTGAAGTTAATGTTCTGTCTGATGTGCATGTGGTAAAGGTTTGCTCCCATTCTACAGGTTCTCTGTTCACCTCACTGATTGTTTCTTTCGCTGAGAAGAAGCTTTTTAGTTTGAATCCATCCCATTTATTAGTGTTTGGTTTTAGTTCTTGCACTATAGGGGTCTTATTGTGGAAGTTGGGGCCTAATCCAACATGTTGTAGATTTGGGCCTACTTTTTCCTCTATTAGGTGCAAGGTGTAATTCCTAGGTCCTTGATCCACTTTGAGTTGAGTTTTGTGCATGGAAAAAGATAGAGGTTTAATTTCATTTTATTACATAAGGATTTCCAGTTTTCCCAACACCATTTGTTGAAGAGGCTGTATTTTCTACAATGTATGTTTTTGGCACCTTTGTCAAATATAAGATAACCATAGATGTTGGGTTAGTCTCTGTGTCTTCTATTCTGTACCATTGGTCTAAAGGTCCATTTTGGTGCCAATACCATGCTGTTTCAGTTACTATTGCTTTGTAATACAATTTAAGGTCTGGAATAGTAATGCCACCAGCTTCACTCTTCTTGCTAAAAATTGCTTTGGCTATTCTGGGTCTCTTATTTTTCCAGATGAATTTCATGATTTATTTTTTTTATTTCTAAGAGGAATGACATTGGGATTTTGATTGGGATTGCATTGGAATTGTAAAGTGCTTTTGGTAGAACAGTCATTTTGACAATATTAGTTCTACCTATCCATCAACAACAAGGTAAATCTTTCCATCTTCTAAGATCTTCTTTAATTTCTTTCTTTAGTGTGTTGCAGTTTTCATTGAACAGGTCTTTCACTTATTTTGTTAGGTTGATTCCCAAGTATTTTATTTTATTTTTTGACATTATAGTAAATGGGGTGGATTTCCTAGTTTCTCTTTCTGAGAATTTGTTGCTGATGTATAGAAATGCCTTAGATTTATGGGTATTGATTTTATATCCAGCCACTTTGCTGAATTTGTTTATTAGCTCTAGAAGATTTATGGTAGAGTTTTTGGATCCTCTATGTATAGAATCATATCATCTGCAAATAGTGATAGTTTGAGTTCTTCTTTTCCTATCTGTATCCCTTTTATTTCTTTCATCTGTCTAATTGCATTGGCTAGGGTTTCAAGAACTCTGTTAAATAATAGTGGCAAAAGAGAATTCCCTGTCTTGTTCCAGTTTTTAGAGGGAATGCTTTCAGCTTTTCTCCATTTAGGATGATGTTGGCCTGGGGTTTAGCAAAGATGGCCTTTACAATGTTGAGGTATGTTCCTGTTATCTCTATTTTTTCTAGCGTTTTGAACATGAATGGGTGTTGTATCTTGTCAAATGCTTTCTCTGTGTCAATTGAGATGATCATATCATTTTTATCTTTGAGTCTATTGATGTGGTGAATAACATTTATTGATTTCCTTATATTGAACCAACCTTGCATTCCTGGAATGAACCCCACTTGATCGTGATGTACTATTTTTTTGATGTGTTTTTGTATTCGATTTGCCAGATTTTTACTGAGGATTTTTGCATCTATATTCATTAGTGATACTGGTCTGAAGTTTTCTTTCTTTGATTCGTCTCTGCCTGGTTTTGGAATCAGGGTGATATTGGCCTCATAGGATGAGTCTGGAAGGGTTCCCTCTTTTTCTATTTCATGGAATAGTTTGAGAAGTATTGTTGTTAGTTCTTCTTTAAAGGTCTTGTAGAACTTGGTTGTATATCCAGCTGGACCTGGGCTTTTCTTGGTTGGTAGGTTTTTGATGGCATCCTCTATTTCTTTGCTTGAAATTGATCTACTTAATTTGTGTATGTCATCCTGATTTAGTTTGGGCATATCATATATTTCTAGAAATTTGTCGATGTCTTCATTATTTTATATTTTGTTGGCGTATAGATTTCCAAAATAATTTCTAATTATCTTCTGTATTTTTGTAGTGTCCATTGTGATGTTTCCTTTTTCATCACATATATTGGTAATTTGAGGTTTTCTCTCCTTTTCTTAGTTAGCATAGCTAACGGTTTATCAATTTTATTTACTTTTTTAAAGAACCAACTTTTGGTTCTGTTGATTTTTTCAATTGTGTTTTTTGTTTCAATTTCATTGATTTTGGCTCTGATTTTAATTATTTCCTCTCTTCTACTGCTTTTGGGGTTAATTTGTTCTTCTTTTTCTAGGGATTTGAGGTGTAATGTTAATTCATTTATTTGTTGACCTTTTCTTCTTTGAAGGAATGAACTCCATGCAATGAATTTTCCTCTTAGTAGTTAGCCTTCATAGTGTCCCAGAGATTTCAATATGTTGTATCAGTGTTCTCATTTACCTCTAAGAATTTTTTAATCTCCTTTTTTATGTCTTCTGCAACCCCTTGTTAATTCAATAGCATATTATTTAGTCTCCAGGTGTTGGAGTAGGTTTTGTTTCTTATTTTATCATTGATTTCTAGTTTCATTCCATTGTGATCTGATAATATGTAGGGTACTATCTCTATTTTTTAATATTTGCTTAGAGTTGCTTTATGGCATAATATATGATCTATTTTAGAGAGTGATCCATGTGCTGCTGAGAAGATGGATAATATATATACACATATATATACATATATATATATATATATCAGTTAAATCTAAGCTATTGATTGTATTATTGAGTTCTACAGTTTCTTTGTTTAGCTTTTGTTTGGAAGATATATCCAGTGGTGAAAGTGGTGTGTTAAAGTCACCTAGAATTATTGTGTTGTGTTCTATTTGGTTCTTGAACTTGAGAAGGGTTTGTTTGATGAATGTGGATGCTCCATTATTTGGGGCATATATATTTATGACAGTTATTTCTTGTTGATGTATGATTCCCTTAAGTAGTATGAAATGCCCTTCCTTATCTCTTTTGATTACCTTTGGCTTAAAGTCTACTTTGTTTGATATGAGGATGGAAACCTCTGCTTGCTTACGTAGTCCGTGTGAGTGGTATATTTTATCCCATCCTTTCACCTTCAGTCTGTGGGCATCTTTTCCTATGAGATGTGTCTCTTGAAGACAGCATGTTGTTGGGTCTTCTTTTTAATCCAATCATCTATCAACCTATGTCTTTTAATTGGTGAGTTTTGGCCGTTAATGTTCAGAATTATTATTGAGATATGATTTGTATTACCAGTCATTTTAAATTTTATTTAATTCTATTTTATTTTTGGTATTTAGCTTGACTTGATTTCTCCTATGGTTAGTTTTCCTTTATTGTTGTTCTTCCCTTTGAAGGTTTTCATTGTTGTTTTTCAATTCCTCCTCATGTAATATTTTGCCAAGGATGTTCTGTAGTGCCAGCTTTCTTGTTGCAAATTCTTTTAGCTTTTGTTTATCATGAAAGGTTTTTATTTCATCATCAAATCTAAAGCTTAATTTTGCTGCATATAAGATTCTTGGTTGGCATCCCTTATCTTTTATAGCCTGGTATATGTTGTTCCAGGCTCTCCTTGCTTTGAGGGTCTGGGTTATAAAATCTGCTGTGATGCGATTTGGTTTTCCTCTATAGGTTATCTGATTTTTCTCTCTTATGGCCTTTAAAATTTTATCCTTATTTTGTATGCTAGGCATTTTTATTATAATGTGCCGTGGTGTAGATCTGTTGTAATTTTGTACATTTGGCATCCTATATGCTTCTTGTATTTGGTTTTCAAATTCATTCTTCTTTATTGGTAAATTTTCTGATATTATTTCATTAAAGAGATTTTGCATTCCTTTGGATTGATTCTCTGCACCTTCCTCAATTCCAATAAATTTTATATTTGATCTTTTGATGGTATCCCATAATTCTTGGATATTTTGTTCATGGTTTCTTACCATTTTCACTGTGTGGTCAACTTTATTTTCAATATTATATATTTTGTCCTCATTGTCTGAGGTCCTATCTTCCAAGTGATCCAATCTATTATTGATACTATCTATTGAGTTTTATAAATGGCCTATTGTTTCTTTCATTTCAAGTATTTCTGTTTGGTTTTTTCTCAGACTCTCTATCTCTTTCTTGAAGTAATCTTTTGCTACCTGTATTTGTTCTCTTATCTCTTTGTTGGTGTGATCGATGGTTGCCTGTATTTGATCTCTTATCTCTTTGTTGGAGACATCAATTTTTACCTGTATCTGCTCACTTAGGTCATTTTTAAAATCCTGAATCATTTTAATTATGTATATTCAGAACTCCTTTCTGACATTTCACCTACTGTGCTTTCTATGGATTCTATTGTTGTAGTATCTTGGTTTGTTTGGGGCATTTTCCTCCCTTATTTTTTCATGATATCTATGTGTTTTCTCCTCTTGCAGTGTAAGTCTGAGGTATTACTGTTTCTGTCCTATTGTCTTATATCTTCCCTACAGGTTACCCAATGCCTCACTTTTAATGGAAAGATCAATATTACAACATTCAAAGTACCCAATGTATTGCCATATATCAGTTAATTTCTATTTTTATATTTACAATTTTGACACTTTAACCATAAATGATGAGATCAATTATCTTCTACCATTTAGTCAGTATTTTTGTGTGGTGGTTCACAGTTTCTAATGGTAGAAGTGGGGACTTCTGGGTTGGCTAAAACGTTTGTGAGGTAAGATGTGAGAAGATAGAGGTATTAGATGATTTGACTAGTGAGAGGGTTATCATGGGAATTAGGGTGTTAATAGGAGGAACAAAAGATGGGTATCCCCATGTAATATTCCCTGTTCCTGGGCCTAGGGCCTGTTCCCTGACCTGTAGGCAGAGGTGGAGATTACCTGTGGTTCCTGAGTGGGCGGGCTGAGCTGGGAAAGCACAACGGAGGGCCTAGCTGCAACTCTTGCAGACCCAGGCTTGTTCCCCTGCCGACCCCAGCCAGGATGGCTTCTCAGAGGTGGGCGGGACAAGCTTGGAAAGCATGCCTGGAGGGCCTAGCTGGAACTCTTGCAGGCTGGGGCTTATTCCCCTGCCCTCCTGAGCTGGGATGGCGTCTCCGAGGTCTGTGATACATTTTTATGGCAGCCCGAGGAAACTATCGTTATCACCTAGGTGGGGACTATCCTTCTCTTAATTTGTGGATGCTGCTCTCATACCTACCTCTGTCTACCTACCTCTCCAACCACTCCTTGTTTTTTTTTTTTTTTTTTTTTTTCCTGTTATCCCTTTTCCTCTGTCCACAACTTAAATTATGACAGTTCCCAGAATTCTGGCCATTTTCTCATTTTACATTCCTGGGGCAAAATTTTCCAATTTCATGGCTCTGTTTCCATTTCTCTGCCAATAACACACACATAAAGCTCTCTTGAGATTTACTTTTAATATTCTATTAGACATCAAAAACTCATGCCTAAAAGTATATGTTCAAAACAAATTCATTTGATAGTCCCTTCTCATCCTTTCTTGTCTCCCTTCACCTTTCCTTCTACTCCTCATCCCTTATTACCTATTTATTGTCATGCATCAGTTTTTGCCTAATGACAAAGCCTTGAGTCATCCAAGAAACCTCATAGAGCCAGGGTTTCAGTAAGCCCTACTTATTACTTCAAGTTCCCCTGAATCAACTATTTTTCTAGCTCTAATGTTTATCAATTTTGTCTTATTTCTTTTGGGTAGTTTTGTGTCACTCTAACTGCTCTCCAAATCATCCTATAATACTACAGTTATTACAATATTTCTAAGATCCAACTCTGATAACATCATTCCTTGCTTAGAATCCTTCATGGGTTTTCAACGGCCAAAAGGATTCAAGCTACTTAGAATGGCTTAGCCGTCTTCATGTCCCAATATTTTCCTCATCTTCCAACCTGGACTTTGGCCACACTGAGCAACCTTCCAGACTCTGAATATGTACCATGCCTTCCAATATCCTCACGGCTCTTTCCATTCTGTTCTATCTTTTGAAATGACCTTCCTCCTTCCAATATTAATTCAGCTCATTTCTATTTCTTTAAAAAGATTCTCAATGTCTCCCAGAGGTTTCTTGGGAAACCTCAATTCCTTACTTCATTCCTCACTATTGATTATTTTCATCCTACAGTATCACCAGGCCATAATTCCAAGAGGTAGAGATGTTGTCAATTTATGGTCAATGAATGTTCAAAACAAACTAATTTTAAAAATCCTTTTCCATTCTTTCTTGTCTCTAAATGGAGACAAGAAATGAGAAATAAATCATATATACTGAAAGGTTTAACTAATATACCTAGCCTATGTGTGCCAATGGGTTTCTTTCTATTCATGTTTTTTATTGGAACATTATGATTATACAAAACAGTGGGATTCATTATGACATTCTTATACATGAACATAACATAATTTGATCAATTTCATTCCCTACTACCTCTCCTTCCCCTCCCTTTCTTCCTTCCCTCACCCCCTTCCTCAACTCTACTAGTCTCCCTTCTATTTTTATCAGGGTTTTGTAACACATTTTTAAAATATAGTTAAGTTTATATGAAGCAGCTCTCATCAGAGAATGCTATGATTAAGATACTGAGATAAGACCTGAGGGAGGCCTTGAAGAAACAGTAGTACTTAAATAATTACTCTGTGATATTAAAAATAAGAATAAATTGCAAAAATAAATGTAGCATTAGGATTGCATAAGCTGATAGATTTAAACTGTAATTAGCAGATTGTTTCTTCACCTTCACACTGGTGGCTCTGAGTGAGTGACAGGCTGACATGGCTATTGAAGTTTGAGTCCATGAATGAAAGTGTTGCCCCTGGAGGGTTTCTGCTTATGGAAGACATTTGAATAAAAGGGGTGTGTTGGAATTTTCCAGTCACTGGACAATGTGCAAAAGAGGCCAGAATTCTAGCTCATGGTTTCAAATGAAACATGCAGGTTTATGGTGCATTCAGGTTACTGTTTGGCATGTTAAATTGCTTCCTCCATGAACCATGGAAAATGAAAACCAATTAGTATTTGTTGGGAAAGGTACTTGGGAATTTTCTCTTGTGGTTTAACTCAGGTCCCTAAATAGCACTAATGCAGGTTTGAGCATCTAATTTCATACTTTATTTCTAAATTGAGCCTTAAGTGGAGCAAAATTTCAGTTCCTTTGGATGAAACTAGCAAAATATGTAGTTATTTGCTGTTGCTTCTCCTCTAGAAAAAAAAAAATCAAGCTGCATTGGAGAGCAAACTTGTCAAAATAACTCTTTTGGATGGCCTATTGCATGCCCTTGAAAGGTGGGCATTTTTGAAAAATATAAAATTGTTTGAATCTCTCTCAAGGAACTGTGATTTAATCTTACTTAGTCTTAATATAGAGTCCTTTTGCCCAAATAAAATAACAGTAAGATTCTAAGGATTTAATAGATGAGCAAAGAAGAAAATAGTTATTGTAGAATTTGCATTTTATCATGTTAGAATCAAATGACTAGCCGGGCATGGTGGCGCATGCCTGTAATCCCAGCACTTTGGGAGGCTGAGGCAGGAGGATCACGAGTTCAAAGCCAGCCTCAGCAATGGCGAGGCACTTAGCAACTTAGTGAGACCCTGTCTCTAAATAAAAATACAAAAAAAAGGGCTGGGGATGTGACCCAGTGGTCGAGTTCCCCTGAGTTCAATCCCTGGTACCACAAAAAAAAAAAAAAAAAAAAAAAAAAGAATCAAATGACTATATGTTAAATTATAAGAGAGGTTGATAGAATTAAAACAAGTTGATTTTTCCAAGGAATATGTTATAAGAATTGTTATGAATGGGTTCAAAATATCAGATGGACATAACTTTCAAGGCTGAGGAGTAAATCAAAAGTATTTTTCTTTGTTTCACTTTCAATTTTTTGTTGTACATGTTGTGTGTGTCTGCCTGGAAAACAGCTGGGCCTTCTATGTTTTTTAGGACAAAATGTAGATTATCTATATAAGGAGAAAGTAAGTACTTTTCATTCTTATTATAAATATTAAGATCTACAAGATTTAGGTCTGATTAGCCAACTTTGTAAGTCATCTTGATTATCTAATAAGTACCAGCTGAAAATCAATCCAGTTGCCTCAAAAGAAACATCTAACAGACTTTTTGTCTGATGGAAATTTGGAGAAATATTTGATATGTTCCAAAGGAAGTAGTAGGGATGAAGACTCGATTTCAGCCACCCAGATAGAAAATATTTCCTACCAACAGTTTTGCCCCTGGTAAAACACTGTGCTGTAAGTAGAGTTCAACACTTCTATTTTAATGGGTAATTGTTGTTTTATGTGTTTGGAATGTTCCTCTTTAGTATGTCAGTGTTACCTCTCACCAGTCTGTAGGGACTCTCAGGTACCATCTCCTCCTTGAAACATTTTATCCACTATCACATCAACAATCAGCTCATCCTTCCATCCAACCATTGCCTACATCACGTTTTAGAATAATCTAGGGTGCCTAGCTGTCTAACCATCTGTGTTGTGGTGCATCCATCATTAATCCCGTTTTACAAATAAAAAAAAATTATCAAGAACATCTCTGAACTCTAAGCCAGAAAAATCAAAGGCTAAAGAAGTATTAGGACTTCTCATGGTTACATTCTCAAATCTCTCATGGGGAGGAGATTTAGAGATATTTTCCTTAGTATTATAAAAGCATCAACTTGTATAAATCCCCATAATATAAGAAAAACATCAAAGCAGACTCATTATAAGACGCATGCTATGCTACAGTCTCTTGTTTTCATGTAGAGAATTCCTTTTCACTGGATTATGTGAGGGAAAGGTCACTAGCTAGCAAAGTCCAGGTTGTTGCCAATATGTTGAGTTCTGATGTTTTCTAACCCCTGAGAATGGGTGGGGAGAATCCATATTAGTGAAGGCATCAGTCGTGACAGATGAGACCACAAATACTGGTTGGTCATTATTTTTTTCAACAAAAGTCTGAACGTAATACATGGTACTGAGAAACAGGATCTTAGACTTCTTCAAAGAGGGAGCATAGAAAATTAGCTCTAGAATTCAAGACATAATCAATACATAAAGCTTTAGTTTTTCTTCATTTTTCTTCTTTGAAAACTTGAGGGGTATTTAATAAGTGATTATTAAGCTGACTCATAGGAACAATTGCCTAGAGACCCATAAGTATCTCCTACAATGACAGAACATTGTTACATTATAGCATCATAAAAGGATGTTGATTCATCGGGAAGAAATGAATGGCAGAGGAGTGGAGATGTGAAGGAGGGCCCTTGACCTATTAACATTATTTTTTTTTTCTGGAATAAATGAACACAAAAGTTCCTATAAATT
The DNA here is from genome assembly GCA_025594165.1 of Tamias sibiricus. Taxonomy (NCBI): domain Eukaryota; kingdom Metazoa; phylum Chordata; class Mammalia; order Rodentia; family Sciuridae; genus Tamias; species Tamias sibiricus. The sequence goes on from CM046659.1 coordinate 94,201,947, forward strand.
TGTAAGCTCCCAGTGGAGCCAAAAAGCAAAATACTATTTTTGCATTTTTACTTTGGGGAGCCTTCTGTAGTGTGAGACAGAAATGAACCTGGGAAAGTGAAATTGGGAGAAGACTTGAAAAATACAAATAAATTATATTATACCCTAATGTAGATGAAACCATTTTTGTTGCTTGAAGATAGCAAATGCTACTTGCGTTACTCATAAAAAGATGATAGCCTGGAAGTTGTAGAGTAAAATTTGGAAATTTTATCCACCAAGAGAATTTTGACCCACTCAGAACAAAACATTCCAGCATAGGACAATTTCATGCTTTGCTATAAAATGAAGCAAATATGTGGGACATTGAGTGAGTCAAGGTGGAAAGATAAACTGGTTTAGTGTTTTTCCTTTCAAACATTGGAGGATTATTTTTGTGGGTGTTTATTTTCTTCCCTCTTAAGTGGTAATACCAAGTGACTAATAGAGATATAGATAGAGATATAAACACAAGTACATCCATAAATACATCTATACATGTCTACACATGACAAAGGATTTTATGGGATACAGCAAAGGGTTATAGGGAGTGGAGCTAGGCATAAAATGATGAGACCCCACAGGAAAGATCTAAGGCAAAAAGAAAAAAGGGTAAGAGTGAACACAAAAGGTGAATAAGATGCGGAGGCTGTTCCAGGTGAGTCAGACCCTGTTGGAACCTGGGGCCACACGAAGGATCTAGGAATGGGTCTAAAAAAGCAGAATAAAAAGAAATCCATTGCATTGCTGACCACCTTGATCCTAGGTCCTGGGAAGTTGGCTAGTCCTCATCTTTCCCATTTTATAAATGGAATGACATGACTACTTGAAGGAGTTTGTTTTCTCAACATCACTCCTTTCTAAAGAAGGAGCCAGAGCTGCCAGGAAATTACTGAGTTTATCCAATAACCTGTTAGAATGCAGTCTTTTTTTAGAGCCCTTTAAATGGTGGCAGAGAATTCAAGGTTACCAAAAGCACAGATGATAAATGCCACAAACAGCAGAGCCCCCCCATCTCATCAAAGGCAAAGCTTATAAAGTGGACATGCCAAGAAGCCAGAGCCCAGGTGCCCACTGATTTCCCCAGAACTTTGGAGAACAAGTTGGGGAAGATTTTTGCCTGGATTTGGAGCCTCTGAGACTAGAAATACAAATTTGTCTAGATCCTTGAGGGACCTTAGGGGTTTTCATGCTACAGAATATTACTTGTCCCTACAGGAAAGAAAATCTTTTTAACAGGACTCGTAAAATAAGCTCCTAATGAGGCCTCTCAGACATCAAATAGGCAAAGTGAAAACACATTTTGATGAGGTAAGTGTAAGAGGATCAGAAACATCTCCCCCCAACAAAAGAAAGAAGTTTCCTTTCAAAGTCATGTGGGATGAAAATTTAAGGGCAAGCCATACTTGGCCAAATCCAAGATATCTGGAACAAGACTTTGAAGATATGAAATGATCAAGGAGTGCCTTGCTTGGCACCCAGCCAGAAGCCCCAACCTTAGTGCCTCCTCCTGCTTCTTAGGCAGACATCAGAGTTTCAACACACCCACCACAGTGCCCCACTTCTTCACCAGCCTCAATTCAGATGAGTGCTGTTTGAACACACCTCCTTAATAGGAGAGTGATGAGGAGCAAAAATTTAACTCTTAAAGTTTTGTGGACTCACATAACTCTTTGCGTTAATCTACCCATAATACTGAATGCTGTACACTAATAATTATGTCTTCAAACTAATAATTATGCCTTTCAATTTCAGAACTATGGGTTTAACATAGTTGAAGATTTTATCTCAATATTAAAGAATTTCTAGAAGCCAGAGTTGCTTTTGACAGAGTGGAGAACAAGTAATTTCAGAAGGTACCTGCCAAGTGTTCCAGCCCGGGAACTTGGGCTGAGCAACAACCTGAAAGGCATAACCTAAGTCCTGTGTTATACCGTTAAATTATTATGTTAAAAGAAATTGGTAGTTGTACTTGATGACCTCTGCAATTCCCTCCTGCATTGAGATTCAGTCACAAATAAATGAAGGTAAAACAGACCACTTTTAATGGTTAATATAAAGAGTTCTACTCCTCAGGAAAGCAGTAAGATATTATTGGGGTATTTTTACTACAGCCTTCATGGAGTCAGGGAATCAGTTTCTATCTATGCAGTCCTACACCACATGGTCCAGTCATTTAAGTAATAGATAAACTTGGTTCCAAGTAAATAATCTCCTTGAGAAGATCTGCAATTCCATTTTATAGTTTTAATATGTAGGTGACTTGAAGATTTTTGGCTCTATGAATTCTTTTTTAAAGTGCCCATACCCCTTGCAGGCATCAAAGATGTCCCCTTTAGCCACATCTAGGTAAAATAGGAAGCAGGAGGCATGTAGGTAAACCCATGGAAAGAACAATCTCTCCACTTAGTCCTAGTGACATTTGCTATGGGAACTTTCCTGTGCACTGTGGGGTGGTTAGCTACATACCTGACCTCTACCCACTGGATACTAATAGCACCTTACCCAGCTGTGGAAATAAAAATCATCTCCAGACATTGACTAATATCTCCACATGGGAGATACTCCCAGCTGAGAACTGCTACTGCTGTCAAGGATTAGAGGTAAGAATGCCAGGGTAGGAAGATGACAGAAGAGGTAAGGTTGTGATCTGGGAGGTGAGGTCACCAAACACAGCACAACCAATGTCACAGTTTTTTCATGGAGTTAGATCCACTTACAGAGAAAGTTTTCATCAGTCTCACATCCTACATCTTCCTGTGCCAGCAAGAACACAAGTCCTTTGAGATATCTTGGCATTAGTCAAGGTTTCCCCGAAGAAACAGCATGAGTTGGATATCTATATATCTATACATCACATAGATATATGACAATTAGTTGACTTCCAAATTCATGTAGTTGGCTGGCAAGGCAAGTCCAAAATCAGCTGGGCAGATGGGAACTCTTGAGCCTGATTTGAAGCTGCAGGCCACAGGCAAAGTTCCCTCCTCAGGAAAACCTCAGCTCTGCTATGAAGGCCTTCCTACTGACTAGACCAGACCTGCTAAATCTTGTACGATGACCTCCTTTACATCCTTCTGCATTAACTATAGGTGATAATCACACATACAACCACATTTGCAGTCATACCTAGGCTGATAAGGTAGTGTTCAATTGAATAGCCATGGTGCTTTGGTCTGTTCAGGCTACTGTAACACAATACCATAAGCTGGGTGGTTTATAAGCCACAGAAATTTATTTCTCATAGTTCTGCAGATTGGGAAGTTCAAGATCAAGGAGCTGGCAGATTAGGTGTCTAATGAGGGCTCTCTTCAGAGAGGTTGCCTTTTCAATATAACCTCACAGGGTAGAAGGAATGAAGGGTCTTTCTTTTAAAGGAGCAATGATCCTAGTCTTTATGACCCAGGCACCTTGTGGATGAGGACTTCAACCTGTGGATTGGGATGGGGGACTTTTGCATGAGAACCATGACATAGCCACATTGACATGTAAAATTGACCATCGTAGTGTACAAGAAACTATTCCTCAGGCTCTGGTATTGTTTGTTTGTTTTGAGGGCATCTTCCATTCCTCTCATTTCAGTCTTTTCATAGGCTCTTATCACTCATGGATCTTGCTCTTAGCAGCACCTGCTGCATGATGCTGTCCTATCATAGCCAGGCCCAAGGTCTGAGACACTCACAAACATTTTTCTGTAAACTTAAGAGCATCTTTGAAAATATCTGAATGCACATTTTCCCATTGATGTACAAATGGCCAGTAAGTACAAGATACGATGCCTAACATAGATAAGCATCAGGCAAATGCAAATAGAAACTCAATGTGATGAGATACTTCATACCCAGTAGGATGACTATAACAAAAAAGACAGCTAATAACAAGTGTGAGTGATGAAGTGAAGAAATCATAACTCTCATTCACTGCTGATACAAATGTGAGTTTGGTGCAGCTGCTCTGGGAAACAGTCTGGCAGTTCTTCAAAGGATTCAATACAGAGTTACCATCTCATCTCACTCCTAGGTGTATAGTCAAGACAAGTGAAAGCATATGCCTACATAAAAAGTGCTACACAAAGCTCATAGCAGAATTGTTCATAACATCCAAAGAGTGGAAACAACCCAAGCATCTATCCCTTTATGAATAGATTTTTAAACTGTGGTATAGCCACACAATGGAATGATTCAGCCATAAAAACAGAGTACTGACACATGCTACAACCTAGAGAAACCTTAAATATATTATGCTTGTGCAAAAAGCAAGTCACAAAAGACCACATACTGTATAATTCTATTTTATGAAATGTTCAGAGTGGGCAAGTCTGTAGGGACAGAAAGTAGATTGGTGGCTGCCAGGAGCTGAAGGGGTTCAGAAGAAAGGGGAGTGACTGCTAGTGGGTATTGGGTTTCTTTTGGGGATGATGAAAGTGTTCTAAAATCAATTGTGGTGATGGTTGCAGATCTCTGTGAATATACTTAAAAACATTGTTTAAATTGTGCAGTATAGGAATTATACCACAATAAAGCTGTGGTATATACATATATATATTTTTTTATTTATATTTTTAATTAAAAAAATATGTTGGTACTGGGGATTGAACTCTAACACTGAGCCACCTTCACAGCCCTTTTTATTTTTTATTTTGAGACAGGCCTAAATTGCTGAAGGTCTTGCTAAATTGCTGAGGCTGGCCTTGAACTTGCTATCCTCCTTCCTCAGCCACCCTAGTCGCCTGTATTTTCTATTTTAAAGAGTGTCTTTGGAAAGCCTGGCAACAGACAAGCTGAACAGACCTGCTCAGGCAGGACTCTGATCAGACCCATGATTAACCAATGCCCATGGCATCTGCTGGCCTAATCCCATGTCCGGAAGCAGGCGTTGGAGAAAAGGAAGCATTCGGAGAAAAGTAACATTCTCCATTGCCTGGCACTTGCCTCTCATATCAGTGAAAGTGGGAAAAGAAAACTCTTCCCATAGCAGATGAACCATTTCCAGCATCTCCCTTCCATGGGCCACTCTCGGCAGACAGTTGTGTAGTCTGCCACCTAAAGCAAGTAAATGAGGACGGAATCCATCCATGAAAAAACTCAAAACCTCGCCTAGACAGAGTGTTAGCTCAGAAACTGCTCTTTTACCTCAGCGGCTTAAGAATTTCAATTCATTTGGTAACAGTTTATCTTTGATGATGTACCAATGCATGACTCAGTTTTGTGGCGTTTAGCACCTCTATGCTGGGAACTTACTAAAGCTCGTTTACTTCTTCCAGAGACAGCTCTGGACTTGTGCCCAACCTTGCTTCTTCCCCCTGGCTCCCATAATAGGGAATTTCTTTATTTTGGCCTCTCAGGAGAGGTGCAGAGATGCTGTCATTTCATTGTTATTTATAGCCCCAGCACTTTGAGGACTTCTCTGACTTTTGTGTCTTCTATTAAAGTAGAAATGTTAATAATAATAATAATTAATAATAATAGTGTTGTTCTGGACTTTCAAGAATAAAAAATAGGTTGAAGAAGACATAATTTGATTTTTCTTCAAATTTTACTTTGCTAAGATTAAAATGAGGGCAATGGGTTTTTAAGCAGGGGCTCAAGACACCTTGTTAGGATCTGTTCTTCGAGGTTGTGGATCCAGAACTTCACACAATCTGAATGCCTCTTTGTCCAGCATCCTGTGGGCACAAATAAACTCACTTTAAAATTATTACGAAGAAATCACCTTGCTTCCCCACAAGTATTTGGGATGTATTTAAGCAGATGCTTGATATCTGCTGCTCTTGCTGGCCTGGACTCATGATCTACCACCTCATCTGGGCAATGGCTTCATGCCCTGAGCCCTTCCTCTGTCTACCATAACCACATTTCCCAAGAATGCAGACTATCCTTGGGACCCTTTTCCGTTGCTCCAAGGTCCAACAGAGCTCTGCACTCCCTTCAGCTCTGGCTCTGTGTGGGTAACCAACAGTAGTCACAGCCCTCAGTGGGGTACTGGAATGTCTCCCTCACACCCCCCTCTCTCACTGGCCTCCCAGGTATCTGTGCGCAAACCTTCTTGTAGCCACTGTAGCCAAAACCACCTAAACCAATTCAGACCCAATAATTCTTAATCAGACATGCTACAAAACTCTTTGTATTCTTTATGCTAAGTCAGGGTCAACTCATGTTCTATTCAAAACCTAGGGAAACTTGAGTATAAAATTCCACATATTCACCTATGCTCCCTGTCCCAATCCCACTGCGAATCAGCCTCCTTATATCAGAGAAAACATTCAGCATTTGGATTTTTGAGAGGAACATTAGAAATGTCAATGGGGAGGGAGGAGGAAGGAGGGGGCAAGGGGATATAAAGGGGGAAAAAAATTCATAGAATGAGATGGATATCATTACCCCAAGTGCATGAATGAAGACACGAATGGTATGAATATACTTTGTATACAACCAGAGATATGTAAAAATGTGCTCTATATGTGTATTATGAATTATTATGCATTCTACTGTCATATACAATAACGTTGAATAAAAATAAATAAATAGAAATTTTTAAAAAGCCACATATTCAATGTATTCATTCATAAGGAGCAAATACTATCAAGTTAGCATTCTTATTCTCTCTTTTTCTCTCTCTCTCTCTCTCTCTCTCTCTCTCTCACACACACACACACACACACACACACACATCTCAGTGTTGATTAAGCCTAGAAAGACTTTAATATAAAGTCACATTTCAACTGATGCATTTACAAGGGGAAAGTACTACCAACGTAGCATTCTTTCTCTCTTGCACACACTCTCTTACACACTTTCTCTTTCTTCTCTACACCTTACAAAAGGTACTTAGGCAGCCAAATTTTTAGAAGAATTATTTGTGTGTTTTCCAAGAAAGAAAAATAATGTAATCTGAACTGCCATTATTAACAAATTAATTAATTTGCTCAGTTTTGTTCATGATCATTTCAGTTTGAGTTTTCATATCTCCATCAGCTATGATTTATAAACAAGTATAACTCTTCTCCTTTAAATTTGGTTGATGTTTACTAATTTAAATTATAAATAAATTCTCAAATTATACAGTACCTAAACTTTCCACTTTCTTAAATTGTGATCAATCCTAGGGTGAAATGTGAAATACAGAACAATTTAGACTTTATCAAATAACACTTTGATAGTCACTAACTTTGAGGACTGTAAATTGCTGTGTGATAAGACTTTACAGTAGTTGTCTCTTTTACCTATACTTATGTAACAGGATGTTAAAATAGAACTCTTGGTTCCAGATATGATGAAGGTCAAGGATGATAAACCCCCTTGTCCTAAGGTGAAATGCTAGACCATTTCCACAGAACAAACAAATGGTAAAATCAGTTCTGCCAACATTAGCCACCTGGTAGCTACAGGAGAGAGGTTGAAGAGAAGAGGAGAGAGCTTGGTGAAGAAGGCAGTTCTGGGAAGATTTATGATGTGCTGTGATATCTGTCCCCTCCTGATTGGGATGAAGAGAAGGGTTCTTCTCTCATCTTTGTTAGTTGAAGAAAAGCTTGAAGAGACTGCATGAAAGCTTGACATGTATCCCTTGGAGTTTGAGAACAGAGTCACTGCACCCAAGTATAAAATGGGGAAACCTAAAAATGATACTCTGGGGCTGGGGCTACATTTGCAAGCGGTAGAGAAATGGCTGCCATAGAACAACCTGTTCTTCTAGTCTGATGTTGTCTGTGTGCCACACGCAAATTCTGAGAAAGGGAACAAAACTGAGCCACATTAACAAAGCACCCAAGAAGTTTGCTTGGATGGTGAGGTGACCACAGCAGAGGGGGAATGGTCAGGAACCAGCGTTGAAGACAGGTTATGTGTGTCCTCTGGAGGAGATGTTTTTCACATCAAGAGAATTGCAGGCTAGAGAGCTCCAGTGATAAAGTGGGGTCTCTGTAAAATCCATGAATATGCTGGATGAGAAGGTTAACCTTGGCTATCTACTAAAACAAGGGAGACCAGAAAAATCTAAGGAGCTTCTCTAATCTTGAGTAGGTAGGACGAGTCAAGAGACTGTTTGAAATAGACAGTGGGATCTATTAATAGTCATTATTATTTAGTTAGTTGACACTATATTTAAAACATTTTATATAAATTAATCCATAAAATTGCTTTCTGCTTTCTTCCTACTAAGTCTAGCATGTTCAATAAATCAGCTAAATATATCTTTTCTATTATTTATATATCTAACAAATACATATTAAATACCTACTATGTGCTATTTGATGCTGAAAATGTTTTGTGAACAAAACAAATAATTTAATGACAGAGACAATATTCAAGTAGACAAATAGAATGAAAACAAATTGTGGTAAGTGTTCTGAAGCAAAAGGCATGGTGCTCAATAGAATAATTGGGAAAAGACAATCTAGGTCATTGTCTATAGAAACTTGTAAATATCAGTGTGTAATTCAATTTGAATTAGCTCATGGAATCAGCCACGGAACTTCATCATAGGAAAGGAATTATCAATCACAGAACTCATTTGGGTCAAAAGATTCAGTCGTCATGCATGTTAATACCAGCTTAAAGTCTCTCCTCTAACCTTACCTAGGCCAACTGCAGCAAAGAGAATTGTTTTCTCATCTCCATCCACCACCACCACCACCACCACTGGCGCTGAATCTAGGTGTGAACTTCTAAGTTATGTTCTCATATCAATAAAAACACTCAAAGAACCACCAGCTTTCAGTTACTGTTTGAAATGAGAAGCATGGGAACCTGTCAATCTCAAGGGTTCCCAAACTATTTTAAGACTCAGTCTCAGAACCTCATTGAGAAACAAAAAAAGACCTTCTTCATGTCCTGGTTGGGTTGTTCAAAAATGTAGTGAAGGCATCTCAGTGCCAAGAGCTGATTGTGAGGACCCTGGAAACCTAATATTATTCCCCCTATCCTTCTCAGGCCCTTGTGGTATCTCTCTGCTTATTCACTTGGCTCTCCTTTCTGTCCTGGCCAGGTTCCTGTGTTTACTCATAACTTCTTGCTCACATTTCTGGCTTATTCTCCACTATGGTCCTAACTATCCCAAGAAAGTCTTTGTGGGCTTCAGTACCACAATCAAAGATGTCATTGATTGTTTAATGTACTATCATTTTGATGAGACCTAATCATGTGGTGAATAAATTCAATCATACTAAATACATATATAGCTCATGTGACATGTTGATTTCAAGTTTGTAAAATCCATCAGAGAACTGTGTATCTTAGAATAATAAGAAACAGAATAATTCCTGTAGGAGCCCTGTTTGGAGAGATGGCTTGAATTGCGGTTGACTATGGGCCACGGAGATTTGGGCATTGTCGCCTTCCGTAGTCTCACGGGACTTGGTCCGGGATCTCGAGTGACTTGGCCGAGATTGCTGATCGGGTCAGCGCCATTTTGGTGGTGTGTGTGCGGCGCGTGTTGGTCGTTGTTAGAGCCAGAGAGAAAAGTTATCAGAATAAAAAGCTGTTTGTCTCCAGTTTGCCTCTGAACTTCTTCCCGCGGCTTCGTTGCTCCAAGCAGCCATCGCTTCAGGCAGCAACAAATTCCTAATTTGGACAACAGTTGATTAGGGCTGTACATCTTGTTCATCAACCAGATTATGAGGTACCGCCAGCCTGGGGCTGCCTGCTTAGGTGCTCACCCTGGTCTAATCAGATTTTGTCATATCTGGAGGATGAGCAGCACTACACATATAGCCTGTTCCCAGCAGCTCCTGTTAAAAAATTCTAGGAGCAGATAAAAATCAACTTGCCAAATGTCATTAAGAAATGAGGACAGCCCACCCTCCCTGTCATACACTTCTGTGTTCTTGTCCATCTTAAGAATCTTATGAACTAGGTATTTTACAGTATGACAACCTTTTACGACAAGATGCTGATTCAGACAATGGAATTTTGACCAGAATACTGCATGGGAAATCAAGCCCACATTTGGTCAGTTCTTCTCCCTTAGGTCATTTGTTTAGCCTACTGTCTTTGAAGACTAAGCTAGTGTGAAAGTACAATGCCTGAATAATGACACCAGATTGATTTAAATTTCCGGGCAACATTGAAATGTCTTTGAATTGTGAAGTCTAGTAACACCAATGTTATTTTCCAAGTATGGCATTGGCCTTAGAAGACCTCAGGGTGTCAAAGTGGGAAAGCTTCGAGAAAATCTTTTCCCTGCTGCCCTCTGATGAGCAATTCTCATTTTCCCTTAGAAAAATCATTCCTCAGACTGCCAAGAAGCTGCTGGCAGATGTGGGTTATATTAAACAGATGGTTGGTCTGCAATTAAAGCTTGTCCATGGCTGGGCCTGGTGTGTTATGAGCCCGGTGGGAGGACATGCCGGTAGCTAATGAATGTGGACCACTTCCAGGACTGGGTCCAAGAGGAGAAAGTGCTGCATGTGCTTCCGCATGAGATCCTCAGAGGGGATAGCATCTGACCTGTGGATTATTGACAAACCCAGCAGAAAGGAGTGCCAAACAACCCAAACGCTAGCTGACTGAGACATGGGGAAGTTCTTCCCATAGGTAACTGGGAGAGAATAACCATGTAGTGTGAAGTCAGGTTCACACTCAGAACACACACCTTGAAATTAAGTCACTCTAACTCAACACACACACACTGATTTGACAGAACTAATTGTTTAAAGTAACTTTGGAATGTCAGAGATGTGAGTTTCTTTCCGTTGATGTGCAACACACGGCTCATATGTACAACTAAATATTTCCCTTCTCAGCAGAAAGTTTAGAAACATTTAGAAACAACTTTGATTTAGAGCAATCCTCATGTACCACAGACCTATCTTTGTTTTGATGTTAAACTACTGTGAAGAACAGAGGCTAGGAGAGCACAAGATTAAAATTTGGAACTTGCATCTGAGCACTGGTCCTTTGACAAATTATAACATAATGGCTGTTACTTCTCTAGCATCTATAGATTAGATGCAAGTTTTGTAAGGAAAATATAAATATTGAATGAAAAAATTACTTTCATTGTTAGGAGGTCTAAAATTGACTGTATGTCCAAAAATATGTTTAAGTCTAAAATGAGAAATCAGGAAATGAGACCAGATATCAGATCTGTCCAGAGTAATATGGCCAGACTGGAAAGTCCCAGCTAATATTCCACTCTCAACTGGACCAACAGAGAAAAAGCTCTGTTTTCCTCAAATGGTCAGCAGGGCACCTGTGAGTCAGCCTTGGTAGACCTCTGTTCACATGGTTGATTTCTGGGCTCCAGGCCGCCTGCCTCCTGCTTGTCCCTTGCCTGACTACTGGCTTGAGGACAGCAGCCTGCTTGACCTGGAGCAGTGCTTTGCCTGGAAAATATGCCTTGCTGCCTGTCCTCCACAGCATTCCTTTCTCAATAACCTGGGGCAAACTGGGCTTCCATTGAAATGCTTGCAACGGAAGTGATTTGGAAATAAATATTATTATTAGTGATATTTGTTCTAATGCTCTTCTTTAGTAGAGTGAACAAAGATCCTGGAGACAAAATTAACTCAGTGAAGTTTGGAATGGAGGGAAAAGACAATATAGAGGACGGAAGACTGGCTTTTGGACAAGGGAAAACCAAAGCAGGAGGATCTCCACATTAACTGGGGCTTCTTACTCTCGTGTACACCTTTCTTCCCTATTTACACCAAATCGAATTGTTAAACTGAAGTCACAAAACAGTAGTCTATTTTTTTTTTTTTTTTTTTTTAAATCCACCCTGGGAAAAAGAACCAGGTAATTCGGTTGGTTAGAAAGACTAAACACACATGCTCCTTCTATTCCCTGTGTCCATGCCAATGTGTAATTAACAGAGATCACTTTCCAGGGAGGTCTGCAAAACAAACAGGGGCTGTGTGCCTGAGCCGAGTGGACATTTTCCGTGCAGGATTCTGGAATGATCCTAAGAAAAGAGATAGGAGGTAAGCAACAGAGGGTGATTGAAACTCTGTTGGAGGAGCCAGACCCTGGAAGTGTCCCCAGGACAGAAGGTCTCTAATAGAGCCCAAAGTCCAGAAATGCTAAAAGCAAAGCACACCCGCCTAAGCACAGAGCCCTTTGAAAACTTCACCTGGAAAAGTAAACAGAGCTTTGGCAGGTCAATCGCATTTAGGACAGGATATTTATACACAGCTATTTCTATAAATGGAGCTGATCAGAAGTGGGTATTCCAGTTTAGCTCAGTTCCTGTCCCCTCAGGCACACAGAGACATCACAAGTATTTATGTATTTTGCATGTGTGTGTGTGTGTGTGTGTGTGTGTGTGTGTGTGTGTGTGTTGGGGAGTGGGTAGGTGTTACATGCACAGAGAAGTCATTTTGATTTTTTTTTTTTTTTTTTTTTGTACCAGGGATTGAACCCAGGGGTTCTTAACCACTGAGCCACATCCCAGCCCTTTTTAAATGTTTTATTTAGAAATAGGGTCTTACTGAGTTGCTTAGAGCCTCACTAAGTTGCTGAGGCTGGCTTTGAACTCCAGTCCTCTGGCCTCTGCCTCACAAGCTGCTGGGATTACAGGTGTGTACCACCTGGCCAGGCTCTGATTTTTATTTTTAGCATTTCAACACATCTCCTTCAGAGCCCACTCACTAATTCCTAAACCTTTCAGATTGGCATTTGGAGGGTTCCATAAGATTCCTGTCTGAAGACAAGTTAAAATAAACATTTTTAGTCCCCACCCAAAGGTTCAGAGTTAATAGGGTGAGGCTATACATGGGAAATCTGTATTTTTAAAATCTCCCCCAAGTGATTTTGATACCAGTTTTAGAAAGCATTGATAAAGGGTCTGAAAAGATACAGGGAGATGTTAACTGGAAATACATATTTTACAGATTTTCCCCAAGTCATGATTGTTAAAATTTAATTTATTTGACCAGATGTATTTAAATAGAGACACATTTCAAATAGCTCTATGTAGTAAAAAATAAATGTGGTATTACATAATAATTAGGGTAAAATTGGACAATTAGAATATCACAGAGTTAACACAAATTTCAATATATTGAAATTTTAGCCAGAACAAGTATACAAATAGGAATGGAAGGAGTCAGATCATCTCTAGCTTCAAATGATATGATCTATCCTTAGAAGACCCTATAGACTCTACTAGAAGACTTTTTGATCTGATAAGCAGATTTAGCAAAGCAGCAGGATACAAAATCAATATGCAAACATCAATAGCTTTTCTGTTCACAAATAATGAAGCTACGGAAAAAGAAATTGGAAAACAATTCCATTCATACTGGCTTAAAAAAATACCTAGCAATAAACCTAACCAAGGAGATGAAAGACCTCTTTAGTGGAAATTACAGAACATGGCAGAAATTGAAAAAGTCACAAGAAGATGAAAGACCTTTTTGTTTAATATCAATAGAATTACTATTATTAAAATGGCCATATTACAGATTCAATGAAATACCCACCAAAATATCAATTACATTCTTCTCAAAACCAAAAAACAAAAGGGGAAAAAAAATCCTAAAATTCACAGAGAAGCAACAAAGAATCCAAATAGCCAAAGCAATCCTGAGCAAAACCAGCAATGCTGGAGGCATCACAATACCTGACTTCTGATTTCAATATATACTACAGAGCCATAGTTGCAAAAACATCATGCAGACCAATGTACTGGCATAAAAACAGACATGTAGACCAGTGGAATACAAGAGAAGACACAGAGACACACTTACACAGCTATAGTCATCTGATTCTTGACAAAGGTGCCAAAAACATATTGGAGAAAAGACAAATGGTACTTGGAAAACTGAATATCCATACATAGAAGATTGAAACTAGATGCATATCTCTGGCCCTGTACAAAAGTCAACTCAAAATAGATCAAAGACCTAGGTGTAAGACCTGAAACTTCGAAACTGTTGGAAGAAAACCTAGGAGAAACACTGCAGGAGATAATTACAGGACTCCTACAGCTCAGGAAATAATAGCAAGAATCAAAAACAAACAACTGTTTGAATCCATCCCGTTTATTGATTCTTGACTTTATTTCTTGTGCTATAGGAGTCTTATTAAGGAAGTCGGGGCCTAATCTGACATGATGAAATTTGGGGCCTACTTTTTCTTCTATTCACACAGGGTCTCTGGTTTAATTTCTAGGTCCTTGACCCACTTTGAGTTGAATTTTATGCATGGTGAGAGATAGGTGTTTAATTTCATTTTGCTGCATATGGATTTCCAGTTTTCCCAGCACCAGTTGTTGAAGAGGCTATGTTTTCTCCAATATGTTTTTGGCACCTTTGTATAGTGTGAGATAACTGTATTTATGTGGGTTTGTCTCTGTGTCCTCTATTCTGTACCATTGGTCTACGAGTCTATTTTTGGTGCCAATACCATGCTGTTTTTGTTACTATTGCTCTGTAGTATAGTTTAAGGTCTGGTGTAGTAATACCACCTGCTTCACTTTTCTTGCTAAGGATCGCTTTGGCTATTCTGGGTCTCTTATTTTTCCAGATTAATTTCTTGATTATTTTTTCTACTTCTATGAAGAATGTCATTGGGATTTTGATTGGGGTTGCATTAAATCTGTATAGTGCTTTTGGTAGTATGGTCATTTTGACAATATTAATTCTGCCTATCCAAGAATAAGGGAGATCTTTCCATCTTCTAAGTTTTTCTTAATTTCTTTCTTTAGCATTTTGGAGGTCTTTCACCTCTTTTGTTAGGTTGATTCTCAAGGTTTTTTTTTTTTTTTTTTTTTTTTTTTTTTTTTTTTTGAGGCTATAGTAAATGGGGTGGATTTCCTAGTTTCTCTGAGGATTTGTCACTGTTGTACAGAAATGCCTTTGATTTGTGGGTGTTGATTTTATATCCTGCTACTTTGCTGAATTCATTTATTAGTTCTAGAAGTTTTCTGGTGCAACTCTTTGGATCCTGTAGGTACAGAATCATGTCATCAGCAAATAGTGATAGTATGAGTTCTTCTTTTCCTGTCTATATCTGTTTAATTTTTCGTCTAATTGCTCTGGCTAGAGTTTCAAGCAACAACAGAAAGGACAGCATCAAATCACAAACTTCTGCACAGCAAAAGAAACAATTATCAGAATAAAGAGACAGCCTACAGAATGGGAGAAAATCTTTGTGACCTACTCTTCAGACAGAGGATTAATCCAGGATATATAAAGAACTCAAGAAATACGGAACAAATAAAAAATTTAAAAAGCAAGCCAAAACCAAATAACTCAATCAATAAATGGGCAAATGAACTAAACAGGCACTTCTCAAAAGAAGTACAAATATTTGGTCAATAAATTAGATGGAAAAAAAAATGTTGAACATCTTTAGGCATCATTGAAACACAAATCAAAACTACAGTGAGGTTCTGTTTGGGTAAGTTTTTTTGTTTGTTTGTTTGTTTTGTTTTGTTTTCTTTTGTTTTTTGTTGCTGGGACCAAAGGAGAACAATTTTACAGGGGTTAAAATTTATTCGGAGCTCACAGTTTCAGAGGTCTTGGTCCACAGATGGCCAGCTCCATTGCTCTGTGCCTAGGGTGAGGCAGAACAGCATGGCAGAAGGGCTTGACAGAGGAAAACAGATCAGGACATGACAATCAAGAAACAGAGAGAGCTCCCCTCACCACAGACAAAATATAAACCATAAAGGCACACCCCCGGTGACCCCTCTCCTCCAGGCACACCCCCTCTGTCTACAGTTCCACCCAGTTAATCCCTATCAGGAGATTAATGCACTGATTAGGTTAAGGGTCTCATAACCCAATCATTTCACCTCTGAACTTTCTTACATTATCTCACACATGAACTTTTGGGGGACACCTAACATTCAAACCATAACATTCCACCCCAGCCCCCAAAAGCTCATGCTTATCTCACAACGCAAAATATACTTAGTCTAGTCATTAAAGAACAGAAGTGATAGAAATTACAAAAGAACACAGACACTTTGACAATGATAGAACAAAAAACAGGGAGGAGGAACTAACTAAAATTAGACGTTTTCCACTCTGAGATGGAAGGCAGAACTCAGTAGTACCTTTGTGTTGTGCTAAAAATCAGTCTGAATTAGTAATAGGATAACACCACTCTTAGGTATTTTCTCCAAAGATCTAAAACCAGCATACTAGAGCAACAAAGCCACATCAATGTTTATAGCAGCACAATTCACAATAGATAAATTACAAAATCAACCCATCTGCCCATCAATAGATAAATGGATTAAGAAATTATGGTATATAATGGAGTACTACTCAGCCATTAAAAAACAATAAAATTATGGCATTTGCCAGAAACTGGAGGGAAATGGAGAATACTACGCTAAGTGAAATTAGCCAAACTCAGAAACTCAAAGGTCAAATGTTTTCTCTCATAGGCAGAAGCTAGAGTAAAATAAAGGAAAGGATCAGAGGGAGAATAACATTACATAAGGAATCAATCAAGTACAAATTAATAGATGAGTGAAAGGAAGTAGACTAGAGGAAGAAGAAGAGACAGTGGGGGAGGACAAGTGGGACAAGGGGCAGGGAAGAGGGGGGAACCATGAACTGAAATCAATTTCTCTGCATGTATGAGTATGTCAGGATAAACCCAATTACTATGTATAAACATAAAGCTCAAATAAAAACAAACAAAAAAGAATGGGATGACGGAGGAAGACAGTGGTCAGGAATGAGATTTACAGTAGTATAAGGGAGGCAAAATTTCTCTTCTACCCTCTTAGGGCCTCCAGTAAGGCCTAGAATTAAATTGACATAAAAATAGTTAAGAGGAGATAAACCCACGAATTTTATTTGTAATTTTTACATGTATATGGGAGCTTTAATAAGAAAAAATGAAGACACAAAGAAAATGGGCCAAAAGCTTAAATTCTAGGTTGGGTGGAGTAGTAAATTGTGACTACATGACAAAAGGACTAGTTAGGGTAGTTAATTGTGGAAAAGTGACCAGAGAGGCGAGAGTTAACTTAAGAAGTTGTGTTGGTACATATTTCTCTTGGTGTCAACTCCCCATTTCTGTTGAAAGGAGTTGATCACTTTCTACTGGTACAGAGAGGGCCCTTTCACACAGAAGTTTCATTTGCTTTCAGGAAGAAAAAGGAGAGTCAGAGAGTCCTTATTATATCTATTGTTTTTTCAAGTTCTTTAACTCAAAATAAAAAAAAGCAACTTGTGAATCTTTAAAAAGATGAAAAAGTTATTTCTGTAGAATTAGAAGGCTGTTATAAAGGACTGTATTTTAATTACTCTTTTAGCTGTCTCAGGCAATTAAGTAGTGGTAAAAGAAACTATATGCTGATTTTGGGGTGAGGAAACAGAAATTGCTGCTGTCATTTAGAACATCAATTGGCTTTGCAAGAGACCATAGTGGCAAAGAATGATCAAGAATAAAGGAGAAACAAAATACATCTATGCCTTAAGATATTTCCTCAGTATCTCTTTGGATAGCAAATATTTCCTGGGTTTCAAAAGTTCAAAAGATGTGTCTTTGCGGTAATTTTGAGTGCCAGATGCTGAGCTTTCTATGGTGTCTACATTGCTAGATGCTTTGTACATACTATGAACATAACCTTAAGTATCTATTTCAAAATCCTCTTCAAATGATCAAATAGCAAGCATTATATAGAACCACAGCTGTTCCTATAGATACTAGCTATGGAAAAAGTGAACACAGAGTAACTTCCATGAGGAATTCCAAATGTACACAAACTACCATGTTGCCTCCAAATTTTCTTGATCAAAAAACATATAATAATAAAAATTACAACAATAGTAATAACAATATTATAGATGAAATGTATTGAGCATTTGTTATGTGCCAGATAGGATGTTAACTGCTTTATTGCATTTACTATGTTATCCTTGTGACAACCTTAGAGTCAGGTATTATCATGATGCCAATTTTATGCACGGGGAGATTGAGGTGGTAGAGAGGACTGAGGAATGTGACTCTTCAGTAATAAGGAAAGCAGACAGTTGAATGTAGGAGCGGTAGACTCCTGAGGTCAGGGTCAGAGCGATTGACTCAATAGCATTTACACAACAGCATGTACCAGAAGTATTCCAGGGTATTTTTAAAGTATTTTACAAAGAACAATAACACAAAAGAGCACAGCACATTTCGGGACTATTAAAAATAGTTTCTTTGAGTTCTCCTTGGTATTAATTCTCCCCCCAGGTAGTTGGTATACGAATTTACAATGATTATCAAGAAACATGCCCAATGAAGAACTACCAAAGTCCGTGTTGATCAGTTTTAATAATCTCCTTATTTCTTGCACTGTGACTATCACTCATTTCTTTTCTGATGATAAGTCTGCATTTAGTTCAGATGTTTAAATACATCCTCATCTGAGGTGACACCACTCACACTTATGACCTTCAAACAAAATGTATAAAAAGTGAAGATCAATGGTTTTTAAACTATTTGCAGCAGGAGAAGCTTGGTTTTCTCATGAAAGAGTATGCACTAATAGCAACACTTAAAATATCTCCTTAAGACATAGTTGAAGAAATGGGAAACAAGATTATAGTCTTAATTATTTTTATACTTACCATTTGTTAATTTAATGGGAATTGTTATTTCCTCCTTTAATGAGAAATATGGAGCTAATTCAAGAGGATTGCTCACATTATAAATGAAGTTAGTACTTGGGGCCATTCAAAATCCACAGTGCATATTCCCCTTGGGTATTGCCTACCATGTTCATAAACTACAGCAAAATACTTTAAGGATATGAGCCTAGGAATTTTTCTTATAGGGTCAATAGGTGTCAATTCACTCTGCGTTGTGAAGATGCCACAGAATCATAAAGTGATGAGGTATTTAAGAAGAGGAAATGTGTTTACTTTTTCTCTGTATCTTTGAATGCATGAATTAATGTGTGATTTAATGGATAAATAAATGATGAAGGTAGATAAAGAAACAAAAAGCAATGCTTCTTCTCTAACCACTCCTAATTAGGAGTTACCTGGTATTTCTACCACTACTGACTTTACATATACAAGGTCTGATTTAATAGGTCTAGGATATAGAACTATATATTTGAAATCCGCCTAGGTGTTCTGTATTATGTAAATGTACAATTTATATATACACATGTAATGTGTATTTTCATTTATTTACAAAATAATAAAATATTAAATTATTAGAAACTATTAAAGTATTAAAATAACTAGCACAATGCTACATATAATATCAGGTTGAACAAAGCAAGTAATATAAAAATGTAAAAGAATACACAGGAAATATTTTTGGTCAGAAATAAGGTGGAAAGATTATGCAAGTTTAGAGAAGAAAGATGTCAGGTGCAGCAGAGAAACCAGGATCAGAGGTAGCATTTGCATTTAATTCTGGTTTTTAGCTTTGCCTTCTGAAGTGATTCAGGATAAGGTGAGCTGAGTCTATCTCCTCCTGCTACAGTTTGCTATTGCTTTATTTTCCCTTTTTTCCTTGAGTCACATCCATAAAGGAGAAAATATTTGTACTGTTGGTGATTCTTTCAGGAAAGTTCTCCCTTGCCCAGCATACTCACCTCAATATTATCTCTTAAGAAATTAAACACTCAAGCTGCCATTTAAGCATAAATCTGGCAATGATTAAAGACATTTCTAGCAATAAGAAATGGTTTTAACTGTCTGGAGATGTTAATCAGAAAGGGAACAATAATCCCCAAGGAAGATGTGTTCAGCTGGGTACCCCCAGGCTTCTGAATCTGAGGCTATTCTTACAGCTCAAAGGATTGGGTGTGTGTGAATAAAGGGGGACAGACAGCCTGAGGAAGCTAAGGGAGAAGCAGAGAGCACAGAATGCAAAGTCTTTTCAAAGTCTGACTATCCAAACTTGAAGGAATCAAATTGTGGGTCACTGGTTCAGCTTTTGTGCATGACCTTCAGCAGGTCAACCTGAATTTAGAATGAAATGGGACACTTGTGGGTCTCTCCAGGCCAGATTTCCTTTCACAGTTCCCACTCAGCTGCCCAGGAGACACCAGGCAGCTGCCATTTTCAAACATACCCCTGGATCCATTGCCTATTTTGATAGTGGGAAGTGGAAAGTGAGAAATCTCTCTGGGCTCCTACTCACTTTAAACTGACCAGACCACTAAAAGGAGGTGAGTTGTTGTTTCCCCCATCTGTGATCCCTGTGAACGCACTGTTTAACAGAAAACAAATCACACTGACTCACAAATATGCAAAGCATGAGACAGAATGGAAGCCTAACACAATTCTATAAGACATCCTATTAAAATGGCAACAAAGATTGCTATTCCCTGCATATGGGATCCAGATCCAGTCAGTAAGTACTTGGAGGGTACTCAAAAGGAAAGAAGAAAACATTGATTTTCTTTAAAATATTAAGGAAATTAGTACAATGTTGAATATGCAGAGAGGTCAATAAAATTCACAGCAGTTATTCATGCAGTGTTCAGATTAGGTTTCAGAGGGGTATAAAGTAGGGACATGCATCCTAGGAAAAAGCATAGAGAACTGAGACAAGTACTGCACTTGGAATTCACATCTCGTCTCTACCATTTACTAATTCCCATCATGGACAAATCATTTTACAACTCCAGAGATTTCGATTTCCTCTTCTTTAAAGTGGGAATTGAGCTGTTGAGAACATTAAATGTGAACATGTAAATTACAAATCTTGGCAAATTTCTTGGCCAGTAGTTGCACTGCAGCTCAGATAAGTCTGAAAGAGATGATGTTGGGTTGCAATAACCTACTGGACCACGTGGTGCTCACTTCCAGAAACATAAGACCATAGCATTCACCCAGCCTGTTCTTCCAAAACTGTACTCCACTGCAGTCAGTGCTCATGTGGTTCACCCTAGTGACAAGACAGGAAAACATGACAGCAGCCAGCTTTGATTCAAACACACTGGAGCTTAATGGTGTAAACTTAAAGTGCTTAAATTCTCCAAGATATTTTCATCTGTTAAAAATGAAAAATAATAAGAGAACCTATTTGGCAGGGTTATGATGAGGATTAAGGACGATAATAAATTTCAGTTACTTGGCAAGATGCTTAACATGTGGTGATTAGTCAAAGAATTTTGCCTATTATTAACATTATAGAGATCAAAGGTTAGATGGCTGGAATTACTCTTAGGTGTGAGCACATACAACAAAAATGCAATGGACTAATTAGTCATAGAACAACAAAGCCTGATTACATGTTGCTTAAAATTCAGTATTATTGTACAGTAAGAGCTGTAATTTTCCTCAAGTGTCAGACGTTCAAGATTGCCCAAGATAGGAGACCAAAACTACAGATATTCCTATGGTTTTGAGCTTCAAAAATAACTGGGGACTCATTCATATTCTGATTCAAGATAAAGAATATGAATGTTTTACTAATGAATAAATCAAAAGATTTAGTAAGAGTAAAGAAGTAAGCCAGAAATACAGAACAACTTAATTGGATCATAATAGTCAACAGATGATGTCTCAGAAGTGTTGTCATTTTTACATTTTGGTGCCCGATAAGTTTTGTTATATCAGTGGAAGTCACAACAGTTTTAACTGTTAGATGCAGGAATGGTCAACAGCAGTCACCTAGTTCCCAGGTACTTATGGCTGTATAATTCCAATCATCTGAGCTACACTCACAGCATGTTGGGGATTACAATGGACAAAAGGGCTCATCCCTAAAGAATGGCATTAGAATAAACTGTACAGCAACAGAGCAGGATGGCAAAGGCAAAGAATTTCTATGGATACTAATATGAAATGCTGGAGAGGTGTGATTTCCTCAGTGACAGTCCAAAAGCATTAGTTCATGAAACTTTGGGTGACAGAGTCAGGCCAGAGTTTACAGCCAAAGTCACCCCCACAAGAAGTTTTCTGGGGCTTTTTCTGAAGAGTCTAAAGGACATCATTGAATGAGCTGCTGGGGTTTTAAACAAAATTGGAATCATGATGTTTCACTAAAGATTCTATTATTGTTAAAATGTTTCTGAGACACAGGTTTTAAGAAACATTTGTCCTTCAAAGTGAGGAAAAATCATGCCAGAAGGTTTTAGACCACGGTCCTCATAGCAGAGAAGCTAGTAAACAATTTGACAAATACTGTTTGTTACTTGCTCTACTTTTCCACTCCCAACACACGTGGAAAGAACACATTGTAGTATTTAACAAGGCTGGTCAACACTCATCCTGACCATTGACTGTGGAATAGACTGATAGCTAATGGTAACAAACAGATATACCATGATGTTCTCCTCTATGAAAAAGAATGGTCCAAGATATGGTCCTATAATCTTTCTCTTTCATTCATTCTCCAGGAATCCGCACAGTTATGGCAAGTCACCATCATATCGCAGACTTCCCACCAGTTTTGCAATAAAGAATGGCAACTGTGAGATATTTTCCCCTAAGTTAAAGACTTCCTTTTTATGAAACGCTGACAAAAGTTGGGCATCTGCTAGAATCCTCACCCAGTGCACATGTGCTTATGAATTTAAGGTTCTGCATCTTTTCTTGACAGGATGTTTTGAATTCAATAAGCATTTGAAAAGTTAGTTATTATATTTGACAGTGAAAGAATATACAGAACTTTGGTTAATTAGGTAGTGAATAGTACTTCCCTGTTTAGGGACATTCTTTAGCTATGACCTATGTATGAATGAAACATACATGTTTTTATGCTAAAAATATTTATGTACAGAATAGTGATTTATGTAGGAAAATGAAGAGTCTCAGTTTTTCTTCCCTGGGGAATGGTATGGTTCCCAGTGGCAGGAACCAAGGCCAAAGCCATGCTCAAGTACAGAAAGTTCAGAGCTGCTGGCAATCCTCCAGGTTAGCCAGAGCCTCAGGGGCCTGTGAAGGTGTCATTGATAGTGAGCAGGGCAGACATGGGTATGAGGACAGGGGTAAACATTTGCCATTACCACTATGAGCAAATTAAGGGAATAAAGAACCCCAGTCTGCTGATAGAGGGGAATCTGCACCCCTTATTTCTTCTTAGGAACTTCTCCACTTGTTTTATTCCTTCTTTACACTCAAATTGCATAAGACCATGGAAATTATGTTTCACTCCCTTCCTTGCTGGAAAAGGAAGAATTAGCATCTCATTGAAGGAATATTCCTCTTTACAGTTGGAAGGATGAAGATAGTAGAAAGGTGGAGAGAAGCCATCTCTGAATTTCTACTTGTTTTCACAGAAAATCAAGAATTATTCTTGTTTACATATTTTCTGCTAGTCATTTCCTCATATCACTTATGTAACCAAAATCTACTGTTTCTCAGAAATCTCTCAAATTCACCTTCTCTTTTCCATCTCCATTCACACTCCCTTATTGCAGTAGCACATCAAGTCTCAGTTGCATTACTATAAAATCCGCCAACTGGATTCTCTATTGTTTCTCTTCATTTGGTTCATCTTTCACACTGTTATCAAAATTGTATTCCTGAATGAAATTAACCAAACTATGTCATGTTCTTGCATGAACATATCACAATGAATTCTACTTTTGTGTATAACTATAATGTACCAATTAAAAAATCAGTACAAAATTATCCTGTCTAAAACAAAATCTGATCCTACTACTTCCTCACTTAGAAATGATTCCCTGTTGTTCCAGAACTTCTCGTCTGGGTCTAGGATATGGTCTTAAATATTATGCTAAACAAAATCACCAACTAATTCTGTAGCATAGCTACTACTGAGAACTATTGTATTAAACTTTTCTAAGGAAAAAGATACAAGTAGATATGACATTTTTTGATAAAATGTCTCAAAATTATTATTAAGCCAAGTAAATGAAGCTAATTTTTCCCTAGTATGTCATATAATTTGTAAAATGCTACATTAAATAAATCTACCATGGATAACAGATGTGACATTAGATGGATAATAGATGTGGTACCACTCTATGCTGTTCCTCTGTCATGTAGTTCTGTGTAAAAAGTGGAACCATTGATGTGAAATACTCATCAGCACTATGGACTTCTAGGCTAGCATTTTAACCAAATCAAACCATCTCTCCACGAGCAATTACATCCCCTGCTCCCTCCACCAGTTCTTCCAGGTCATTAGAACTCACTTTCTCTTCCTTGAAGATGGGGAAGGAGGAAGACAGGAAAAATAAAAAGAGTTCACCAGGTAATTCAGCACTAGGAAGAACCACCATGTGAAAAAATATTTTATCTTCCCCTCTACTTCAATTTTAATTTTAGAAATAGTCTAATAAGTACAAAGAAAAATAAATAATAAATGCCCATATAGCCATTATCCAGCTTCAAAATGATCAACATCTCTGATCTTGTTTCATCAACACTCCCACACTCTTTTCCCCCAGTTAGACTGATTTTTTTTGTAGCAAATCTAAGGCATTGTTTTCTTTTTCTATAAATTTGCAGGTAAATGGATAGAGTTGGAGAAAATAATGCTAAGTGAAATTAGCCAATCCCAAAAAACCAAAGGTCGAATGATCTCTTTGATAGGAAGATATTAACTTATAAAGGCAAGAGAGAGGGGATGAGAAGAATGAAAAAGCTTTAAATAGAACAAAGAGGAGGGAGGGTGGGGAGGGGGCAAGGGGATAGGAATAATGGCAGACTGAGTTATCCATGATTACCCTAAATACATGTATGAAGACACAATTGTTGTAAAAATACTTTATATAAAACCAGCAACTTGAAAAATTGTGTTCTTTATATGTAATATGAAATGAAATGTTCTCTGCAAACAAGTATAACAAATTAGAATAATAAAAAGTTTTTAAAAAATGTTATACTATGAATATGTAAAAAGATAAGAACTTTTAAAACAGAACCAAAATAAACTTATTACATTTTTTTTAATGTTCTATTACTTCTGTAATAAATCACCAAAACCTAGTGGCTTAGAACAACAAAAATTTATTCTCTTATAGTTCTGGAGGCCATAAGTTGAAAAGGAGTTTTAAGGGGCTAAAATCAGTCCTGGGATGGTTCCTTTTCAAGCCTCCAGGAAAGAACCCATTCCTTATGCTTCCTACTAATGACCTTGCCTGGCTGCTGGCTGCATCATGCCAACCTCTGCTCCAGTGGTCATGTCACCTTTCCTTCATTGCCCTTTTCTGAGAGCCCCTGTGATCACATTTAGGGCCTACCTGTATTATCATAAACAAGAGCAGCAAAGTGCACTTATACTAATAATACACATTACTAGTACTTGAGCAAATGGAGTACAATTAACCAATGCCAACACACTTACATTCTCACGTGGTAACTGCCAAGTTTTATACTGAGAGAAGAGTGGAGATGGGAATACTCCATGGAAGGCAATGTTTTAATTGTTAAAAATGGAAATATTTGCATTCCTGCCAATCAATTCAATAAGATAGGCAGGCATCATTTGGGTAAAATGAAGGGTGAATTGGCACTAGAGGTACTGTTCAACATGGGCAATGAAGTACCTTTTGATAAGAACTCAGGATGACAGACTGTGACAAGTTAACTCCTTTACTGACAGCACCTAAACAATGGGTGGAGAGATCATTAGGTAGATGGATTTTTAGGAAAGTCAAACCCAGTACATTTATTTAAAAATAATCATTGGAGGCTGACATAAATAGCTTTTCTACTTTTCATGGTACAGTACATGCATTGTGTTCCACATGAAATAAAGATCAGATGGTTATTGAAAACATGTGAATCCTTCACAATGTGGTTGGAGTAACATATGGTTTTAATAACAGAGAAGTATTTGTTTAACATACAGTGACTTTATTAATAAATGTGGTATGATTATTTAATTTAAATGTCAAATATTGAAACCAGCCTGGTTAAAGATTAACAGCTAATACCTACTTAATGTTAAATATTCAGCAAATGCTTTTTAATGTGGAATTACTACTTAACTACTTCAGTCCTGGAGCTTTTCTTCCAATTTACCTTATTATCTTTCAGATACTCTTTAAACCTTAGAATCACAACACCTTCTTGTTTCAGTATCCCGACAGAATTTCAGTCTTTGCTTTCTTCCTTATCTATAAGAAAAAGGAGACCAAAAAAGATAGGATAACTTATTAGTGGTATCATTAATAGTTCCCAATCCAGCCCTTTTCATGACACCACTGCTATTCTCATAAAGGACTGCTTAGGGATTGATGGCCCAGTGTTTTATGAACTAAGAGGACAAAGGCCATATTTTATTTATGTGCCTGTCCTCAAGGCCAGTACAAGGCCAATATTGATAAAATTGTCCTTCCTTGTCTCTATTCTCCCTTTACTTCCCAAAGGGAAAGAGTTCATGGTTCAACAATGCTTTGCCAGAACAATGTCCAGGCTTTAAATTTCTTTCTGTATCACTGGTGCTCAAGAAGGAAATTCTTATGCCAGATCTTCATGATATCTGTAGGAAAAACAGAACTGAACCCAACTGTCTTGAAAAGAAAGAATGACTGCCAAGTACTGAAAACCCAAAGTAGGAAGCAACATCATTGCAGGGAGTCATGAGTTTTGTTATGGTTTTAACCTGAAATATTCCCCGGAGTTTCATGTGTTGAAGATATAGTCCCCTACACAGTTGTGTCCAAAGGTAGGGATTTTTGAATATAAATGGACCATAAGTGCTCTGATTTTATCAATGGATCAATCAACTGATGGGTTCTTAATTAAATAGACTATTGGAAGGTGGTGAAAACTGTAGGAGGTAGGGCCCCCTTAGAGGAAGTAGGTCACTGGCCATGTATATATTATCCCTTTCTCTCTCTCTCTCTCTCTCTCTCTCTCTCTCTCTCTCTCTCCCTCTCCCTCCCCCTCTCCCTCTCCCTCTCCCCTCTCTCTGCTTCCTGGCTGCCATAAGGTCAGTGGCTTTCCTCTGTCACACCCTTCCACTATGATGTTTCTGCCTTGGAGCCAACCATGGACTAAAAATCTCTGAAACAGTGAGCCAAAATAAATCATTCCTCCTTTAAGTTGCTTTTCTAATGTATTTTGTCAGCAGTGATAGAAAGCTGACTAACACAAGTTTTCAATCTAACAGCAAGTAAAGATCAAGCCAGGAAGCTTTATGTTTCTGGGAGTGGCTGCAATTTTTGAGTGGATTGGGCCAAGAGTGGAGGAGAATCTGTAAGTGTTCTATGAAAGTAAAACTTCCAATTATTCTTTTTCACTAAACCTCTTTTCTAAATTAGGAGTGGAATAGATAATAGGAAGAGGGGATTGTTACTTGAGGGCTATATTCACACATTTTCTCTGCTATGTGCAAATAAAAATAGGTTATTTCCATGTATATCCAAATAGAAACATCAGTCCCAATATTTAGAAATACAAGGAAGCTGATTCCTGTTAATAATTAGGCATATTCTTTTGAAAACTACTAGAGTTGCCCAATGGTAGAATGGTGGAACAGCTAAAGTCCTGAGCTCCTGGTCTTTGAGAACATTTTTATACAGAGAAACTGAAGAGCTAAGGTCAGCCTGTCAGTGAAATGAGCTGCAATGCCTCTTGTATCCAACTCAATGATTCTATGAAACTGTTATAAAAACTTTGGGTTTATTTTTCATGAAGTAACATTTTACTACAGATCCCTCAGTCGTGATTTTCTGCAGGACAGAGAGGAAAGCCAAAGCACACATAGAAGAGGCAGAGAAAAAGAAAAGGAGAGCCTTCAATGGAGGGAGAGAGACCTACAGCAAGCCAGTGAAGAGCAGGCCTGAGTTACCACAATGGGTAAATGTGTTCCAGTTCCTCTGCTGATATAAGAGAATGAGGGAGAGCTAGGACAAAGTGCACTGAATCAGGGCACAAGTTGTAGGTGGGAAATGTCAACAGGGGCATCCTAGCACCTTGGAGATCTCACTAAACCTGAAACAAACTGCCCACAGCTCTTCCCTTCTCTGTGTGCAATCTCAGGGCTGCTTCCTCATACTTTTCTCTGTTCTATGCACTTGCACCCTTGCATGTGGTTTCAATTCTTCCCTGCATCATTTCAGACATGAAGATTAGACTCTTTTATGATTCTAGCCAAGCACCCAACTCATATAACCTTTCATGAATTCAATAACTTTACTGAAAATTTGAATTCTCTGGCTATATCAAAATTGGCCTTTCATCAGGGCTAGAAGCCAATGGAAACCAGAAAGTAACAGCCTCATGTCTATAGTGTTTGGAGGTTCAAAACCTATTTCCATAATTCCCTCCACAGTTCCAGGAAAAGGTATTAGAAAGTTCTGGGCAGGTGACAATCAAGGATCTTAATACGAGTCTACCCTACCTCAAATACTGATGCCTAATTACACTGTGAGGACAAGAACAAAATTTGAACATGTGGGGGATATAAGTATGGTCAAAATTGTGTATCGTATTGTGAAGAAAAGGTGAGGAAGTTAGGAATGTTTATCAATAAAAGAACTTAATTCTTATTGACTACCTACTATAACCCAGGCAGGATTCCATGTGTTTTCATGCATATCACCAAATTAAATCCTTCATAGACTCTGAGAGTAGTACATGACAACGCTTTTGTAACTCCCCATGATCACATTTATTGGTAGTCTGGCCCCAGTGTCAGACATAGAGCCACTATATAACCTGTGGAATATGTTGAATTAGTAATTGACAGGCTGACTAATGAAACAGTGGTCAGATGAAGTCTGACCCTGGTGACTTTTTCTGAACACGTATTATGAGCTCCAAGTAAAAAAAACTTTGGTCTTCACATGAAGAGTTTTTTAACAGATCAATATGAAGATAGAATACTTCTACGCTATTGGCAGTGGTCAAAGAACACCAGCAGGGATCATGTAGAAGGAAGAAGGACCTACCACTTATTCTAAGAAATTTAGTAGACATTTTTCATAAGACTGTCAAGAAACATACTGTGGATTGGAGATTTTTAAATCTCTCTTCCCCATATTTGTGCTTCACCACCAATTTTAGTAAGAGGGTCCTTTCCTCTTTTGCCAGTTGCAACCTATGTTATGATTGTTAAAGATCTTTGTTCAAAAGCAAAACAGCAGACTGACAAGTCTCACCGATTATGAGGTATGTTGCTTCTACGTTGGTTGTCGGTGTAATTTTATTTTTAATATGCTATGAAAGCAGGAGGCAGTTAAATAAAAACCAGACCTGCTGACTCCTTGTCAAGGAAGCAGTTCATGCTGAGAGCAAAATCTCCTTTCCATCTGCTATGTTTACCCACATCTTCTCCTGGGTTTAGAGCTCAGAGATCAGATTCTAAATATGGCAGGTAGTGCAGAGTTTTCCTGACTGGCCAGTGTCTAAGCAGGGAGTATCAAGCGGTGCTTTCAAGTTCGTGGCATTCCAAGTCTGCTATCCCATGTCCTCCTGCCACCCTCTCCATACATAGGGAAGAATTACTCCACATGTGCCTTTCCTTCAGCACATAAGGAACATTGTTTTTGTTCTCTTACTACAAAAGAAATTTTTTTCCATCATCAAAATTGACTTGCAGTGGGATTTTTAAGGGTATCTTTAAGTGTATCAGAATCTAATAGTGCCCTAATTTCTTCCTACTTCATATTAGCTTCTTGCTCCGATCTTGAAGGCATATGCTTTTAAGATTGAGCTACGGAGTTTACTGCTTTGAAGGGCCAGATTCACATGTAATTTTCTGTGTGAAGAATTTAATTGCAGACAGCAAACATTGAAGCTACTATCCCAAATCCAAAACAATGATCCAGAACAAGATATTACCCATTGGACCTCCCCTCCTAGTGCCAACCTTGTATGCCCACACATAAGCTCACCAACTCAGTAATGCTACCAATTAAAGGGAATTTATCTTGCATATAAAAAAGCCATGTCTTGGGATAGTTTTTCTTCTCTTCTATTCTTCTCATGAAGTTCTACTGTTTTAGTCAGCTTTGAGTAACACAAGTTTTGATGCCTTCTAAAAAAGTTTTAGTAGCCAGGTGCAGTGGTGCACGCCTGTAATCCCAGTACTTGGGAGGCTGAGGCAGGAGGATCGTGAGTTCAAAGCCAGCCTCAGCAATGGCGAGGCACATACCAATTCAGTGAGACCCCGTCTCTAAATAAAATAGAAAAAAGGACTGGGGATGTGGCCTAGTGGTCGAGTGCCCCTGAGTTCAATCCCTGGTACCAAAAATTAAAAAATAAAAAAAGTTTTAGTGACCAGAAAATCAAGAATGGAATTTTGGGGGCTGGAGTTGTAGCTCAGTGGTACAGCACTTGCCCACCATGTGTGAGACACTGGGTTTGATTCTCAGCACCACATACAAATAAATAGAATAAAAGTCCATTGAAAACCAAGAAAAATTAAAAAAAAAAGAATGGAATTCTGAAGGTGCTCCAAAAATATTTGAGTAATAATTAAAGGAATTGGGAATGATTATTTACTTACTTATTTGTGGAGGCCAGAAATTTGGGGGAAGTTAATACAGTTAACCGATTTCACATAGCTAAGAAGTTGTTTGCTGTGACTCAGGAGGGTCTGATTAAACCAATGAATAGATGTTTCAGATGGGTTGTATATAAATTTTAGTTTAATATAAAATCTTTGAAACAACATTTCAACAATTAGAGATGTTTAAGATGCTGTCAGCTCTGTCTAAGAACAGTCTATGTCCCTGCAGATACAATTTTCAAGCAGAGAAGGGGTAATTACATGGTGAAGATTTTAAAAAAAGGAATGTACATACCAGATGAGGATTTGCCTAGATAATTATAAGGGCTCCATCTACCTTGAAATTCTGTTTTTATGTATGTAAGAATTTCACTGAAGAATTTAGTGTTAATAGTCCAGAGAGGCTATGAAGATCAAACACCTGGCAGCTGAGAATACTAGAAGTGAAAATGAAGGAGAGAGAATTCTACAACTGCTTTATTACCAGACAGTCCTCTTTGGAGGTCCTACAGCTTCTGAATTCAGTCAATAAATTCATTAATATATATGGAGTGCCTACTGTGTTCTGGGCCCTGTGTTACCCAAGGATATACAGTGCAGAGTGTACCCTGTGTAGACCTTTAATCCTTATTCTCAGGGAGTTTAAACACTAGTGGCTAAGAAAATACGTAGGTATCAATAAATCACAAACAAAATATGCACAAATACAATAGCCATCTAATTTATATTGGAGAGGAGTAAGGAAGATTTCTTTGAGGAAATAACATTTCA
The DNA here is from genome assembly GCA_025594165.1 of Tamias sibiricus. NCBI lineage: Eukaryota > Metazoa > Chordata > Mammalia > Rodentia > Sciuridae > Tamias > Tamias sibiricus. The sequence goes on from CM046659.1 coordinate 94,233,023, forward strand.
GCTGAAGATTGAAGTATAATTGGTAATTAGCAGGCAGAGGCTATAGAAAGGCTATTTCAGGGAGCAGGAACAACATATCCAAAGTTCCTGAAGAATCACGTTTTTTCTCATATGTGGAATCTAGGGGAAAAAAAGGTGACACGAATGTAAAACAAAGACTATTAGTGAAGAGGAAGAGTAGAGGAGAGGGAGGTGTGGGTAATGGGGGTGGAAATAATCAAACTATAGTATATGCATGACATATATATGTCATAGAGAAACCCACTATTCTGTATAATGAATATGCACTAATTAAAAATAGCACAGATGTTTGAGAAACAGACAACAAATCTGCATGGTGACAGTATCGCAAGAAGGGTCAGAAATAGCATAGATAGAGTAAGATTGGAGAACTAAGTGACAGCCAGAACATGCAGCTTAAGTAGGTCACATTAAGGATTTTTTAAAGATATTTTTTAGTTATACATGAACACAGTATCTTTATTTTGTTTATTTATTTTTATGTGGTGCTGAGGATCAAACCCAGTGCCTCACTTGTGCGAGGCAAGTGCTCTGCCACTGAGCCACAACCCCAGCCCCTGCATTAAGGATTTTAATTTTCTATTCTAAATGCAATGCTAAGTTGTTGAAGTGTTTTACTGAAGAGTGGCATGGTTTATTTTTATAAAGAATCCCTGGTGGTTGAGTGAAGACAGAATTGGAGAGAGGGCAGTTAGATACAAGAAGTCCTGCTAGGTGGCTGTAGTAGAAATCTACAGAAGACATGGGGGTGGATTGGGCTAGGGTGTGAGATTGGAGAGGACAAAGTTGAAATCTATTCTAGAACATAAATTCTGTGATTTGTCGATGGATTGTGTGAGGGGTCAGCGTGATCACTCCTGGGCTTTCATGAGCAACCAGTAAATAAATGTCCTTACTGAAATGAGAAAAGGCCAGAAGGTGAGCAGTTTGGGGAACGAGACGTGCTTAGTTTTAGATGTGTTAGTTTTTAGATACGCAAGTGGGGATGGAAAATAGGCTAGGAAAACCCAAAGGAAAAGCAAAAGAAAACACTGAGTCATCAGCACAGAGAGAGGATCTAAAGCAAGAGTAGTGCACAAATTTACCTAGGAAGAGAGTTATATGAATCAAACCCCAGGACACCCCAGCAGACTAGAGGGACAGAGAGGAGACAGTGAAGAAGCCTGAAAAGGAAGGGTCAGAAGACAGGAGAAGAAGAGGGAAACTAGGTGACTCAGAAACCAGAGGTTGGATGGCTTTAAAAAGGATCAAGAACTCACTGTTCATGTTTAAATGGTTCATGTTGCCTGTTTAAAAGTCTAAGAAGATGAGGAAGATTTTGTTCTATGAGAATCATTAGTGGTATGGTAGGAGTAGAAACCAGAATGGGTTGGAATGAATGGGGTTGAACAATTTTATGTCAGTATCTGAACTCATCTCATACCTCTGAGCTTAGATGAGATTCCTAGCAACAGAGCCTGAAGCATGAACTCATGTATTGCCACGTTTTAAAGGATTGCAGAAGAAGTATATCACAAAAGAAAGAAGAGTGAAGGCAAGGGAGTACATAAGCAAGCTGGTCACTGCTTGATATCAAGCTCGACTTACTGCTTTAAACTGAAGGAACTCCAGTGGAGGATCTCTGAAAACAGGCTGTCTAGGAAGCAGCAAAGAGAAGTCTATTCCATCTTGGATCATCAAAGTCAAAGTCTGCTTCAAGGACCCCGGGCACTTTCAGGCAGCATCTCCAGGTTCTTTAGGAAGTGACCAAGGAAATCAAAATGTAGGAGCCCTAATTAAGGAGATAGCTAAGATTGCGGTTAGCTGTGAGCCATAAAACATTACCACCTTCCATGATCTCGCGAGACTTGGCCCGGGACATTGCGGACGGGGTCAACGCCATTTTGTGGTTGTTGGAGGAGTGTGGATTGCATGTTGGGGTGTTGTTGGAGCCGGAGAGAGAAGCTAGCAGAATAAAGAGCCTGTTCGTTTCCAGTCTGCCTCTGAACTTATTCCCGCAGCTTTGTTGCTGCAGGCAGCCATCGCTTCAGGTAGCAACATCAAAGTCCACAGGAACAGTTTGATGAATGTGGAGTACTAGTGTCTCTCCGCCAGCTTGTGTCCTATGTGGGACATCTCAACATGTAGCAGGATGGGGACAGCAGTGATTACTTGGCTCCACAGCTGTAGGAACAGCTCAGGGGCTACTGTGGCCAATGACAAGCAATTGTACAGACAAGGGCACGAGGCAGGGGCCACTTAAACCTTGTCCAGCAAAGCACCCTGCTCGGGTCCCTGGGGCCATCTGCAAACATGGGTGTGGTCTTTGGTCATCAACTGAGCCCTTTATGTGCTGCAGCTATGGATGTTCATGGCAGAGGAATCATTCTATTCTCTAAGACAAGGATGTCCAGCTATCTCTGACCAAAGAAGGATAACGAGTCCTACATGCTCATCCTGCCTCCACTGCTGAGGAAGGAAACCCCTTCTCAAGAGTAATCCTCTTTCTTCCAGACCCTAGAGAAGACAGAGACATCCTCCTCTCAGTCCTGCTTCATACACTGTACTTTTTGACATGCCATTTGAGGAAGTACTTTATAACAATCCTAAACAAGTGTTTTTTTGAGTCCCAATAAAAAGGAGTGTCTGGCAAATTGGCAGAGAAACAGAATTCTGGACAGGGCTCCTTCAAGGGAGGTAGCTTAGTTTTATTTTGCAGATAGTTGATGCTGCCCTCTTCCTTTATTATTACAACTTTAGGTTTTCAATTGTATAAGACCTACCATGGAGGAAAGGGAACTTGGCTTAGAGTTTTGGTTCCTACATGAGTCCTGAGCCTGGCCTCTTATTTATCCTATGATTCTGGTCAAATTCCTCAAGCTTTCTGACCCATTCTTCATCTGCTTCTAACACTTTACATTTACAAATAAGAGTTTATGAAGGTTGCATGTATGTCATTATTAGTAGGGCCCCTAAAAGTGCCTGAATTGGGGTAGAAGCATGTGAGAATATATATTTGGAAAGGTAAGTGGTGTCCACATGGATAGTCCAGTTAGACTGGCCCACGAAAGGAAAGCCTTGCAAGTTTAGAAAGGCAATCAATGGCTTTAAACAGTCTATGGCTTTCAACAGGCCAATACTGAGGAAGACACCAGATGGTATCAAATGTTGTACAGTATTTCCTTGATCCTGGACTTAGGTAATGGTAAAAGATATTCAGAGGATGGAGGAAAGAATATTAGAGAAAGACATGGAGGTAGCCATAACTTATGGGACCGTTCTGCTGAGTGAATTTCAACATAAGTTATAATGAAGAAGAATCTTTTTATTGATAGTTCATTCAGTTATCAAGTGTTTGGGGCATACTTTTTTGAATGTCTAGCCTGGTTAGGTATATATACACAGTGTAAAAGATGTGATTATTTTTCCCAAAGTTCGTGAAGTTCAACTGCTGCTGCTTTGTGATATTCTACCAGGAACAATAAGGAAAGCAACATATAAGAAAATACATGTGGTAAATAAAGTGTAAGACAAGAAATAAGAGAGATACTTAATGTAAAATAAGGACTTCTTGCTAGGCAATGAAACATAAAGGATAAGGACAACAATAGATAATATTTATTGAGCACTTACTATGTAATAATATCTATTCTAAGCTCTCACATGTATTAACTCACTTAATTCTCATAATAATCACAAGATGAAGAATACAAGGCACAGAAAGTCTAGGCAAATTGTCCAAAGTCACATAAATATTGAGGGTAAATATAGGAGCCCTAGGAACTCTAAAAAAGAGACCCATGTGATGAGTAGTGAAGAAACTTATTAGGCTACCTTTATGCTCTTAAGGTCAGGCACTTGCCTAGTCAGTCCACGGTTACTTGTCAGAAGGAAATGACCTGAGCAGAGTGAGCTGTGAAGAGACAGGGACAGAAGCATTAAGGCCATCTCAGGAAGTGCAATAGCAGAAGCAGAAGCAGGAATGAGCATGATTCTGCCTTTGTCCCAGGGCAAGCCCCAGATTAAATCCAAGGAAGATGTCTAGGACCATGAAATAGCTTTATGATAATACCAAGAAAGATGGCAGAATAGTGGGAAGCTGGAGACCAGACCTGGGCTCCAAATAATAACTCTGAACAATAGAGACACCAGTATGGTGACTCTTTTCTGCCCTGAAATACATATGCTACTGTAATGGCTAAACCATATTTTGGATTTACGATTCAAATGGCTAAGTAATGTGGCCTCAAATATTTCCCAGAAACTCTTGCCATTTTGAGAGAAACCACAAGAATGACGGGGTAACACCCTGGGAATTGGCACTCTGAGGTATACCGACAGTTGGGGAGCCTGAGAACTTCTGTTTGACCATTTCTCCAAATTCACTGTCTCCAAATTCAACCGTGAAGTGGTGGAGAACAATTCCTCCAAGACTCTTTTCAGAACATTCAGCTCTTCCACTTCCTCACATGACCCTTTTCTACTTTGGCCACTTTGGTTTGACTGTTTCTCTTCTTCATCCTCCCACCCACTTCACAGAGCCTATTTTATTTTCTTTCTTGTGAACACTCCCGTGAAAAAGAGCCAACTTTTTTTTTTTCCAATCAGGAGAGTAAAACTGGCTATTGGGATAAGATATTTTTCATCTAGTACATTATCATCTGCTATTTTAACATCTTATATCATGTGGCCTCCGTTGCCAATGCTCCAGGGCAGCAGGCCATATTGATACTATTAGCCTACATACCCTTCCGTTCCTGGAAGTGCCTTTCCTTTATTATCCTTGCATATCCACAGCTCTTAATTTCCAAAGACAGGGTGTGTAATCTAACTCTCAAATCCCACAAAGTGGAGAAAATCTGTTCCCCACCCACTCACATATTCCCAGCTACAACCCCACAGACACAGCTTCTTTACAGTTACACTGGGACTGAACTTTTCAATCAATTATACACTTGATTGGAGCCAACAACATTCGTTCCTTCCATATCATGTTTTTAATAATTACAAAGTAATTCTCTGGAGTGGAGTATGCTTTGGGCTGCCAAGAGTGAGCTTTGTTGATGGCTTCTAAGAGCTGTGAATGATTTTGCTGTGGCCGCCATCACAAAACAACCATTTAACTGACTACAAAGTCAGTGTTGTCTCAACTTGGGCAGCCATTTGTGTAGCACTGTCCTGAAAGAATTTCCTTTGGAAATGAAACCTTTCATATGGTTTATAGTTAAATCCAAGCTAACTAGAATCAACTAAGGCTTTTATGACCATTTTTTAAACATCAGATGTTGGAACCAGTGAAGTAGTGAGCTCATTGTTACTCACCAGATGCTATGACAGGTCATGAAAGAGGATCAAACAATTCGTCAGTTTGACAAACAGTTACTCTTCCAGCCAAGAAAATTATCTTTTGTCCATTCCAAATATTAGAGTGAGCATGTGAGTATTGTCATTGCATATAGGTAACCAGTGTTGGATTTGCATAAAATTATGACATCAGCAAAGCTGACGTTTGTATATGTTTTCCTAGCTTTCTAGAATTCCTTTGACTTCATCTTAAGACCCTATCTAAAGATTTATCTAGGCCGGGTGTGGTGGCGCACGCCTGTAATTCCAGCACTTGGGAGGCTGAGACAGGAGGATCGCGAGTTCAAAGCCAGCCTCAGCAATGCGAGGCACTTAGCAACTCAGTGAGACCCTATCTCTAATAAAATACAAAAAAAGGGCTGGGGATGTGGCCCAGTGGTTGAGTGTCCCTGAGTTCAATCCCTGGTACCAAAAAAATAAAAAAATTTATCTATCTCTTAGCAAGAGTAATTTTAGAAAATATAAAAGATTATCAAAGACTCACAGAGTATTAATGTTCTTAAGAAAGAAATTTTAACCTAATGGGATTTTCAAAGGCATACAATGGAATTCTAGGCACAGCCATCAGGGGGAGCAGTTGTGGCTTTGTCCTGGGCCTCCCTGATGTCTGTGAAATCAGCCTTAGAGTTCTCTAGGACTTGAGTCCTACTTTAACAAAAGGAGGTGAGGGCTAACTGGTTATCCAATAAGAGCAAGGATGCAGCTGCTGTTCTTTACTGCCAATAAGGCATGTCCCATTGTCATGTAGTTCAGAATGATTTTCCCTGAATTGTTTCTGTTAGGCTCTGACAACCTTCTTTCAGGTCTATAGGTCTTAAGTAATCATCCCTGGATAATACTTATAGTTCCCTAGTAAATAAGGTGTAGAAGTTGAATTGTTCAAAGTGTATGTGAGTAATACTTAAGAAATTTTGCATTGAGGGCTTATATTTCTTTAAATGTAATACTTTAACCATGTATTTATATAAGCTTTAGTTGTAAGGAAGTAAAAATATGTTGCATATGTTATTAAATCAGATAGTACAGCAGCATAGTATCTAGCAAACAACTTTATATATATTGATTTAGTTAATCTTCATGACGATCCTGAAAAAAGATTATCATTATTTCTAATTGATAAATGAAGGAACTGAAATATTGAATAATTAAGTAATTTTGTCCAAGATCATAGGTGAGATTTTTGAACCATGCAAATCTGACTCCAGAGCTGAGTTTTCAGTAACTCCAAAGTAATATCAAACTAGGAATGAAATGAAAAATATAAATTGTCAAACTGGGAGAGAAAATTAGTTTTCTGGGTTTTTTGTTTGTTTGTTTGTTTGTTTTGTTTTGTTTTCATTCCCAAGGTAAAACCAAGCCTGGTTCACCAAAATTTAGCCAAAGTTTTTTCCCAACTAGAACAACTTTCTAAAAGGTCAGAATACAGATCAGCAAGAGATCTAAAATTACTTCATTAAAGCAGATAAGGAGGTTAAGGAGGGATAAACTTGATGAATTCTGATATGGGAGAGATACCTCCAATAGAGCCTAAGATTTAAGGACAATTTTCTTCTTTCTCGTGTTCTGTTCCACTAGCCCTATCTTCTTTTAGTTTCTGAGTCTGAAATTTAGAAGCTGCTCATCTCTGCTTCCTATATTTAACCTTGACATGACAATGTGACCTTGCTTATTATGCACTAACTCTATGTCTGTCCAGTCTATCCATCCACCCCATTCATCCTTAACAGACCTTGACATCAGACCTTGGTTTTCAAATCCCCTCTCTCCTTGTGGAGTGCTTTAGAGGAGCACTACACAAAGAGATTGTAGACCAAATCTCACTTTCATTAACTCAGACCTGAGACAACTCTTCTATTATGTATGTGCACTTGGTGACAATATCTGAAGTATACACATGTAATTTTGTGAAATTTTCTGTGTATGTATGTATTATATATATATATATATAATTTTTTTTAAAGTTTACCTTTAAAAAGTTTACATTGTATACATTTCCAGGTTTTCCCCAGGCCCATTAAATCAATTCCTGTGTTAGAGCCATGAAATTTTATTATTTATATTATTCCTAGTCATTCAGGCATGCATAGTCCTGGGAAATACCAGGACTCCTAAGAGAGCAAGATATTAAAAATTCTAAATCCAGAAGGTTTATTTCATATAGAGGGATAATTCCAGAAAACGATTAGAGTAGAAAAGAGTGCACTTCAGTCACATGAAGGCTTCAGAGAGTCTGGATGATGTGGGTCCCTACTTCAATCCAGTGAGAGTGACCTCCCCTCTCTCCACTGTAGTGGTAGAGACAAGAGCACAGCTGCAGAATGTCACATTTGAGAGGCTCTTTGCCCACATTCTTGTCCTCATGAGTCATTTAGTAAATACTGTAGGTAACCTTTGTGTGCTGCATTTGGACCTCTGAGGTCACGCTGCAGGCCAACTCACTACTAACCAAGTGGGAAAAAAAATCTTTCCTTCTCTCCTTCTGCAGTGGAGAGAACTCAGTCATTGGCTACAGGAGGTCATTTCGTGCCAAGTGAGCAAGGTTTCTGGTAAAGAGAAATTCACTTGTTTTGGTCAAGTTAACCAACACAGATTTTGAAAAGCCAAACAATTTTGTGATGCTCTCTGTTCAGCATTGTTGAACTGTATTACCCTGACAAGAGCTTTGAAAAGTCTTAAAATAAAATTAACCAGTCTCAATTCTTTTAGGCTAGAGGAAGAAAAAAATGCCCATGAAGTCACTGACATTAAAATATGTCCCTGAGGAAAAATGGCAAAATGATCATAAAATGTGCTTCAGTGTTGGGCTTAATTGGATTAAACCCCAGAACTGCTACTTACTACATTTCTGAACTTTCTATGTCTTACTTCTCCCATGAGTAAAATAAGTATTATCAACCTACTTTACAGGATTATGTCAAAATTAAGAGAGACTTATATAAACTGCTAAGCATAGACCTAACACACAGTAAATGCTTACTAAACAGAAGTGATTATTGATAGAGGTATTTGACTAAATCAAGAGGTGCTTAAGTAAGGTTGTTCTAGTCTTAAAGTCAAAGAGAAAAGAGAATGGCATATATCGGCTTGGTGAAGGTTCTTTGCAGTTTTTTAAACTAGTTTGCTCAATTAAACCTCTTTAGCAAAATTAGCTATGATTTTGTCTTACATTTGTCTCGTCACCTTGGGGGTTTGTACTTTATCCTTCAAAAATGAAAACATGGGCCATTTAAAAGTGGATTGCCAGGTGAACCAAATTTATTCCATCTTAATTGTTGAGGTTTACACGTTACATGGAGGAGTTTCCTATGTCCAGCCCCAATCTTCACCCTGAAATCCAAAATGATTCATCCAACTGCTGACCCAACATCTTCCTTTGTTGGGTAATCGGCATCTCAATCATAGGTTCTAAACCAAATGTTCAAGATCCTTTTACCCACTTATGAGCTTGTACTTCTCCCAGTCTTTTGATCTCACAAGTGTTTCTACTGTTAACTGTGATGCATAGGCAGAAAACCTAGGAGCCGTCCTTGACTCCTCTCTTTCTTTTCTATTCAATGTGCAGTCCACTGAAGCACTAGTATCTCTTACCCAGCTGTTCTGTACTGCCCAGATAGTTCTCTTGAGGACCAGAGTACACATTACACATTGCTTCAGGTGAAGTATGGGCTAGAGGACATCAATCATCCTGTTATTGTCTAGTATACAGCTAGCACAATGGATGTATTTGTGGAATAGCCATGGTCACAAGAATGAAGGCTATGCTTGGGCCCAAAAGTATAGGATATCACCCACCAATGATAATTTAGCTGTTATGGCCACTAAGTTTCCAACATTCCAGCAATGAAGACCAAACTTGAGTCCCAAGTGTGGTAGTAGCCCTCAATGAGATAAATCACCCATATGTTGGGGAGTTCACATTTGATACCTTTCATCAAATCTGATGAAATATAATTACCTTAATGGGAATTAATTCATATCCCAGGTGTAGTTTTGCCTTCCATGCAGAAACTCAACCTTAACATAATTCAAAGGCATAGAGGGAGTTTAATCCACCCAACCCAGGATCCAACTTAACACAGGCTTAGCTTAGAGACTCTACAGCCTCAGAGGTTCAGCAGTAACCCTGTGATACATCAGAGCTATCACATGTCACAGTACCCACAATACCCAAACTTTTGTCTTGATGGAACTGTGAACCACCCTTGTGCATGTACAACCCTGGGTCAGCTTGGTGATGAAGATAAAGTATGTAAATTAAATCAATAGCCATTATATGAAACTGTATTACTGAAAAAGGGAATGTGTGGATCTGGGACCCATATGGTAGAAGTAAGCATAACTGTTTACCTTCACTTCCAGCGATCCACTAGGAAAATTTGTGATTTTTCCCTTACCACATTTCTAGGTTTTGTGGATCTGGAGCTCATGTTTCCCAGAAGAGGAACTCTTCCAGCAGTGGACATAACGGTTTTATTGAACCTTAAGTTATGACTTCCACCCGCTCATTTTGGACCTCTAGACCAAGAGACCAGCAGACAAGGAAAAGGATCACCACCTAAGAAGGTAAGGCTGTTCTGCCATGGTGGAATCAGGGAAGAATACATCTCTTGGTACTCCTCTGCCCCTCTTGACAGTAAATGGGCAAGGACAGCAAAAGGGCATGGTGACCAGTTAAATCCATTAGGAATGAGGGTTTGGGTCCCCCTATCACATAAGCTGCTGGGATATACAGAAAAGCTAGCCAAGCATGGAGAATCTAAAATGAGTAGTAAAGAGGATGAGTTACCATTGTAGTCATGAGACTAGTCTTTTCTGGAGAAAAAGAGAATAAACAGAATCTTGGAAGACCTGTTCCAGATGGGCTGAAAAGAGAGGAAGCCAGTGGAAGCAAATGGCACAAGGGGTAAATTGTCATAGATACCCAAATGACCCCTTTTGTTTGAAGCACTCATTCCCCCAGATGCTGGAAGTGTTGCTTGTTGATGGCTCACAACTTTGTCCCTTCTCAGGAATTGCCCTTCGTCAAAGGTGGGTGTCTCACTCAAGGTTATACCTCTTCCCAGGGGCAGTCATTAACATTGAATGATAGTTTGATGAGGGGTTTCCATGGCCTGACCTTACTTTGCTTCAGTTTTAGACATCTCTGAGGACCTAACCACTTGTAGAACGTCCAGTGGGATTGTCCAAGGCCTTTGTAGCAACTGAAACTCAGTTAAAATTCTCCCTCTGCCCAGTCCTGCCTCCTTTACTCTTACATAATTGTTCCCAAGTACACTTTACAACAAACCACCTACAATCAAATCTCTCTTTCAAAGCCTACTTGTGGTCTGATAGAGGATTTATCACAATAATCCCTTAGGAGGTCTTCTTCCTCCACTCTTGCTCCCTATAGTCTTCCTCTACTCAGCTGCCAAAAGTAAGTCAGATGTCATTCCATCTCCTGGTTCCCCTCACTCTTACAATTGAAGGTCCTTACAAGACTCCAACCTATTCTCTGGTCTCACCTTCTGCTGTTGTGTCCTTAGTCATTACACATCCCGACCTTCCCGCTGATCTGCCCTTGCAGTCAAGCAGTGCCCTAATTCAGGGCCTCACCTTGCCTAGAGAACTTTACCCCTGATGACCAATTGTCTGCGGTCTCTCTTCATTCAAACTTTTAGTCAGCTATCAGAGGACCTTCTATGCCCACTGTTAATGAAACTATACTCTCTTCCTACATGTTTAATACATCTGCATATTCCTCACCACTAACCAACATTGTATTATTGAATAATTGCTAGAATAAGACTGAATGATGAGCTAGGAATGCACTTTTGTGATAGAGTACATATTTAGCATGTGTGAGGCCGTGGGTTCAATCCTCAGCACCCAAAAGAAAAATAAAAGAGGCTTATTTATTTTAATAGGCAGTCAGCAAATCACTATTGAATAAATATAAATAAATGAAACCTTTAAGTATACAGATATTCTAAACAAAGGAGTATGACAATCAGAAATATTCTGACAATAACTCTAGCTGATAGGCACCCTCAGCTCCAATCTTGAACTAAATCATAATCCTAAAAGTGATCCATTGCAGACTCAAATTTTTTTATGATTTCCATAGGCTAATAAAGAACCTATGTTTTTGGTCAAAACACAAATGTCTTTAAATCAAAAGTATTTTTAACTTGTCTGGTGCTTTATTTCTGCAAAATGTTGTGAAGTAATGGGTTGAATTGAGTGCTTATTATGATTTTTGTTTTGGAGGTTGGTTTGCTTTGTTTTGCTTTCTATTTCAGTGTCCATCATTAGCCCACACCTAGTGGTTGATAGGTAGGACATAATCATTTTATCCCATTTAACCATTTTTACCCCCATGTCTCCAGCTTCCACAGCACTGAGCTAAAGAGCACTGAAAAGAGTTCAGTTAAGTGTTACATTACTCAGGACTCAGGGCAAAATAACTGGAAATGGCTCCAGATATTTAAGCAGAAGAAATTTCATATGGAAAGAATAACAGGTACATGCAGAATCCTTAGAAGGCCTGGGAAAGCAGAGGCTACTTTGCTCCAAGGTAACATCAGCATGCTGCAATTCTGAGAGGTCTTTCTTTTTATTTTTCCTTTTTTTTATATATAATAGTAGTATGTATTACAATTCATAATGCACATATATAGCATCTTTTTACATACAACTGTTTGTATACAAAGTATATAAGTACCATTCAGATCTTCAATCATGCATTTAGGATAATGATATCCATCTCATTCAACCACCAATTTTTTTTCCTCCCCCCCTCCCCCTTGCTCCCTCCCTTCCCCTCCCTTTCCTTTGACCATTCTAGTGTTCCTCTAATCCTCCTATGTACTCCCATTCAACAACACTGTGAATTAGCCTCCTTATATCAGAGAAAACATTCGCTATTTGAATTTTTGGGATTGGCTAACTTCACTTAGCATTATATTCTCCAACTTCATTCATTTACCTGCAAATGCCATTATTTTATTCTCTTTTATTGCTGAGTAAAATTCCATTTTGTATATATACCACATTTTCTTTATCCACTCATCTACTGAGGGACATCTAGGTTGGTTCCACAACCTACGTATTGTGAATTGTGCTGCTATAAACATTGAAGTGGCTGTGTCACTGTAATATGCTGTTTTTAAGTCCTTTGGGAATAGACCCAGGAGTGGAATAGCTGGGTCATAGGGTGGTTCCATTCCCAGTTTTCCAAGAAATATCCATACTGCTTTCCATAGCAGTTGCACCATTTTGCAGTCCCACCAGCAATGTAAGAGTGTGCCTTTCTCCCCACATCCTCTCCAACATTTATTGTTGTTTGTGTTCTTGATAGCTGCCATTCTGACTGGAGTGAAATGAAATCTTAGAGTAGTTTTGATTTGAATTTCTCTAATTGCCAGCGATGTTGAGCATTTTTTCATGTATTTGTTGATTAATTGTGTATCTTCTTCTGAGAAGTGTCTTTTCGATTCCTTAGCCCATTTATTGATTGGATTATTTGTTTTTTTTGTTGTTAAGTTTTTTGAGTTCTTTATATATTCTAGAAATTAGTGCTCTATCTGATGTGCACGTATTAAATATTTGTTCCCAATTAGTTGGCTCTCTATTCACCTGATTGTTTCTTTTGCTGAAAAGAAGCTTTTTAGTTTAAATCTATCCCATTCATTAATTCTTGGTAATAATTCTTACGCTACAGGATTCTTATTAAGGAACTTGGGGCCTATCCGACATGTTGGAAATTGGAGGTTACTTTTTCTTCTATTAGGTGTATTGTCTCTGGTCTTATTCCTAGGTCCTCGATCCACTTTGAATTGAGTTTTGTGCATGGTGAGAGACAAGGGTTTAATTTCATTTTGTTGCATATGGATTTCCAGTTTTCCCAGCACCATTTGTTGAAGAGGCTATCCTTTCTCCACTGTACATTTTTGGCGCCTTTGTCTAATATAAGATAGCTGAAATTATATGTATTAGTCTCTGTATCCTCAATTCTGTACCATTGGTCTACCAGTCTGTTTTGGTGCCAATATCATGCTGTTTTTGTTACTACTGCTCTATAGTATAATTTAAAGTCCGGTATGGTGATGCCCCCTGCTTCACTTTTCTTGCTCAGGATTGCTTTGGCTATTCTGGGTCTCTTATTTTTCCAGATGAATTTCATGACTGCTTTATATATTTCTTTGAAGAATGACATTGGGATTTTGATTGGAATTGCATTGAATCTGTATAATGCTTTTGGTCGTATGGACATTTTGACAATATTGATTCTACCTATCCAAGAGCAAGGTAGGTCTTTCTATCTTCTGAGTTCTTCTATGATTTCTTTCTTTAGTGTTCTATAATTTTCCTTATAGAGGTCTTTCACCTCTGAGAGGTCTTTCTTGAAAGAGCTCTGATGAAGCCTCACTTTCACCAGTGCCCTAGCTGTGATCAGTCACCTGGAATGGAATATGGAGTCTAGCTTCCAAGATGCTCTTCCTCTCCTGACTTTCCTACTAGTCCCCACAGCAGCAGGAAACTGACCTCCTTTGGACTGTCCCTGTTTCACTGGTAAAACTATGTCATATTAAGACCTCATTTTTAGCCTTCCAGATTCAAGCAGGTAAATGGAAAGTTAGAAATTGATGTTCATGCAATAAACATCCAGCATGTGGGTCAACAGTGGGACACTTCAGATGGGGCTATACCTTTGCTCCTTCAAGAATCTAGCACAGTTTAGGGATGGATTTTTGGAAGATAAAAGAAAAACCTATTCAAAAATAACTCTTTCCACATAAAGAGTGCTTACTTTGTGCTTGATACTATACAGGGCACTTAATATTTACTATCACATTTACTTATCTCAGTAATTCTATGAAGCCAGAACTATGTTATTCACATCTTATGGAAGACAAAATAAATGCTTAGAAAGTTCCAGATGTGTGCCAAGCACACACAGATAGTGAAAAGTAGAGCTGGGCAATAAACTCAAGATCAGAGCCCTTAACCATCTGGGACCTCCAGTTTACATTAACCATTCCATCCATCAACACAGAAAACCCTTCACCATCTGCAGGCTTCCTTTCATAGTTCACTCCAAGTTCTTACTTTCTCATTCTCACTTGTACTTTTACTTTCAACATGTAGCCTCTTATTATATATGTACATTTCTATACATCTAGTATTCCCTATCATCATAGGACCCAGTACTAAAATTTATGCATATCAGATTTCAGCACTCCAAATAGATTATTTCATTTCCAAAGATAGCTACATAGGAGCTATTTCTTCTGAGAAATGGATGATAGAAATGAGATGGTGGGGAAATACCAATATCCCTAGTAGGAAAACTTAAAAAGACATTTCAAAATTCTCTTAGTCATGCATCAAGGAGTCTTGAGAAAGACCAGTCACGCTGGCTATTTTTGTTACTGAGAAAATTTAAACAGTCCTATATTTGTTTTGTGGTTTCCTAGGTTATCTTTTCCAGAGGTCACTCTGGATTGTAATTAAGAGAGGAAGAGTGCAATAGATGAAGCCAAATGGTAAGCACTTCCTTTTCCTCCTGAGAAACCCCTGTGTCATCTTAAAAAGCAGCCTGGAGGGCTCATCATTGTTGTTCTGAATGTGAATCTAGTATAGGCACTTCAGACAATTCTAATTTAATCTTCACAAAAATCCTGTAAAGTGGATAGTATTGACTTTGTGCAACACGTGCACTAAACCAAGGTCTAGTAACTTGTCACTGTCACGCTGATAGTTATTGACAGATCAGGATTTGAAACCAGACCTCTGGGTTCTTCTAGCTGAATGATCTACCCCCACCCTCACTCACTAGATTCTATGATTCCTTAATTGAAACTACCATTTCCTGTTCTTATGAGCCTTCAACTTATAATGAGCCTTGAACCATATATATACACACACATATATGTGTATGTGTGTGTGTATATACATATATGCACGTATATATGAATAAAAAAAAACAAAATTTGGTACCAATATTGAGATTGGATCAATATTAGAGCTCTTGTTTCCCAGAGAAGGAACATTTCTACCAGGGGAAAGACACAGTAAGAGTTTTGTTAAACCTTAGGTATGACTGTCACCCAGTTGCTTGTTTCCTTGGCCAAGGGACCATCAGGTAAAGAAAAGAATAACCACAATAGGAATGTGAATTAACTGCTAGGAGGAGGTAGGACTGCCCCAGTGCAGTCATGGAAGAGTATGTTTGGCACCTGGATGATCCACAGGCTGTCTCCTGGTTCTTCTCTGCCCATTTGGACAGGGACAAAATAAGAGCATGATATCAGGGTCTTAGAAATCCACTAATGAGGGCTGGGCGCGTGGCACACGCCTGTAATCCCAGCACTTTGGGAGGCTGAGGCAGGAGGATTGCGAGTTCAAAGCCAGCCTCAGCAATGGCGAGGCACTTAGCAACTCAGTGAGACCCCTGTCTCTAAATAAAATACAAAAAAAGGTCTGGGGATATGACCCAGTGGTCGAGTGCCCCTGAGTTCAATCCCCGGTACCACACACACACACAAAAAATCCACTAATGAAGAAAAAATTATACAATTGTGGGTAAATAACAGTAGCTAGAAAAAAATAGTAACTGGGCACAAAAAAGTATCACAGGAAAGGACAGTTGACACAGGACAATAGTCAATTTAGAAATGTCTCCTTATTGTGGCAGCTTTTAAGGGGTCCCTTTGGTAGTTTGGCCATCAACACCAACCTTGTTCATACTGTCAGAATTTTGGTCATAAAAATGAGAAGAAGCTGTCAAATCAGAATTGTCTTACCTTTCTAGAGATTGCTATGAATGTAGTTTGTAATTTGCTTCAAAACCCAGAGATAACAAGATCACATGTTTACATTTGTGTTTTTTAATTACCTGAATTTCCCTTTCCTGAATGATATCCACACTTTTCCCACATTTTTGATTCAGAGACTTGTTATAAGAACCTGAATATCATCTTGAGGATTTTATTTATATGTAAACATGTAGTCTTTCTCCACTGTTAAGGTGACAACCAAGAAGTAATGTGAAGCCAGATCTCCCCAAATACCTTTTCCAGGTACACCTCAATAAGGTAGGTTTGCATTTTTTAAACACAAAAATGAATGACTGAACAAATAGATGATGACTTGCTTGTCCAAACCAATGGTTCCATTCATCAGGCATCTAGGTTAGAAAACAACTAGGAAGGAATGCCTCCTTTCCAGAAAGCCACTGTTGACACATTCAACCAATGATGCACTAAATCATACACAATAAATGTTAGCTATTTGCCAAGCACTGTGTTATAATCTGGGGATCAAATTTAAATGTGATACAGTTTTGCCTTTTTGAAATTTAAAAGTGTGTAAAGGAGTCATTAAAAATATATATATGTATATATATATATATGATTTAATGATTTTTATATATATATGTATATATATATATATATAATTAGTGCTAGAGTGAAAGAATACACAAAATTCTTATTTCTGAATAGCATGGGGGATGAGGATTGGTATAGGCAAAACAGAATTTGGTATTTGAATTGGATTGTAGATAATAAGTAGGTGATTTCTAGATAAAGAATGAGGGAGATGGGCATTTCAAAAAAGATATCAAGCATGAACATGGTGGGGAGCAATAGCTAGTAGTCCACTAGGATTAGAGTAGAGGGGTTATGAGCACAGAAGAGTGGCTGGTGAAGATAGGAAACTTGAGGGAAGAGGCTTGAATAACAGTTCCACTGCATACTGCTTATTTTCTAAAGGACACAGGGCATCCATTAGATGCTTTAGGCTGGAGGGAGTTTTGCCCATGTATGTACTCTTGTCCTCAATGAATATAGCCTCTAATGGTTCTCTCCCTATTATGCTAGCTACATTGCTTTTCACCCCTCATCTTCCTCCCAATGTGGCCTAATTGTGGTTGTTTCATCAAAGTTGATTCTTACCCCTTTCTCCTTTCCTGATGCACGAGTCCTGTTTCACAACCTAACTCTCACCTCTCTACTCATAACTCAAACCCTTATCTGTCTTGTCTGCCTATTTCAGTCATTTTCAGTCCATTTGTCCCTTTTCCTCAAAACATATGGGTCATCTCCATTGGAATGTGAGATGGCTTTGTGATGTGTCAATTTGGCGGGGCTGCACCACATTCCCCAGATTTTCCTTGCTGGTATGGTTCTGATTAGGACAGCCTTCAAGGCACATGCCCTTTGGAAAGCTGAAAAGAGGCAGTAGCACATGTGTGTGCTGTATGCATGCACGCGTGTACACACACAAACACTTCTCCCAGTTACTCAACCAAACCATAGTCTACATTTTGCTGCAAAGGAATTTTACAGATGGAAACAGAAGCCCCAATGTACAACCACAAGACACTAATTAAAAAAATATATATATATATGTAAATAGCAGTAAGATCAGTAAATTAGAGGGAAAGAAATGGGGGAGGGAAGAGGGGACAGAAAGGGGAAGTACTGGGGCTGAATGAGCACAAATTATATTCCATGCTTTTATATTTATGTCAAAATTAATTCTATTGTTATATATAATTAAAAAGAACCAATAAAAATGGAGATTATCCTGGGGTGCCTTATTTGGTCAGATGAAACCATTTAGAAAGGGACCAGACCTTCCCCAAAGATCTTCTCTATCTCTTGTGGACCTCAAGCTGCAGCTATAGCCCATTGGCTTCCTTCCTGCCTGTGTCTTTCTTTCCTTCTGTCTGCTTTGCAGATTTCAGGCTTACTTAGCCTGGCTCCACAATTATGGAACTAACCTCATAAAAGTAAACCCATATATATTTTATTCATTTGTATGTATAATACTTACTTGTGTGTGTATGTAAGTGTTAATATGTATCTATATCATATATATATGATAGATAGATAGATTACATAGCCAGCCTGCCTAGTGGTTCTGCTCCTCTGGTTGAACTCTGACCCATATAGAATGTTTCCTTCCTTTTTCAATTCTACTATCCAGAATGAAATTCATTTATACTTTTTCTCATTCTACACCAAAACCAACTCCCTTTTTCATCTAACTCATGATACTCTCTTTTTGGGAATTTGAGAAATGGGAAGACATTTCTTTCATTTCATCTATAATATCCAGCAGCCCCTAAGTCCACACAGTTTTCCTTTGAAAACTGTGCAAACCATGATTTCTTTGCCTCATGATGAGTGATTTGTCTTCTTCCTAATAGTTTTATCCATCTCAATGTGCACCCTCTTTCAATACTGTCTACCTAAAGACCTTACATTTTACTTCTCTATTCATAATGGTCATGCTATTGCCTACAGGTTAAAATCTAAGTTTGCTTTTTAAGGCAGCATTTAAAATTCTCCAAAATAGTGTCTCATAATTAGCAGAAATATAGTCATAATAGAGTAAGCACGTCTATGCAAGCCATGGGATTTTTACTAATTATCACATTTAATGTTCACTAGACTCCTAGGAAATGGGTACAATTATGACCTCCATTTCATATGTGGCAGTACTGAAACAGAGAGAGGTTAATTAACTTCCCAATTCATGTATCTAGTGAGTGGAGCATCTGGGATTTGAATCTGAGAGAACCAGCACCAGATTTTAATTCTATATTTTAACTTGACCTGGATTCTCATTGGTGTTGAATCTGTAGGGCCCATTTTTCTTACCTGCCTATGTAATTTTCCCTTTTAGGAACACACTTCCTCCCTGATCTCTAACTACCAAACTCTTGGGTCCAATTCAAGTCCTTCTCCAAAAAACATTCACCCATATTACAAGCCCTGCCTACTGCATCTCCTGTTATCTGGTTGCTATACTTGAATACTTCTACTCTCTTAGATTTTTAAAGGACCATGTTCACATTTCTTTTATAAAGACAAGAAGCCCTCCACAAACAGTGTATTAGTACAATTTTGAAGAAAGAAACAAACACACACAGGCAATGTTGTCTCTGGAATATCAGCACTGGGTTTGTCAGATATATGTCAGATAATCTGGATCTCACATACCCAATTTTAGTGTAAATTTTAAAAATTTATTGAAGACAAGGCCATAGCAGAGTTTTACTCATTTAATTAAATTACTTGATTGTGTACGTTCTGACTAATTTGATGGTCTGTTGTGGGCTGAAGGTAAAAATATAAAAGTTCTGCATGTCAGATTGCTTAGCAAGGCCCTTGCTAGACAACTACACAGTTCTTTGCACATAGAAAACCCTTCTGGTCCAAAGGAAGCTTTGTGGATCATCCTTGATCCTATTCTATTTTTTATGTTTCTGTGTTTGTGTGTTGTTCTGAATTTATTCTGATGAGAAAAACTGTGTAGAGAACACACACACACACACACACACACACACACACACACACACACAGTCTCTGCCAGAGAAGCTTGGATTTATTCTAACACATTTGCATTCCTCTAGAGCTTTGCATGTTGACTAGAACTGCAAATGTTAGTTGATTGAAAAGTTTCTTTTACTAATTTTTGGTACATTTTTTCCATTATAGTATTAATCGGAATACTATTTTTTTTTTTTCTTTCTAGTACTCTGTTCTTAAGGACCATGTGTCTTTGCAATGTCTTCTTTTCTCCCCCCAATTTTTTTTTTAGTGTCCAGCACAATATTTCCAAATGTTTGTCAGGAGAATTAAAAAGGAAGAAAATGAACATTACTTCATACTTGCTATGAAAACTTTTTAATAACTGATTTATAAGGCTAGGATGTTGTTGGAATTTTCTTCAGTTTTCTTTAATACCTCAACTACAAGTAGTCTCCTTTACCACTCAATGAGAAATGTTCACCTGACTAAGCAACAAAAAGAGGTCATTGTGGTGAAGCTTTTCTGCATGGTGGTGGAGACACAAAACTACACGTGTGGCAGAATTACACAGAACCATACAGATTCAAAAGGAGTCTAAGTAAACTGGGAAATCAGAACATGTGTAAGATTCATCGGTTGTGTCAATGTCAATATCCTAATTGATACTTAACTATAATTTTGCACAAGTAACTTTTGGGATAACGGGGATTTAACCCAGGGGCACTCAACACCTGAGCCACATCCCCAACCCTTTCTATTTTTTTTAATTTTGAGACAGGGTCTCACTAAATTGCTTTGGGTCTCACTAAGTTGCTGAGGTTGGTCACAAACTTGCAATCCTCCTGCCTCAGTCTCCTGAGGTGCTGAGATTACAGGCATGCGCCACCGTGCCCATCTGCACAAGTCACTTTTGCCAGAAGTTCCCACTGAGGAAAACTAGGGAACATGAGAATTCTTTGTAGTATTTCTTACCATTGCTTGTGCATCTACAATTTTCTCAAATAAAACATTTATAATAAAATGACCAGTTCCTTCACCAGTGATTTCATGATGCCTCGGGGTGAATCCAATTGCCATTAGAGTGATCCATTAATGACACTATAACCCTTCAGGATATCCCTTAGATACATAACTTGAAAATTGCTTCAAACCCCAAGGGACAGAGAGTGAGAAAAACAGGATGAAAAGCCCATGGCTGGAGCTTGATCTAGAGTTACTTTCCACTTTCTCTCTTCTGCATCTGCCTCGGTCGCATTGTCATAGACCATGAGGAGAGTGGGATAGGACTGCCAAATCTAGTTCCACATCATTTTTTAATTTTTTAGAACCAGGGATTGAACCCAGGGGACTTGACCACTGAGCCATATCCTCATCCCTATTTGTGTTTTTTGTAGATAGGGTTTCACCGAGTTGCTTAGCACCTCAACTTTGGCTGAGGCTGGCTTTGAATTCATGATCCTCCTGTCTCAGCCTCCCAAGCTGCTGGGATTACAGGTATGTGCCACCTTTTTGGTAAGACTTTTAAAAGTGTTACCAAAGTATTCATTTGCCTCTTGTCAATGAATAAGAAATGCTCCCAAATCAGATGCTAACATTCCAGGAAAATGCTTGATATGGATGGTATTGGTTCCATTTCCCTGTACATAGAAACATTAAAAGTAATACAGTAAAAACAGCACTGGTAGTTGTTTATGTTGTCAGTGTTGCTAACTGTACTCACTCTCCAGAACTGGGAAGTTTGTTAGACCAGACCCTGGTCAAAGCACTTGTTCTTCAAGTGAACTGTTTCCCTGTGAATTGTCTCAGCCCCTCTACCCTGGGAACAGCTGGTGCAGAAGGGAAGCCCGAGGAAGAGCAAGAAAGGATGACATGACAGCTGCTCACTCTCCCACCAGTGATTAAGCTCTGGGAATGTAGTTCACCCAGGGCAAGTCACCAAGTGTAAACAGGACAGTAAGGAGGTTAATATCAGAAGAAAGTCCCATCTGAGACAAGAGGTGGACCACCACAAAACACTGGAGCTTTTCTACAGAGAAAAGAAGCCAAGCAATGTTCCTTCAGGCTTGCGTGTGTTATGTGCCTGCTTCCTTCTTCTGGTCTAGCTGGACCCTATCAAAGCAAAAATGCTTTGCTCTGAATCTGACCTGACTTGAAGGTGGTCTTGCACGCTTACTGTATTTACACGGACTCCAGAAAGATATCTCCTTTCCTTTCCTATAAAACTCCATATATGGGCTCAGCACAGTGCTCATGCCTGTAATCCCAGTTACTCTGTTGGCTGAGGCAGGAGGATCGCAAGTTCAAGGCCAGTCTTAGCAACTCAGCGAGATCTTATCTCCAAAGGAAATAAGAGAGCTCCATATTCGGCTATGGCATCTAGCCTTACAGGATTGTGGTTAAAGGCAATGTAGGGCTTCCTGGAATGGCCACCAGCCATCGTTACTCATGAATCAAGCCTTCTTCATCTACCAAGGGCGCTGGCCTTTTCTATATATAGGTTGTTTAATTTGGGCTACAGTTATCCCTGGGGAAGAGGGGGTGCATATAGAGCATTGCGTTCTCTTTCTGAATTGACCCCTAACTTATTAAGCATTGAAACAGGCAATTTATTTTTCATGAGTCAATTTCAGTGAACGTGTGTGTGTATTTATGCCTATATATAGATACAAATTTATATCTCTGTTTATATAAGCACAAGCTCACATACATATGCTTGTTTTAATCTACTTTTTTCTTTCCCTACCTCATTCCTAACTTTTTTTTTCCCTCCCTTTTTCACAGTAATTCAATGACACATGTCACTGGCTTCTCTTTCTCTTTCTCTCTCCCCTTCTGTATCATATACACATTTCTTCAGTTCTCAAGTATCCTCTGGCTTATGTATCTCTTCACCCAAACTTTATAATAACAATTTTTGTAATTCTTTCTCTAAGTCACATTTCGTTGCACACATTCTCTCATTAGCATCTCTGTCTCTAGTTGTCTGTCTGCCTCTCTCTCCTTCTCTTTCTCTCTCTCTTCTCACTCTCACCAGACCCCAATTCACTCTTGGTTCCCTGGGCTGGCATTTAGAGTCTTCAGCTAGTGTAGCCACTAATTTCCTTGCTACCAACAACCACAGGAGCAAAACAAAAGACTGCTAGGCACAGATGGAACTAGATGGTAGTGGGACACTTGACAGTACACTTAGAGGAAGGATGGCTTCCAAGTTTCTTCAGTGGGGGCTGAGGAAGTGCAAGGGTGGTGGAGGGGAGTGAAGAAGCACGTACCTCATCAGCAGCCCCAGCTGGCCATCAGGGTACTGAAAGCCATAGTCAAAGTGTATGGGGACATGCAGGATTTGAGAGGGTGTTGGAAGGAAGCCAAAGCAGGAAATGCTTTTTGAGTCCATTTTTGCAGCTTTTTGAATATATTTGTTTTCATTTTGTGTAATTTTGCTCTTTCACATTTGTTGGGGATGGGAGAATGTGGCAGAGAAATGTGGTGTGCTGGCATTGGGAATGGCTCTCAGCATTAGGAGTGACTTCACAGGCTTTTGAGTGAAGAATAGAGGCATCAGGGAAACTTGGAAACAGAGAGAACACCCCCTACTTCTTAAGATTGCTCAGTTCTGCTTCTCTGTCCAGATACAGATTTCCTGAAGAACAAAATACTGTGTAAAAACAAACAAGACCAAAACCCTTCAGGAGATGGCCATGACCTGGAGATTGAAACCAGGATCTGTTAAGTGCCGTGGAAACTGGAGTATGGAAGACAGGGTGGGAAAGAAGATGTGAACATTATGTTGAGGCTATCACTAGCAAAATTACAGCTGTATAAATGGAAAAGAGACCATGCACAGTGATAATTTGTCCCAATGTCAAGTAACAGAATCAGATTGTTGGTTAAGTCTATCTAGCCATGTGTGTGTGTGTGTGTGTGTGTGTGTGTGTGTGTGTGTGTGTTGAAAATCCATTTGGGGGTGAGTATCTGAGACTAAAGTTCAAAATATCTAAAAGGAACTGCATATTGCATATCACTGGACATCCTGGACTTTGATCTGGATATAGCAGATGGAGAAAGCTTTGTATTGTCTGCCTTAGGGAATGAATTTGGGTTTTGTTTGTTTGTTTTTTTGTTTGTCAGTGCTGGGAATTGGATTGAAACCAGGGCTTCATGCATGATGGACAAACATTCTATCACTAAGCTACATCCCCAGCCCTGAGATTGTTTGGTGTATGGGCAGAGTGTGACTGCTTTGTGTCCACCACAATGCTCCTCTTCTTTGAGGTCTCACAAGTAGATAATAGCTAAACTTTTACTGATGGAGCAAAGAAGAGCACTGTGATCGTGTAGATCCTATGTTATGGAGAGGCATTCTAGGATGGAAAAAGTCAAGATCGTCAATCACCATCTGGAAAAGAACCTCCCACTGATTGAAAATTCTTATTTTGGATTTTGAGCGAAAAATTAACTTCTGTCATGTTAGAGCCACTTCTTCATAGTGATTACATTTACATGTTTAGTGTTAGACAAAGGCACCTGGACATTAAGCTCTCTAATACAAAGTGAGTACTGGAGAGCAGAGTATACAGAAGGGAGACCATCTAGATGTACCTGATGGGTTTACAGATTTTTACTGTCAGTATGATGAGTGATCCTGCCTCACC
The DNA here is from genome assembly GCA_025594165.1 of Tamias sibiricus. Classification (NCBI taxonomy): domain Eukaryota; kingdom Metazoa; phylum Chordata; class Mammalia; order Rodentia; family Sciuridae; genus Tamias; species Tamias sibiricus. The sequence goes on from CM046659.1 coordinate 94,257,342, forward strand.
CAGGATCCAGTACAGGAAATTATTACTTATTGTTTTTGAGCACTTGTTACTGCTCTCTATTCCTGTGCACTCTGGATATATTGCCTTGGCTTAAACACCCAGAAATATGTGATTTAAACTCTTCTAGGACACTCAGCCTACTCTCCTTTAAGAAATCATAGTTCTTGGAGACTACAGCCAGTTCTCTTGGCAGCTCTGCCTCCAACTGTGTTCTTGGGCCACATGTGTTGGAGAGATGCTGTCCCCAGTAAGCCTCAGAATAAAAAAACAAATGCAAATTTGTTCTGCATTTTTATAAGATTTTTCTCTCTTCCAACACTTGCCTCAAGTTGAGTCCTCCTGGGATGGAAATCTGAAAAGAAGCTATTCTGCTTAAAGTTGAACTGTCCAATAGAAATGTAAAGTAAGTCACATATGTAATCTTAATTTGTATAGTCTGACCATAAAAATAAGATAAAATTAGATTTAGTAATATAGTCTACTTGGCTAAATGTACCCAAAATATTAAAATTTCTACGCACAACAGAAAAATATCTTTCTTTCATTTGTTGACTGATACATAAAAATATTTTAAAATTACATATTAATGAGGTACCATGTTATGTTTTGAGAAATATATGCATTATGTCATTTTTAAATCAGGTTAATCATGCTTACTATTGCTTTAAGGGTAAAATTTAAAAAGATTTTCTTCTAGCTTTTTCAAACATACAGTAAATTATTGTTATCTGTAGTCTACTGTGCAAGAGCACTTCTTGCTTTTATCTAACAATTTAAAAATTAGTGAGTTTTTTTACCTTTTTATCACAGTTTTTGAAACTCAGAATGCATTTTGCCTTACAGCACATTGCAATTGGGACTATCCACATTTCAAGTGCTCAACAGACGTATGTGGCTAGTGGCTGCTGAACACATGGCAAGGCCTAGACCTCCACTCTTTCTAGGGTTGGTAAGACATTCTTTTAGTTACTACTGCCTGAGGTTTGGAAGTTGGTTTTTTTGTTTTGTTTTGTTTTGATTTTTAATGAAATCTGTTCCTCTATGGGGAATGATTATCAATCACACCATAAACTTGAGCTAAAAAGAAAGAAAGCTTTGTCTAGGGATTTAAACATTTCTCCAGAGATTACCATACTTTGGGGCATGGGAATGAAAAAAACGAGAACAATGAGTTAGCCCCTCTTTATTATCACATACTCAAGCTATTTTTTCCTTCACATTCCTATTGGAATGAGAAAAAGAACTCCTCCACCACTGCTTTATTTAGGACATTTTTAAAACTAACTTCTGCAAGGAAGTTGGGATGTTTACAAAGAGCAGATGGACAGATACTCAGCTATGTCCACCTCAGTGCAACATCTTGGTCTACCATTCTGCTTTTTCAGAGCCTCTGTTTTTTTCAGCTCTAAACTTGATGCAGTAATACTATTTTGCAAGTGTTTGGTAAGGAATAACATCAGATAGTGCCCATAATGGGCCTGGCATATATCAGAAAGGATCTTATATGTCATAATAAGAAGTTTCAGTTTTCTCTGGCAAGCAAATGGGAGCCAGTGGAGATAAAAAATAAAGGGTGATTTGATCCTATCTTCCATATATAAGGCTTTTTTTTGTTGTTGTTGAGAGGAAAACTGAAAACATTTTTTTTCTTATAGCTAAGGTTTGTTTCAAAAAGAAGTGTTTGCTTCCAAGTCTTTTAGATATTCTTTGTATGAAAAGGAGAGACTCTTGGCCAAGCTTCAGACTGATTTTTTCTGTATACCCAGAAGTATCTTTGAATTAACAGAGTTAATATCCCCTTGGGCATATCTGCCTCTTACAATTTGGAATTTGAACTTTTCTCAGGAAGATGCATACAATAACACTACAGGCATGATTTATGAAAATAACCTTATTATACTCTCTGGTGTCCCTTTATCTTCAATGGGTTTCTCAACGCATTTGAGAATATGTTTTTCTGGAGAAGAAGCAGTGATTCCAGACTAGATGGCTCTAGAATAGATGGTTCTAGTGGCCCTGTTGTTTTTGTTTGATAGGTGTTGTTGGGAAGTGGTAAAGATTAAATTGAAACATAAAAGAAAAAATTGAAATTGATAACTGAAAGATAACAATTGAACAGGTTTACTTTCCAAGAAAGTTAAGAAAATTCAAGTTGAAACCTTCACTTGACCATTAACAGATACTGTAATTAATGATCCTGTCTCCTCCTTTTGGGAAGCTTATTCTTAGGATCTCAACCTTGAGGAATCTCACAGCTCTAATGGCATTTTTAGCTCTGGATCTATGCTATAGCATAAACAAGGGCTACCTCAAGCTGAAAGCTGAGAACATAATAAATATACCCAAGTTATTGACCATTGTAGGTACAGGGTATATGCAGATTCAAGTGGGACATAAAATGTGATAAAATGACACATTGAATATGTCATGAAATTTGACTATGGATTAGCTGGAGAGAAATGCATTAAACATTACAGAATAGTTCAGCACCTGATACATAATGATAAATATAAGCACACAATATAGCGTTTAAAACTGGCTTACTTATATTGATTAAGTAAATGTAATGGAATCTCAGACAACATTATCCAAATCTGAAATCTCTGCTTTTAGAAAACCAATGAACCCCAGCCAAAGATACACAATGGCCAAGATAGCAAGAGAGATTTTTAACCCCACAAATGGAGATTAAGCATGTAAAATAAATGTGAAAATACAAAAGCACATATAACTTTTAGGAGTTGCTATTAAATAGCTCCTTTAATGACAGTACCTTGCACTGAATGTTTTCCTATGGGAGAATATATGAGTCATCTGACTTTTTGCACAGTAAACTCTAGCAGAATCTAAGTGTTGGCCAAACCTGAGGAGCCACAGCCCTTCATAAAATTCCACTATTTGTTTTATAATAATAAAGATTTTCCCTCTGGTCTTCTCTGTCGAGGTCAGGTTAAAATATTAAAGACACCAGGTTTCCAGATATTTTTTAAAAGATTCAGAACACAAAATTTTAAGAATACAAGATGATTCACTTTGCTACAATTTTTCCTTAAAAAATAACTTGAAATTGTTTCCAAGAACAGAAATTTCTATGCATTAAAGGAGATAATTTACAGAAAATAATTATTTTGAGTGCCAACAATGTACACAAGAATTTTTTTTTTTTCTTTTTTATGGTCAAGAGAATTTTGTGAAATGTCCTAACATAAGGGTCTCTGATGGAGTCAGCATGATGTCCTATGGCCTAAATAGAGATAACTGCTTGTATTTTGCTGGAGCTGATATTTATTTTGAAGGTTATCCAGTTCAAAATATACATAATATGACCCATTGAGATGTAGCTAATTTAATGTTTTTTATCATAAAACTATCAACTACTTTCATATTTTCTCATGGAAAATTCTTGAGTGAATCCGTCAAGTGTTTTGCCTTCTGTATGGATTAACTGAGTCCCATTTCCATCCACACAGGACTGAGGAGGAGTGTTAGCTGAGACGTGGAGCATAGGCTCACCAGAAGTGTTAATACACAGCTTCATCTCCAAAAACTCCACATGGGACGTTTGGTGGAGGAGACTCTTCAGAAGCAAACCTATGAAGATTCAGAAGCTGAGAATGAAGAATTTCTGACTCTTCTATATATCTCCAAACTGAATTTGTTCAATTTCCATTAGGGCTCTAGTTATTTTTTTTTTAATCTTCTTAAAATCATACATACACATGCACGCACACACACGCCTATTTACCCACAGCCTGGTGAGGCAGTGAGCAGTGTCTGGTCTCTCAAAGATATTCTGTTAGAAATAGGCTTATAGACATTCTGGAAGCATTATGAAAGTTTCTTAAAACTTAAAAATTGAACTACCGCATCACCTGGCAATCTCACTTCTGGATATGTATCCAAAAGAATTGAACTAAAGATATCAAAGATATATTAGCACTTTCATATTCATTGTAGCACTGGTCAGGACAGTCAAAATATGGCAGCAATAACCTCAGTGCCTATCAACGAATGAATGAATGAATGAAGAAAATAAGTTATTCACACATGGAATATTATTCAGCCTTAGAAAAGGAAATTCTGGGGGCTGGGATTGTGGCTCAGCGGTAGAGTGCTCGCCTAGTGTGTGGGCGACCCGGGTTCGATCCTCAGCACCACGTACAAATAAAATGCATTGAATAAAACGCATTGTGTACAACTAAAACAAATAAATAAAAACATTAAAAAAAAAAGAAAAGGAAATTCTGTCATTTGATGGCAATACAAATGAACCTGGAGGACATTATGCTAAATAAAATGTTAGCCACAGAAAGACAAATAGTGCATGATCTCACTTGTATGTGGAATCTAAAAATGTTGAACCTAGAAGCAGAGAGTAGAACAATGTTTGTCAGGGACTGGGTGTTGGAGAAACAGATGTTAGTCAAAGAGAACAAATGTTCAGTTTTGAGATGATTAAGCTATAGTTAATAATAATAAGTATAGTATACTTCAAATTTGCTAAGAAAGTAGATCTTGATTTTTCTCACCATATGGGAAAAATAGTAAATTATATAGTAATTACATGAAGTGATGGATGTTATTTAATTTGATGGTGTTTTAATCATTTTATAATGTATGCATATATAAAATTGTCAGTTTGTACACCACAAGTATGTATAATTCTATTCATTAATTATGTGTCAATATAGAAATTTAAAAAAAAAGAAGCAGATAGAAATCATCCTAGGAAGCAGCTTATAGACAAGTCATTCTGTTGTCAACTTGTCCCCTGGCAATTGTCCCATTGCCCAGGAGGGGTCCAGAGAAAGGAGAGGGAACCCACAAGTGGAGTGCTTTCTTTTTTGCAACTTAGTCACTCTTGATGTTACAGAAATCTGGTCTGAAATGAGCTGCCCATCCATTACTCACCTCCTGTCAGCTGTCACCCAGCTCATGGAATGGAAAGAACACAAGGGCATGGGGTCTAAATTGGTCAAGAGGTAGGAAACGTGGAATGGACATAAATGGAAAGTATTCAGGCTCAAAACAAGTTTCTGGAGGAAAACGTAAGGGAGTCTGTGTGAGGCAGCCTGGAAATGTTTACCTTACATGCAGCATTAGTTGGAGAGAAGGAAGCCAAAGAAATCCATGCTCATGTGTGTCCCCAAATTTGAAGAGGAATTTCAGCAATAAAATTTCAGCAAGTGAAAGCCAGGAGTGAAAAAATTTTATTGTCCTAATCAGAAGATAGATAGAAATAAGTTTCGATCTGGGGACCAAAACTTAAAAAAGGTGATGGGGTTGTTTCCAACAAGATTTTAATGTTACTTCTGATAGACACAAGTCAAAACAAAGTATAAAAACAAATTGCTCAAGACCCTTTTTGTCATTTTCTTTATTTCCCCCCCTGAAATCAAAGAAGTTAAGAAAAAGTCTTTTGTTTTCTTGAATTGTTTCTCCCAAATCAGAAAGAAACAAATATAGATACTAGAGAAATACATAAGAGAGAAAATGTGCTTTCAGATTGTTTTTTGAAAACGGGGCAAGGAAATAGAAAACTCTTTCCTAGTCCCCTTAATAAGTGTCATCATAATATTTGCTGTTTTTATTATTTTAATAGATTACCATCCTTCTTAAAGATGCAGCTTGGAAAAATTATTATCATGTGTGATATTCAAGTGCTTCCTATAGCTGTCAGAATGGGCTGAGAGGATAAGTTCTGTTGTTGGCCCTGTTTCACAAGGAGGAAGCTGAGGATCAGCAATTTTCTTGGGGTTCACATAGTAGTAAAAGAATAGCTTGGGCTGGAGTCGTGGCCTATCTCACATCAAAGTGCACACAATGAACCCTGAATATATATTTTCAGTCAGTGTCAAAGCCTGTTAGCTTCATTTGAGCTGCCTTTAACTCTCCAGAGTCATAATGTACTTAAATGCAGGAACACATTCATGAAGAAAGTTTTACTGAAATTGTAATCAACCATCTCACAGGAGACAACATTTTAAACTTCAGAGGCAATGACTGCTAGAAGTGATACCCATTAACCAAGGATGTGTGGGATGGTAGGCCATCTATGTAAATGCCATTCTCTTGCTTAATGCACTTGGCTTCATTCTGACAATACTTGTAACCTTCACATCAGGGCCCGACACAGTGCATCCCATAGAATATGTGTACAATGTATGTTTTGTGTTAGGTAGGTGTTTTTGAACTGAAATGAATATCTCCAATCCAAACTTCTCAGGTGTGACTTAACCTCCACCTATGCTAGGCATGCCAGTCATACTTGTTTCAAATCCTCTGGGCTCTTTTCCATTTGACCCTTTGAAGACTTTGGCTTATCTCACACAGCTTAACTAGGGATTATATGAGATTCCTGTAAGTAAAAATTCTCTGCAGTTATAAATTTCTATGTAGACTTGAAGCATCATTACTATTACATATATTATTATGCATCTGTTGCCACATCTTCAATATTCATGCTGAAAGTCTGTGTTTTTAAATAAAAACTTTTTTTTTTATTTAAAAAGAGGCACTGAGGTCATTGCAGGTCAAATGAATGACTTGATTTACTCTCAAATAGACTTCATAGGTAGCTGCTTACTTGCTGTTCTTTATACCAATGAAGACCCTGAGGAGCAAAGAGGCTGTGTGTGTGGACCCAAAATTCTTAATGAAGGATTGGCTCACCTAGGATTCAGACTTATGTCTGCATGACCTTCAAGTTCATGCTCTCAACCATATTTTTAAAGTCTATGTAGTATTTTTCTATTTCTATTAAAATAAATCATGACAAATAATTGGCATAAAACAACATGAATCTATCACCTTGTGGTTCTGGAGGTCAGAAGATGAGATGAGTCTTAGGAATTAGAATCAAGGTATTGGTGGGATGTTTTCTGGAAGCACCAAAGGGGAATTTTCTCCTTGCCTTTTTCATTCTCTAGAGGTTGCTCACAGTCCTTGACTCATGGTCACAACACCTCAACTTCTACTGTGGTTGTCACATCTCCATCTCCCTCTGTGACCTTATCTCCCTTTTATGGAGACCCCTGTGATTTCTTTGGGCTCACTTGAATAATACAGAAAAATCTTCCCATCTCAAGACACTTATTTTATCACATCTGCAAAAGTCCCAAATGTCATGTAGGATTGACAGATTCTGGGGTTAACATGTGGACATTTTGGGGAGGCCATTATTCTTTCTATCATACACACACAAAAAAAGTCTTTATTTTTTCCCAGGAAAAGTCATGTTGGCTTGTAGATATGGCTCTGTGTTTCTTTATGACAGTAATGGAAAGTCTTTGAGCAAAGGAATTGTGTCATCCCATAGCTGGTGATCTTAGGCAGCTATGTGTGTGCTTCCATCTACAGAATGTGCCTTCAGGAGTTCTCTGCCTTACCTTTGCCTTTCAACCCATAACTACTCCAGGAAAGAAATTTTTTTCCCAAACATACCAGGAGACAAACTTAATTCCATCATCCACAATAAAGCTAAAAATGTATATAATATCAGAAGATACAGCATTGACTAAAATTAAACTAGCAAAAATATCAAATAGTCACCAATTCTTACAGTGGAGTAAAAAGGACTTTGAGCGACCAAAGGAGCAAAGAGAAGGAGTAGGACACAGACAAGAGAAATTACACTGTATGTCAGGGACAGCACAAATAAAATTTTCCTTCTTCACAGTTTTGCCAAGCTGCAGTCCGACTATCAGAGAAACTCTGGTGGTCATTGGCATCATTCACTGATATTTCCATGTACCTTCACTTCTATCACATGGGAGGATTGCTATTCCCAATTCCTTGAAGTGTGATTTAGTGACTTGTTTTTCTGGTGAAACTTATTGGCACCAGGATAGGCAGAGGCACAAAATGAGGGTAAGTGATATGCCACATCCAGGTGAACTTCTCAAAGACCCAGCGTGATTGTCACATTCCTAGCCATCCTACAGCAACTGATAGTACTCTATGTGGAGTCTCCTTATCCTGTACCCAAAATATGAAGATTAAAGAAGAGACCTCAGCTAATGGTCATGAAGCATCACTAAAGAATAAGCCCTTTTTATTAAAAAGCTATTGGTATTTGGTGGTTTAAGATATGGCAGCTCACATAGTCTCTTCTGACTGCTACACAAGTCTTTGTTTTTGCTAGACATGGTTACTAATGGAGTAAAGCAGTGATAAGGGAAGTATGGCTGGATCTCATCAGTGGCAATAGATTCTTTTCCCTCAAGATTCCCCTAGGATCATTGCAGTAAATGAATAAGTTCTCTTCTGGAAACCTGAAAATATAATGTAAACAAAGATATACAAGTGCTTTACAAATTGTAAATCACTTTGAAACTATGAGGGCCAAGAATGTTTATTTATCATCCACAATTGCATCTAAGATTATTTATTCTCTTGTTTTTTAAGTCCAAAATATTTCCTTGACTCTCGCTAAAGAAATACCTAATCATACTAAATATGGGCAATTTAAAATATCAAAGAGCTTTCCTAATGTATGTGTTAAAATAAATATGCATAAAGAAGACTAAGGCAATGTGATAGAATATGGACAATGTGAGATGAGTGCTTCTCTGTTATTCTTCTTATTACTCATAGCCAGCATAAGTGTTACAGGAAGGCAAGCACTACATTTACTCATGAACTACATTTTTCTCATGAACACGGAAAGTGGAGAGCAGAGCAGGATTAGACTCATTTGGAACTGGTCAAGGCATCACTGGGCAACTCTTACTAATTCAACCCTTCACTCTGCTGGGCACCAGGATGGGCAAAGGCATCCAAATTCTGTAATTTTTTTTTTTTGTTTATTATTTCTGTCACAAGGAATAAACTTGAAGAATGCATCAGTTTAATAGCTTGTTATCACCTTGGATTGTGACATTCTTAAAATTTCCTAAACCCTACTAAATTAAATACTTTATATAAAACCAACAACTTGAAAAATTGTGCTCTTTATATGTAATATGAAATGAAATGTACTCTGCAAACATGTAAAAATTAGAATAATAAAAAATTAAAAATAAAATGAAATGTTCAAGTAGAGTAAAATAAAAATAAATCAAGAGAATATTTTCTAAATGGAAATAAAAGTATATAAATCTTAATCATAAAATTGAAACACAGTCTCCTAGCTTCTAGTCAGCTATATTGGTACCAAACAAGGAATAAGAGAAATTTTCTTCTTGGGATCACCCTTGGGACTGGTCTTTCTGTTCATCCTGCTTAGTAAGTCTCCTGAATAAGGAGTTTTCAGAGCATTAGGCACTCAGAGTTATTTTTCACCCAAGAACCCCTCTACCAGAGGCACAAGCCATGGACCATGTACAAGGCATGGATGGTCACACTAGCTCAGAGTCCAGGCCTGACAAGCTTAAAATCGTGTTCCCCTTAGTTTCTCCTCATTCATTGCTACTTTCCTTTAGCCTTCAGAGAAAAGTTCCCTCCCTGTTTTTTGAACATCTCTTCACAACCAGATCAACATATCCAATGTCACTACCCTCTTCTTTTCCTCATCAAAGTCAGCTTTTTTCTTTTCTTTTCTTTTCTTTTTTCTTTTTTTTTTTTTTTTTTTTTTTTTTTTTTTAGGTACAGAGTCACTTAGCCACTGAGCCACATAAATAGCCCTTTTATATTGTTTTATTTTGAGACAGGATCTTGTTAAGTCCTTAGGGCCTCATCAAGTTGCTGAGGTTGGTCTTGAACTTGCAATCCTCCTGCCTCAGCTTCTTGAGTGGCTCAGAGTATAGGCATGTGCCACTACATCCAGCTCCCTCACTTTTCTAAGGTTCTTTTTTCGAGAGAGTTTTATTTTACATTGCTCCATTTCATCATTTACAGTGTTATGGTTGAGGTATGAGGCATCCCTCCAAAACTCATTTTACATAATACAGAAATGTTCAGAGGTGAAATAATTATATTATGAAAGCTATAACCTAATCAGTACATTAATCTATTTGATGTATTAATAATTTGAATGGACTACTGGGTGGTAACTATAGGCAGGTGGGGCATGGCTGAGTTAAGTAGGTCACTAGGGGTATGCACTTAGGGATTGCATTTTGTTCCTGGATCTTCATTCTCCCTCTCTCTATGATTCTGGGCTGTCATGAGCTGAGAAGCTTTCCTCCACCACATCCTTCCACCATGATGTTCTATCTCACCTCAGACCCAGAGCAATGGAGTCAGCTAACCATGGATTGAAACCTCTGAAAATGTGAGCCCAAAATAAATTTTTCCTCCTCAAACTTGTTCTTGTCAGGTATTTTGGTCACATCAACAAAAAGCTGACTAATACATACAGTAAGGTCCACAAACCAAGTAAATGTCCACATGGACAAAGTAATTGCATTTCTATAAGTAACTTCATCCAAAAAAATTATCAATAATGAATACATTTAAGAAGGAAATTATGCACACATACAACATTCTTCTCTTAGTATAGACTGATGATTTGGGGAAATGTTTTATTTACCCATACCTTCCTTCAATCCTTAAAGAATCCAGGAGAAAATCTTGCCAGTATTAGTGAAAAAGAAGTGGACATTCTTACTTTAGTAAGGCACCATTCCATTCACATAGTAAGACATAACAAAGAGTTAATATTTAAACTCATAATTGTCCTGAAATCTTGTATAAGGAATCTTGTTCTAGAAAAAAAAAGTGATTTATATATCAATTTATATTAAATGAGGAAGTCTCACACTTAAACTCTCTAAAACAAGAAAAGGCAGATTCCAAGAATCAGATGGAAGAGAAAGTAACTACAATAACTACTACGAAAGTACATTTTGTCTAGGGCTCTCAAAGGTCCTGGAATCATCAAGATTGTCTGAATTTTTATTGCTTTCCCCATTATTTTGATTTTAAAGGCTTGCTGAGATGTCTACTCTATCATATTGGATAAAACAGAGTCCCATGGCCAGACTATTCAACTTCAGTGAGCAGGTGTGGCCTTCAACTGTGTAATAAATAGAAAGCAATGACCAGTGCCAGAGGTTGTAGGTCTTTGGGATGAGCTTTTGTTACTCTTTGGGGAAACATAAGTCAATGTGTTCAACAAAACTACAGCTAATTGACTCATGTTTAAGTGAATGCCTAATTTCTATAGTTTTGCTCAATCATCCCTTAGGTTGGGCATGATGCTGGATTTTTCAAGGTCATCTTACCATGAACTCCTCCTAAACTCTTAAGTGGAGACAATCAGTAGGGAAAGTGGTCAGCCCACACTTTCAAGGAACTAGTTTTTAGAGAAAACTATCAAGACCCTTGTCAGCACTAGGAAAGATTTATGAGTTTTTATTATTGCCTCTTTTCTCTTTCCCACATGAGACCACTGATTGGAGGTGAAGTAAGTCCTCCTCAGGGTGCGGCCAGAGACTTATCTGACTTGCTGCCTTAAAATTTTATCTATTATTTATTTTTTGTAGTTTGCAGTCAGCTCATAGGACTCTGGGGACTTTGAGATTGAAGCACAAGATTTTGACATCTTACAAATAAAGTCAAAGGCAGTGAGTAAGTTCAGCTCAGCACAGCTGAGAGGGCACAGGTCAGGCCTGGAAGTCATTAGATGAAAAAAATAAGACCAACATTAAGATGAAAATATTGGCAGCTACTAAAATATACATATATATATATATATATATATATATATATATATATATATATATAAAACAGTAATTCATTCCTTTGGACGTCCTTGCCTTTCTGAACCATGACCTCTCATGATACATTCAGGTTGCAAGGGGATCTTCCTCTATACAGAGATCACATAGGATTGTAGGTGTTTGCTACAGCATATAGCATGGTATTAGCCCTGGCTACCCTCTCTTGAGCATCAGCTGATTCCTTATAAGCCCTAGTGATGCCCTGGTCTAGACTACAAGGGTTACAATTCAAGGAATCAGGCTCTTGATACTTCTCAGAAATTTCAGCAAAGGAATGGACATGTACAACATATAAACACCAGGTATTTATCCGCTCCACTCCCACATGAAATAACCAACCAGAGAGAGGATATTCAATGAGAAAAGATAAGAAAAGTTGGTTAAACTGTCTGAAGAAACTCAGTGAAGTTTGAGCAAGGGTAAAAGGATGTTTCCCTATTAGGACATAGAGGGGAAAAGGGAAATTCCCCAAGTTAGGAAAAAAAAAAAATTGGGATAAAGCCAGTCAAGTTTGAAGACAGCTCTGTAAAGACTGGCCAATGTTAGCTGACCCTGAAGTGGAGACTAAAAGAAAATGCCAAACTCTCTTTCTCAGAGGTCAGCTGGTGCCTGAGACCAGCACTGAGGTTATTAGGTCATAGCTGGAACCCTGCTCGCTCAGCTTCACTCCCCTAAGGCCCATTGCTCCTCTGATAGAGCAATAGCTGCATGATCCAACTGAATAAGATCAATTATGTACTCATTCTCCCTGTAGATTTTGTGATTAGGGAAGATTTGCATAGAAGCCTGAGGAGGACCACCCTCAGTTTAGTTGTTGGATAAATATTCATATCTATCATAATTTTATATATTATCTCCTAGGAAGAATATACTTGATTATGAGTAAAGCAAAAAGAAGAGAGGTTTAAAAAATACTCAAAGAAATATTTTCATTTAATAAAAGCTAGAGGTTTCACCTAAATTTTCCTCTTATTTATGCATGCTTTTATTTATTTTTATTGATTCGTGAGGTTCATACATATTTACAGGGTATAGCACAACCATTTAATACATGTGTACAATGTGCAATGGTCAAATAAGGGTAGTTAGCATTTCCATTTCCTCAAACATTGATCATTTCATTAGTAGTGGCTCTTCCTTTGTAGTTTTTTTGAAGCATATTATAGATTATTGTAGACTGTAGTTACACTACTAGAAATAGAACACCAGAACTGATTGTTCTGATGGAGAACATTTTCTGGGTGCCCTTATCTAACCTCTCTCTGTCCTCCTCCCTCTTGTCCTTTTCACTCTCTTCTTCTATGAGATGGATTTTTTTTAGTTTCCACAAATTAATTATAACATGTGATATTTCTCTTTCTAGGCCTGGCTTATTTCATGTAACAAAAGATCCTCTAGTTCTTTGTACTTTGACAGATTGGAAGAGTTACACACTACCAAAGAAATCAGTAGATTCAGTGCAATCGCCATCAAATACCAATGACATTCTTCACAGAAATAGAAAAAGAAAACAACCCCAAAATTCACATGGAACCACAAAAGACCCTGAGCAAAAGAGGCTAAGCTGACTCCTAACATCCTAAACATTCCTTTTTAAGCGAAGATCTTAGTGCAGCTGGAAGGGGATGATTCCATTCTAAGACATCTAAAAATATTCACCATACTTAGCAGAACAGACTTGCTTCAGATATGAGTGAAGTTATATATTGCTTTCTTAATGTTTATAAAACTAGAATCTTTGAAATTCTAAATTATAAAGCAAAAAATATTGCATCACAGCTGAATGCCAAAAATAAGTAAACAAAATTCAAATGGAAAATCAATCACTGCATTTTAATGAATAGATATAACTAGTTGTTACTGATGATACTGCACTGAAAAATTACCCAGATAAAACATAGAATCAATGAAGTACTAGTATCAGCTGGCAGGAGCTGAGTGTGTGTGCTTGTTTCTTCCCAATTTTACATTCAGTGATCTTACATCAACAGCTTGAAATTGGCCATGATGAAAATGCAGATGCTTCTTCACTTATGGGGAACCCATCATAAGTTGAAAATATTCAAAACTAAAATGCATTTCAAACATCTAACTACTAAATGTCATAGTTCATCCTTGCTTACCTTAAATGTGCTCAGAATTCTGACATTAGCCTCCAGTTGGGCAAAAGTATCTAAAACAAAGAATATTTTCTAATACACTGCTGAGTTTCTCATGTGATTTATTGAATGCAGTACTGAAAGTGAAAATCAGAGTTGTTGTATGGGTATGCTTTTACACAATCTCAAGCTGAGGACTATCTACATTTATACCAGGGAAATTGGTAAACTTCACAAATCAGGTCTTTTCAACTCTCCACACCCTCCTCCAGGTTAAGCCAGTTGTTAAACCTTTGCCAGTATACATTGCATGGAATTCTGCTTCAGTGATAGTAGAGTCCAAATTTACAAATCAATCACATCTATCTGTCATATATAATCATATCAACATATAGGTTTAATAAGAAAATAGGTGCTAGCAGCATGTTTCCAGTTCATAAGTGGGCATGGAAATAAGCCAGATTCTCTGATATATGACCCCAGGGGTTACCTCTCAGTTTATTGACAAAAAATAGCTGGCACCCTAGACTCCTCAGCCAGCAATAGAGAGACCATCCCCAAACTCAATGTCTGGAAGACGCAAGGGACCCAAAATCTCCAGCTGGTGGCAATCAGCATTCCCCAGAACTACCCTTTCAACATCTGGCATCTAATACAGGCTTCCAGAGTCCAAAATACTTATTCAATCCATTCAAGGCTGCACTCAGGCTTACTTTACAAAAAAGAAAGAGCAATAGTCTATTTTCTGAAACCCAGATCCTCCATGTATGCAGCTGAGGTGCCTACAAAATGTTCAACTGAAGTGTGTCTCTAAGAGGGAGTAAGTTAACATTCTTGTATGATGGTTTTTAATAATCAAAAGAAAACAAATTTAGTATAGAAAGAACCTTTGGCAAAAAGACATAGGAAATGGATTCTGGTATTTGCCTGTAATATATTATACATTGGCAAGGGATGGAGAATATTTTCTATTCATTCAAATACAGATAATGAAGAATCTTTCATTTTCCCACAAACAATCCGCTGATACCCCCCAACACCCACATGTAGAACACAAATTCACATGCAAAATTAAAGGCTGAAAGAATGATGCGGATCTGAATGATTGTGTCTGCTCTTATATATGTTGACGACTAATACCCAAGGGGAAATAAAAAGAAAAGTACACAAACAGAATTTATAAACTCCTGGAGCACAGCCATGAAATATTATTGAGATTAGAGAAGGGTGAAGTGATGGTCATGCTCTTGATGAAATGCTCTGCCTGCCTGTAACCAGATGTGCATCAGGAAATCTCCATGGTGACAAGCAGGCAGATGCCCAGTGGTATTTTCCCGTCTGCATTTAGAGAGTGGGAGTTTCGATGGTTTACTGATTCCAAGTTTTGAGAGGTAAACTTAGATTTTTATCCAATGTGAATCTCTTGAAGCCTCCTGAAACAATGTATCTTGAATTGGGGTGGGGGGGCAACCTGGAATGTTCTTTCATTTCTCTATAGAAAATGATTCCCTAATCTTTTCCTCATTGTGAACAACTTTCAGTGCACCCAGAAAGTGAGAAATATAACTCTAATGCAACCTAAAAGCTAGCTTGCTGTGCCCTGTATGTCAACATGAACTATCTCTCCTCCCACTCATTTTGTGTCATGCTAATTAAGGCTACTTTTCTTCACTCACGAGTATTCAATTTGAGGGTGAAACAATTATTATTGGACCAACATTTAGATTTTTTATTTCTTATGGAAAAGTAAATTTGACATTAATACTTAATACCAAATAGAAAAATGAATGACAGACAAGGAAAAATTTTTTCTAAAGAATACTGAAGCATGGAGCTGGGCATGGTGGAGCATGCCTGTAACCCCAGCAGCTTGGGAGGCTGAGATAGGAGAATCTGGAGTTCAAACACTAAACAACTCAGTGAGACCCTGTCTCTAAATATAATACAAAATAGGGCTAGGGATGTGGCTCAGTGGTTGAGTGCCCATAAATTCAATCCCTGGTACCTCTCCCCCCCAAAAAAAGAATACTGAAACAAAATATCGAAACTCATGGCATATCTGGTTCCTGAATGACTCTGATTTCAGACATGTCAAGAATATGGTAGCCATCATATTTGATGGTAGAGAGCATGAAGATCTGTGAGCAAGGATGCAGTTGATTTTAATTCTAAAAGTTCTGATGTCACAAGATCCTTCAAAAGAGCTGCTACCTCCTGCCTCCTCCATTTTCCATTGTGCAGACAGCCCTGGCTTCATTATTTAATAGAAATTTTGGAAATGCTTAAGATCTTGTGAAGTGCTATGTTGAGATGGGCATTCTCATGTAATTTTCATGGAAGCATAAATCAATGTAACATTTCCGGGAAGCAATGTGGTAATAGGAAACAAGGGCCTTAAAAGTGATCAAAATGTTTGTTCCTGTATTCCCTTACTAGGAATTGATCCTAAAGAAATAATTAGTTATGAGAACAAGCAAAACACTTCAATTTCCTAAGTGAAAGGGGATGATTAAATAAATAAGTGTACATTGACTAGACAAAATAGTATGTTATTGTTAAGTATTATCTTTTGGCAGAATATTTAAAGTTTTGAAGATATACCCACAATATTATTTTCAGTGAAAAAAACCACAAATCTAAAAATGTACATTTAGTATATCTTCAATATATACACATGCATTCAAACACACACAAATAGACAGATTAGACAAAACACTGTGTGGACAGATGCCAGAGTGCTTATAGTGTTTATTTTAGAGTCGAAGAAAGGAATAATGATACATTCATTGATAAATGGCAAAATTTTTCACTCTAATGAGGTCTTTGTGAGGTTATTAAATATTGTGCATCTTCATCCTTTATCATTCCTATATATTGCACATCTATATTCCAAGTTTACAGCATACCTTTTAACCATGAAGTGTCATTTATTGACCCTATTTGCTGACTTCATTTTTTGTTTCTTGGGTTTTTTTGTTTTGTTTTATTTAGTACCAGGGATTGAACCCAGGGGCACTTAACCACTGAGCCACAACCCCAGCTCTTTTTATATTGTATTTAGAGAAAGGGCCTCAGTAAGTTGCTGAGATGGCTTTGAACTTATGATCCTCCTGCCTCAGCCTCCCAAGCCACTGGGATTAGAGGTGTGCACAGCTGCACCCATTTTTCAATCTTTTTCTTTATGTTTTCTTTTTTCTCTTTCTTCCTTCCCTTCTTCCCTTTCTACTCTCTTCCTTCTTCTTCTTTTTTTTTTCTTTCTTGAATTGTTTCCACACATCTCTAAGGTCATACAAATATTGTCCTATGCTTTTTAAATGTTTCCTAGTTTTGCCTTTTATATTTAGGCATTTAATGGGAAATTATTTACATATAAGGTTAAAATTTTTGATGTACATAAACAGTTATTCCCGCAGTCTTTTCTGAAAGTCTCGAACTGATCTACAACATAAGGCCAGACATCTGCATAAGTGTGAATCTGTTTCTAGACTGTTTATTACAGTGGTCAGTTTCTGTATCACTTAGACAACATGGAATTGTTTTAAGTATTGTAGTTTTGTTATTCTTTTATTGGTATTATATTACTCCAGTATGTTCTTCCTCAAGAGTGTTTTGCTTATTGTTGACCCTCTGAACTTTCACATATTATTTAGACAGTTTTCAAGTTTTTCAAAACTCATAGGGATTTTGAGTGGAAATGAACATATTTTTGACACTGAGAATTCCAATGGGTACACACGATCTATGTATCCATTTATTAGGTGGTCTTTAATATTTACAATAAAGTTTTATAATTTTTCTCATAAATACATTATGCCTTTTATTAGATTTATGCTCAGTTATTTCCAATATCTACTATTTCATAAGTTAATCTATCTATTGATTCATTATACATGACAATAGTATTCATTTTAACATAATTATAAAAGCATGGAATATAATTTATTCTAATTCAATCCCCAGTACTTCCCCTCCCCTCCCCTTATCCTTGTCCTTGTTCCATTCCCTCTACCCTCTATTTATTTTCATTTTTTAAATTAATGTCTTGTGGCTGTACATGATGTTGAGATTCACTGTGGTATTTTCATATATGTACATAGGACACATCAATATTTATAGCAGCACAATTAACAATATCCAAGCTATGGAGTCAACCTAAGTGTCATTCAACAGATGAAAGGCTAAAGAAAATGTGGTATATATACACAATCGAGTATTACTCAGCCATATATAAGAATGAGTTTATGGCATTTGCCAGTAAATGAATGAAACTGGAGACTATCACAGTAGGTGAAATAAGCCAGTTCCAAGAAGACAAAGGTAGAATATTTTCTCTGAAATGAGGAAGCTAATCCGAAGTAAGAGGGAGGGGGAAATTTTAAAAAAGAATATAAGAAAGATTAGTGGAATAGACAAAGGGGAATGAAGGGAAGGGAGGAAGGATGCAATAGGGAAAAACAGTGGAATGAATCTGACCTAACTTTCCTATGTACATAAGTCAATCTTTCAAAAATTATCTTTTCAAACATTTTATTATTATTGTGAAAGTCTTACATTTTTCATTGTGCTTACATTTTTCATGCCCTACTTTACTATACTCATCATTTCTAGTGATTCAGTTGTGTTTCTTTTGACTAATCAATATAGATAATCATACTAACTATGGTTAATCACAGTTTTATTTCTTTTGAATATCTCTTCTCTTTCCTCAACTTACTCTGCCCTTTTAGGAACACAGTTAATGAGGAATAGGAGGGGGACTATCAGATGCTCTTGTCCTTTTGTCATTTTAAGGATGCATTTTCAGTGTTTCAATACAATGTATGGTGTGTAATGTAGCTTTTGTTTTTCAGATGCCCTTTACAGAAAGTTGTCTTTGCCTATATTGGAATAAAAACTTTTTTAAATTAAAAATAAACACTGAATTTTGTCAGACTGTTTTTCTGCTGACAAGATAGATTTCATTAATACTCTAATATTAAACTGGCCTGCAATTTTATTTTGCAGAAAATTTTTAAGTACTTTTCTGGGTTTGCAAATAAGTTCTGCTAAAACTTTATGGATCTGTGTATTTGTGAGAGAGATTAGCCTTTAATTTTCCTTTCACATCTGGCCTTTGTCAAGTATCAGCATATAAGTTATAAAGATCATGAAATAAATTGGGAAAATCTATCATTCTAGTGGGAAATAAGGTGACACTCTCCTGTAATCCCAGTGACTGGGGAGACTGAGGCAGGCTAGCCTCAACTAGTGAGACCCTGTCTCAAAATAAAAAGTGTTGGGGATATAGCTTAGTAGTAAAGTACCCCTGGGTTCAATCCTCAGTACCACAAACAAAACAAAAAAATAAATAAACAGGTAAAGATATGCAGATACACACATATATAAACATGTGATCAACATCTTTAGTCAGGAGAGAAATGCAAATTATAACAAATGATGAATAACCACTACACACACACACACACACACACACACACACACACACACACACACAATGTCTGACAATACAGAATATTGATAGAAATGTGGAGTAAGGGATCCTTTCACACATTGCTCCTGTGACTACAAAATGGCACAATAACTTTGGGATAGAATTTAGAAATATCCTCTAAAGTTACACATGTATTTATCATATATCCCATCAATTCAGCTCTTAAGATTTTACCCTAGAGAGATATATGAAATTTAAGGGGCATTTAATAAAGAGACAGTTTACTAAGCTGAAAGGAAATATAGGGAAATCACAAAGGACAGGGTACTACCTTTGGCTTATGTTAGCCAGTCTCCATTCCATCTCAGGCTCAAAGGGTCAAGGGCTTAAAATATTATACACAATGTATAATGTGAAGAAATCATTGTTAGTTTTCTCTAGCTATTTCTATTTTCTGTTTTATAGATATGTTGTCTTATACATACTATTTGTTTTCTTATAGCTATTTTGGGTTTAATTTGTTTTTCTATATTTACCTTCTCAATGTGGAAACAGATCAATGATTTTAAACATTTCTTCTGTTTTAATTTAAAAGTTAAATTTATAATTTACCCTTTAAGTATTGACTTATTACCATTCTATAAATTTTGGTATTATGACTTTTCATCAACATTCAGTTCAAAATTCAGTCTATGATCTAATTTTCCCTATTAGTTTTACTTTGACCTATAGCTTACTTAGAAGCATGTTCCTTAAATCATATATATATATATATATATACATATACATATATATGCATATGTATGTACATATGCTTGCACATGTATGCACACACATATCAATATGTTTAGATAATGAGATAATGCTGACATAGCAGACCCAGGTACAATATTTTCTAATTTAATTTAATTGACAAATAATAACTATGTATTTGTGGAGTGACACCAAAACCATATGATGTTTTAATACATGTATACATTGTGGAATGATCAAATTAGGCTAATTAACTTATAGATCACCTTACATATGATTTCTTTCTGGTGAGAACATTTAAAATCCACTATTTTAGCAATTTTGAAATACACAATTCATTATTATTAACTACAGTTACCATGCTGTGCAGTGGATCACTAAAATTTATTCTTCCTGTCTGACTGACACTTTGTACCCATTGACCATCATCGCCCCTTTACCCATCTATCCCCGTCTTCCCCCACATCTGGTAACAATCATTCTACTCTTGACTTCTGTAAGTTTTAATTTTTTAATTTCACACACATATTGAGATCATGCAGTGTTTGTATTTATATGTCTTACATTTCACTTAGCATAATGTCCTCTTGATTCATCCATCTTGTTGCAAATGACAGCATTTCTTTTTTTAAGGCTAAGTGATATTCAAGTGTGTGTGTGTGTGTGTGTGTGTGTATGTATGAGAGAGAGAGAGAGAGTAGGTTTGTGTATATATATATATATATATATATATATATGTCTTTTTAAAATTTATTCATTTATTGCTTTCATATTTACTACCTATAGCTATTGTGACAAATGCTACAAAATGAACATGGGAGTAAAGACATATCTTTAGCATGCTAATTTCAATTGCTTTTGATACACACACACACACACACACACACACAGAGGAATGGGATTATGTATTCATTTAAGTGAGCCTATGGTTGTAATAATTTATTTTCCCATCTGCAATATACAAGGGTTCCTTTTTCCACATCCTCACCAGTATTTGTTACCTTTTTTTTTTTTATAGTTGCCATTCTAACAGGTATGAGGTGATATAGTTCAATGGGGCTTTAATTTGTATTGTCCTAAGGATTAGTGATGTTAACATTTTTTCACATCTATTGGCCATTTCTGTCTTCCTTTCAGATATACCCATTCAGTTCTTTTGCTTGTTTTTTTAACCAGGTATTTGTGTTCTTGTTATTGAGATGCTTGTTTTCCTTATATATTTTGGATACTAAGCCAGATGTATGGCTTGCAAATATCTTTGTCCTGTTCTATAGTTTGTCTCTTATCTCTGATGTTTGTTTATTGCATATATGATTTTTTAGATTGGTGCAATCTCATTTGTCAATTTTTGCTTTTGTGTTTTTGTGCTTTTGGGACCATATCCAAGAAATCATTGCCCAGTTCAATGTCATGCATGGAGTTTCCCCTGTGGTTTCTCCTAGTAGTTTTGCAGTTTCCGGCTTTACATTTAAATATTTAATCTATTTTAGTTGTTTCTTGTAGAATGGTGAGATAAGGGTCCAATTGTTTCTTCAGTTGGTTGGCTTTCTCAGCATTACAGAAAGGTCATTTTAATTATCATTCCATTCCCAATGGGCAAGCAGCAGATTTTTATTAGTTCACCTTTATACTGATATACACTGCTTGAGGTATCATGTTCATGGAAGAAAGTCTCCTATGAGATCTCCTACATAAGGCAGTTTTAGGCTTTTCATCTGTTTTACTGCATCTTGAGCCTGAGAAAAATGAAGTGATTTTACAAATTCACTTAGGGTAGAAAGTAAGTAAGTAAGTAAGAAAGTAAGTAAGTAAGTCAGCTTAACTGACCTACTTATCTCTCTAGATTCCCATTTTCGTTTACCTTTTAGTGTCTGAGAATTGGATGTATTGCTGTTAGCCCATTGCCATATTTATCTAAATTACATGTATAAAATATATGTCATATATCATAATATACATATTATAATATACACGCTTATTATATATTAATATACATAAATATGTTTAAATTAGATTTTTCCAAAGACACGGTTAAACAAAGTATAAAATCAGCCACACTGCTAGAATTAGACATCCTAATGTTCTTAATTCTGTGGCAGTATAGTTTCATCTATTTAGTATGAACTTTTTTCTAGTAAGTTTTATTTTCCTGTAATTTATTTTTTCTGATTTCTTTCTCACTCCCAACTTCCTGTTTTTTAAAAAAAATCTGAAATCCTTGCTGGTCTCCTTTTGACCATTTCTTACATGGAACTGAGGTGAATTCTTGCTGGACTATTTCTTCTAAGTTTCTGTGTAGACATGTGGACATGGTTCTATTTCAGGCAAAAATTATTTCCCTTGAAAACACAATGTGTGTGAGAGTACATATTTTTGTCAATTTTCTCAGCAAACTAAGAACCTCCCTGCAAAATTATTCATAGTTCAGCAAAATTTTTCTTCTCCCACTGTCTCACAAACTACTTCCTGCAAATGTGCGTTCTTTCTGTACTCTGTCTTATATTTTTTAGATTTTCTACCCAAGAAAATCCAGGAAGGCTCCTGCTCTCAGTCATGCACTCCACCCCTCCTGTAGGCAATGAGCGCCCGTTGTTTTTCTCTCCCCAGGGAATGCCACTGGATGTAGAATTGTGCTCTGCCAGCTTTCTCTGAGGTATGCAACTACAAGCATGTTCTGAATCCTTGCAATTCCCTCTTGCCTATTATAACTTTTGGGCAACCTTTCCTCATATTTTATGGTTCTGAGTTTCAAGTCTGTTACTTGAATCTAACACGTGTGAGGCACTGGGTTCGATCTTCAGCACTACATAAAAATAAATAAATAAAATGAAGGAATTGTTTCCACCTACAGCTAAGAGTATTTTAAAAAAAAAAAAAAAAGATGGACTAGACATGTCTGGGTTTTATTCCTCTATTGCATTTGGGTGATTTCTGAAAGATTAGAAAAATGCCTATTGCTATCCTGACATTTTAAAACCAGACCTGCAGTGCTTTTTTTTTTTTTTTTTTTTTTTTTTTTTTTTTTTTTTTTGCTGCTGTTGTTAATTATCTGTGCATAATTTTAACTTACTTTTTTTCTTTTTGTTTTCAGGAATATTCCTTTAGTAACCAGCAAGATAAATTGAAAATTAATAAAATGTCAAAGAAGGATGGCGAAGATCATGAGATGAGTAGTGAAGTCAGAGCCATTAGTCTCTGGGGCCTGCCTTTGCCTCTTCCTGTTGGAGTGCACAGTCCAGGAAGTCTCCTTTGGTAAGAAATCACGGGGCTCAGATCATCATCCCATTATTTTAGGTGCCATTACTTGAAGGATGCTGAGAAAGTAAAGAAGGGGAAAGGTGAACTTCCCTGAGTGACCTCAAAAATCATTTCATAACTTCTGTTTTCTTCTCCATTCTTTGCTGTCTTTCTATCAAGAACAGAACTGTCAAAGGCCACTTGCTTTTAATAAGGATTCTGAAAAACTAGTTGGATAAAATTCATTTTAATTTGCAATAACTTGAAATTTAGATACAGTCAGGGCTACAGTTTATCTTTTTTCTTGTTCCATTGTTCAGCATATAAAAAAGACAAAGGAAGACAAAGAAAAATTTTTTTTTGCTCCTGAGGCATATGTGTTCAGATGTCCATGAGCTTGTGTGTATGTGGAATACATCACGTTGCCCCCACTTTTATAATGCCCACATTGTTTGGACTAAAAATAAATCTAACCATTGACCCCAAGCAGGAAGTTAGATGTATTAAAATTGCTTTGTATATCTACATATGTGCATTCCTCAAGCCAACATGGAACTTTGGATCATAATTTTTACTGAAGACATAATATTTGTACATCTTTATAGAGTATAATATAATTTGATGCACTCATACAACGTGTAACACTCAGAACAAGAAGCTCTTTCATCTCCTCAGATATTTAATTATTTCTATGTGTTAGTAACTTTCGTACATATCTAGCTATTTTGCAGAATGTCATAAATCACACAGCCAATAGTTACCCTACTGTGCCACAGGAATCCAGAACTGATTTCCTCTTATTTAACTGTGTTTTTGTGGCCCTTATCTAACTTCCCTCTTGATCAGTATAAATTAGAGGTAAGACATCATTTAAAACTTACAGATGATTCAAAACTCTCTCTATATATATATATTACTTTTGGATTACCATAGGAAAGGACTTCTTATAGGACTACTGTTTTTCATTACTACCAAAATACCATTCATCACTGAAGTACTTATGCCCCAAAAGAAAAGCATAATATTGTAATTTTATCATTTAAAGATCTTAAAGTCAGTAGACAATGGTATCATCTCCAGACAGTGAGAAGCTAATAAAAAAAGAAAAACAGCATTGAGTGAGAATCCTCAGACTTATACCAAACCAATACACAGATTTATAACATTCGTTGATTCCTGGATATTTGTTCTAGTTACAAGTTTCTTGTTCACATGTGATTAACACAACATTAAAACATATTCTGTAACCTAACTTACTGCAAATCCTGCCTGCCTAATACTGCCAGAAATCAATTGATTTTGAAGTGGCTAGATTGTCTTATAATTTCAAAATCAGCTTGGCAAATATTGGAAAGATATAATGAAAACCAGAGAAAGATACTCCCGAAATTACATAAAAGTGCACTTGGAAATTAGTTTAGATTATTCAAAATAAAAGCCTCAGAAAATTAGCCCTTCTACTATTAAAAAACACTTGGAAAATATTTTTGAAATTTTGATGACACCTTGTTCTTCATGAAGAAAATTAATCATCCTATTGATGGAGCAGAAAGCACAAGGGAATTTTCAATGAAATGTTTTCTCTCTTTTTCACTGATGCAATATTTGAAATGGGAGCACAGGGCATATTTTTAAGCAAAGTAATTGTCAGCAAGCATGGTTTTCTTCAGTAAATCACCTGTGGTCTTGTGAACAAATAATCGTAGACATAAAAGACATGTACTCAGTGTCTGTTTCCAATTGAATTATGGTTCTTTGTAGCAGATTAAATAATGTATCAGTCTCTTACATATTCTTTATTCTCCATTCAAATGACTCTAATGAGAATGAAATATTGCTTAGGAACTGTTAATATATTACCATATTTTATGAATCATGACTTTATGAACTAATAACCTTTTTTTCACCTCAGTAGGAAGGTCTGCAGCCATTTAACAAATGTTAAAACTGGTCTTGATCATGGAAGGAACAAAGCCAGGAGTGAGGGCTTTATTAGATATAGATGGAGCTCATTGTGTTCTTTTTTTTGTTTCCAACAAGCACACTAATTTCCAGGAAAGAGCTAGGAGCCTTTGTTGAAGTCACATGAAGTCCAGATCAGGGGTGGGACCAAAGCCCACAGCACCTCCCTCTTCTACACAAGGTCCACCTCTTACTCACATGATCTGAAACTGTTTTTAAGCTCTCTGCTCTTTAACTTGTATGTATGGATAATTTTTCTGGTTATCACAGCTGAAAAAAGCAACCCACTCCTACATGGTAGGATTTTGGTCAAGTAAAGGATAAGTGCCAAACATGGCAATGATTTCTAGTCAAAGATAAAATGACCTGTTGACTATGTCCCACGAATTCCCACTGAATCAAAGTGCATAGGCACTTTACAATTGAGGTTCCCCTTGGTCTGTTGGGCTTGTAGCACTGTTAACCTCCAAGGGATTGAGTTCCAGAATTAGACATTTTGGTTCAGGGAGTGGCCCTCAAGGATAAAATCCATGCAGAAATATTGAAACCAGCCTTGGATACAAAAGAAACACAACTGAGAAATTCAGTAAATATTATTTAGAAATTGAGCAAAATTTCTATTAGTCATGCTACTGATGTCTAATATATCAAAATCTGTGAGGGTGCTTCAGAATCACCCATCAGAACAACATAAAGAGATTTCTTAACCCTTCCCATAAGTTTTATTTTTTTTTAAATATTTTTAGTTGTAGATGGACATAATGCCTTTATTTTATTTATTTATTTTTATGTAGTGCTGAGGATCAAACCCATGGCCTCACATGTGACAGGCAGGCACTCTACCACTGAGCCACAACCCCAGCCCTCCCATGAGGTTTTAATGACTCTTTTTCTGATGCTCACTTATTCATAACAACAACAACAACAACAAAAAATTTAAAAACACTTCAATGTGTAGAAAATGAGCTAAGTGAATATTCAACTGGCAATTTTAGCTATGGAAGTGAGTTAAAACCAAGGTGTGTAATTCGAAGTTAAAAAAAAAAATGTTTCCCTTAGTCTCTTAGGTCAAGTTTTTCTTTTGTACAATAATAAAAGTCCTTCAGGAAACAGAAGAGAAGTGGGTTCACCACCCCTCGAGATTTATATCCTACTTCTTGCACATAAACATTTCTCCCTTTCTCTTGCACATGGTTAATTTATTTCTTCCTTTTTACCTCTTTCCTTTTCACTTTATTCATTCATTCTTATAATAAATATTTATTGAGTCCTAGATGATATTCCAGGTGCTTTATATTCATCAGTGATTAAAACCCCTGCCTTCATGGAGTTTGTTTTGTCCTTTCTCCTGTGTATTTAATTAGTAGTGTTGAATAATTCAGGGACTCCTAGAAACACCTGCTCTGTTGCTTTGGTCCACAGGTGCTGTCCTTCTTCCATGGCACCTGTATTTTCTCTGCATTCAGGTAAAGGGCATGCTAGGGGAAGAGGAGAGCTAGACACATGCACTGCAGAACATGGGGATTGTGATAAAAATAAATTAATTCTCAATCCCATGAAAGAACAACACAAACTGAACCCCAGCAAACCATCATAGTTCAGATGGTCCCTCTAGATTCAAGATGAAGTCAGAGGGTGTTGGTATGACTCCGTCTGAATCCAGATCTTCACATACCAAGGGAGGCACTCTAGTTCTATGATCTGGAGTAGGTCTAGTAACCTTTTTGAGCTTCAGTTTCCTCAACTTGTAAGTGAATTTGACATCATTTACTGTGTAGATTCTACCATTTCATTCATTCATTCAGCAGTTTTTTTTTTTTTTTTTTTTTTTTTTTTTTAACACCTACTGTGTACGGGCATTCTTCTAAACACTAGAGCTGTTACAGTGAAGAAAAGAGACAAAATCAATCCAAGCTGATTCCTCCAAGGGACAACATCTTCCACAGCCATCCCTTCACTGTCTGATTTCTCCAACTTTTGTTTTGAAGTTTTCCATGCCTTAGAAATCATTCCCTGGAATATTAACTGTAAACTAATGAATGTGTGTCTCTATTAGATCATCTAAGCCATTGAAAAGCTCTCAACATATTCCCCTGATGTGATTCTGAGATAGATGACCATCACAGTGCTTTCTTGGACATTGGGTCACATAGAAATGGAATGAGTCAGAAAATTCATTCTTCCCAAGACCATTTAAGTTACCAGTAGAATTTTTCTAGAATATTCTCTTTTTCAAAATACACATATGTGAGTTATCTTTTCTGTTTTAAAAATGAAATTTTTGGTTATGTTCCATGTTAAACATGTTTTGGAAGCAGATTAGGCTTGTAAACAAATAATATAAAAATTATTTTTACTTTTTTTAGGTATTATAGACTTATATAGGAATTTATATGAATTCTAAGAATAATGCATAATGATTGTGCATATGCAACCTATGAATACTCTTTGTTGCTTAAGATGAAATATGTCATCAAATACCACTGGTTTGAATACATAGTACCCATGTTGTATTCTTTTTCAGTCATTTATTCACATATTTTATTATGCCTCCTTATTTTTTCATCCCAAGTAATGCTTTTTCTTGGTCTCTGAGAAATTAATAGCCACATGAAGACAGAAGCTATTTGTTTGGTTTTGTTTATGTCAGTATCTCTAGAGCTAAAACAAGGCCTAGTATGTAGTCTCAATATTTATTGACTATTTAATTATTTTAGGCTTTTAATTTTAGATAGTGATAATTAGAATGTACCTACCAGCTAGTATGTACCAAGCGCTCCTTTAAACACTTAACACACATTAACTTATTTAATCTTCAAAATAACTCTCAGAGGCACCGAGAGAATACAATTTCAGCCACAATGAGCAGGATTTGAATTCATGCAGCATGTCTCTGAATCACTAACCACTGTGCTATTACCGAATTTCTCAGAAAATGTCTCTAATAATATAGAAAATAGAGAAAATGTTTCCTTACATTTTCAACCTCCATTTCTAATTTTACATTTCTAACTTATTTTAAAATTAATTTAGCATGTATTAATTTATGTACTGAATATATATTACAAATTTATAGTTCAAAATGTACAAATAATTATAAAATAAAAAATCTCCTTCCCACCCCTGTCCTACACAGTTCTTTTTCCTAGGGGTAGCCAACATACAACATCAGGTCTAATTCTGGCTCTGCACTCTTCAGACATAGTTTTGAGGAGAATACTTAATCTTTCTTCCCTTCGTTCTCTTGCCTAAAAAATGGGGAAAAAAAATATCTCCTTTATGAGTTTTTTTTTTTTTTTTTAGTGAACAGTAGGTTAAATTAACACATGTAAAATACTTAGAATAGTACCTGTCACAAAATAAGTGCTAATAATAATATTTACTACCATTAATTTTGTGTATCCTTCTAGACACTATATTCATATTCCAGATACATATTTATAAAAACACACCCATTCCCTTCTCCTTTCCATTTTTTAAAAACAAATAGTGCTCTGTACCTTGATTTTCTCACATCACAATCTTAAAACTATAATTTAAAAATAAGCCCACAAATAAATTTTCTTTGGATATAACCCATAATCGGTCTTTCCAATGCTCTCTTCTTTGCTTGAAGAAAGGTAACTATGCTTTCCTGCACTTTTTATCATTACTCATTATTGAGATAGAGATTCAGAAGGAGCAGCCATTCCGGGAGCAACAAGTCACTCAATAAAGTCACTCAATGAAAACCAATTGACAGTGTAGGTTCTGATCTTTGAAAATAGCTTTGATCTCTGATCCAGGTAACTGTGACAGTGCCATCAATTTCTCTCTCTAGGGAGTAGATGGCAGTGATCCGGCTGCAAAGTACAGCCAGGGGGTTTTCTTAGAGCTGTGTTTTCATAACAAACACTCCGCTTTCACCTAGTTTTAACACAGAATGGGATGTCTGCTGATAGAAATTATGAAGTAAAGGCACTACACCCTTTCACCTTTCCTTCATGACATGCCTTGGCCCTACTGCTGCCTGATGTCACTATTGCCCTTTGGATCACCATTTAGAAAAATTAAAAAGTCAAAAGAATGAGACTGACTTGCCTGCTGCCTCCTGCCTACAGAAGATGAAGTGCAGCTTTGGCCCAGTTGAGAAAGCATTGCAACCCCATGGAGCAGGCTCCTGAGAGAAGAGGTCAAGGAGTAATTCATTTTCATTTTGACTGAATCTTTGCAAGCAGGACAACTGATCCTAACATGGACAAAAGATGTGCTGCAAGGAGAGGAAAGGTTTAGACACTGGCTGCTGATCAAATCCCCTCTAAGCTGCTTTCTATGGTACAGGGACCTGTAATAAGAGCCCTGAACAGTATTACAAAGACATCCTGCTCCAAAACACAAGAAGATTGCAGCTGCCAGCAGAGAGAGCACCACATACATTAGAATGGTAAGGCAAGCTGCCTCCTTTAGGAGAAGTGAGGGTGGTGGAAGCTACCATCACAGATGCACATGCTCTCTCTCACCCTGTCTTAATTTTAGGAAGAGAAGTAAAGTGCAAGGACAACTCAGAACTTCTTCTGTAGATTAAAGTAAGGGGACCCTTCAGACTTCACAGAGCTTGTAGGACAGGAGCAATCAATCTGTCTCCAACATGATTTGAATGGCTTTTAGAGCAAAAGTCACTCGAGAATGGGAGAAGTTGCAGCTACACAACTAACTCTGGTAATGAAGCTTCAGAAAGATTGTGCCACATACTGTCCCACATAGGCAACCTTGGGGTTGCAGAGTAAACCTGGACCCTGATTCCCAGCCCCTCCATCCCTGAGATGTTTCTCAGCATATGAACCTCCATCCCAAACTCAGCCTTGTTAACCTTCCCAGCTCAGCACTAAAAGGCCAAATGTGCAGCAGAAGGTCTCCAAGGAAGGGCAGTGTCTCCTTCAGGGACTGCTGCCTTGCAGGCTCTTTGTGCGTAGAGCTTGATTCACATGGAATGTGGACACAACTCTGTGTCCTGACTGTTGCAGCTGCTCTGAACAAATGGGCTCCCCCACTTGGGGAATCGAAACTACACAGTTTCACTGTCCTGCTGTGTTGTCAGCTGGCTTTGAGCATTCCCTTGTCCCCACAGAAACCTCAACAGGGATCCCTTGCACAGAGTTGTACAATAGGAGCTTTCATTCCTGCTTTGGCACCTGCAGCCATGGGTTAACAGTGCCACAGAACAGACAGTACTTCCTAAAGAAAGCAGGCTGGGGACTCCGCCCCAGGCAGCAGTTGAGCAGAGGAAGGTAGCAGGAATGTGCATGCCTGCAGGAAAATGAGGGGAAATGAAGACCCATTTCTGCTGCTACCCTCGGATGCTCTGAATGTCAACTGCATGTACATTTTTCAGGCAGAGCAAATGATACCCAATGTGTGATCTTAATATATTCAGGGCTTTAGTCGGAGAAATAAACCACAAAACCAAATGTACGTCAGGGATTCTTGGTTACAAGCCACAGGATTCATCTTTAATGAGAAGGCTGGCTCTGGAGCCAGCTCTGAGGTCTCCATTCTGCCTTTATCAGTTACTAGCTGTAGGATATGTATGCTAATTACATAACCACTCTGTACTCAGACTCTCATTTGTCACATGAGGGCCAAGATAGTAAGGATTTCTGGTAAGGATTAAAGGATTGAATATACCTGAACTAATTGGAGCAGTGCCTGTCTCATATTATACATTCAGTAGATATTAGCTATTGTCATCATCAATTTGTCCTCAATCAGAAGGCCATGGAAGAAGATTTGGAAAATGAGTAAGCATCAAGGGAGGCTGAGCAGTAGGATTTATAACAAAGTTTGTGCTGCAGAAACAGCCTGATGAGAATGCTGGCCTTAGAACCATTGTCACTAGTCATGCTAGTAGATACCATCGCTATCTCAGCTGGCCATTTCCATGAACACTTCTGTAGTGAAATAAATTATAAATGCACATTTTCTCCACTTGCCCCAAATTCAAAGTCCTGTATGGAAACGAATAATTACCAAAGCCCAATTTACATGTATTAAGAACAATAAGAAGGGGTGGACTGAAATTGTACCTGGTCCATTTGGTTTTTCATTCTGAAAAGTGATGTTTTGTCAAAAACGATGGATTTTTCCATTGTAGGAAGGGCAATGCCAAACCAAAATCATTAAAATTGACAAATTCACATATAAAATGAGACTGTTGTGACAGAGGTAAAAAGGTAGGGTCATGGCAGTCAATACCTCTTAATGAGAGAATGAAGAGCTACCTCCTATGCCTCCTCCTCTTTCAGGGGCCCCCTGGATCAATGGATGGGCCCTTCAACAAGTTGCACAAGCCAGACTCCTAGGTAACATCTTGATGCCTGCCTTACCCCACGTATCCAATCCATCATGTGCTGTCTCTTGATCTCTCTACCTAAAACCACTACTTCACTTCATCTTCATGATCTGAGAAACCAATGTTAGGCTGGTAGATTATTATACCAACCTTGTGACTGATTCTCCTGCAGCAAGTGAGCCTCTTTAGTCTATTCTCCTACAGTGATCACTGTGATCTTTTCAAAATACAAATCTGAGAATCCACCATCCTTCCAGCTTAAATAGTTTCATACATCTCTCAGACTAAAGACCAAACTCACTTAACAAGCTCACCAGCCTTAATGTCCTCTAAGTTCAAACGTTCTGTGCTTCCTCTCACTCGCTGCACTCACTGCAGTCCAGGCTTAGTGTTTTTCTTCCAGTCTCTATATTCCACATGTTCCTTTTTGCCACAGCTATTTCCCACCTTGAATACTTTCCCCCCTCCTTCCCTGCTTATCACCATCATCACATGGTGATCAGATCAAGTGTTGTTTCCTCATGTGAGCCTTCCCTGACCTCCCTGAAAAATCCTTTTCTTACAGATTCTCACAGTATCCATATCTTTCCTACACAGGCATTCCTCATGATTGTGTTATTTTTCATTTATGTGATATTTAAATAGCACATGAATGCAGAGATCATGTTTGACCACTGCCTGGTCGCTCCCATTTTTTTTTTTTTTTTGAGTGAGTATATGAATGAGAAAAAAAATGGCTTCTCACTGGAGGCATATTTGTCCTGAATCTTGAAGAATAAGTGAAAATGCACTGGATGAGACAAGGAAGAGCAGAAACATGTCAGGAGCAGAAATAGGGTATTCAAAAGTCCCAAGAGGGCTGGGGTTGTGGCTCAGTGGTAGAGCACTCGCTTAGCACGTGCAAGATCCTGGGTTTGATCCTCAGTACCACATAAAAATAAATAAATAAAATATTGTGTCCAACTACAACTAAAAACTAAAAGAATAAAAATAAAAAGTCCCAAGACATGTGAGGGAAGGGTGTATCTGGAGAAAGTGTAGCATGGCTGGTGTAGAGAGCAAGGGATGGATGAGGGAGAGAAGAAAAGCATCAAATCAGCCTGGTGAGGGTTGAGATATGACCATACAGGACCCTTGGTGAATGCTAGGGAGATCAGACCTATCTTTTTCTTTGACCTGGAAGGAAACTGAGTGTATGAGCAGAAGAAAATCATACTCAGAAATACAGAGTGAGGGTGGTGACGAAGAGCATTTGCAGTCTTTAAAGTTAGCAACTATTTCTACTTCCAAGCTAAGTTTGATCATTCATTATAGAGCTAAAGGAAGTAAAGATTTCAGAGTGCCTGAAATAATGTTTAAATGTCTGTTTCAATAAGTGTAATATTGATGATCACATTTCTAAAAATTCCCTACCTCCAATAATTGTCTCGAAATAATTGCTATTCATGGCCCAGTAAACAGATACTATGTGACCAAAAAAAAAAAAAAAAGTTACATAAAATGTGATGATCTAGAATGCCTCTAATTTCAGTTCCATGCTAGTTTTTTTTCCAATAAGTAGATGATGGCACATGCAGTTCTACCCAGTTTTTAAAATAGAGCTTCTCAAATGTATTGGTCTCAGAGCCCCTTTATAATCTGAAAGATTACTGAGGAATTCAAAGTACAATAGTTTATGTTGGTTATGTCTGTGGATGTTTAACTACAAGTTAAAATTTTTTTTAAAATGTCCATTAGTTTATTTTAAGAGAATAGTAATAAACACATTGGATGTCAATATATTTAACATACTTAATGAAAATAGCTGTATTTTCTAAAACAAAAAAAAAATATATGATTAGGAGACAGCAGGATTTGCATGCCAGTTTCTGTATTTAATCTATTATGATATGTTGTTTGGGTTGAAATACGAGTAAAATCCTGCCTTATACCTACACTTAGTTAGAAGAGGAAGGAAGGTTTAATGCCATTTCAGATCATCATGACACTGTCACAACTTGACAGGCAGTGGTTTGTTGGATAACCTTTGACACTCTGTTACACTAAACCCAGGCTTGCTTTTGCCCTTTGAATGGAGTTCTTACCACTACCAGATTGTATACCATCATACATTGTTCATTTAGAAAACATTTGTTCACTGAGTTGTGCGAGCTTTCCAATTTTTGATACGTTTCATTATACTATATTAGCAGAAAACAGCTTAAAATACTGGGAAGCTATCAAGTTCCTGGTGACATATACACATTTAAGAAAATAATGTTGCTTGAAAGTATAAATTCTATCATTGGTAACACATTCTATTACATATTTTTTTTGAAACAATAGGCTGACTTTGTTAATTTTCAGAAAATTCCTCCTAAACACCCAAATCTGAATAACTATAATTTGTCACTCTTTCAGAGTTTTCATGGTGCTCCATTAAAAAAGGTCAATTTTAGCTAGAAAGTCAAGTAAATGCACACACTTTTTTTATACAAACATCATGCTTCAATACACAGCAGAAGTGTTATATATGCTACTCCTCATTTTGCTATATAAAACAATTTTTAAAAAGTCTTAGTCAGATGTCAAAATTTAGTAAAATCAATCATGCCTTCCTGCTTTATGAAAACATCTTTAAGTGAGAACAGAATAAATTTTTACTGCAAGTATGTGATACTGAAGCACACAATGACTGAAGAATGGTTTGGTATCACTGCCTTGATTTCTTTTCAGGCACACACAATTGTTTTGGTACAGTTGGTAGAAATTTTGACAGAGACAAAAAATAATATGTAAGTACTATTATGAAAAGTATTTGGATTTCATGAACCACCCAGAAGAAACTTGGAGCATCCAGGGGCTTGAGGACACTTTGAAAACAACTGTAATAGAAATTAATCCAGGGACCTACTATTTGCTTACCATAAAATAACGGGACTCAGTCCACAGCCTAATCCAATTCATAATTTTATTGTATTCAAAACAGTTCACATATGAATGTTTTCATTAATTTAAGAGCAATGTGCTGTCACTTAAGGAAATGATGAAAAATCAATTGAAAACAAGTTTTGGTTACTCATCAGTTTGGACTATTGCAAAATGCCTATTGCAAGAGAAGAAAGAATTCATTTATTCCACCTCTATAGTTGTTGTCACCAATAATCCATTTAATTACTCTCTTGACAAATAAGGCCAGCCAATGGCAATGGGTGAGCAATTTTGGGAAGTTGTGCCAAGTGTCATTTCAATAAGCAGTTTTTCAGAAGAATAGAGCTGAAAAAAAGAGTAAGGGGTGATAGAGACCTGCCCCTCTTTAATTGGAGAAGTAATACTTTCAACAACAATGCTATTGTCAAGATGATTTCCTCTCTAAGGATTCACTTCATAACACATGTTTATTCTGACAGAGGAGGGAAGTCCCCCATTTTCACATATCACTTTATTGAACTGGCATGCAAAGAAATCAGACCTAGTATTTTCAAAGGAATTGCCCAGCCCATGCTGAAAGCTATAGTGAAAAGTCAGCTGATTCATCCAAGGTATTTTGGAGATCACCAACAAGCAGAGGCAGGAGTAAGGCCTGTCGAAGGCCATCTGAGCATGGTTCTGCCAACTGGGTGGGTGCAAGCCATGTTTACTCTTGTGGTTTCTCCAATGCATGTTGAAGCAAGGGCTTGACTCTCAGCTTCCCACACTTGATTGAGCTTCCCTGAGTTATACCTATTATGTGAGTATAAAAAGGTTATTGGATTCATCCATAATTATAAAGAAAGGAAGGAAAAAGCATTTTTTCTAGGTCAATGGCATAATTGCATAAAACAATGCGTTAGTCCAATGTACCACGCAGATAATCAATGGCAAATCTCAAGTATGTAGTCCTGGTGTAGAGAAGAGCGCTTGCTTTCATTATTTATTTTTTAAAAATCATTGCATTTGTTCTTACGCTTGCACTTATAAATATGCAGACACAAAGGATTAATGTAAGTCTCTTGAGCACTTTCCTTTACCTATTTCTCAGTATAGTTGCAACACTCTGGGTTATTTACTGCGGTTGATATGTCCCAGAAAGTCAAATTATTCAGTCGAATCAGCACTATCTGAGTCAGTGTCAATTCCTAAGACACATTTAATCATAAAAGTCCAACCCGACAAAACAGGCCCGCCCATTAGCCTGGCATAGCTCCCTGTAATCAGACCTTGTCTACCTTTGTAACTGCATAGTCCTTCACTTCTCATATGCACCACAGGATTCAGATACTTGGAGTACCTGCAGACCTGAATGCCTCCTTGAACACATTTGCCTGGCATAGAGCCAAGTCCCAGCAAAAACAGCAAGCAGATCTAATGGTATCAGCTGAGTCTCAAGATACAAATTACCATCTCCTTTTATTTTCTCCTCCAAAGCTGTCTCTCTTTATTTCCAAAATTCAAAGATCTCTTTTCCCCTCCTCCCACCTCACTTATACATTTCATTAGTTATTATACGCATTTCCATGCAATAAAAAATAATTGCAGTTGCCTCATTGGTAGATATATAAATCAAAGTGTCTATGTATAGTTGGATATCTAAAATATTTTTTCAGTACCCTATCAAGACACGTTGCGGGTTGGGCTGGGATGAAGGGAGGCAGGTCAGGGGAGCTGGGCAGGGCAGCTCACCTTCCAGACTGTCTGATGAGTCTTATTCAGGTTGGGTAGCTTTGCTCTCAGACCCAGGCTCTGGCTTCAGGCAGGTCTGGCAGTTTCTCTTTGGCTTCCCCTCAGTTAATGCCTCCTAGCCAAGCTTGTCAATGAGACTTGTTTGGGTCCAAAGAAGCATTAAGTCAATTCAATTGAGACAACTTGTCCTAATGATGGTAATTATGTCTCTAATTTCCCTTTTAAACCATGAGTACACTAAATGCTACAGATGGAAGGATCTCTTGAGAATTTTTTCTGTGGAAGAAATTGAGTTCTGAGAGGCAAAGTGGATACTTAAACTTCCAGTTCTCTCTAGCCGGAGAGGCAAGAGGGTAATCCAAAAAACAAGAGAACAGCCCAGTCGAGTAATAAGCAATCTGCATAATTTAGCTTTCTGTGCCTCTTCCAGCAGCAAGAGAAAAAAATAAAAAAGCTGCCTCTACTCCGCTTCTCCAAGCTGTGAATTGTTAATGTTTTAGTCAAAAAGAGGCCCACTCAATTTCTACATTTATTGCATTAGTAATCTAAATAAATGACTATTCATTTTTCACAACATTAAATAAACTTATTATTTTTATTTTAAGCACAAAAAAATGGCTCATAAACATTTGTGTTTTTCCCAAATGGACCCACATGCCAACATATTCATTTTCACTGGTCTAGAGAACCAAGAATGTTATTGAAATATATGGATGGAGGAGCATGAATATCTCATTCCATGTGGTAGCTCCAATGCAGCTATCTCACCTGTCTCACCGTCTTAGGATCACAGGAATCTTATCTACACACCAAACTAGCATTTATTTCATCTGTTTTTTACGAACGGTGAGATTCCTGCCTTCTTTTTTCTACTTGTTATTTCAGTAGACATGAGCATAACATCCAGATACAAGTCTCCAGGAAAATCCACTAAAGAAACTTTCAAAGACATTGAGGCTGTTTTGTACCTTGAGTCTCTTGCTATTGTCTCTCAGGCCCAATTTCTGTAGGACTTGGCTCCCTCACCAGGAAGAACCACGATGACAGCACTGGTAAGTAGTGCTACTGGTCCAACAGGTGCAGATCAAATTATTTTTTCTTTCTGCCATTTCTTAAAATCTAGTTTGAAGGAAGAGGGAGATATAAGTCATCAGCTTCAGAATGATCAACTGTTCATGTATTTTGGGGATGATATACAATAAATGCACCCTCTGCCTGAGGGACAAAAGTCTAAAACTTTGTCCTAACACTTGGATGTTCATTTAGAAGAAGAACTGCTGGAGAGGCTACTGACCCTATGGTTATGTAACCTTTCAGACAAAATCCAAGGGAATCATATGTCTTGCGGCAAAGGAAAAGGGAAGCCTCAGGACATGGGACCGAGCAGCTGAGAACAGTTGTGTGGATTCTTCATACCAAAGAACTCTAAGTACCACTTATATCTAACTGGACCATAAGGATTGTCATCACTTAGGCCAGGAAAAAGTAGATTTTCAAATTGGAATTTGACAAGCTTAGCATTGCATCAGGACAAAATGATCATGCACAAGTAAGTGAAATTGGTCTAAAGCAGATTTTTTTTTTTTTTTAATAAAACCAGGCAGATCTCAGAGAAAAAAATAGATAATAGTCAAAATATTTTTGTAAATTGATATATATATTTTATCTTGTTTTCAACTTACTATAGCTTTCGTATATACTCTTTCATCTTAAGAAAACTAGTTACCTCATTTAAAATGACTCAACACAGAGTTCTTAAATATGTAGCCCCAAATTTTGTTATAAGTATAAAACAGATGGTTTCTTTTTCCTTAAGAAATTTGATTTTTATTAAGCAAAACAATTGTGAGAGTGCATTTTTGAACAAATTTTGGTGATTAACCACAACATTCTGTTTATAATATATAACCACGCAGGAAAAAAAATAGCATAAAAGCAGGATAATTTCCTTAATTCACAAATTCTTTGTTATTTCCCATGGAGTGAAACTCACATCTGGAAAAGTTCATGCAATTAAGCAGTGTATCCGAGGAAAGACTATCTAAGGAATTCCAAATATATGCTTTTTTTTTTCTTCATTGTTGGTTCTATCTTCAAGGAGAGCTTTGGAACACACTAATATGGTTAAGGGGGAAAAAGGCATTCTGTATTGTAGCTTCCTAGTATTTGAAGAGACACCTGAATTCTGCTGGGTGTTGTCCTCTGCCTCAAGGTAGGACTGTACCAAAACAATTCCAGAGAGTTCACTCTCTGGAATATTTAGGAAAAAAGCTCTACTCTGCCATTCATCTTGGATCCTTGTGATTTTGTTGTTGTTGTTGTTGTTGTTGTTGGCAGTAATGAAGTCTTCTTTTGTTAGGAACCTACATCCTTCTTGTTAAGCCCATTTTTCTCTTTCTAAGTAC
The DNA here is from genome assembly GCA_025594165.1 of Tamias sibiricus. Lineage (NCBI taxonomy): Eukaryota > Metazoa > Chordata > Mammalia > Rodentia > Sciuridae > Tamias > Tamias sibiricus. The sequence continues at coordinate 94,295,861 of CM046659.1, forward strand.
AAGGCCCCTGGACAAAGTCACAGGCCCAGCAGGTGCCTGCCACTCTCCAAATTCCCACAACTGCACAATGGCCACCACACAGGGATCTTTCTGCCTTGTCAGGAGGTCAGAGCTGAAGCAGAGGAGAAGGGTGAACATAAAGAAGCGAGAACATTCTCTCTCCTCAGAAGCAGACGATATTCCCAGACAGCCCACAGCACAACCCCAGCCCACGCTGGGTAGGAGCTGGTCACTTGACACTGGAGAAACAGTGCCATTTGTCACCTGACTCCCAGCCTGTAGGAGAGACCAGCCCGCGTGAAGGCCTGCCAGAAGGCCTCAGAAAGCTTGAAATGAAGTATGGCGGGGACTTGTGATTTTGCCTGTAGGCTTGCCTGGCCTCTCTATCTAAATGGGTCCCTGCTTTCATTCCACTATTGTTATTAATCATGTTTAAATTGTTTATTTTCTAATTAACATTTATCACAATCTGTTATTAATTCTTAAATATTGGTTCACTGTCCCACTTCATGCTGAAAAACTGCAGCAGAAAGGCAAGAACTCTGTTTAGTCATCTTTATGTGTGTATTTATAGGTAGTACTTACAGATTGTCTGCCTGCCTGCCTTTCTATCTTGCTAGCTAGCTATTTAGTTATCTATCTAGGATGAAAGAGCAAATGTGAAAACAAATATCCTCCTTAGGACACCTTTGTCTTCAACTCCATCACTTTGGAAGACTTCTTACTGCTTGCCTACTGATGTTTCTGTGGTAAGGGTCCAAAATCATATTTGCATGCATTGCCCTTCACTAGTGGAGAACTGTGGACAGAGTTCTCCCTCCAGTTCCTCTCTATGTGTACACAGCCAACACCTACAGTTCACTTGTTTGCAGTTTCTTGGTGTTTAACTTTGAGCACATCCATGGACTCAAGTTTCTGTTTGCAAAGCCAGACCACAAGCATTAAGTTAATTGAGACATTATGGCAAAAGAATTTTCCTTTAGGGATGAGTTTATAAGTTTCTCATGTCTCCTGGGATGATTGGCCCATCCTTTCAGCTCAATCCTTTCCTCTCCCTCTGTACAAAATCAAAGGAAAAAGAGTCTGCTATGGAAGAGAGAAACAAAGGATTGTGCAGACATTTGGTTATTTTTGAAAGTGGAGATGAACTAAAAACCATTTAATGGACTGCTCTTTAAGTGAATGACATAGGTAAGAAAAGCTAAAGATAAAACCTGTCCTTTTTTCAGAAAAGTCTAGAACCCTAGCTTGGTAAATAAGTCTGCTGTGGCTCATTCTTAGAAAGGCATATGGTGAAAGTAAACAAAATATAATTTGCATCTAAGCATTGTCCATCACTTTAACTTATATGGTGCTTCTAGATTTTAACATCCTACTTGCCAATATGTGATAGAGCAGGGAGGACAGGGAATTCATGCATGAAAATAAGAATAAATAAAAAATTAATAATAATTTTGCTCCAGTACCACTTATGAATGACCTGCAAAAGGTGATCTACCTTTCTAGAGCCTCCAAATCCTATTTTGTAAAGTATTCTTATTTTCCAACTCAGAGTTTGGTATAAAATCAAAATGAAATGACACATACATATTATAATGACTTTACATATTATAAAGCAGAATTAAATATACAGCATAATAATAAAATTTTTAGAGAAATTATTGCAATTCACCAAGTTCTCATTCAACACATATTTATCTATGTACATATACTAGACATGACTTTTTCACTTTTTCCAATTTGGGTGTTCTACAATTTAAAAAGACTAATATATTTTATTGTAAAAACACAAATGAAACATATGTGTAAAAATTTAAATCCCTTTACTATTTTCCCTTTCAAAGATACTCTCCAGAATAAATCTAGTCCACAGTATGATATACATTCTCACCAATATCCTACAATATGTGAATCATACAAATTGCTTGTATTATTCTTTCAAAAATGCAATTACATTATTCATATTGCTCTGTATTTTTCAATAAACAATGTCTCACAAATACCCTCCTCTCTCAGTTTATATATATCTGCCTCATTTTTAATGGTTTCATTGTATTTCATAAGGTCACTATCTCATATATCATAATATCACATCATATAATTCCATTATAATAATTAATAGCATATGATTCTAACAGTAAAATTGACTATAGTATCTTAATTAGATTAACAGTGAGGTGGTGGGAGTGTTATTTTTCCAATAGGGGTCCCACTTTCATAATTTTTATTTGTGAAATCCTGTGATTTCAGAGAAGATGCTAAAATTTCCCCTTTGTGGCTATTCTCAGGGCAGAACAGCTCTTTTTCCTGTGTTTCACCTGAATATCTGCTGTTGAGATGTTGTAGGGATATTTTATACAATTTGGCCAAGTTTCCTGGATAAAGTGTTAAGCAGAGCAATCAGTCCTGGTTCCACCTGATTCTATAATGTTGGGAAAAGTCACTGAATTATGCCAGTACTGTACTCTTCTTTTTATATGATGAGTTTCCAGAGCTGCTCTTAACCCATCCTGGGAATATTGTGAGACTCAAAGAGAACAGACAGGTTAATGCTATGGGCACATGGAGAACAGAACAATACTACAGAGGTAATTATCTTTATTCCATGGTTAGACATGCCTAGGGAGTCCATTTGTCCCTGTCCTCTCCATCAGAGTGCACTTAATCACTGATAAGTCACATATTGTCATCTCCAATTTTTATGGATAAGAAATTGAAGCTTAGAGAAACTAAGAAGCTTGCCTAAAACTCTACTCCACCTAAATGCTGATGGAAAACTTCACACCATGATCTGTTACACATTCCCCATCCATTCCACCAAGCAAACAAAGCCCACGTTGGTCATGGAATCAAGGTGGCTCCATCTGGTGGTCTCAGGGAAGTTCCTGGAATCCTGACCTCAGGGCTAGTAGTGGTGCTTCCTGTCCAGAGTCTGCTCTGAACAAAGAATGTATTCCTCAGTCCCATAAGGACCCAGGGCCTCCAGGTGGAATCCATGGGGCATTCATGAGTTGTCAGACCATAGTCATTCTCTAGCATTAGGGAAGCCATGGCATATGAATTTGAGGGGATCTCTGGAGCTTTAGCTCCTCGAGGGGGCTTTGCTAAGCACACTAACTGAGGCAATATCTTATTACCAAGGCAAATCCTTCTGGAGCTGCAGAAGTCCCATCAAAAAGTTACAAAGGGATATCAGGAGCCACAATGGTGGCATTAGGGGCAGTGTTTTGGATTAATCAAGGCAGCGTTGTTTTTTAACTCCTCTTCAAGATCCTCATCACTGAAAGCATGTTCCTGTTTTAAAAGGAAAGGATTCCCATGAGAGAATCTGGCAGGCTGAGTGAAGCCCACAAGCCCATTAACAAGGGCAGTAAGGTGTCTCCCTGGCTGGGCATGCCACAGGCCTATTTACTAAGTCCAGTCGTTTTACAAAATTCTGAGGAAGGTTGCAAAGGGGTGGTCACCCAGCTCCTATCTGCCTTGAGGAAAGAAAGACACACATTGACAACTAACTAAGGATTCTTGTGTACAGAATCCAAAAAGAGCCAATAGAATCTGGTTGTCCTTGTATTTGCAGATGGCACCTCACACAGAGGACTCACTAGAGGTAACTGCATGCCAAGGCTGCCAGGCTGACCTATGGCCTTTGGCACAATGAGCATGGGCAGTGTGTGACCAGATGAGTGATGCCTGCCTGTGGCTGCTGGGGCCTCTCATTGCGGGTGTTTAGGCCTCCAGGTCTCCCAGGCAGTGAGGCCTGGACTTAATTTGAACAACTTATGCCTGACTGACTGACTCCTGCAAGCTGGCAGGCTTCAACAGCCCCTGAGTGCCTGAACCACCCGGAACTCCTGCTACCCTCTCTCCCATGGCTACTTCTTCCTTTCCCATCCCAATTTACCTGGAAGCCTCTAAATTTGTGTGCGTAGTCTGTAGAAATCACATTCTTTGGAACTAAATGAGCACAGAATTGTCATGTAACCACTCATTCATTCAACAATAAATATTTATTATGTGCTCACCATGAATGCAAAAGACATTCATTCGATCAAGATTTGTAAAGCAAGATGTTTGATTTGATTTACAAACATTTAGAAGACTGGTTTATGTTCCCACACTTGAGTCTCACCCCAGTACCCATCATTCCCATATTAATCCTTACCAGTCAGTGATCTGGAGAATGTTCTCAGTCTTCTTGAGTTTTACAATTCTAACCTCTTAAGAGGGAAGTGCCTCACAGCATTGTTTTGAGGTTTCCATAATTCCATCTATTACAGTGTTTATATAGTGTAACACAATATGCAAAAGTTGTTTGTTAGTGGTACCATGTGTCTAGCTCTGCATTTCCCTCCTCCATCTAATATCAGATTGACAAAAAAATAGATTTACAAAAGGGAGCTATGTAAATCTCTGCACTTAGTGGCTTTTTGTTTTGTTTTGTTTTGGTTTCAGTTTCAGATTTGGTTTATAAAATATCACAACAAGTGTAGGGAATATTGTTTCCACCTTAGACTCCTCTTGCAGTCTCTTCACCTGTAGGGAGGACTCACCATCAGTATACGCCGGATTGTAGCTTTTACTTAGAGTCCATCTCTGTGAGCAGCAACAGCTCACAGGCCCACCTGTGTGGATCAGCTTAAAATGTTGACTCCTAATGCTTTTCCTTGCATTTCACCATCATGAGACTCAGGCCTCAGGAATACTTTCTTGATATATTATTTTGGTGTGATAAATACCTTTCTTTTATAACTGACTTAATGGTCCAAAACTATTTTTTCATTAAGTTAACTTGTATTAATGATAGTGAATGAAAAAGCAAACCTCCTTGACAAAAAATAAAGCATTTTATTGTCACAATGTAAGAGTCACATTTATGGATCATTTTATTAACTATTCATTTTCAGAAACAGTAGATTGGGAAAATTTCTAAAACCAAATTTATTATTTTTTATAAATACATTCTAAATTTAATTGATGTCCAACAATTTCATATAATATTTAGCAACTGAGAGAATTTTGCAGAATGTTGCTTAAAATTGGAATTGACTAGAAAATTCCAGAGAAAATGACAGTTTTGTTTTTTATCACTTGTTCATGACAGGGTTTTGTATATGATCCTACCCTGTTTCTGCTTTGGATTCTAGTTAATATTTCAATGTCCATAAGATTTAGCATTTTATGCACCCCCAGACATGTTCTGTTTGTTCTTTGGATCCACAGCCCACCCTTTTTTGTTTTCTCTCTGCTGCTGGAGACAGGTGTTCTGTGTGGATAACACAATGGCTCTCATTCTCTTTGATTTCCAATTCTCTTTGGTTAGTGGGGAGACCCAACAGATGGAAGAAAAGAAAGAGAGTTTATTCAGGGTGGTTGTGCATTTCCCAGCTCCATTCCCATGAAGTCACCTCAGGCAGGCTGTATCCCTCAACAGAGGTTTCTGCTCACCTAAGGCAATGGATCCTGCAACCTCACCCTCTTTCAGGTCAAGGAGTAAATTATCCCCTAAGATTCTTCTGTAATCCCACCTTTGTAAATATTCCCTTTGCGAACTGATGCTCCTCAAATAACTGTTTTGAATGTCAACCATTTCTGTTGTTTTGATTAGAACAGACCCACTAGTTCACATTTTCTACCTTTTCTTTTATTCTGGCTCCATCTCTATAAATAGTGGAACTTTATTCCTTTTTCATTTTAAAATAACCTTATCAATATTTTGTTTCAGTATCACTTTTAAGTGAGTCATGGTATAAACAAGATAAAGAAAATCTTATTTATTATTTGAAGTTTTTAAAAATAGTTCCAACTAGCATTAGGGCAGGAATTCAATTGAATTAGTCAAGGCTTTATATCAAGATAGAAATAATCATGGTACCTCTACTTTCTTCTTATGAAATGTAGCAATTTTGGAAAATAATTAGTAAAGCAGATATGAAATTTTTGGAACAAACTGTTAAATAAATATCACTATTATGTTTTCAAACCCTTCTCACTAATCTCAATCATTTTATTTTTTAAATCCCCTGAATCCTGTATTGGACTCAAAAACTCTTCTTAGCCATTTGTGCTTAGCTTTTTGACTAGCCATCCAATCTGAGTGCTTCCAAGGGTCCATCATTAAACTGTCTACTTTTATTCCTTTTTGACTCAGTTATTGGTGATTTATATCCTCTATTAGGCTACTCAATTCAGTCTTTGGTAACTTTAAATATAAGATAGGACTTTTCTGCGTCCTGCCACCAGCAACATCTAAAGGCAAAAGGAAATTTGTTCCAGAGACTAAATACTGACCAATCAGAAGCCAAAATATTTTCTATCTTTATCCCCTCTCCCTTTCCAATCAAGATTCTCTCATATTAATTTAAAATATAAATCTTACATTAATAGGAATCCCATGACAACTAACTTCCTTAAGTAATAATCCTAACAAGGATTTCAGTTCAAAACATACTTCATCAAAGAGTATAGTTGACCATGGTTTTAATGAGGATTTTGAACACTCATTTACATGGCTTTTACTCTAACCCAATTTGGATGATGGGTATAACACTGAAATTTCGATTTCTAACCATACAGTGTCACTAGCAATATTCAAGAAGATTTTCCAAACATCTGTTTCTATTTATCCCTTTATTTTTCTCAGATTCCTTCTGAGCTCATTGACTGACCTTGACATCACAGCCAAACCCTAAATCAAAGCATTTTATGTTCTCCATTTTTTCCCCAAAGAAGGTCCTAAGTTCTTATTATCCAAGCAATAACAGATTCCATTTCTAGGGCTTCTTATCTTTTCTTTAGCCACATCATAAATAACTGGAATTTTATGTTGACACAAAAAGTTCTATTGTACATTTTTTTTAAAGAAACACAGTTAAGAAGTTGAATATGACCTCTAATTTCTTTATGTAACATGGTTGGTTCATCTCCTTTCTGAACCATGATGACAGGCAGAAAATTTGGCATATCCAGATTTAAATTATAAATTACATTAAGTAAATTTTGATCTTAAATTACACCAAGGGAACCATCAAGTTTGAAATGCAGTTCAAGGCCTTTGAAAATATTGAAAATCTGACGACATGTACAAGAGGACATAAAATTTAGGTGTCTTTGAAGACTAACCACAGAAGGATCACATGGTCCTAAGTCTGGAGTTTCAAAGTTGTCTTTCAAGCTATTGCTCCCAAAAAAGTTCAGTGATTTATCCAAGGTCACATACATGGATTTCTGCCTAAGAGAATCTTCCTGTTTTCCTGGACACTATGTCTGAGAATTGAGTGTGTGATTCATTCTTTTCTAAGCTCTAGAGGGACAATGTTATGCAATTATCCACAGGTATTTTGGCAGCTTATAGGACACTTAAATCAGGGTTCATCTCTGTTCCTTTATGAAGAGAGAATACACATGTTCCATCGGGAACATTAGACCACCAGAGAAGATGGACTCCCACTCTCAGAACAAGATGACAGTCTTTAGGTATTAGAAAGGCACCTGTCTATGATCCAGCTTCAGAGGATATTTATTGAGCACCTACAATGCATCAGGCACTCTGAAAGCTGCTTCCACAAGGACAATCTCCCTTGGGCCAAGAAGTTTACATGCCTGACCTAACTCTACCATGAATTAACTCTGAGACCTTGAACCAAATTTTGAATCTGTTTTCTTTCTACAAAACTAGAGAAAAATTACCTGCTTTTCTTATCTCCTAGAATTATTGTGCAAGTTAACAAATATATGAAAAATATTCAGCATCCTTAACAATCAGGAATATGCAAATCAAAACTACACTGAGATTTCACCTCACTTCAGTTAGAATAGTGATCATCAAGAATACAAATAACAGTAAATGCTGATGAGAACATGGGGGGAAAGGGTCACTAACACATTGTTGGCAGGACTTCAAATTAGTACAATCACTCTGAAAAGCAGTATGATGACTCCTTAAAAAACCAGGACTGGAACCACCATATGACCCACCTATCTCACTCTTTGATATTTATCCAAAAGAACTAAAATCAACATGCTATAGTGAAACAGGCACTTCAATGTTTATAGCAGCCCAGTTCACAATAGCCAAGTTATGGAACCAGCCTGGTCCCTAATAACAGATTAATAAAATAAAGAAAATGTATGTAGACACAATGGAGTTTTACTCAGCTATAAAGAATGAAATTATGTCATTTTCTGGTAAAATGGATGGAACTGGAGAATACCATGCTAAGTGAAATAAGCCAGACTCAGAAAGTCAACGGTCAAATGTTTTATCTCCTGTATAAAAGCTAGAAAGAGGTGAGTAATTTTTAAAAAAGAGATCCCATGAAAATGGAAGGAACAGCAGTAGAGTAAAGGAAGGGAATTAAAGAGGAGGAAGGAGAGATGGGAAAGGGGAGGAATTGTGGAATGAAATTGACCTAATTTTTCTCTGTGTTATATGAATATGTCACAATGAATTCCATTTTTATATGTAACTATAATGCATCAATTTAAAAATTAGTAAATGGAGGGAAGACCAGTGGAGTAGACAAAGGGAATCAGAGGAGGGAGGAGGAGTGAGAAAGGGGAAGTTCTGGTGACAGAAATGGAGCAAGTGATGCTATATGCATCTATGAATATGTCAAAATAAACCCCACTAATATGTGTTTGAATAGTGGAGGAAAAGATGCTGCTGCACTGCAGAGTAAAAGAACAGCAGAGAGAAAGGCTGAGATGAAGTCAGTGAAGAAAGCAGCTGCTGGCAGGTGGGTGTTCAGGGAGTCTCAGGGAACAGGGATGGTAGAATATCCTGCTGGGTTTTTCCCCCAGGCAGCTTGTGAGCACAGACCCAAGATTAGGCAGGAAGCTCTCCTGGGAGATGAGAGCAGTGCCTGGGTCCTCCATCCCCAGCCACACCTTCCTTCTGAAAACCTCCCTGCAAGTTTCCTTCCCCTCATACCTTGGGTTTTTCCTTTTGTTTAGATTAATCTTTCCACAGCAGTCTCTGATGCTGCTCCTCCTTCCACCCAGCTTATTCCTCCTGCACCTCCTTCAGATCATTGCATCTTCAAGCTCCAGAATCTATGTTTGCTCATCACATTATTCCTCCCTCATACCTGGCACTTGGTGAGTCCTCAGTAAGCAGGAGTAAAAGACTGCTATCCAGTGCAGCCCTTGCATGTTCATAGAGACGGAAATCTTTGCCTTGGCCAACTCATTTTAGTGTCCTGTTTTATTATTGTTTTGATTTTGACAGAGTTGTTAATATTGTGTTTTAAGTCATTTAAAAACTTTCCCAAAGTATTGATTCTAACATACAACCAGAGTTGAAAACCACTGCGCTTAGATAATTGTTATTAATTCTGGTTAAGAAATTTCTGGTTAAGAAAGAAAGAAATTATTCTTGTTCAAAGCCAGCCTCAGCAAGTTAGCAAGACCCTGTCCCAAAATAAAAATTAAACAAACAAACAAAAAAAGAGGTCTGGGGATGTGGCTCAGTGGTAAAGTGGCTCTGGATTCAATCTTTGGTACCAAAAAAAAAAAAAAAAGAGAGAGAGAGAGGAAGGAAAATATTCTCTAATTATGATAGTAAAAGGCTATTTTTATAATTTTTAATTAATTTGACATTTACATAACAGTTACAAGAAACATACATTTTTTCTTTTTTTATTCAAAGTTGTATTTATAATAGTAGTATGCATTACAATTCATAATACACATATAGAGCATACACTGTTTGTATACAAAGTATATCCGTACCATTCAAGTCTTCAAACATGCATTTAGGATAATGATATCCATATTATTCAACCACCTTTTCTTTTTTTTCCCTCCATCCCCCCTTGCTCCCTCCCTTCCCCTCCTACCCCTTTGACCATTCTAGTGTTCCTCTAGTCCCAACACCACTGTGAATCAGCCTCCTTATATCAGAGGAAACATGCAGTATTTGGATTTTTGAGATTGACTAACTTCACTTAGGATTATATTCTCCAACTTCATCCATTTACCTGTGAATGCCATTATTTTATTCTCTTTTATTGCTGAGTAAAATTCCATTGTATATATATACCACATTTTCTTTATCCACTCATCTTCTGAGAGACATCTAGGTTGGCTCCACAACCTAGCTATTGTGAATTGTGCTGCTATAAACATTGAAGTGGCTGTGTCACTGTAATATGCTGTTTTTAAGTCCTTTGGGAATAGACCCAGGAGTGGGATGGCTGGGTCATAGGGTGGTTCCATTCCCAGTTTTCCAAGAAATCTCCATACTGCTTTCCATAACGGTTGCACCATTTTGCAGTCCCACCAGCATGTGGGGAAAAAGAAATATACATTTTTAATAGAAAGAATGAGTGAGAGTAGAGTATTTACCATTATTTCAAAGACTAGAGTGATTTTCCTTCTCTACTCTTTTCTGCATACCACTTTCTACCACCACGACCCTTCACCAGTAAAAACAAAGTAAAGCAAGTGGAGGAGAGAAAACAAAACAAAACCGCTCTCATCATAGTGTGGTCAGATGATCAGAAAGAAGAGGAGAGAATATCAAGCTAGAGGGGAAAATATAAAAACAAGGGGATTAGATGACCTCAATGCAGTGGTTTTGCTGAGGAGACAAGGAATGTTGGAATGTAAATGGAAAATTCCTGTCTTGAGGTACAAGTTTCAATTCTGTAACTTTTAAGCATGGAAATAAAACAGGGTGTAACCTTACCAAATATAGATACACCCTGGCCAAGTCCAGGTATGTACCTCTCTATAAGCACTTATTTGCCCTTCCCTTCCCCTGCCCAGCGCTTTCCACTCTCACCTGGTGAAAACCTTGCATAGGACACCAAGAAGACTAATGTACCAGGTGAGATAATGAATTAGGTCTATCTGACATTGCTTAGTAGTCCCTTGGTTCTCTGGCTGTTTAAGCCATATTCAATGAATGTCCTGCTAGTTTGAAGGATTTGATGTGTTTTGCTATTGATGTCAGATGACAAATGATATGCCAAGAATATCAGATAGTTTTTGCTGTTCTGTGAACTAGAAGTTTAGCACCCAAAGGTAGTCACTCTCCTTTTAACAGAGAGAAGAAGGGCAGAATGGATAAAATTGGGAGCTGGAGTCCTCCCCACATAGCTCTATGAACTTGGGCAAGTTATTTCACTTCTTGTTGCCTAGTGTCCTCATCTACAAATGCAGAGGAATAATAATAATACCTACTTTGTACAGTTAACAGGATTTATTGAGTTAGCTGATATATGTCAAAGCTTGTAACTGTGCCTGGCATGTGACAAAGTCTCAGAATGTTCTAGTTAGGATCATTAGTAGCTACTTTGTATAATCAGTTCTTCTATAAATACTTGTTTTGAAAACATGAACTTAACCCAGTGCAACTGATACATAGGAACAATTTGAACATAATGCAAATTTCAAATTTACCACATAGAATTTTTTCTGTGAAAAATACCAGTGGAGCCCAGAAAACTGTAATAAACTGAGTTATGTAGGAAAACACAAAATGCACACAGACACACACCTGAAGCATCTACCAATGGCTGCAGTTCACTGTGTGACGAGCCATACCCACCTGCATCCAGGGTCATGACTTCTGGTCTAACTTCAAATAACCTCCTTCCACCACTTCATAATAACTTATCAACTGCAACCCTTGGAACACCCACTTCTTTTTTCATGGTATTTATGCATTTCCTGACAAATTAACACAGGTAAAATCTGTCCTACCATTTTTTATTAAGTCCCTGTCTTTCTTATGTGTCACCGACAGAGTTTTTGTGTGTTATGCCTCTGATACCATTTTCCCCATAGACTCCATGGTTTTAATGTGCCACTTTTCATCATGCTATAAGACACATATTTTGCATTATGGTATAACTGACTGTAATCATTGTAATTAGCACCTTTGCCACTGATAAATCAATGACATGGTTAGCAGCACTAAAAGTGAATATATTTTGAACTTGCTATATTTTTGTTAGGTTGCATCACAAAGACTACTTTATTAAAATTACTCAAACAATATTATAAAAGATGTGTAAAGATCCTTCCCAGGAAAAAGTTTAGGGAAAAATCGAAGATGGCTATCCCACTAATATAAGTAGCAGTTTCTTCCACCTGTGGCCTTCTCTCTGGGACTGATTGGGATGTTCCCTTCTCACTTAGCAGGAATCTCTCTTTAGAGATTGTACAAGCTGCCAGGATTAGGCACATTCATTTAAGAAATTATTTATGTGATTTTCCACATTTCATCATTGAATAATACTGTACAGACCTACTCCCTCCTAGGAACCAAGTCAGAAGTTGAAGAAGTTGAACACAAAGATAATATGACACTATCACCTCCATATTCCTCTGATGGAGTTATTCCCAAAAGGGTTTAGTCATTCATATCACTTAATAAAACAAATAAATTTAAAATTAATATAACAAGAATACTTACTTTCCCCTCCTTTTTGCTTCTAAAAGGCATTCACAGATGCTAGCTAAATATAAATACATTGTAAAATTTTTTAAATAGCAGTATAAAGCTGGGTGTGGTGGCACATGCCTGTAATCCTAGTGGCTCAGGAGGCTGAAGCAGGAGGATCATCAGTTCAGAGCCAGCCTCAGCAAAAGTAAGGTACTAAGCAACTCAGTGAGACCCTGTCTCTAAATAAAATACAAAAAGTATGGCTGGGAATGTGGCTCAGTGGTCAAGTGTCCCTGAGTTCAATCCCTGGCACCCTCTCCCCACCTCAACCCCCCCAAAATATAGTAGCATAAATATGATACTTTCTATTGATTCCTTTCCTGACTACAATTAGGCCTCAAATAGTAACTTATTGCTTTTTTAAGGAGATTTAGCTTTAATGATAAGTGATTACATATTTTTTTCTGCAAGACTTTAAATAGAAGACCGTGTTAAAACACAGCATAAACACCATTGCATAAAGAATGGTTTCTGAAATAGAGGATACTGACCTTTCTTAGTTCTCCATTTATATCTGGACAGGAGGACATATATTAACTTCCAAAGGGGTGAGAAGAAGGATTAGGACAAGAAGGACCCAGAAGAGAGCACCTTTCCAATAGCAAAGTAGGGACATCATGATGGGCCTCCAAGAGAGTCTTCCTGATAGTGTGGTTCATCCTGTTGCGATGACTGAGAGCTAATCCTGTTTGAGGGCAGAGAAAGCCACAGGAGGGACTGTGCCTTCTACTATCTTATTTGTACCATCTTGAAGTCCCAAGTCAAGCCAATATGCAGTGCTTCACATATGATTAAAGAGGGTCACCTTGCTGGGCACAGTGGCACACACCTGTAATTCCAGCAACTTGGGAAGCTGAGGCAGGAGGATCGCAAGTTCAAAGCCAGCCTCATCAACTTAGGGAGGCTGTAAGCAACTCAGCAAGACCCTTTCTCAAAACTATTTTTGTGGGGATGTGACTTAGAAGTAAAGCACCCCTGAGTAAAATCCCCAATGCCAGAAAGAAAAAAAAGGGGGGTCCACCTCTATTAATTGAATTTTTGTATAAGACTCCTTGCCCTTTTATGTGACTATTGAATCTTTGAATTCAATAGATTATTAATTCTACTTAATTCCTCTAATCTCTAGTGAGAATACAGAGAATAGAATTGCCACTATTTGAGTCTTTAATCTTTGTTGATTCAACATATGAATTTTAAATCTCTCCAAATTTTCCACATTCTGAGAGGTGGCCAAGAGCAGGCCTCAAACCCACCTAGCCACTGGACTTCTGTTCACCATATTCGGCTACACAGCTAAGTGGTAAATGGAGAGCAGTCAGAAACCTGTGTGAGTGGAGCATTATTTTAGTTGGAGAGTTATTGGTCAGTTCCGGTGTTCAGGCACACTGTCAGGAAGAAGTCCTTGAAGGCAAGCATGGAAAGGCACAAATTCTGTTGGTCCCCATTTCACGCCCTGCCTGCATGTTTCAAAGGCCACCAAGAAGAATGCCAGTGCACTGGAAATAATACATAATACATGAGAACAGAAGTAGAGATTAGAGTCTAAATGTTGAGTACTAAATATATTAGACCTTTCTTGTTAATGTATACCAGACTGAGGTTGCTAAAATTAAAAAGGATTTAACCACAGAAGAGTTAATACTGCCCTAAATTTCTGGATGAAATTCTGAGCAAAATATGTGCAAAACAAAATTGAGATCATTCCTGAATAACCAAGTTAAACTTTTGAGATGCTGAAAGCAAAACTCTCTTGCTCACTCTCTCTCTCTCACTCTCTCTCTCTTTTACACACATACACATGCACACACACACACACTCACACAATGCTCTTCAAACAAATATAAAAAAAAACTACTAAAAAATTAAAAGCAAAGACATGGATTTAAATGTATAAAATAAATTCTAATTATAAATGGAGTATAAAGAATTCTAATATTGCTAAAATAGGAAATTTGCAGAATTAAAGCAAAGTTCTACCCTTATCACTCTTTCACATGTAATTTTATAATGTGTGCAAATAATAACCAATAGGAAGAAAGTGCTTAATGGATCAAAAAATGTTTTCAATATTTCCAAATCATATTCAAATAGAAAGAATGATTTCCTCTAAATAAACAGCACAGAAGCCAAGGAATCAAAGAAATAAACATAAAGTACACAGAAGGAAGAAGGCCCAAATGGCCCCAGCATGTTTGTTAATTGATAACTTCTTAATCTCCCAGCTAAGAAAAGTCAGCTGTTGCTACTTTGGATTTCTCAGAGGGTAGAAATGAAATTAAATCCATCCAAAGCTCCCTGAAATTCATGTGTACTTACCTAAAATCACTACTTTGAAGGAACACTTTCCTTTTCACTTAACAAACAAAATCATGCCTTAAATTCTTGCACTCTGCCACATACTTGTCCCTGTGGGATGGTGGTGGTGGGTAGTGGGGAGGCAGCCTTGCCTCCTGGTATGCAGGACTCTGGCTTGGCCTCCCCCAGGGCTTTTAGCACTCTTGGGAGTAGGCTTTACATGAGCTCTGGTGCTTCAGAGTATGCTCAGTGATATAAGTGATACAGACTACTTCCTGGGTGGTACCCAGGCAGGCATTCTTGGTTCTGAATTTGGATTCTTTGCCTAGACCATGGAATATTTAATGCCTTCTCTAAAAGAAAAGATGTTCTGTGAAGAATCAAACTGTCCTCGGGAAGTGGTAGAAATCTTGAGGTTAGAAGTGATGAAATTCCTAGGGGTTGAAGATCTATTGAGGAAGACTGCATGAGATCATCTTTGAGAACACACTTTGGATAAAAAAACCATGAATAAGGCCAGTGTTGGCCACCATTACTGGGAATGAAACTGAGAGACAGAATTCACTGACTTCAACTAAATCTGCTCCAGAGTCAGCCACCATTTCTCAGGAAAAAAGATATTTAGACAAGATTCAGCGTGAAAACACCCTGAATTTTCCTAGATTCCTAGATTCTTCCCTATGGTGAGTTCACATGATCCTTCAAAACTTTCCTATTGTTGAAGAGTCATAGCTGTAGCATCCTGAAGTCTTCTCATAATGAAACCAGACAGTCAACCCAGAAGAGAATGGGTCATCAAGGTAAAGTGAGAAGCATGGACTTCTTCATTAAAATCCACATTTTGAGAATTTCCATCTCAAAGAGCCAGATGTTGAGGACAAGAGCTTCTGAACATAGACATCGTTCCAGACAAGTCCAAGGGAGTATTCCTAGCCTTTACCTTAAACTCTCAACTTGGCTCAAACTTCTAGACCTAATGTCACCCTGATGTCTCCCCTCTCTTCTTAACTCCAAGTAAAATTATCATTCTCTTTCTTCTGACACTTGATGATCTCTTCCATTTTGTTCCCAGAGTCCTTTGGATATTTTGGTCAAGCACTCACCCTGCTTATCTACAGACCCTGACATTCTCAATTGACCTATTCCTGAGCCATGCTAATCAAGAAAGTGGTCGCACAAGCCAGTAAAGATAGGAATTAGTCTTTGGTTGTCAACTTTTTTTTTTTTCAACTGGGGCATATTTTCCACCCACAGGCATTTGTTAATGTCTAAAGGCATATATGGTTTTCATAGCAGAGAAGCATTACTAGCACCCAGTGGGCAGTGGGCATAGGTGATGGATGCTACTAACTATCCTATAATGTACACAGCAATTCCCCACATCAAAGAATTATCCAGCCCCAGATGTCAATAGTGCTGGGGATGAAAAACCCTGATGTAGACCTAGTCCCACAGATGGGCCATGGGAACCCATGCTCACACTGAGTCAGGCTTTCCTTCAGCCCCCCATTGTGTTATCCTTCTTGGTTTGATTCCCACCTCATATGCCTGCTTCAGGTTAGGGTCAGTTCCTGATGAACTTGCCTGAACCCTGCCAGTCTGCCTAGTCTAACCCCTTGGCATGTGCCAGGACCCTCACCAGGACTTCCAATTGGAGTCCTATCCATCTGGACACACAAAGTCATCATCAATCTTCCTGATACTATTATTGCTGTGAGAACCCCCACTACCAATCCCTACTTAACAGATCATACCTGAGGAGCAGACTCAGGGAAGGAGGACTAATGTACAGTCCCTTTGGATACCGCATTCTAGGCTGCTGGCTGTCCTTTTCAGGGGCCTTCCCTTCATCCTTTCATGTCACCTAACCTGGCTGTAATTTCTCCTCACTTCACTCACAAAGTCTGTGTCAGCGAGGTTCCAGAAGCTCCCCAAATGCTTTAAGAGAATAATGTCTAATGGAGCAACACTGAGTGCTATGCTGAGGCAGGCCTGCGCAAGGTGGACACTTGAATCCAAGCCCGAGAACCATGATGAGTTCATCTAGGACACTGCTCTACAACAACAATGGTAATTTCTTATAAGCCACCAAAGATTTGTCTCTCTTTCTTGTAGTTATTTCAAACTGGTATGTAACTAGTCATTCCCTAAATCCTGATGTAAAGAACAAATCCATAACCATTTCCCTGGAAGGAGCAGCCGCACATCCTGTCAGGATGACATGCTGCCTCCAGGCACGGTGTGCCAGGTCTCCTTGACATGGCAGAGAAAGTAATTCCAGGAGAACTTAAGCCTCTTGGCCTTACTCCAGATTGAATCAAAAGAGAAAATAAGACAGACAAAACAGCAGATAGGGAAGCTGGTTGATATGATTCAATCCAAAAATATATACACATTCAAGAAATTAATTCATGCTTTTAGTACAATAAGGTATACCTCAGGGGTGGGGTTGACCCAGTGGCAGGTACATGTATAAAGCAATTGGGAGTCATGGCATATCCATACTAAACCAGGGCTGGGGGTAATATGTTACTGCCAGTAACATATGACAGTATGGCAACTTTGCTGTAAAATCATGTTGTTAGTAGTGGGAGTTGTAATTTCAACCATATTGGTTTCAGCCTCTATTTTTGCTTTTTCACTGATGCTTTAAAAGTTATTTCTATTAGATTCTGAGTATATACTGCAAGAAAAACTCCCAAGAAATGAACAAAGAAGTGCCTTAGGCATAGAAAATAATCATCAAAACTTAACCTTTTCTAATACAGAAAAACCAACAATTTTCACAAGGAATCTGCATCACCAGAAATCACAGAGTTGTTGGAAGGGGGTACATAGGATCAGAGGAACACTAGAATGGTCAACGGAAAGGGCGGGGAGGGAGGGAGTAAGGGGGGGTTGGAAAAAAAAATTGGTGGTTGAATGAGATGGATATCATTATCCTAAATGCATGATTGAAGATCTGAATGGTACTTATATACTTTGCATACAAGCAGTTGTATGTAAAAAGATACTATACTTGTGCATGATGAATAAGTAAATAAATAATAAAAAAATTTTAGAAAAAATACCAGATTCAAAAATAAAAATAAAATAAAAAAATAAATAAAAATTGTGTGTATTGGGGCTGGGGTTGTGGCTCAGTGGTAGAGCGCTTGCCTAGCACGTGTGTGGCCTGGGTTCAATCCTCAGCACCATGTAAAAATAAAGGTATTGTGTAAAACTAAAACAAATAAATATTTTTTTTAAAAATTGTGTGTATTACCAATTGTATTAAAATACACATAAAACAACTTGATATAAATATTAAATATTAATCATGTTCTTAAATAGGGAAATTAAATGAGATTTAAATTAAAAAAAAAAAGAAAAAGACCCTGAAAACTATCAAAGATAAAACCTAAAATAATACTATTTCAAAGAATGTGGTGATAAAACTTAAAATGGCACAGCCATTTTTAAGGGTTCTCTAGATCTAAAGCAGTATCTTCTTACTTTTACATACAATTTTAAATACCACAAAGACTCCTTTTAATTCCCCTGGAAATCATAGAGAGTTAACTCCTGAGTATTGGTTGAACACACATGTTATGCAAGTTTTTTAGTGGTGGCAATGGATTTCTCTTAAGCTACCAACTTCTTCCACATTAACATCCAGGTTTGATGTTGGCAATGAAGCAGCTTTCTGGGGTTTTCATTACTCTTAGCTCAGTCCATGCAGAGCCCACGTGCACCAAGGAGTTACAGATGTGTCCAAGCAAAATAAATTACTCTCAGATATCACCAGAGAATACAAATGGGCCATGGTATTAAATCAGCCAACCATGAGTAAACTTTTAAGCTATAGCTGACAATGAAATATCACTAAAAGACTTGAAATGTACAACCAATAAAGTAGAGCAGTGTGCTTTTATTTACCGAAGGAAGCCTGTCAGCTGTAAACACACTCTCAGCAGCTCCATCTTAACCAGGTCCAGACTCTTTGGGGATGGATGAACCCATCACTCCTGTCACTCACTACAAACTTCAAGCTAAGGCAGTTTTATATAAATTGACCCTAACCCTTCAGCTAATATCTTCATTGCACAATTAGCTGAATGTGGGAGAAGAAATTAAATTCTATATAAAAATAGACAAGTCTCTACCTGAATATGTTCAAATGATACACATTGAACAAAAAGTGAATCTTAAAAAATTAATTTTAGGAATGGATTAATTGTATTTGAACTTTATAGTTCACAAGGATTCCACAAATGCTGTGCTTAATCCAGTGTCACCTCCATTGGGACCTTCTGGTTGAGTTACATTCCTACTCATCATGTTAACTACATGACAATGCCTAAGTTGCTGCTTCTTGCCTTCATTTGTGCCATAATAAAAAGACATTATCACTTGACTGGTATCACAAAGCTATCTTTCCACTATAATGGGAATATCTTGATTGGATCTCTAACAGGTGGATTTTAGAGGGACTGGAAGTCCACAAGGGTGGAGCCTTGTGCTGTGTAAAGTGGCTTCAGATCATAGCCATTGGCTTGATTAACCTGAACAGCACAAGTAACTTATTTCCTGAGTTGAGTCTTATTTTTTTAACCAGATCAATCTAAGTCAGGATTTTATCTTTATCAAGGGGAAATTTTAGCCACTAGTTTTTGTTTGTTTGTTTGAGTGTGGAGGAACAAACATTATCATTGCATTTCTGGCCTCTCTCCACATGCCCATTCACTCTTCCCTTGACCACACCTGTAAGCCACTTTCTCTACTATCAACATTTTCATTAATAAGAATGATGATTTTGTGTACATTTGCCTTATTCCCTTGTCTTAATTTTTTGTCGTGTTTGAATTGGGGCAGGAACAAAAGGGATTTTCCTTAGAACAGCTCAAAGTTTGGAGCATTATTTGAAAACACCAAGAAATATAACAAATGGCCCTGGGCACAGTAGCATATAATCTCACCAGCTCCAGAGGCTGAGGCAGGAGGAGTGCAAGTTCAAAGCCAGCCCCAGCAACTTAGCAAGGTGCTAAGCAACTTAGTGAGAACCTGTCTCAAAATTTAAAATAAAAAATGAAAAGAGCTGGGGATGCAGCTCAGTGGTAAAGCACCCCTGGGTTCAACCCCCAGTACCAAATCCCCAGTACTAAAAATAAAAAGAAATATAACAAATGCAATGGGTGCAATGGGTGGGAGGATAAAATAAACCCATTAGAAGATTTTGAGGGGTTTGGGACTTGGGGAAGTTTTTGTATATGGGAGAGATGTTTTGACCTCAGTGGGTAGTAGAAGCTCTAATTGGCTCATGCAGCTGATTTTGCACATGGCTTTTAAAAAATTCTATTACTTGGAAAAAGAGCCTTAAAAGTTTTAGGTTACATGATATTTCAACTCTGATAGATGATTACAGCTTGTCCTATGGTTGCTTTGTATGCACTGTTTTTGATATGGTGACTCTTTGCTCATTTTATGGACTGTGACAGCCTAAAGCAAAGTTTCATGTCCCACAGCAAAGAAAAAATATGGGACAATTTGGTTTCAATAATGTGGTGACTGTGGGACTCTTAAAACCTGGGGCTCAGCCAAGGCACACACATGAGGATGACCTCAATGGCACCAACTGCATAAGCCCCAGAAAATTCCTGAGTGTTAGTGAGTGCAGGCAATCTTATGGTGAAATCTTAACACTGGTTTTACCATCTAGGTGCAGGCAATTCAGAGACCTCAGCATATGCTGCTGAGCCTCAAGGCCTAGGGTTTTGTAACTGGTCAAGCTGGGATCTGAGCAGGCTGCTTCTGTGCCAGAATCCAAGCTCTTAACCACCTGTATCAGTCTTCAGTTGCTTCTGTCACAAGTTACCACAAATGCATAGAAACATAAATCTGTTCACTTATTGTTCCTGAGGCCAGAAGTCCAAAATGAGACCTATGGTCTAAAATCAAGGAGTTGGCCAGGCTGCAATCCTTCTGATGCTCATAGGAGAAAAATTCATTTGCTTACTTTTCCAGCTTTTAGCAGCCACCTGTATTCCTTGGCTCATGGCCTTTGTTTATCTTTAAAAATATATATAGCATAGCATCCTCAAATATCTAATTCTGACCCTCTTGCTTTCCTTTCATATGGGAGAGTTGAGCCTCTCTTTCAGGTGAACATCTCATTTTGGACCATAGTCTTGGACAACATACTAAGCCCCACATTCTGAGAACATAATTTTTTTCTGAGATAATTCTTTTAAATGTTGAGGTTTGGCTTCTTTATAAAATGTGAGCCATCAGTAGAAATATTAACTTTTAAAAGATTTTAACTGGTTATGTTCTTTAAAAGTCTATCATTGAACAATACATTTTCTGCAGCCTTACAGAAACCACATGGCCCCAGGAAGAGAACATTCTGGCTGCAGGCATTACAAGAACCTCTCATTCTGCCAAGGCTGTGGAAGCCCCTCAGCCCAGCACTTTGGGGAAGCCAAGACAAATGCAGTTTCTGTGCACTTTATAATTCACAAGAGCCTGGGATTTTATTTCAGACTTTAATTCTTTGGGTTTTTGTCATCTTTACGCTTAAACATGTAAAGGAATGAGTCTTCAGATTTTAATTTTTCTGAGGAGATTCCACAACGGGAGGAATTATATTTAAATTTGGGACATCGCCACGTTGTCAGTATTTTATTAAGGGGGTTTCTCTCTGTGTTCTTATTAGATTTTGTTGCAGAACCTCTGATGGGTTCTATTGGGCAGCTGTAGCAGGAGAGAACTAGGGAAAGAAAACAGAAGAGGGAGAACCTGTTTTTGGCCTTGGAGTCCATAAATAATGCATTGTTTTGACCCATTTCAAGGCTGCCTGGGGCGAAAAATCTTCTCGCTGAAGAAGAAGGAGGCTTGCCCAAGCCAGCCCTGCTGGGTTAAGTTGGTTCAAGTCCAGCAGGATGAGCATCTGTGGCCGCGGACATGAAGCAGGCTGCAGCACGCTATTGCCGAGCCAGATCGGTGCTCCACGACTTGGGGGGCCCCTTTCCTCTGCAGCGGGGCCCCCAGAAATGTGGCAGCCAGGAAGGAAACCACATTCTATAATATCAGTTTTGTTAGTTAAAAAGGTGGTACTTTGAACGCCACCAGACATATTTTCTTGCCTTTCTTTCAGTTGGATCCAAATTTGAGCAGAAAACAAGGATGGGATTTTCCAATTCCCACGAAACTCCCAATATATTTTTTTCCTTCTGGATTATTATCTTGACCATCTAACTGACCTTTCTTTCCAGTCAAGCCTTGATGTCTCCTGGCATTTGAGTTTGTAACCTTATGCCTGGAGCAGGATATCTTAACCCCTTTTGTGACATAAACACCTTTGGCAATCTGGAAAATCTACAGGACCCTCTGGGAGTAATGCCTTAAAAACATAATAGAATATCCACAAGATGACAAAAGTAAACCAATCATATCAAAATAAAGTTCTCAAAAAAAAAGTTGAAGCACAAATTTAGATATAATAAAATAATAAGATCTAGAACTTGACCTACAAGTGCCATAATTTAAATATACTGATAGCACAGATAATATTTTAAGATACCTCCAGCTACTATAATAGAATATGAAATATCTGTGATGTGTATTGCTATAAAATCATAAGTTATAACTCAGATGTGATGAGTTACCCACATTTATTTAATGAAGAAAATGTCTGATTTCAGTTACAGTTTAAAGAAAATGAATATATAATTTCTTCCTTTCCAAACTCACAAACTCAATCTATGAAAACCCAAGCTATAAACCCTGAATTTAGAGAGTGGCTGAATATTGCTTATGTGCCTTATAAAAAACTCTCCACCTCTGTTGGGTCTTACCTCTTACTCTACATACTTGCCAGTCTCACCTCACCTCACTCCTCAGTGGTGAGTTATTTCTATCCACAGCAAATCAGATCATTAATACTAGAACATAAAAAATTCAGATTTATACACATGTAATCTCTTCATCTTAAGTGATCTCTCCAAATCCCAAGGATTACTCATTATGCATTAAATTGTACAAGGTTTAGTTAAGATTATTCATTCTATATGCATGTATGAAAATGTTGTAGTACTTGGTCTAATTGAACAGATGTGAAGATCTAGTAAGCTTCATAGAAAGATAAACTTGATGAAAGCAGAAAATTCATCCATCTTGTTTATCTTTAGATCCCAGTTTGGGTCACATAGAAGGACCTCAACAAATATTTATGCAAAGAGCAATTGACACTTATTCAAATGATACAGGTTTTTTGTTGTTGTTGTTGTTGTTGTTGTTCAGGGAATTGACCCAGGGGTGCTTTGCCACTGAACTACATCCCCAGTGCTTTTCATTTTTTTATTTTGAGACACTGTCTCACTTAAGTTGCTTAGAGCCTTTCTAAGTTGCTGAGGCTGTTCTCAAACTTAAGATCCTCCTGCTTCAGCCTCCCAAGTTGCTAGGATTATAGGCATACACCACAGCACCTGGCTAAATTCATTTTTCTCAGTGAAGCAAACACATATTAAAGAGTACAAAAGTTATTTGGAAACAAGAGCACATTATTGATGAAATTGGCTTTGATTCTTAGAACATCTACTTCCTTATTATTAGAAAATATAAGAGTTTCTCTTTGAAAATACTGCCTAAGTAAACAGGGAATAAAAACTTACCTTCTTTCTTTGTCTTCTTTTTTTTTTTATTTTTACTTACAAAAGATACAGTGAAAGTGTGTATGAATTCTCTTATTGACTTTAATGAAGAAAACATAGTACTGTAATCTGGGGTCTATTCCACACAGGGTCTTCATAGCTGCCTGTTGTGAGGATGTCCTACTGCTTTAATGAGTATATTAGTATATTTGCTCAATGAATCATGTTAATCTTTGTTCCTCTCATAATATTCAATAGCCAGTACGTCATTATTTTTTTCCTGAAATAGATGGATCCTTTTCCAAACATAAGAAAACATCCATTAAATTTTATCTTACATGTTTTGAATATGTGATGGGGGTAGTAAAATTCAATGTTAGTATATCACAATTTTTTAAAAACATCAGGTTAAAACCCATCAGTAGATTGTGAAATTATTTTAATGGATAACAAACATTATTTTTAACAGTAAAGTGGAATAAAGTAAATAATATCAAAATGAACTATATATGATAGTGTTTTGGTCAGTTTTTTCCAAAGGATTTAAAATCGGCATGCTACATAGATGCAGCCACAGCACAATTCAAAGTAGCTAAGCAATGAAATCAATCTAGATACCCATCAACAGATGAAAGGATAAAGAAACTATGGTATATATATTCACAAACGAATATTACTCACCATAAAGAAAAATGACTCTGACATTTGCCAGTAAATGGATGGATCTGAAGACTATTGTATTAAGTAAAATAAGCCAATCCCCATGCTAAGTGAAATAATCTAATCCCCCCAAAATCAAAGGTTGAATGTTTGATCTGATATGTGGATTCTAACCTACAACAAGGGTGTAGGGGAGAATAGAAATTCAGTGGATTAGACAAAGGAGACTGAAGGGAAGAGACAGGCAAGTGGAATAGGAAAGACTGTAGAATGAATCTGACCTAACTTTCCTATGTACATATACAAATACACTACGGTGAATCTCAATATTGTGTGCATCCACGAGACTGGCATCCTAATTATCCATTCCAAGTTTGTATAAATATATCAAAATAGATTCTACTTTCATGTACAACTAAAAAGAACAAATAAAAATGTTTTAAATTAAATAAATAAACTCTCCATCAAATGTGACAAGACAAGCAAAAATAGGTTATTATAAAAATTATTATTCTGCTTATATTGCATTTTAATGCAATCAAGCCCATGTGTGCATCAATATGCACCACTATAGCTCATATCTACATTGTGTTTAATTATGCTATACATAGATATTATTTTTTACTATCTATTGGAGAAAAAAACACATTTGAAATATAGACTATTAAGCCTGAATTTAAGCATAAAGAAAGAATTTCTGGATACAATGGTTGATTAACTATGTGCCACAGAATCCTAGGGCATCTTTGAAAGCTGGATCAATCCATGTTGAGTAGAGACTGGGATACAAACTACTACCACAGGCTGCATACAATGCTTCATGCAGTGGATGACATCTACCAGATAGCTTAGATGTGCACAAGAGATTGTATCTTCTAGGTTTGTATATGCTCTCAATGATGTTCACACAACGACAAAAAACACAAAATGACACATTCCTCCAAACATATTACAACCTTACAATATCCATGACTAGCATATTATTTCTCCAAGTCTGTATTCTGCACTAAATTTTAAAATATTTTTTAAAATAAGTACCGACTTTCAATGTATTTTTTAAAAGGACATATTTATAAAGTAATTAATTTAAATTAGTTAAAAATTCCTACATCAGGCTCAACAACATCCTTACCTATCCATCTCATAGTTGTCTTAAGGTGAAAAAGCAGTTAATCATCCAAGAAAATCATGTTCTTTCTTACTTGAAGATTGTTACATCTGGTAGCTTAAAACCTTATGTTGAAGCCTGCTTTCATGTTTAATAATTATTATTATGAATAACATTTCACAAGTCTAATCAAACTCTATTTTACAACTCCAATATAGATTATTTCATTAATAAACATTTATATAAAACACCCATTTGGTTGCTGTGAAGACAGATGAAAGTGCTTTATAGCTTTGAATGTGTTGAAATGCCACACATAGGTGTAGGATGAACCAGGGAGAAAGAAAGAACTGAGTAGTTCCATAATCCAGCAGCAGTATGCTGGGTGGGACATGGTATCAAGGGGAAATTCTAGGAGTCGAGGTAAGAATCTTATATTCAGATGTGGTTACCAAGTCTTAAATATCACCCATAAACTATAGAAGCTGTCTTTTGCTATAAAAGGTTTGTACCAGTCAGTTTTTTGTTGCTATGACCAAAGTACCTGACAAGAACAACTTAGAAGAGGAAACATATATTTGGGGATCAAGGTGTGAGAGGTCTCAGTCCTTGGTAAGCCACATCTATCACTTCAGGCTTGAGATCAAGCAGAACACTATAACAAAAGGGCATGACAAAAGAGAAAAGCTGCCCAGATAATGGCAACTGGGAAGCAAAGACAGAGAAACAGAGAGAGGAACCAGGGACAAGATAGAGACCAAAGGCACACCCCCAATGCCCTACTTCCTTCAACCATGCCCCACCTGCCAATAGTTACCATTCACTAGTTCATTCAAAAAATTAATGCATCAAATGGATTAATCCACTGATGAGGTTACCCCTCTCATAATCTAATCATCTCACCTCTGAATATTCTTGCATTGCCTAACACATGAACTTCTCAGGGAAAATTAAAAACTCCAAACCATAACAAGGGCTATATCTATAATTACCAAAATCTAGGGAAGGCTTCTCTGAATTGGTCACCTGTGTTCAGATCATGTTTTGTTGCATGTCACCTGCTATCTCAGAACAAACGGTAAGAATCAGCATTCAAGACTCTTTTTCACAGTAACTGGAAAGCTCATCTTCTCCTTGAACTCAAAGATGGTCTCTTGCACCATTCTTTGACAAATAGCAGACTGTGAAAATAGGGCAGTGTTTTTCCAGAGATAAACAAGGTTAATGGATATTCCATGATGGAAAACTGCCAGTTCTAGATTCTGCCAGCTCCCATCCCAAAGAACTTACAGAAAGGTTGTCTGGATTTCACTCATTTCACCCCAAGGCATCAGATTACCCAACACAGGCAATAAACTTACCTCTTCCTTGTTTTCCTGGCTGTCTAAGCTGTTCAAATGGGTATCCCTGAGCTAGAGGCCAGTTCCTGCCACAGCCCCAGGCCCCAAACAACTGAGACCTATTATGTCATATGCTAAAAATTAGTCAGCAAAGTCTTCACTGGCTAAAACCAAGGGGAAGTGGAAG
Organism: Tamias sibiricus; assembly: GCA_025594165.1. Lineage (NCBI taxonomy): Eukaryota > Metazoa > Chordata > Mammalia > Rodentia > Sciuridae > Tamias > Tamias sibiricus. Next base: position 94,322,532 of record CM046659.1, read on the forward strand.
AAATTGATAAGCCCCGCCCCACCTTTTATATTATGTGAAAATAACAATAGTTTTAGCCAAGAAACATAAAGACTCCTTCAAAAAATGATGATGTGCTTAAGTCCATTATTGCTAAAGAATAAGCATTCAACAAGTTGTAACTAATTTATTCCATCAGAATTAGGTACTCACACCATCGTACTTTATTCAGCCAGAGAGTTAATGGGAGGTCCTTGGGGTGGTTTTGCTTAATGCTTTAAAAAAAAAATCTTTTATTAAAAACTTAGGTCTAATTGTCCAAATAAATCAGGCCTATGATAAGAAAATTGAAATCCCAAGTGCTCTCAAACCACAAGAGCATGAATGTAAACAAAAAGAGAAGCATCAAAGTCAAGTTGTCTGCTGTAAGATGGACTCCTTGCCTTTTATAAATCCCAGGCTGCATAAACTGTGCTGCTTCAAATAAAAATTGACCTGAAAGTTCGAAGAAGATCTAAGAATGAACATAATTTCCAATCAATTCTGTTTGTGTGGCTATTTTAGAAGTCCTGAGCAGATGCTTATTAAAATATATGATGAACAAATGAATAACTGCTGTTAAGAAAAGATGCCACCAGAGTGTGATGGTGTGGGCCAAACATTCATTTTGCAGATGAGCTAAACATTAAGCAGGTTTGTTTTTTTTTCATTTCTTTGCAAGGTATAAACAACTAATATGCAAGTAGTAATATGTAATCCACACAAACCCCAGGGATATTTTACTTGCTTTGTTTTGTTTATTTTTATATCCTTTTCACAACTCAACCAGGAGACAGTACACTTTGCATGTTTTCCAGTTACTTAGGTCAGAGGACTAAATAGAACTTTTGTATTTCTCAACACTGTGCCTAATGCACTGGGGTTTGACCATGCTTATTTTTGAAAGGTCACACATCTCTAAACAATCTGATGCCTCTAAGTAAAAGTTGGTGTCATGATCAAGGTTACAGTGGGACCAGTGTTAATGTCACAGTTAATGGTGTGACCTATTATTTCATTCAATAGGCATTGAATACTTACTATAATAGGGTGTAATGGTTGATTTTATATGTCAACTGGACTGGATTACAGGGTGCCCAGATATTTAGCTAAATAGTATTTCTGGGTAAGTCTGTGAGGGTGTTTCTAGATGAGATTGGCATTTGAATTGATAGTCTTGAATAAAGCAAATTGTCCTTCCCACTGCGTATGGGCAGAATCTAATCCTCTGAGAGTCTGAATGGAAAAAAAGTTGAAAAAAGGGAGAATCTGCTTTCTATGCCTGACTGCTTCACATAGAAATTGGTCTTCACCTGCTCTTGGACTGGGACTTATCCCTTGCCATCTGGTTCTCAGGGTTTTAGACTTAGACTTAAATTAAACACCCAGCTTTCCTGGGCCCTCAGCTTGTAGAGAGCAGCAGTTCATGGAATTTCTTACCCTCCATAAGCACATAAGCCAATTCCTTATAATAAAAGTATACAACACACACACACACACACACACACACACACACACACACCACCACATCCTATTGGTTCTGTTTCTCTGAATAACTCAGACTAATAAAGAAATTTGATACCAAAAGGATATACTGCTGTAACAAATCCTTTTTAAATATGGAAGGATGTTTGGAACTGGGTAATGAATCTGGCAGAGTGTTTAGTCGAATGCCAGAAAGAGCCAATGTTGCTGGAAGGAACTGCTAACTGTGATTCTGGTGAGGGTTCAGAAAGAAAAAAGGAGAGCTATGGAGGATTTCTATTCTATTTTTCACAGAGAATACATAAATAATAATATAGAAACATGGACTATCATGACCCATGTGACATTAACTCAGTTTCCTTGAACTAGAGTGGTGAGTCAGATTAGAAATATTAAAGGTATGAAAAATAAAAATAATAAAGACATGGAAATAAGTGAAAAGCAGGGGTACAGTAGGGTGATCTAGCTCTCATGGAGACCGGATCTAACCACAAAATGGAGCCCACACACTTTATTTACATGGGTAGGAGCACCCATGGGATTCAGAGTGAAGGACTTTCTGAGGAAAACAGGAAGAAGATGGCAAAAACAACTTGGGACTTAGCAGCTTAAACTCACCTGCTGTACTTCCAGGCTCTGTGTTTGCACCTAAAGCTGTCTGAGCCAATGGGCAGGGTGTCCGCATAACCTAGTCTCAGGTAGAAATTCACTGAGAGTTCTCAGAAAAGCAACCCCCTGCTTTGAGATGGCTCAAACAAATCCATAATTCATTCACAGCTCCCAATAGTGGACATTGTTTTAGTCAGTGTTTTTGCTACTGTGACCAAAAGAACTGACAAGAAAAATTTTAGAGGAAGACAAGTTTATTTGGGTTTCAGTTTTAAAGGTCTCAGTCCACAGACAGCCCACTCCATCTCTGGGCTTGAGGTAAAGCAGAACATCATGGTGGAAGGTTGTAGCATAGGACAGTAACTAAGGACATCACACCAGGAAGCACACACACACACACACACACACACACACACAGAGAGAGAGAGAGAGAGAGAGAGAGAGAGAGAGAGCTCTCCTCACCACACACAAAATATATACCCTAAAGGCACATCCCCAAAGACCCACCTCCTCCAGCCACACCCTACCTGCCTACAATCTCCACCCAATTAATCCCTCTCAGGCAAATAATGCACTGATTAGATTAAGAGTTTCATAACCCAATCATTTCACCTTAAACTTTCTTGCATTGTCTCACAAATGAGCATTTGGAAGACACCTCATATCTAAACCATAACATTCTGCTCCTGACCCCCCAAAAACTCATGCCCATCTCACAATGCAAAGTACATTTAGTTCATTTTCAAGAGTCCCCATAATTTCAACAGTTCCAGGATTACCCAAAAGTCCAATTTCAAAGTTTCCTCTGAGAATCAAGGTTCTCTCTCTCTCTTTCTGTATATGTGTGTGTATATGTTTTTTATATATATATGTGTGTGTATATATATATGTGTGTGTTTATATATATGTATATATATATATATACATATATATATATATAAAATATAAAATACCCAACAAGAACAACTTAGAGCAGGAAAAGTTTATTTGAGGTTCATGGTTTCATAGGTCTCAATTCACAGATGGCCAGCTCCATTGTTCTGGGCCCAAGGTGAGGCAGTACATCATGGGGGGAAAGCTTAGGGGAGGAAAACTTCTTAACTTTAGTGGGGGAGCAGAGAAGGAGAGGAATGTAAGTGGCCACAAGAAAATATGCACCTTTCCAGGGCATGCCCTGGCAGTGACCAAGCTCTTCCAGCCATATCCCACTACCTACAGTTACCACCCTATCAGTCCATTCAAACTAGAATGAACTAATTTGCTTACAGCTATCATGATCAATTATGTTACCTCTGAATATTCCAGCATTAATAGGGAGATTTTGAGGTCCCAGCTCCCAAAAGCTCACATCCATCTCACAATGTAAAATGAATTTAGTCCACCTCTAAGAGTCTCAGTCTTAACAGTTTCAGCATTAGCCCAAAAGTCCAATTTCAAAATTTCCTCTGAGACTCAAGACAAACTCTTAAAGCCCCTGTACAAATCAAAAGCAAGTTACATATATCCAATATACAGTAGCATAGAGTAAACATTCCCACTCTGAAAGGGAGGAATAGCAACACAGAAAGAAGTGATGGGGCCAAAGCAAGATCAAAAACCCAGTTGGGCAGACAAGTCCAATAACTCTGTGTACTGCCTCTAGAACACACAGCAGGAAGATATGCTTTCCAAAGGGCTTGCGTAGCCCAGCCTTTTGACTTTGCTTGCAGTACTCATGGGTCTCTTTTAGCATGGCTTTCTATGGAGCCTGAAGCTTTTCTTGGAAAACAGTCCATGTTACTGGCATCTCTTTATTCCTGAGGTTTCCATTCTAGTTTTGGCTTCACCTTTACAGCTTTATGTGTTGCTCACTCAGGGACAGCCTGTGGGGAATCCAACCCTGCTACATTTTGCCTGGCCTCCCAGACCTTCCTTTGAAATCTTGGCAGAAGCCTCTATGACCACTTAACTTTAACATCCTTTATTCCTGTAGAATCAGCACCACATGGTTGATAACAAGGTCTACTTCCCATTCACACAATACCTGGGCCCCTAGAATCAGGGCTGCAGTGGTCTCTGGGTGCCTGCTTAGCTCAGTATGGTGAAACAACTTCCTAGGCCCCCTGTGCAAGCATGGCACCCCCATTATCTCTTCTCAAAGGAATTTCTTCTTCTATATACTGGAGCCCATAATGGGTGTGGTCTTATAAATTCCTAGATGGCTTTCAGGCATCTTTCCTATTGTCTGTTTGCAAAATACTTAGCATATTTTTAGGGGCTGTGATCTCTTTGATAGCTTCCTTAGCCCCAGGTTTACATGCACTTTTCTGGCCAAAGCACATTTTTTAACAGTCTTTTAGCTCTTCCTTCTACACCTGTTTCTCACAGTAAAATCTGGCTAAAACCTTCCAGCAATATCTATGCCATTGACTGAATGTTCTCTTGCCTTAAAATTTCCTCTGCCAGATTCATTAGTCTATCATTTTAAAATTCAATCTCACACCAAGTGTCAGGATATGAGCAAAATGGAGACAAGTTATTTGCCAGAATATAAGACAAGACAAGTGGTCTCTAGTCTAATTCTCCAAAGAGTTCTCATTTCCCTCTGAAACCTCATGAGCACACTATGCACTCCTATCAACATTCTTGTTTTCTGAGCTCTCACCAGAATTGCCCATTAAGCTCCTCCTACAACATTTTAAAGCTTTTCCAGCATGAATCTCCAAACTTTTCCAAACTCCTCTCACGAATCTGTCCCCAGTGTTTCTGAACCACATGATGAGATTAGTCATACAAAAATCCCACTTCTAGGTACCAACTTTTGTCTGTTTCCATCAGTGGGACCCAAATACACAACAAGAATAACTTATAGGAGACAAAGTTTATTTGGAGTTCACAGTTACAGAGGTCTCAGTCCACAAATGGCAAAATACATTGCTCTGGGCCCAAGGTGTTGCAGTACATCATGGGGGAGGGCCCAGCAAGGGAAAGCTGCTGAGCTCATGGCAGGGTCAGAAATCAAAAAGAGAGAGAAAGAGGAAGGGAAAGAGGCAGGGATATGCAGGCACAGCCCCAATGACCCCTTCTCCAGCTATACGCTACCTATTATCACCACCCAGTTATTCAAATGAAAATGAACTAATTCAGATACAGCTCTCATGATCCAATCATTTTACCTCTGAATATTCCTGCATTAACAGGAGCTTTTGGAGAACACCTCATATGCAAACCATAACTGTGACCATAACAATTTTTATCCTATTCCAATATAAGCCATGGGATATTTGAAGTGTAAATCATGGACCCTTATGAGTGTGTGTTAGTTGTCTAGTACAACCTCTAGTCACTCCCTTACCTGATTTTTCTTCATCCAGCTATTACCTCCTTTAGAAAGTTTGACCTTGCTTACCACTTCAATAAGCTGTTTTTTGTTTGTTTGTTGGTTTGGTTGGTTTGTTTTGTTTGGTACCGGGGATTGGATTAAGGGGCACTTGACCACTGGGCCACATCCCCAGCCCTTTTTTGTATTTTATTAGAGACAGGGTCTCACTGAGTTGCTAAGTGCCTTGCCATTGCTGAGGCTGGCTTTGAACTCGCAATCCTCCTGCCTCAGCCTCCCAAGTGCTGGGATTACAGGCATGCACCACCTTGCCCGGCTAGTAAGTCCTTCTTATGTTCTCTTCTGACTCCTCTAAGCTTCTATATAGAAATCCTTAAGGTGACCTATTAGTCTATTGACTTGACAACATGAACTCAACTCAAAGTTCCATGATGACAAGGACCACTTTTCCAAATTCATTTTTCTATCCATAGTACTTAGGACAGAGCCTAGTGTAGAATAAATGCTGAATACACATTTGATGTCAGAAAGCATAGTTATGTTAGGAATGAGAGAATATAAAATGGTTAGAAGGTTATGAGCATACCTCAGGTGGAAGTTTTGCATTGACAGCCTCCACAAGATGAATAACTCTTAGATGGGACTCCAAACATTTGAAGTAGAGGAGAATACAGGTCATAGAAATTGGGAAGTGGAGAAATTTAAAACCTGAGTCTCATGAATATTAATGCTGAAGTCACTGAGTCATGATTATAGGATTTCATCTACAAATGTGACAGATTACAGATATTTATGAATCTGGTAATTTGTTGAGTCTTGCAAGAGAATTCTGGTGAGAAAATTCCCCTGGTTGCTTAGCCCTACACTAAAAATTTGTTATAATTTTTAATGGAAATTATAAAGGACCTCTTTGAGATATAAGCATAAGTCTAAAAAGGGCCTTTAGATTGAATACCATGGTATAATTAAGTGGACTGTGGGATGTTTTTTATAGAAACTATGCTCTTGCATCTGGAATTTTGAAGTTCAGTTAAGGATGGAGGACCATGCAAATCAGTTTTTCACGAGACATTGATCATGAATTGTGGCAGTATTATTAAATTCAACACATGAAGAACTCCTCTCATTATTAAAGTGAAATTTATTTCCCTTTCCCTGCTCCTCTGGCATGGTCTACCTTTCTAGTCTTTTAATTCCCTTGTATCACACTTCATCTTCTCTCATCAATTTCTAGTATTATCACTATTAATACCATTCCATACACAGAGTAATACCATAAACCTTTGGCTCTTTTTCTAGAGTCACTTTAAACCAAACAAATGGGTTTCATGATACATTCCTCCACCTCAAACAATGAAAATTCATGCTGTAAAACAAACAGTAATAGGATTTGAAACATGATATTAATAACTTTCTATGCAAAGACTTTTGTCCTTTGAATTCTTAATAGCAATACAAGCCAAAGACCATAAGTTAAAAAATCCATAGAATATTGAAATATTCCCTCAAATATGAGAGAAGACTTTGGCATATTTGGAATTAAATGTGATAATTTTTTTTTTCAAAATATACCCTAGAAGTCATAAGCAGTTTAAAAATGTAGCTAAATTCTGACATCCTAGGTTGCTGGATATTTCAGGTGGAAGAGACTCAAATAGGAAAAAGTAGAAGGATCAAAAGTTGGGGGTGGGAGGGGCAGAATAAGATCCAAATTGAACATGGACTCTGAATGCAAACACTACATAATGATGAAAGCTGTTCTAGAAAACAGCAATGTAAGCTGCCTGTCGTGGCCAGCCACAAACACCGTGGGAGGAAAACTCTCGGAGGCAGAGTAAAGCTATTACTACTTTTACTTCTACTTTCTTAGAGAGAGCTTAGAGAGAGAAAGAAAGATTTTTAGAGAGAAAGATTAGAGATAGCTTTTTCTTCTTCTTCTTAGAGCTTAGAGAGAAAGAGAGAGAGCTTGAAAAGAGAGAGATTTCTTAGAGCTTAGCTTTTAGAGCTTCTTTCTTCTTTGTTCTTTCTTCTTTCTTCCTCGGGAGCCTCTGCCTGACTCTGACCAGGAATTACTTCTTCTATCTGGTTTCTTTTCTGTAACCGCTCTGCCTACGTTCTGGCCGCTCTGATTCTTCTCCGACCCGAACTCTTCTTCCGACCGAGCGACTGCATGACTGACTGAATGCATTCATTCTTCTCCTGACTCCGACTGCTTTCACCTGGTTATATACCTTTAGCTTTGCGGGTGCCTCACGTGCATTTACAGGTGCGTCACATACATACTTATTATCAGGTGGAACTTAGGGCTTCCAGCTGACCGCAATAGCCATCTCCCTAATTGGGGCTCCTTCACAGCAATGCATTTATGCTCTTTTTATTCAATCCTTTTCTTTAAAAAATGACTGAGGGATAAATGGATATATCATTTTCCAAAGGAAGAAAATTATATACCCCATTAATAATTGTGCCACAGGGTTGGCAGTGCAGCTGCATGGTAGAGTGCTTGCCTAGTTCGAGCCTAAGACTACCAAAAATATTAAATTTTTAAAAATTGTGCTACAGACAGTTAACTCATGTACTTATTTATACTACATTGAACAACTGGGCCTTTCATATTTAGTGTTTGAATCCTAATGGTACTAATCTTTAGATATCTGGCCCAAAGTGTGCAGATAATGTGAAAATATATGACCTATTTGCATAAATAAATGTTCTGAATGTGTCCATATTATGAAGGTGGTGAGCCAACATGATAACCAACCTGATGTGCTTCTTTTATTTAAGATACAAAATCAAGGTGAAATTAGTCAGGATTCATCAGGAAGAACAAAGACAAATCTTGTAGAATTCATGTGTTAACTATGGCAATAACTATATCTTTCTTCCTTATATGAGGTAATGTTTTTCTAGGGATATTTAGTAATATTTAGCCTTCAATCAATTGGCATTACATCATAAAAGCACCTGTGTTCCTGCTAATCTGCTGTGGTGTCATAATCACATTGGTAGGGAGCTAACAAAGCATGTGATGCGGTAGAAGAGAAAAATTAGAAAAGCTGTGCTTTATATCACACTGTTCAGCAGGATATATAATTTTTCTATGTTTAAATTATAACTTCAAGTGCAAAATAAAACCATTATCCTAGACTCAGCTAATAGAAGCTGTAATTATTACTTGAGGTGACAAGGGATTTTAGTTATAAAAAAAGGATATCATTTGTTTATTAAACTAATATGAATAACATTTCAGGAAGGTGGTGAGACAGTGTATGAGAATCCAAGTTCTCTCATACACATAGCAGGAGCAATTGTTTTGGGAAAAATAATATATCATGTAACCACAGGGGATTTCATAATTGGAGAGGGGAGGAATAACAAACTATCTTTTCCTGTAATGGATACAGGAATTCCAAATCTTTGTGGATGTCTGATTTCTGTGGGCGATGCTTCATAGGCAGCTTAAATCACTTTTCATTTTTCCTTTTTACATGTTATTTGTATCTAAGTATCTTCACAGTAAGTTCAGTATCTGGTCAATCTTTGAAGTCTTTACATCACATATGAGAATGTTTTACAGCCAGGCACTGTGGGACATGCCTATAATCCCAGTGGCTCAGGAAGCTGAGGCAGGAGGATCTCAAGTTCAAAGCCAGCCTCAGCAAAAGCAGCGCTAAGCAGCTCAGTGAGAACCTGTCTCCAAATAAAATAAAAATAGGGCTGGAGATGTAGCTCAGTGGTCAAGTGCCCCTGAGTTCAATCCCTGGTACCCCTCCCCCCAACATTGCAAGATACACAGTAAGAAAGAATATATATACACAGTAAGATATTATAGGGATGGGGTATAGCTCAGTTGGTAGAGTGCTTGCCTCACATGCACAAGACCCTGAGTTCAATCCCCAGCACCACCAAAAAAAAAAAAAAAAAAAAGAATTGCCATATGCTGGTGCCGGTGGCACACGCCTGTAATCCCAGCACTTGGGAGGCTGAGGCAGGAGGATCACAAGTTCAAAGCCAGACTTAGCAACTCAGTGAGACTGTCTCTAATAAAATACAAAAAAAGGGCTGAGGATGTGGCCCAGTGGTCGAGTGCCTCTGAGTTCAATCCCCGTTACAAAAAAAAAAAAAAAAAAAAAAAAAAGAAATTATATATATATATATATATATATATATATATATGGTGAAATTGATGTGATACACATATACTTTTAATATATTCAGTTAAAATATAATGATTCATATTTTACTACATTTAATTAAAATATAACAAATTTTATTTTAAGTGCCTCTATTAAGGCATTTCTTATATTATGCTTATAAATTTATTTAAATCCAAGTACGGAAATTTACATCTATCGTTTTTTCATCCATTTATCAACTTACAATGGGCACTTAGTAAGGTTCTATTCTATGCAAGGATCTCTAAGTTTTACAGAGCAATAATTAGATGTTAAAATCAATGTTTTCATTAAGAAGAGTACATAAATGAAAATAGTTTCCACATTAATGGAAAACCTCTTTTTAAAGATTAATGACCTAAATGAATTGTAACCCAACTGAATCAGGACTTAATTGTTTCCTACTACATTATACTTCGTATTTCACCCTCCAGTCTAATATAGTCATTTACAGGATAAGAAGGAATGACTTCTGCAGAGGGTGAAATGAGACCTGCTCTGACCACACTGAAATGATACAGAGGCCCATCAGTTACTCTATAACTCTCCTTAGCCAACCTGTGCTGAGCTGAAAGATTTCATACCACAAAATCTTTCACACATGGATGTTTTGGTCCAAAAGGACAACTGAGCTGTGTGATGTGATAAGGAAGAAAGAAAGAAAGAAGAAGAAGAGGAGAAATAACACACAACCATAGATTTCTCCAAAGTGCTTCTCCAAGGTGAAAGAATACCACCTCTTCAATAAGAGCAAGACTTTTTGGCTATGGACAGGTAACACTATAAACTAGATGAGAAACATGCTTAAATGTCACAAAGTAAAAGCATCTATTCAAGGGAAAGGAATGCAGAAGGTAGTGTATGCTCATGATCAGAAACCTCAAGTGCTGAGCGGAGCCAGGGGCCTTGCCCAGGCCTACATTATGAGCTAATGGTAAGGAATGCAGCTTACAAGTGGCTTAAATTCTTGAGGGATTAGAATGGCTTCATTCTGAGCCTTCACTCAATAGGAACCCATCTTTGAGCTGTCCCCTCAGCAAGTGACTCAGCAGTCTTGACAACCCCTTTGAGCTAGACTGGCCACTGCAGAAGAGAAGATCTTATCAGGTACAGCAGCATTGCTCTGTCTCAAATAACTTTTGCTTGCTTTTATGACTGAGCTTCTAGGAAAGAAACCAGAAATCATGCAGTTATCAAGGGAGATCCAGCTGGGCCCCGCCTTAGCCTGAGATTTTGATTTGCTTTTTTATACTATGATCCCTTCCTTCCTTCCTTCCTTCCTTCCTTCCTTCCTTCCTTCCTTCCTTCCCTCCTTCCTCCCTTTCCATTCAAAGAGTTTCCAGCTCTTTCTGCTGGATGAGTACTTCATTTGTTCTTCTGTACAGGTTCTCCATTAGTTGACAGGTTCCTTGACCTTATTGAATTTTTGAAGTTTGGAGAATCAGAATGAGAAAGTGGGTTGTGTCTTTCAGTATCCAAAGGGAGTCTCACTTAGGCTGAGCAGAGGAGCACTCCTCTGAGTATAATCAAGGGGTTGGGTTTTAAGCGGAATAGATCTGAATCCCAACTGTGTTGCTTGTTACTTCTGAGATTTGGGGGAATTCATTTAAACTTATAATATTTGGGAGAAAGTAATATATAGACTATTTATACTGTTATTTTGAGATTTAAAGGAGATGAACTATATGAGAAATGCTATGAAAATGGTAAAGCCCTAGAAAATATAAACTTGTATCACTGTGACTGTTCTTCTGCATGTGGCAACTGTCTTTATTTAACTCTCCCCTGTTATCCCCCATTCTGCTTTGTATTATAGTATACTATGTCCCTCTGAGACAGCAAGTTAAAGGAATCTGAATCATCATGTCTCCCTGAGGAGAAAGTCTAGAACTCCACACATTCAGTCAGTGAGGATTGGGCAGAGGGAAGATCAACAATGGGATTAGTGGAACCCTGTGGCACACGGTTTGTAGCTCTGACAATTGTTTTCATTGCTTAGATTTTTTTTAATACACTTCAAGGGAAAATATCATATTTCCTTGTGTATTCCTTCTAGGTAGTACCTTCAGGAGGTGTTCAGAAAACTCTCAGACATAAAATTGCTTCTAGAATGTTATATCAAATAACAATTGCCACATGGAAGACTAAGACTAAACCAAAGACTGCAGTGTGTTTACCCTTTAAAAATGTACCCAAACCCTGAACTCCCCAGTATCTGAGTTTCTTCCTTGTTAATTTTCCCCTAATCCCTGAAAGGTGGTTGCCTTCTAGGTTGCTCTTCCAACTAAACCATAGAGATCTCTATTATATCCCTTATTTTTAATTCAACCCATTACCTACTTGACAATTCTTCATATTACATTTCTTTCTTCAAATGGCTAGTGTGGTGTCTTGACTTGGCCCTATGCAGCAGGGTTAGTATTGAATGGGCTCCAGCTCTCCCCATGGAGTGAAAATCCCAAGAATGCCCTTACCTAGAGGAAGGGACTAAATGTTTGCATCATATACATATACTGGAAAATCAAGATCCTTCTAGCAATAGGTCATAGCATCTGGCAATGTCCTGAAGGGCTTTTCTGGCAACTGAGAGTGTCATGGGAGTCAAGTCTCACTCTACATTTCCACAGTGTCACACACATACAAAGCATATATCTTTTTCTCATATTTCAAATTACACAACTTACTTCTTTCATAAACTTTCTAATGACATGTGTGAATTCTCATTAAATTTCAGACAAGACTGAGTATCTCTTTCCTTTTAAAACAGTGGTTCAAGCCGGGCGCGGTGGCGCACGCCTGTAATCCCAGCACTTTGGGAGGCTGAGGCAGGAGGATTTCGAGTTCAAAGCCAGCCTCAGCAATGGCGAGGCACTTAGCAACTCAGTGAGACCCTGTCTCTAATAGAATACAAAAAAGGGTTGGGGATGTGGCCCAGTGGTCGAGTGCCCCTGAGTTCAATCCCTGGTACCAAAAAAAAAAAAAAAAAAAAAAAAAAAAAAAAAAAAAAAAACAGTGGTTCACCCAGCAGAAATGGTGGCAGCTCAGAAGGGAAGTTCCCAGTAAAGAGCTATGGCAGGTAAGTCTTTTGGGAATAGACCCAGAAGTGGGATGGCTGGGTCACAGGGTGGTTCCATTCCCATTTTCCCAAGAAATCTCCATACTGCTTTCCATAGCGGTTGCACCATTTTGCAGTCCCACCAGCAATGTATGAGTGTGCCTTTTTCCCCACATCCTCTCCAACATTTATTGTTGTTTGTGTTCTTGATAGCTGCCATTCTGACTGGAGTGAAATGAAATCTTAGAGTAGTTTTGATTTGCATTTCTCTAATTGCCAGCGATGTTGAGCATTTTTTCATGTATTTGTTGATTAAATGTGTATCTTCTTCTGAGAAGTGTCTTTTCAATTCCTTAGCCCATTTATTGATTGGGTTATTTGCTTTTTTGGTGTTAAGTTTTTTTAGTTCTTTATATATTCTAGAAATTAGCGCTCTATCTGATGTGAATGTATTAAATATTTGTTCCCAATTAGTTGGCTCTCTATTCACCTCACTGATTGTTTCTTTTGCTGAGAAGAAGCTTTTTAGTTTAAATCTATCCCATTCATTAATTCTTGGTAATAGTTCTTGCGCTACAGGATTCTTATTAAGGAACTTGGGGCCTAATCCGACATGTTGGAAATTGGAGCTTACTTTTTCTTCTATTAGGCGTATTGTCTCTGGTCTAATTCCTAGGTCCTTGATCCACTTTGAATTGAGTTTTGTGCATGGTGAGAGACAAGGGTTTAATTTCATTTTGTTGCATATGGATTTCCAGTTTTCCCAGCACCATTTGTTGAAGAGGCTATCCTTCCTCCACTGTACATTTTTGGCGCCTTTGTCTAATATAAGATAGCTGAAATTATATGTATTAGTCTCTGTGTCCTCAATTCTGTACTATTGGCCCACCAGTCTGTTTTGGTGCCAATACCATGCTGTTTTTGTTACTATTGCTCTATAGTATAATTTAAAGTCCGGTATGGTGATACCCCCTGCTTCACTTTTCTTGCTCAGGATTGCTTTGGCTATTCTGGGTCTCTTACAATTCACAATAGGTAGGTTGTGGAACCAACCTAGATGTCCCTCAGTAGATGAGTGGATAAAGAAAATGTGGTATATATACAAAATGGAATTTTACTCAGCAATAAGAGAGAATAAAATAATGGCATTTGCAGGTAAATGGATGAAGTTGGAGAATATAATGCTAAGTGAAATTAGTCAATCTCAAAAATCCAAATACCGAATGTTTTCTCTGATATAAGGAGGCTAGTTCACAGTGTTGTTGGAAGGGGGTACATAGGATTAGAGGAACACTAGAATGGTCAACGGAAAGGGAGGGGAAGGGAGGGAGCAAGGGGGGGGGAGGAAAAAAATTGGTGGTTGAATGAGATGGATATCATTATCCTAAATGCATGATTGAAGATCTGAATGGTACTTATATACTTTGTATACAAGCAGTTGTATGTAAAAAGATACTATACTTGTGCATTATGAATAAGTAAATAAATAATTTTTAAAAAAGAGCTATGGCAGGGTGATTTATACAGTGGAGAAGATGAGGGTTCCAACAGGAGGCTCGTCAATTGGTTGAAATTATTGTCTTATTAAATTTTTTGTCTTCCCCTTGTTGTGGAAGGTGTTGTTTTTACCAAGGTAACTATAGGATGAAAACCTAACTGATTCTGGAAACAAACTGTGAGGAGGCAACCATGACCTCTCTAGCTCATTTTTCAGGACTGGACAGTTTATAGGGTTTAACCAAGATCACACACACAAAGTAGGCAGAATTAGAAACAGAATAGGTATTTTCTAACTTTTTTACATTCTACTATGCTAATTTTCAGACAACTGAAATCTGAGAAAACTCATCACCAGTATATCTGTAATATATATATATTTTTTTTAAAGATTTTTTTTTCTTCTCCTGATATTTTAAAAGAAAATTGGTTACTTAAATCACTAATGATATTGTACTTTAGGTTTGTAATGTATTTAAATTCAAAATATATAACAGAAACCCAAAGGATGATATCATACTATTAGGACTTTCTTACATTTGTTTGAAATGTTACAATGTTGTCTTTAAATAGAAAGTAATAAGTTAAGGATAATTATTTTAAACTCTAAAGTAACTAATAAAAATAACACAAGGAGTTAAAGCTCAAAAGTCAATAAAGGAGATAGAATGGAATGCTAAAAGACATATTTGATTAACCCAAAGGAAACAGGAAAGGAAGAATAGAACAACAACAATAAAAACAAGGGACAAAAAGAACGAAAAACAAGGTGACAGACTCGAACGTAATAGAATTGGTAATAATCACATACAATGAAACCAAATACTGAAAAGGCAGAGGTTGTTAAATTATATTTTTTAAAATTTGACTCCACATATTCTGTTTACCAAAGCTTAATTTTACATATAAAAAATACAGATAAGTTATACAAAGCAGTGGGATGGAAAAGGGTTGTACCACACAAACAGTAAGTGTAAGATGTAGCTGTAATAACATTCAGATGAGCAGCATTTCCATTGATATAGAAGAGGAAAATTTAATAATGATAATGGAGTCGAGTAATCAAGAATACAACAAGCTTATATGTTAAATTTTCATGTACCTATAGAAAATTTAAGAAGAGCTTCAAAAAAAATGAAGTAAAAGCAAACACAACTAAATAAATAGATAAATGCTTAATTATATAGTTGGACATTTTAAAGTCTACTTATCAGTTGTTACTAAGACAATTTGAGAAAAGGATCGGTAAAGATATAGAAGGTGTCAGCAATACTATCAATTCTCTTAACTTAATAGACATTTACAGAATATTTCACCCAACAGGGCAGAATAATATTTTTCCCAAGGACATATGTGACATTCACTAAAATAAAAAAATATGCTGCCCCGTCCAAATACAATGTTCAATAAATTTCAAATGATTGAAATCTTGCTGAATGAAACTAATCACAATGAAATTAAATTAGAAATTGATGGCAGTAAAAATTCTCAGCAAATCCCCAAATATTTTTAAATTAAACAGCACACTTCTTTTTTTGTATTTATTATTTTTTTATTCTAATTTGTCACATATGACAGCAGAATGCATTACAATTCATGTTATACATATAGAGCACATTTTTACATATCTCTCGTTGTATACAAAGTATATTCATTCCATTCATGTCTTCATATATGTACTTTGGATAATGATGTCTATCTCATTCTACCATCATTTCTAACCCCCTGCCCCTTCCCCTTCCCCTCCCACCCCTTTGCCCAGCCTAGAGTTCTAAACAACACACTTCTGATTACCCACAAGCCAAAGAGGAAATCACAATACAAGTTAGAAAACACGTCAAACTGAATGATGGTGAAAATGCAAATGTAAAGTTTTGCGTTATGCAGCCAAAGCTTAGAAGGAAGTTTATGACCTACTTGCTCGTGTCAGAAAAGCAGAGAGGTTTTTCAGTAATGATCTAAGTTCCCACATTAAAAAGCAAAAGAAGAGTATATAAGGGGGAAAAAAAAAGAAAGAGTTAAGGTAATATATTGATGAAATAAAAAACAAATAATAGAGAAAAATGAACAAAACCAAAAGTTAGTTCTTCAAAAATATTAGTCAAATTGACAACAACCAGCAAGATTGATCAAGGACAAATTAGAACATACCTTGATAGGATCAGAAATAAAAGAGAATATCCCTTTACAAACCCTGTACATATTAAAAAGATTAAGAAAGAACATTGTGAACAACTGTGTAGAATAAATTGCATGACATGGATGAAACATGTAAACGTAAGAGCCTTGAAAACAACCCACTCAAGCAAACAGAAGAAAAAGAAAATCTAAACAGCTCTATATCTATTAAAATTTTTTTAAATTTATTACTAAAAACCTTTCTACAAAGAAGGTCATTGTCAAACACTAAGTGGAAAATGAGCCCTACAAAATTACACCATAGGTTGGATGGTTCAATTTCTCAGACACTCTGGGGATGATAGGAGCAAGCGGTCCCTGGGAAGATGGGTGTACAGCATCCTTGGCTTGCTCTTCCACATCCATTCTCCATCCTTCTCCACCTTTCTCTCTGCCCCAAAGATTTACTCAGAGATTATATCAACAGGCACTGTTCCCTTCTTGCTTCCCACTGGTCACAGACCATGGGAAGTGCTGACAGAATTCAGAAGAGGAGCATGCTGTCAGGGTTATTTATTCTTTTGCTTCCTCTGGAGGGCCAAGGCAGACCCCTGCTTCCCTTGATCAGAGATCACAGCTTCTGTCCCCTGGGCTGCTCCACACAACTCACTGTCTCCAGGTCCTAGGAGCCTCTGCTTTGCCTCACCCCTTCAGGCCTGGAGAAAATAGCAGTACTGCCCACTGTTACCAGGCCCAAGTTTCTAAACTGTTCTTTGTCATTTCATGGCATGTTAACCATACCTTTGTAAATGGTCCCTTAGTAAATTCTCTTTGCAAATTTCCTATTTTCAGCACATCATATATTTCTTGAAAAAATCTTAACTGATGCAGCTGTTGAGAGATTAAAACTTAACCCCAAAGCCATTGATTTAGCCAGCTTTTTCATTGCTGTGACTAAAAGACATGCCAAGAAAAATCTTAGAGGAGGAAAAGTTTATTTGCTCATGCTTTCAGGGGTCTTAGTCCATAGATAGTCGGCTCCATTCCTTTGGGCTTGATGTGAGGCAGAATATCACAGTGGAAGGGTATGGTGGAAGGAAGCAGCTCATATGATGATCAGGAAGCAGAAAAAGAGAGCACTTCTCACCACAACAAAATATAAACCCTAAATGCACTCCTCCCATGACCCATTTCCATCAGTCACACCCTACCTGTCTCCAGTTACCACCACTCAGTTAATGCCAATCAGAGGATTGATGCATGTATAGCCCAATCAATCTTTCTTACATTGTCTCACACATGAGCTTTTGGGGGACACCTAGTATCTAAACAGCCATAATATTTTGAGTTGCTTTCATGAAAGAGCATTAAATAATAAACAACTATAATGTACAATATTCAAACCAAAGGCAACAGATCAGAAGAGTGAGAACAGAAGAAGGGTAATTGTTAAGTTGGTAGGCAACGTGTTCAAGAAGGAGTGTTCCCAAATGTAGCCTTACTGTTTCACATCCCTCCTATTTCAGTGAGAAAGATGTTTGGGGTGAAAAAACATGCCCTGAAGTATTCACTGTACTCATGAATTATTATTAAGTTTCTTGTTGAGAATTGATCTTCCAAAAAATTAATTCTTTATCATGCTACATTTTTTTTTTTCAGACTCCAGCTGGATGTCTTACAATTTAAGTCAACCCCTACACTGTCTACCTGGAGACAGTCAGATTGCACAAGTTAAAGGGTCAGTCCCACAAGACTGCCTCCACTTCAAATGCCAGTGGCAAGCCCCAGGTTGTGACCTGTAGGACTGTTATAGATTGGGACTACCACAACACCCTTCTTAGGTTCAATAATTTTCTAGGAGAGCTCACAGAACTCAGGGAAACTTATTCATCCATTGACTTAAACCATATTACAAAGCATACAGATGAACAGCCAGATGGAAGAAATGAATGGAGCAAAGTAGGAAGGAAGGGGTATAGAGATAGAGATGCCATGCTTTCTCCAAGCCCACCACACTCTCAGGACCTGTTCAGCAACCTAGAGGATCTCTACATCCCATAGGGATTTGGAGGTTTTTGTTGAGGATTTTTGCATTTCATCACATAGGTGTTGTTGACTATTAACTCAATCTTCAGTCCTTCTTCCCTTCGTGGAGGATGGGAGGTGCGGCTCAAAGTTGCAGTCATGGTTGGTCTTTCCAGTGACCCACTTCCATCCAGGAGCCCACCAAAAAGACACCAAGGACATTCCAAGAGGTTAGGATATCTGTGTCAGCAACTTGGTTCAAAGACCAAATCATAGAAAGAAAACAAAAATACAGCTAGCACCTCCATTACTCAGGAAATTTTAAGGGTTTTAAGAATTCTGTGCCAGAAACTGAAGACAAAGACCAGATACATACTTAGTATTATATCACAATATCACAGATACTATTTGTTTCCAGAAAATTTCATATGAACTTTAAAAATTAGGAAAATAACGGCAGTAAAACCTTAAGAAAAATAAGAATTAATGAAGACAAAATTAGAAATTAATGAATGGAAAAAAGGAGCAAATAAAATTGAAAAAATAGTTCAAGACAGTGTTTGAAACACTAATAATAAATGCTAGTTTGCTTAAGTAAGAAAAAAACATAAGTACATAAAAGTAAAACCATTAAGGGAGCATAATCAAACACATAAAGGACATATAAAGAACTACTTTGTTCAGCATCTTTCACATAAATTGAATATGTGGGTAAAATTAATAGTATTTTTTAAATATTAATTTATAAAATAAGAGACATTAGGGAGGTATAAAACCTGCATATTCCACAATACCCCATTGATAACTTTCAGAAAACAGAGAAGAAACTATGAATGAAAAACTATAAATGAATAAGCTCTTATTTAATGAGGACAAAAGAGAGGCAACTAGAAACTCTAGGAGGAAGAAAAAAAAAGTTGTACTTGAAGGTCATGTTAACAAAATGGGAAGAAAGAATGCCTTTTTTATTTTGAAGCTTGCAATACCATTTGTGAGGCACAAATTTAAAACACTGCTGACATTCCCAAATCTACAAGTTTACCTGGCTCAGCTCTGAATAATCATTTTACAATTTTAATATTATAAATTTTATTTATTTGTTTACAATATTCAAGATCAATCTAAGGGAAAATAGGGAATTCAGGTATAAAAAATGATCTTGAGGGAACAGAAGTATTGCTATATTGATGAATGTGTAAAGGTGCTATTTTTTTTTTCTTCCTACATATTGGAGGTTAAAAGATCTATGTGAGTCAGCTTTCTGTCACTGTAACAAAACACCTAACAGTAATCCACTTAAAGGAAGAAAGATTTATTTTGGCCCATGGTTTCAGAGGTTTCAGTCCATGGCCACTTGGTTCTACTGTTTCCTGGGTCTGTGGTGAAGCACAGCATCTTAACAAAGACATGGTGGAGCAGAGCTGCTTACCTCATGGGGGCCACAGAAAAGAGAGAGAGAGAGAAGACAAGGTAAGGGTCCAGGAACAAGTATATCCTTCCAGGGCATGCTCCCAGTGACCTACTTCCTCCAACTAGGCATCACTTCCTGAAGTTTCCATCACCTCCCAATAGAGCCACCAATTGACAACCAACCCTCAACATATGAGCCTTTGGAGACATCCCAGAGCCAAACTATAATAGTATCTAATAAAATTGGCTTAAAAAATTAAACTTAACAAGTTAATAATAGTTCATAAAATATTGAATCATTTGATAAAATTAAGCAATAAAAACAGAACTTTTAAAATAAATTAACAATTGGGAAGAGGATGTGGGGATGTACTTGTAAATGAGCTAAAGTATTAGTCTCTCATAGCTGAGATTAACAGATATTATTAAAAATGAATAAATCAAGAAATAGAGATAAGTTTATATTTTTAATGATGTTTAAATAACTTTCAGGGAGAGTGACTGCAATAGCTGTTCAGGGTGATACAAATGACATGTATATTTATTGTTTGTTCTACACACTTTCATTTTTTATCCTATATTTTATGATATTAAAATATCAATTGGAAAGGTGGATTAGGGATTTGACAAGCAAATTGTATTGTAAGCTAAAAATTGCTAATAATCCATGAAAATGTGCTTAACCTTGTTCATAATTTTAAAATGTAAACACAATCTTTATACCTAGATGGCTGCTATGGTTTTAATGCTTGTGTTTCTCTAAAATGACATGATTATGTTAAATCAATTCACCAAGCTGATGGTATTAGAAGATGGGATTTTGGTATTGGAAAGTGATTGGGTATAAGAGCTGTGCCCCATGAAAAGGATTAATGCCCTTAAAGAAGCTACAGAGAACTGCCTGGTCTTCTTGTCCTTTGGACTTGTCTGTCACATCAGGACACCTATTTGGTGCCATCAATGCTGAGCAAGGTTTCATAAGATACCAAATATGCCAACACCTTGATCTTGACTTCCCCAGCCTCCAGAACTATGAGAAATAAATTCCTATCATTTATAAAATGCCCAACTTGTGGTATTTTGTAATATAGCAGCACAAACAGACTAAGGCAATGGCAAAGATTTTTAAAACTATATACTGGTTGGTAAATATAAAATTATTGGTTGGCAATTCAATGTTACATTGGCAATCTCAAGGAAAAAAATAAGAATTCTCATACATTAATGCAAATTTTTGGAGGACCATATTCACGAAACTTTAAAATATACATGTTGCTGGCACAGTGGTGCTCATCTGTAATCCCAGTGGCTCTAGAGGCTGAGGCACTAGGATCACAAGTTCAAAGACAACCTCAGCAACTTAGCAAGGTCCTAAGGAACTTAGTGAGACTCTGTCTCAAAAAATAATAAATAAATAAGTAAATAAATAGATAGATAGATAAATAAATGGGACTGGGAATGCAACTCAGTGATAAAGTGCCCCTGGGTTCAATCCCCAGTAACCCCCCTACACACAAAATACATGTTACCCAGTAATTCTACAATGTTAGGAATGTGGGTAAAGATAAGTGTGCACAGAAGTTCAATGTGGTATTACTTGTAAATTGAAAGAAACAAAATTAAAAGAACAACAATAGGAATAAAACAAGCAAGTGGTTTCAATAGAAGACAGTTTAAAGAATTTTCAGTACATTCACATAATGGCATATTGCACTGTCCAGCAAAATAATAAAGAAAATCACAATATCCTAACACTCAAAAAGCCCACAAAACATTGGTAAATGAAAACACTTCCAGAAATTGTTGTTTAATATGATTCTATTTGCATTAAATGATTGCATATGTAGATAATATATGGGGACAAGGCAATATTTTTCAAATTATCAATATGTCTGCCTCTCAAGGAAAATGAGGAGAAGGCAGTTTTATTTTCTTACCTCAAGTAATTCTCTATTTTTATTTTGCTCAATAACCATTTATTACATTATTTTATTAAATTTTTATCTCATTGAAGAGCTACAAAACACAAAATAAATTGGTTGATAAATCTTTCTTGGCAGCCCTAAGCCTCCTCAGCAGTTAGCATGATGCCTGGCAGAGCATAATTATTCAAGCGATATTTTCTGCTTAGATGGTAAATGAATCAATTAGAGATTGAAACCTGAATTTTTTTACCATGCCCTTATATTCCTATCGTATTACATCCACTTTACTATAATTAAATTTTTAAAAAGCCAATTCTCAAATAAAATAAAAAGTCAATTATCTTTATTTGTGGTTTAAAGAAAACATGGGTCTTTGATCCAAGATTTGGTGCCATTATTTTTTTTTCTTTAATAGTCTCTTGAATTCCTTTGTGCGCAAACCCATGTTAGGCACACACATGGAATCCCTGCAAAATAGAACCTGACTAAATGAAAGCCCTTAAGAAGCATTTACAAAGTAGCTCAGGGGATAGAAAAGCATTTGAGAAAAGTTGGTGAATTCTCTGGTTCTCTGAGACCGGATAGAACATGTGGTCAATGACATGTTCAGCCTCTTCAGTATTCATTGTTTTTTGTTTTTTTGTTTTTTTTTTTTGTTTTTTTTTTCAGGAGGCAACTGTACTTCAGTGGATGGAAATAAACATAATATAGAGTCGTCCTGCCTTCAGTGTCTGCCAAAATCAGAAAACAACAAGCTGATTGTGACATCAAATTCCAGAGGAAGCCAACTAGTAACTTGTTTGTTTTGAGCTGACACAGGCCTGTGATGATTAACTGCTGTGCCCCCCATTCTCTCCAGGGATCTGGACATGGTGCTTCCTTACCTGTAAACAGAATCAGGATGCATCCTGAAGGGCAGCCAAGTGTCTGGCCTGGGGAAAGACACCCATGTGGGTGAGGGAGCCAGGAAGAATGGGGGAGGGGAGAAGGTAGCCTGGGACCCTGACAGCCATTCGCTTCTGACAAATTACATCAGATGCAAATATTCACAAGCAACTCAGAGGGAAAGCAGCAGGAATACGCCCATGAAAGACATTAATCTTCAACATTATAAAAAGCTTCAGAAAAGCAATACATCTCTGTGCCAAGTGAGAGAAAGAGGAAAAAATGTAAAAGGAATGAAATCTTGAGCGCAAAAGAAGACCTCTTCGATTTTGATGTTACATAACAGGGAGGGGAAGAAAGAAGGGTGGTCAGGGGAGCCCTCTGAGGAGGGCTGATAAAGGGCCCCAGATTCATATTCAAATCCTGTGTCAAAGTGCCCCTTAGTGCCTCTCCTACAAGGAGGGCATCAATATGTTTCCATATTTAAAGTAGAAACCATATTGATTATGTTTTTTTTTTTCCATCCATTAGCCAGGCAACTTGGTAAAAGCATAGTGGGTAATTATATTAGCAGACATTGTGGCTCTATCTTGCTTTTCTAAAAAGAAAAAAAAAATCATACTTTTAAAAGGAGGAAAATAATTGTCATCCTAGAAAATCGTTCCAGGAGAAAAGACAGAGAAAAGAGAAGCTATGTGGTCAGATGCCAATTACCTTTGCCAAAGGCAAGGTGATGCCCCATTTGTGTCAGAGAATAGAACATTTGTACTATACAATAACAGCCAAAGATTCCATCAGAAAAGTACTGTGTCAAAGTAACCTTTGACATTAGTAACTGGTCTGCCTTTTTCTGAACGAGTTGAAACAGTCATAGGATCCAGTACTAGGCCTCAAGTAAGCTCTTCTTCGTATGTATAAAAGTCGTGAGGAGCATGATTGAGGTGTCAACCCATCTGATAAGTTACCTACTGCTTGTACCTTTACTATCATGAGGATTACTTATTCCCACAAGCTAAAATATGATTGCTGGAAGAAGTATCACAGATAAGAACTAGAATATGGGGACACTGGGCAAGACAAAATCTAGACTATGCACCTTTGATCCAGCCTGTTGTTCTTCCTCTGACACAGCCTAAGTGAATTATCAGTGATACAGAGCTGATCCCCATCTAAGCCTTATTATGTCCACAGGATGAACTTTTAAACCTAGATTCAGATTCCCCTTTCCAACCCGTGTGTGTGAGACTGGAAAGCATCCTTAGATACTTGTCTTTCCCTATGCCATTTCTTAAAATCCCTCCTTTTTCACACACACACACACACACACACACACACACACACACACACACATTTCAACTTTCTGAATAATCCTTTTTTGGGAATGGTACCTTTTTTCATTTTATCCTTTCATGCTCAATAAAAAGATTGAATGGTTCTGAGACACAAAAATAAAAAGTAGGAAAGTTCATTTGTCCCATCTTTTGCAAAGATGATTATGAAACATTTATTAGGTCCTTGTCAAGATTCTTGATGTTTCAAATCCAAAATCAATCCAGGCCTATTTTGCTTGATCAAAACAATCCCTGAAAAAATAGCTCTCACATTAAAAAACAATAACATATTAATTTTCAAATCCAAACTTGCAACTTTAAGAAAAAAATCAGAGATTCCAACAAAGGGGAGTAGTATCCCAATCTTTAGATGGGACCAGTGACCTCTATCTAATTCACCACAGACATAAATCCACTCCCTCATCATCATCACTTGCCAGGTGCCTGTTGTCCAGGTTAACCTGATGTGGAAGTGCCTCATCCCAGGACAGCTGAGTACTCAGGAGCTACTTCCTCCCCTAACTGAACTCTTTCCTCTGATAGTCTCACCATGGATTTAACAAAGGGTCTTTATAGCTGCGTTAACAAATGAGATTCATATGAAGAGAGAATTATTTAGAATCTGTTTTTGAACGTTAGGTTGGCTTAGCTTTCCTGGAATGTCTAATTTAACTTAGGAAGTATCTCCAACTCTTTCAAGAATATCAAAGACAGAAAAATCTCATCTCAGTCATTTCCAGGGCTTTGTGGGTCCCTCAAGCTCTTGACAGGAGTAAGGGAATCCTCCTGTGTCATTAGGACCCTGAGAGGCCTGTCCTGCTGTAAAGTGATCACATTTCCCTGACCAGTTACACATGAAGCACTTGTAGAATTTCCAGAATCTTAAGGAATTGGAAAACAGTGTGATGATTCTCAACTCTAGCACATCAATGAGGTCACATTTAGTTAGACAAAGTTA
Source organism: Tamias sibiricus (assembly GCA_025594165.1). Taxonomy (NCBI): domain Eukaryota; kingdom Metazoa; phylum Chordata; class Mammalia; order Rodentia; family Sciuridae; genus Tamias; species Tamias sibiricus. The sequence continues at coordinate 94,347,321 of CM046659.1, forward strand.
AGCAAGGTACACTAAACATTGCTTTAAATTCCATTTAGAAAGGGGCGGAAGGGACAGAGAAACAGTAAACTCTCTGAGTGTTAAAAGTGTGTTAACTCTCTGAGCCTCAGTTTCCCTAAATCAATGAAGCAAATTATAATAATACACAAATTTCAGAACTCTTATTTGTTCAAATGCAACTACACACAATGTGCCCAGTATGGAGTTTTTAATCTGTTATTTGCTTTAACTCATGAATGAGTGTTGAAAGATAAATTCCGTAACTTTTTGAGGTCTTAACCAGGCTCATGGCTTACTACCTTGCTAGTTCAGAAGCCTACCCTTATAATGCTTTTCTTCTTTATGTAAGTTGATAGTCATTCATTTAACATCAGAGTTGATAGTAGTCACGATACCAAAAATATAGTTGGGAACATTATGTTGGACATAGAAGGGGAAAATCTGTCAGGGATCTGTAAAAAAAAAATATATATATATATATATATATACTTGCATTCCTTACCTGAAATTTTCAATTTATTCTAGAAAGGTTGGTAACAAAATGAAAATCCATTAAAGCATTTTTGAATCAATTTTAACAGGGAAAATAATACTATGATCCATCCTAACATATTCTTCCCAAATAATTATCACAAATGGAAAAAGATCAGTGGGAGAATGAATGTAGATTTGCCTATCTAATTTTAAAACATCCAGAAGTAAATAAAAATAGTTTGTATATAAGATACAATATCATGAAGGTCTAGTGTGCTCACCAGAGAGACAGACAGACTTGATTGTGGAGAAAAGCCATTGTTGTGCACAGTGCAATTTTCCTGCCACGTCAGTTTCACTTCTGATTTTTCAACTTTTGTGGGGCTCAGAGTCATGCTGTCCCCCAAATGCCCTTAAAAGCAAGTTTATAGCATTAGAAAAAACAACAAAATACTTTAAAACATGTTGAAATAGTATGCTTAATCAACAGATGGAAATGTCTTAGAAGATGCTCTCTTTCATCCTTCTCACTTGGTGTACACAAGCAAAGCAGAATGTTTGATTATGTGGTGTGTAATTCAAATTTGTTCCATGTGAGATTCTCTGATTAAAAACTGTTGTGCCGAGTGTGTCTTTGTCTAAAACAATCACATCAAAATATCAATTTTATCCTATTTTTATTTGGTTGTGGAATAAAAAAAAAATCATTATACTATATAAATGAATTGTCTGAAAAGTGGTATCGCTTTCCAAGAGTCGTTATGCAAACATTTACTGAACCCGTATGGGGCAGTATGGGGAGGGCTGGATGGCAGCAGCCACCGTCACTGTCACAATCTGGTTCTTACTTTAGGCTCCTCTCCTGTACAGAGGCCCTGGAGCTGAACCTCCTCTGGCTTTACTTCCAACATGCCTGAGCTGTGGAGAACAGCTCCACTGAGGCTCCCTGGCTCTGGGCTTTTCATCCTCTTCAATGTCAACATCCTCATAGTGGAAGGCAGTCTAATACTTCTTTTTTTTTAATTTATTTTTTATTCTAAGTTGTTAGAAATGACAGCAGAATGTATTACATTTCATATTAATACTTCTTTATATTTTTTCTTGATTGGCAGAGAAGAATGTTCTCTAGGGTTCAGGTTGACGACTGTCTCAAAAGGACACTCAGTGGTATCAGATGGCAAAAACCAGAGAGTCCTAGGCTCTGTGAAATACACAGTGAAAAATCAACCTTCACAAAAGGAGAAATGCCATCAAGAGGAAAAGATCCAAATGCCCTGTAGTTTCTTTCTCACAGCTGCTTTTCCTTCTTGGGTTGAAGCTAAAGAAAGCATGCAAGCTCTGGGTGCCCCTCCCTGATAGCCAGTTCCCTTTCTCTGCCTTCTGAGTCATCTGCAACAGTCATTCTGTACCCCTGAGATACACTTTGTGTTCCTGAAGAGAAGAACCTCTGGTAACATCAAGAATCCTGCTATATTCTGGGAGCATTTTAGAGTTCTGTAGAGCATTCTACAGCAGTACAGAGTTCCACTTCCCATGAAAAGATCTGCCACAGGGGATGGGAAACAAATTATTGAGCATCTAACATGTGTGCATACTATGCCAATTGTTTTTACATATCTAATCTCACTTAATCAACAGCCCCACTCCCTAAAGTCTTATCCCTCCATGTAGAGATTAAAAACCGAAATCCTAGAAAAGGTTAGTTATCTGAGATGATGGAGCCTAGGAGAAATTTTCCCACTAAATTATACAGACATAAGTTCTTTACAAATATTGGCCTTGGATACCCTGGACTCTAGGTAGGTGTCTTTCAGGGTTCTTCTGGGAATGTGCCTAATTCCATTATTATTCTATTCTGAATTTGAAGAAAATGTGACAGGGAGAGAAAAGCAAAGCACAGGATAAGAAAGTAGAGATGGGAAGTAACACTAGACGTAGAATATAAAGAAAGAGCAAGAGTGAAAGGTGGGTTATTCCCTCAGCAGTCACGTGGGAGATGTTTGTAGGCACAACTCAGTCCTAATAAGCACCAGCTGATATACAGGTTTTTTCCACATTGAATTTGTGAGGGTAAGGGCCTCACTCCAGGTATTGTAGGAGTGGTAAAAAATGTCTTGATACAGAACTAAAAGTCTAACATGCCCATGCCTAGGCCAAAAAATGTCTAGACAAGATGGCTATTGTGAGGTTAAATTGTAAATTTCCACAATTCACCATGTTTGCCCTTTAATTTTTATTTATTTATTTATTCGGGGGGGGGGGGGGCGGTTACCAGGGATTGAACTTAGAGGCACTCAACCACTGGGCCACATCCCCAGCACTTTTTTGTATTTTATTAGAGACAGGGTCTCACTGAGTTACTGAGTTGCTAAGTGCCTCACCATTGCTGAGGCTGGCTTTGAACTTGTGATCCTCCTGCCTCCGCCTCCCAAGTGCTGGGATTACAGGCATGTGCCACTGCTCCCGGCTTGTACCCTTTTAATTTTTAAATATAGTTTATTTTCCTTAGATACACATCCATATTGACATTTTTGAAATAGTTTTTATGTGATTATCTGCTTATTTGTAATACACACATGGACAATTCACTTCCTTAAGTCATCTACATTTCTTAAAAAGCCACATGTATTATTGTTACATTAGTCATTCATTTTTCATGGTTGATAAAGCCACTAGCTATGATGAGTTCTGATGAGGTAAAATCACCTGTGGCATAATTTCTTCAAATGTCTCCATAAGAGACATTTCCCAGTAAAACATTTCTGCACAGATACAGATTGTAGTAACAGAAATAAAGAAAAATCACATTGCAACTCTTTCATATTTTCTAAAGAACTGAATAATTGTTTTACCCAATTTTATAACATTACCTAGTGCTGGAGATTAAAGTTTTCCAAATTTAACCTCTTCATCTCAAAATGCATTAAGTATACACTTTAAATAAATAAAAAAACATGCACACAATTATTACACTTTTTAAAAAACTGCATCAGGTAGAAGCAAGACTTGTGCAGTGGCCTGGTATTCCAGATATCCATGGTAGTGAAGGAGAGTTTTACAGAAACTAGTGTGAAAGCCACATCATTACTGCCCTGTTCCATTCAACAGCATTGCTAGTCTGAACATTGATAATTCCAAACATCTCAATTTCACATCTCACTTTTTCTCACTTCAAGATTCAATTTTAATTAGGTATTTTACAGGCAATCATTGACCATTCTAAGGCTAAAATGTGTGTGCTATGGGTCAGCAGGGAAAGAATTCAGGCCATGCTTTGTCCTCAACCACATGCTGTCAGATCCCAAGGTTGGGAGAGTCATCCTAGAGAGAGTGGGAGGGGATGAGGTGAGAGGGATGAAGAGTGGGTTCAGGAAAACCCAACCAAGTGCCCTCTTTGCAGCTACCAATTCTTTTGGGTGGGGGGCAGTTGACACAGAAACAAGGGAGAAAATAAAATGCTATCTTCTTTGACCAGTGAAATTAAAAGCTTATAATACAACAATCTCAGAGGTCTTTGGAAAGTAGCTGGTTTAGCTAAAAAGACCCAAAGAGGAACAAAACTAAGAATAAAGACGTAAGAGTTGATACCATGCCTTCATCCTCTTTTTTAAGACCCAAGGAGAATCAAAGCCCTAAGAAGTCTAACCATGAGGAACAAGAAGGACTCCTCTCCCAGAAGGCAGTCTTGTCAATATTAACAAACTTAAAATGACTGATTTAAGTTAAAACATAGCATGGATCCCTCCTTGAAAGCACACTATTTGACTGGCATTCAATCTTTATTCAATTTTTTTTATTTCATTTTTCCCATTAATTAATTATTTACTATAGCAAAATATACATAACATAAAAATCATGTTTCAACCATTTCTTAAGTGAACAGTGCAGGGACATTAAGTTCATCCCCACTATTATGACCATCCATAGCCAGGACTTTGCATCTTCCCAAACTGAAACCCTTACCCATTAAACAAAAGCTCCCCATTTTCATCTGTCCCTAGCCCCAGGCAATCACCATTCCACTTTCTGTCTCTAGGAATTTGACTACCCTATGTAACTTATGTAAATGAAGTCACACAACACTTGTCTTTTGCATCTGGCTTTCTTCACCTGACGTGAGAGTACTGTCAAGATTCATCCATGTAGTATGTGTCAGACTTTCATTCCTTACAAAGAGGAATAATAGGAATGTTCCTATTCCTATCAAAAACTAGCTATACCACTTATTTGTTTTGTGATCTTTAAAACTTTACTAAAATCTCGGTATGGCTTGTTTTCCTCATCTGAAAAAATGGAGAAAATAAATATTTTACTGGGCCTTCGCGAAGATTAATTCATGTAAAGAGTTGGCATAGTAATTGACATATATAAGGACTTGTCAAGAGATAGCATTTATGGTTAATGTGCTGTTGTTGTTACCACTATTACTAGCTTGTAAGTTATCACAATATATTTAAAGCAAGGAGATACATGTATATCTATACATATAAAACTTTGTGTGTGTGCGTACAATCTTGTGTTGTATAAACTCCTAGGAAAACCATTCACTTCCCAAAGACTAAAGTGTAACTAACTGTGCATTTTGAACACAACCTAAATTAATTGACTTTTGAGCCTAGCTATTTCCCTGGATATTGAAAGTATTAGAAGATCGGCAACAAAGTTAAATAGCTTCATAAAAGTACCACAAAACATCTATAGGTTTGAAAGTAAATAAATGGCCTGAAAAAACTAGAAAACTAAATTATATTCTTCCTGTTCTTGAGTATGGCTAGGCATAAAGGAACAAAATCCAGGTAGAATGGAGTCCATCGTGCGTGTCTGCCTCCATCTTTGAATGATGAGGTAATTGAACATATTCATGATAGGAACTCCTCTCTCCAGCCAAAACCAAGCCAGTGATTACAAGTGCCCAAAACCACAATCTGGACACAACTTATGACACAATCTGGACCCAGCCAGGTCTGAGATCAGACTTGGAAAAGGCCCTTTTCTGCTTCTGAAAAATGTCTCTGCTGGTCAGATGAGGTTAATAAGGAGAACATCAGTACAGTCTCTGGTCTTCCGTGGGATCCTCAAGCCCTGAAAAAAATCAAGCAGATCTCCGATCACATTGCTTCAGGAGACCAAAGAGGAAGCTTCTTAGCTCATTCTTCACAGCAAATATATTAAATAGAGGGGAAAACAAAATAAAGCAAACAAAAATACTAGACACTTCTATGAAGCAGAATACCCAGAAGTTTGGTTGAAACCTTCATACAAATAAATATGCATTTTTCTCCTTGAGAATAAATCTGTGTCTACCTTCTCTGTACCTGAATTTCAAATCCTCATATCCTTTTTCCTTGTTGTGAATAGTTAGATGGTGATTCTGTTCATTCAGGTTGTTAGAACAAAAATAACTATGACCTGGGTGGCTTGGTCAACCAGCATATATTTCTCATAGTTCTGGAGGCTGAAAAGTTCAAGACCAAGGAAACAGCAGCAGATCCAATGAGGGGTGAAAGCCTGATTTCTGGTTCATAAGGGCTGTCTCTCACTGTGTCCACACGTGGGAGAAGGACGAGGGAACTTTTTGGGTCTCTTTTATAAGAACACTAATCCCATGAGGGCTCTGCCTTTATGGTCTAATCACTTCCCACAGACCACACTTCCTAACATCACCTCAGGGTTAGGATTTCAACATTTGATTTTAAGGGAGCAGGACATAAACCTCAAGTCCATAACCAACGGGTCCTATTCAATAGTGCAGCTCTATTTATTTGCATGTCTTTGGGGGAACAGAACACAGAAAGAGTATCACACCTATCACCCTGGCTCACAGAAGATCTTTCTAAATGTTCACATAAAAAATTTCAAGTGAAAAATTCCAAAAAATGATTTAAACAATAGTCACTTGGTTTCAGAAAGTATGCAGACTCTCAAGGTGAATAACTCAAAGCTTCCGTTATGACTTGCTTCAAACTGTCCATCAAGCTTAGAAACTCCCCCTTAGTTGATTGACATTCCTGTGACTGCTAGCCCTGACAGGGAAGGACAGAAGATGAAGACTTTGATTTAAGGGTAAAATAATTATGCAAAGTTTCTTGTTCCATAGGACACAGACATGTGTCACTTTTGAGCACTTATAACACATTATTAAATTTCCCTGAAACTAGTTCCTCAAGAAGGAAGGGAAAACAATTGACATTTATTGAGTTAATACTCTGTCATGGCAATTTTGTTACATAAATCAGAGATGATGAAAGGAATAAAATGACTTTCTTAAGGTCTGTCAGTAAGCCGGGTTCTATCTCACCGCAAATCTTGTGTATATTACATTGTGTATAAACCTTTTTCTTGTAGCTTTTCTGAATGGTGAGTGTAAAAATGTCTCTATTTGTCTCAGATCTCTTAGGGGAGACATCGCCCTATTAAATATATGACCTCATTCAACATCACTAGGAGAGCTGCCAGGGCAGCTGGAACAGCAAGAGTGAGGGCAATGGTATTTCCTTGATCACACTGAAACCTGCTCAACCAGACATCTCTGAGTGGAGGAAAACATCCTGATCTCTGCAAAATAGTCAATGATGGCATAAGATAAAGGCAAACCTTTGGGTCAGCACTGGCCAAATAATTCCCCATGGACAGTGCTATCAGACAGTGGGAAGAATGACTTTCATAATCAATTATAGAGTGACAGCATGATGACAGTGAGTGATATGGAGCTGGTTATATTTTCTCATGCTTTGTTTTCCTTTATGCCACCATCAATCTAGTGGTCTTTTGCTTGAAGTAGTCTGAGTCCTTTGTCTCAACCTTAACTCCTAGGAATCAATCATGAGTTAACAGAAGGCGGATCCTCCAGATGCACTTTGGGTTTTCCCCCAATCATCGCCAACTCCACCTGTTTAAACAGGTATACACACTGCAAGCAAAGAAGGCTCCCAAGGACATAGAGCACCCTTCAGCTCTTTGTGCATTCACAGGACATGTAGACACTTTAACAAGAGAGACTCAACTTCTATAATTTCATATGATGTTTTTTCAACAAAAGGATATTAATAAATTGATAAACCATTTTCTTTCTCAAAGTACATGAGGATAACAGAGAAGAAAATTCTCTGAACTTCATTTTGACCCTTTCACCTACCAACTCAACTGGATCTGCCCAATCTCTGAGGGAACTATTAAGATCTAGCAATTAGTTTGCAATGGACATATTGATAAAAAGTACTGAAGTTCTGAGGATCTGTTTTCTCTATCACATGGGTCATGAATTGGGCCAATTCATCTGGTAATGCTCTGATTACTCTTCTTGGTCCCTACACAAGTAAGAAAGCTTTATTACATGCCTTGTCAAAGAAAATGCAGGGTTTATATTCACTTTCAACTGATTCAAGACGTCAAATTAAAAGAAATGCAGTAAATACCATTCAAAGAAATAAGAGATAGTGATCGAATAATGTTACCAGGCCCAAGTTCAGCCACGCTATAGGCCAATTAAATCAAAAGAAATAAGATTTTGCAGCATGGAAAATCAGTTTATTTTAAAAATCATCTGAGAAGATGGAGGTCTATTGTCCAAAGTTCATCTCGCCAGGAAGGTGATTTTAGTAGTGGTTTATGTAGGCAGGTGTGCACAGACAGGTGGCTGCTTTCTCACAGTGGATAGTTTCCAGGTTTGTGGCAAGATAGTGCACATCTTATCTAGTCATAAAATGTTTTTCAGTCCTGCAAATCTAAAGAAAAAAACAGTGATTATTTTTGTTTACTGATCAATTTGCCTATGTGCAGTTCTTGGTATAGTTTACAATGGACAAACTGGAAGGCATAGCTATGCAAAGAAGAAAGAAAAGTATCAGATGAAGTTAAAGACTGAGTCCTTAATGTCTAGCTTCAATTCAACCTCGATTCAGAAGACATTTTTGGTTGTCACCATTTTGGTTTAATAAGATGGACAAGAATATCCACCATTCTGATTTTGCAAATAAGGAATTTGAGAAATAGCAGTAATAATGATGGTGGTAGTTTCTCAGCCCTCTTTAGATTGTGAATTTGGGGCACTACCATTATTTGCCTTCAGCCCTCACCAAAGATAGCCTGCTTAGATCCCCCCAGAAGGGGTACCCTCCATTAAACTTAACCTGCACCTAAAGACTAGCAGACTTTCAATGAAGATAAACATCTGTGTCTGAGGCTCCTTCTACTCCCAAGGGAAACTTTTGAGAGAGAGCCTTGACAAGAACATTCCTCTCTGAGAGGATCACCCTAAGACTTGGAGTAGAAGGGGAAATTAAAGTTCAAGCTGCCTTCTCCATATCCTAGTCCCCTCATCTTGGTTCATCATAATGAACTTGTACAGCACAAAGAAAACTGATTTTCCCTAGTTTGGTAAACACAAATTAACTCTATCCTGTCTAGCTAGGGTTAGGTGACCCTCCTCTACATTCATTGACCTAATGCCATATATTATATCATTTGTGACCTGTTGTCATAAGTTCTAAGAAGTTTTCCATTGGTATATACCATGGGCTTCATCACTTTGATGATACCCCATTATTTATTTTGGGGGGATTTTGTTAAAATTTTCATAGAATTTATTCTTATATTTTTACATGGCTCCTCCACTTCCAGGCCAGCAATGGTGGGTTGAATCCTTCTTATGTTTCAATTCTCTCTTACTTCCTCTTCTGCTCCCAGACAGAAAAATTCTCTGTTTTTAAAGGGACTGCATGATTAGTTTGCCCTGCCTGGATAATCTCCCTTTCCTCTTGTAACATCATCATGCTAATAAGAACAGGGCCAAGCGTCATGGGAGTCATCTTAAAATTCTGCCTACTGTAGGCTTAAGTGTGAAACTTTCAACCAAACTTATCTTCATTCTTGCATCTTTTTTACTATAACAAGGATAAGATTTTCTACAAGCGTTCCTTAGAATGGAGAAATGCAACCTGTGGTCCTGAAGCAGTCAGAAAATCATACATTCATGTGAAATCACTCCTGTGGCCTTCACTTCAGAGGAAGAGTGCACCACCCAAATGAGCAAGCCAACCATCCCCACTGGGCAAATAATAAAAAGGCAGCACTCGTTTTAGAGGGAAAATGAGATGCCAGTGATTCCACTAAAATATTTCACTGCCCCCAATAAAACAAGGTTATGACCGCCATCTGAGCCATTCTGGTGTCAAAGCACAATTTCTGCCATACTGTGCAGCCTAGAGTTTGTAAGCTAAATATGTTGAAGCTGCTTTTCTGATTATAATGAGTCAAATTTTAGCTAGTTCCTGTGCAGTTCCTATTTCTTGTTACCAAAGTGTACTAACTATAATCACTATAATAATGTTTTAAATGCTTTCTAATATGTATTTATCTTATGAGTTAACAAAAAGGCTAAAAATTCAACTCCATGCAATTTTACTGGGCTCTTTCACAATATTGTCAGGAAGAAAAAAGGTGGAAAATCAGATCCAAGTGTTGGTTTTATGAGCCAGACTCACATAGAATACAAAGGCACACAAAACCCAAAGAAGAAAGGAAGAAAATAGATAGGCACCTCTTAAGCAATTAATGTCATTTAGGAGAAATTAGTGTCCCTTTTCAGTAAGTCTCTTGAAAGAAAGGATTGCCTGTATCTTAATTTATCTTTTTGCCCCCTACAAGCAATGCCTAATTTTAAGGAGATTGAAATATTAGTTACCCTGAATTTATCAGTACATATACAAATTATTAAAATATCATATGGCACCCCATAAATATATACAGTTATTATGTGCTAGTCAAAAAAAAAATTTTTTTTTTTTTTTTGGTACCAGGGATTGAACTCAGGGGCACTCGACCACTGGGCCACGTCCCCAGCCCTTTTTTGTATTTTATTTAGAGACAGGGTCTCACTGAGTTGCTAAGTGCCTCGCCATTGCTGAGGCTGTCTTTGAACTCGCGATCCTCCTGCCTCAGCCTCCCAAAGTGCTGGGATTACAGGCGTGCTCCACCGCGCCCGGCTTAAAAAAATTTTTAAACATTTAAGGAGATGGAAATATTAGGTACCTGGATTTGATCATTACACATTGTATGCATGTACCAAATTATCACACTGTTCCTCAAATTTACTTAAAACAATTATTAATACAAACTTCCATCAGAAACATTTTAATAGTGAAAAGTTGAAACTACTTTTAATGTATAAAAATAAAGAACTATTTAAAATTTTTTAAAGTCTTTGAAGTTATGTTGAGAAATAACAATTCATAGTGACCTAAAAATTTTAATGTAAATTATAGATGAAAAACAGGTTACTAAAGAGTATGCACAAAATGTTCCATCAGTTAATACTTTATGTATTAAAATATATACAGCAATAATGTGTGTGTGTGTGTGTGTGTTTATGTGTGTGTATGTCTCAGGATCTGATTACAGGGTATTTTTATATATTGCTTAAGATTTTTCTGCAATTTCTGAACTTTATTTCTTTGTGATCAAATTTGAAAACAAAAATTGATGAAAACAAAAACAAACAAAAAAATGTATCAAACTTAAATTGCAGATTGAAACTTTCAGCAGAACATGGCTGCATCTTTGCCACGGACAGGAAATCATTTCCTTCCTTTCAGCAGCATTCATACACTACCATGCATTTTTCCCAACAGAGTTGACACAATGGAAAGACCAGTCCTACATTAAGCACTGAGTCTTAAATAAATGGATCATCAGTCAGAGCAGCTGCGCACCCGGAAATCAAGTAATGGAGCAAGACCTGTGCATGATCTTAAATTAGGTCATTTGCTGATCTGTTGTTATATTTCAAAAATTACACATACTGGAATTTCCTCTCTTGTTCCCCATCTCCTATAAAGAAGAAGGCATCTTTAGTCAATGTCTTTTAATTGAGGAAAAGAAGAGGATCAATTACTCCAAAGAATTTCAGATTAGATCTTAGAAGCGCTTTCCCAAAATTAGCTCCCCCATTGGATTAAGGTTCAAGATTGAAAGCCACATTCTGAGAATGACAGGCTGTCAGCAAAGACAAGCATACCTCTAGCATCCAGGAACCCTCACTTTGTCCTCACCTCCTCTAGCTTCCCTCAAAATCCTGTTTTTGCTTAAATTTTTCTGAAACTCTTAGAAAAATTCCTTTTGAAACAAGTGGGTCCCTGACTCATTGCCTATTTCCTCTATTTTTCCACTCAAGTGGTAAACAATGAGCTCTGTTCAAATGTAGACCGCCTGGGAACTGGGACCTGCGTGCAGACAAAGCTCTTTGTCGCAGGGCAGGGTGCCAGACCCATGCTCTCCTCCGCTCACCTCTTGTTCTGTTCTAAGGGCCACTTGACAAAATGCACACATTCTCATGGCTGTTTATCTTTCAGACTCCAAAGGAATGCTACCCTAAATTCTCACAGCAATGCATTTGTGAATAGTCTTTCAAAAGACACTAGAAATAAGGACAGTTGGTAACCGAGGCACCTGTCTTATGATTTTCCATAAGGACTACCAGGTTTTATTTACAATCATTTTAAAGTCTGTGTCCTAACTCTTTTCCCATGTTATATTGTCTGTGATGGTGGTTGTTGGGGAAGAAAGTTCTGCCAAGTCGAAAACCACAGCATGGTGTGGGAAATATACGAAGCTAACCCAAGCTTTGGGAGCACAGAAAAACGTGATTAAACCCAAGTGCAATAATCAGACAAGAGGAGCAGGACAAAGTTTCTAATTCAAAAAAGCAGATAAGATACTAAGAACTGAACCTAAATGATTGAGCAGTCCTCAAGGTGAGAAAGAGGGAATTCTTTGAGAAGAGCACACCTCCAGCCCCTCAGTGGCCTGTAAGAACCACAGGTGGAGCTTTGGGAAACTGGATAGAACCTCTCCTGTGGTTTGAATATATGTTCTATTGCCCCATCTGGTAAAGGCTTGGTCCCAAGGTAGTGCTATTGGGAGGTGTTAGAACCTTTGGGAGGTAGGGCCTAATGGGAGGTTCTTAGGTCACTGGGGTTGTGCCCTGAAGGGGATTGTGAGGCCCCAGACCATTCCGTCTCTTTGCTTCCTGGCTCATGCCACAACCATTTTATACTCTTTGCCTTTGCCATCTAATGCCTTCACCAGCGTCCCAAAGCAAAGGGGCCACCCAATTGTGGACTAGAACTCCAGAATCATGAGCTGAAACCCCTCATAAGTTAATTGCTTCAGGTATATCATCACAATAACATGAAGCTAGTTAATACAATCTCCCTTCACAAGAATTTCATGATTCTTAATGAACACTGTCAGCTTCCTCTATTTAAAAATGGTTAGCCAGAAAGTACATTTAGATCAAAGGTAAAGAAAATAAGAAGGTTGCGGCATAGGGAGTTTAAATAACTTGCCCATAGTCCCAGAACTAGTAGGGCGGCACTAGGATTTAAAATCCAGTGGTATGACTAAGAAGCCATGATATAGTTGTTCATGTTTTTACAATGAATTCCCTCCTGTTAATATCCAAATGCAAGACCTCAAGTTTTCTCTGCAATATTCTTTAAATCCATCTTCTTCTATCCAACTCTACTGACCCCACTTCATGGCATACCAAGTTCCCCCAAAAGTCTCCCAACTGACTGTCTGACTCTCTCTCTCCATCCATGTGTGTGTGTGTGTGTGTGTGTGTGTGTGTGTGTGTGTGACTCTTCTCTCCTTTTCTTTCTATCCCCCCTCCCCTCCCTCCCTCCCCCTGTGTCACTCTCTCCTCACTTAGTTTTTCTTTTTTCCTTCCTTGCTTCTTTCAACACAAATCTGACCACGCCAGCCTGCTCAAACTCCATTGGTAACTTCCCACTGACCTAAGTTGAAAGCCTCACCCCACATGGGCCCTGTTTTACTTTGACCTCTATCTTATACCTTTTCCCTCGCTATCTATCTTCCAAGTACACTCCAACCACATTGGACTTCTTAAATTTTCTAAAACTGTAAGTTATATCCTAGTTTGGAATTTTTCCTCTTCCTGTTTTCTCAGACTGGGACATTTCCTCCTGCTCTTTGCTTACCTTGCAATGCTCAAGCTTTGTGGACTCCGGTCCCCTTTAGGGGGCTGGTGATGGTAACGCACTCACTCAATGTGTGTAAGACCCTGGGTTCCAACCCTAGAACAGCAGGGCAGGGCAAGGAAAATGTGACAAAGGACTCAATTACATTTAAAAAAATATTAAAAACCATAAAGAGATTTTTTTAAATGTGGATTATAACTATTGATGTTTATTTACACATTATTAACTAGAACCAGGAAATTTTTAAAATATTTAGTTTATTTAAAAATAGCACAGGAAACTGATTATATGTTAACATAAATACCATATTTTATGAAGAAGAACCACATTTTTCAAAACCATCAGTGAGGCAAGAGGCACTGATCACTGTTTCATACTTTTGTGAATCTCTCCAACCTTTGGCTTGCTAAAGGACAGATAGATCCTAGAGTCTGCTGCTGTGGTATTACGCGTCACACAGCTTCTGTAAATCTTCATAGCACTCTTACAGTGGAATGAGGATGGAAAAGGCAAAGAACTTCTTAGTATGTTTTGTCTTAAAGTCTTTATGTTTTGTCTTAAAGTTTAGATTTGCAAGAAGCTCTCCCTAACCTCAGAGAATATGTCAGGCTTCTTGTTACATGCTCATAACATCTTCTACCTCTCTGTCAAAATACTCATCATGCCTTTAATCTAATAAGTGATTTGAATAAAGACAGGAACCCTGGCAGCTTTGTTCATAAAAATTGCCCAGCGTTCAGCATGCAGAGCAGGGACTTGAGATGCCTTTATCTAAAGAAGGAGGAGATAGAAGGAAGAAGGGAAGAGAAGTCATCAGACTTAGGGAAACAACTTCCTGACCCCTGCTGCCTTCCTTCAGGAGGATGTATACAAGGCAGAACTTTCTACAGCAGTGGGCTGCAGTCCTGGGTCCATTTTCATCAGAAAGAGAGTGGGACAGAGAGGCAGGTATGGACAGGAGAGAGGAGACTGGGGAGGGAGGGGCTGGAGGGGATAACAAAGGGAAGTGCCTGTGCTAACTCTCCTGTTGAGGCAGTCATTCCACAACATTCACTGAGCAGCTACCATTTGCCAGGCACTCTTCTAGGCATAGGGGATACATCAGTGATGAAATCAGAAAAAAATTCTAGTCTCCAGGAGCTCACAGGCACGCTTGAACTCAGCACCGGTTTCCCCCTCTGATGATAGGTTGTCTTGGACTCATTTAATCTCCCTGTGCCTCATTGTCATCATCTGTAAATTGCACAAGAGCTTTGAAAGTGGTGAGAATCAAATGAAAAGGTAGAAAGTACCTAATAGAGATACAGGCACCCCCTAAGTGTTTAAAGGGTAATTTTTTTTAGTGGCACTCCTTATTCCAAATTGATTTCTTCATGTATGAAGTGTGTTCTGTGTAGAATACACCAGAATCCAACCACTCACAGGGTGTCACTTGGGTAGTTGGAGGGGAGGGTTGGTTGGGGTCTTCATAGGATCAAGCATGCTACAGTATCATTTCTTCTATAAAGAAACCAAAACTCTAATTTCCTGTATTCCTCATAAGGCACCTCACTATTTTTACATTGTTCTATAATATTGGAGCATAAAACTACATACGGCAGAACATGGGGAACTTCAAAGCAGGCTCTCTAGGAGACTGAGTCTTAAAATTATGCCAAGAGTATAAGGTCATTCTGAAGAAGATACTCATAGTCGACTATTTCCAACATGAGTATCTACTCACGTGCATTTATTGTGTATCTTAGGGTTCCTGGGTTTCCAACCCCACCTGTGGATGGTGTTTTGTTTGACCTTCCTGAGAAACAGTGACCCTACCTTTGAGATAGGATTTCCAGGACAGAGAAAACAGAAAATGGATTTGGATCTTTGATGTTTTTATTTCTCTTGCCATCTACTTTTTGTGATGTCTCCACCATTAACACCACACTGGAGAAGCTGTAGGTAGAGGAAGGAAGAAAAGTGGACAGTATTATCAGCTGATGTTGCTATGTGTCACCAGTCTGGTAAAAACATTCAGGAATTAGTACTCAAACATGAATAAAGTTTGGGGATTACTTGTGTGGATTTAATTTCCTCAGACTACCCAAACTATTCCTTAGCAGGGATTATTCATGAGTCAACTATCCAGAACCATGGCTATTCTTCAAGTGAGATGGGTTTAAAGGGAGATTTGACACCATGGCAAACCTGCCTGCCTCAGACCCTTCTTCAACCGAGCTCGATGGGGTCTGAAGTGACTGAAACACATATGGTTTAAGAGTGTGTCAAAGAGACCTGAAAGATCACACATGGGAGTGAAATTCATCATTGGCAAGCTCTGTGACAGGAGACCCCAGAAGACTGAGCTGAACCGCAAGGAATTTGCAGCGCCTTGTGGCTAACTCCATGGACTAGTCTGATCTTGAAGTCATCATCTTGGATAATCCTCTCAAATCTGTTCCAGTACTTAAGAGCCACTCAGCACATGACTGAGCTCCCTCTCGGGTTCCTGTACATTGACCTTCAGAGCTGACTTTCAGCAAACATAGACATCACATCAAATCATCCAACAGACGTCCCTTTCAACTCAGTTGGAGCAGAACCAACTATATGGAGAAGTCATAAGCAAGGAAACAGGCAACCCGAGGATTTTCAGTGGATTGGCATAGCTCTCTGTACAGAAAACTCCATCTCCTGGGTGGAACAGGAGTTTTACAGTGTCTGAACACAAGCAAGTTGACTTGAAGATACAGGGGGCACTTTGGAATCTAAACTGTCCATCATCTCAATTAAGTGTTCTTTGATTTCACAGCTCTAAGAAACAACAAATTAGAATAACAGGGATAAAAGGATTTAGGAAAAAGAATCCCAGTATCCAGCCCTGCATCCATCAGTGACCCACCCACTCATTGTGTTGGAAGGGGGAGAGCTGGATTGCTGGATCCTGTTTCTGATTTCCCTCTTCACTGGCATCAAGGACTGTACTGCAGGAAAACTAATATCTGACTGAGCTTCCAGTGCTAAATAAGAGCATTCCATGTTCATTCCAGGCCACCAAGAGGTTCGGGGTCACTGAGTCAGACTATGAATTTGAACATTTGATGACTTTTGCAGGTGACTGGGTGAACAAAAGAAAACCCAGGAGATACATAAAAGGCAGAAAGTAGGGTTTCTCACTTAAATTACTTGACATGCTTCATTTTGATGGTTCTCAATAGAAAAGAATTGCAGGTTCTTGTACAGGGTGAAATGAAGCTACTTAGTTCAGTTTTTTTTAAACCACAGTAGTGTAAGAAATATGCTTCCTAATATTTACAAGTCACTTCAAGCAACCAAGCAAAAAGCACAACTTATTGGCAGAATATTTTTTGATGTTGTTTTTGTTGTGCATATAGGAAGGCAATTAATACTCTTTGGAA
This sequence comes from Tamias sibiricus, assembly GCA_025594165.1. NCBI lineage: Eukaryota > Metazoa > Chordata > Mammalia > Rodentia > Sciuridae > Tamias > Tamias sibiricus. The sequence continues at coordinate 94,364,191 of CM046659.1, forward strand.
AATCAAATCACTAATTCAGCGTTACCTACTTTGACCTTAATTTTTAGTCTTGGCAAAGCCCAGAATTTATTGAAAACTTCCTACATGCCAGGCACTAAACTAGACATGGGGTGTGCAGAGTAAAGTCAAATCTCTGGCTTCAAAGAGTCTCTAGCATTATTTGATCAGTTTTATTACAGATGTATATGTTGTAATTAGCAGAGTGCTTAGTTCAAGTCAAGGATTTAAGCAAGAGTGTATAGAGATAATTCACTTCTTGCCTGTGACACTTAGTTCACTTGCAATTCAAGGGAGAATTAGGAAGGATTAGTCATATTTTGCATTCTTTATACTTGGTAGCCCTGTCCATGCACTACCTCAGTACTTCCTGATTTCTTGGAACCAGCAAAAGCCACAAATGGACTCCACAAATTGGATTCATAAGAGGCTAATGTGTAGCAGAACTTTATTAGGAAAAGAAATATGGGGCAAGGAGTGGGAAGCAAAGTATCTCTAACATCTTACCTGTCCAATCCCTGTGTTAAGCACTTTTTGTATATTTAGCCATGTAAAGTCCAAGTGCACATTAAGAAGTGGCTGTCACATTCTGCTCTTTACTTCTATGAGACCTACTTTTATTTAGATTCCACATGTGAGATTATGTGTCTGCCTGTGTCTAGCTTATTTCACTCCACATAGTATCTTCTAGGTTCATCTATGCTGTAGCAAATTATAGGATTTCCTGTTTTATTAATGCTAATTGGCATTCCATCCTGTGTATATAACACTTCTTTTTAATCTATTTTTGCTTCGATGACTACTTTAGGTGGTCCATACCTTGGCTATCATGAATAGTGCTGCAATTAACAGTGGGGACATCTCTTCAAAAACTGATTTCAATTAATTTAGATAAATATGCAGAAGTGACTGGTGGGGGCAGGGGTGAAGTAAATGTGGAGACATTGGTCAGTAGGTAAGGTAGAAAGTTTTAGTTAAATAGGAAGAATAAGTTTTGGTGTTCTATTCCACAGCTTTGTGACTATTGTTAGTAATAATGTATTATACATTTCAAAATAACTAAAAATGAAAAATTTAAATGTTCTCACCACAGAGAAGTGATAAATATCTTAAGTGATGGATATACTAATTAGCCTAACTGGATCTTCAGTGCATGTATGCATGGAAAACATCACATTGTATCCTACAAATACATATAATTATTCATCAATAAAATTCATCAAAAAACTTAAAAACAAAGTACTCAAAGTATTGATGAAACCAAGACAGTCCGTGATTTTCCTGAAGTGGGAACTGAGACACAAAGTGTAGCAGCAAATTTCTTTCTAATATGCTCCATCCTCTCCCCAGCTAAGGCCACTCATCTTCTGCTACCTGACTCAATTCAAGACCCCACCACCCTTCACCAGTTCTCAAATCAAGGAAAAATTATGCAATGAATAATATCTGATCTAGGACTTTTGTAGAATTTTTAAGTTAAAGAAAATATAACTTGGATGTGAAACCGCTAAATGATTTTTTTTCTTGAATAAACACCCCTAATTGACTTTGTTATCACTTAATCTTCACATAACAGTAGTATGTCCCCACCAGATTTATGTGTTGAGTCCCTAGCAGCTCAAAAAAAAAAAATGCAATCCAATATGACAGGTAACTTTCTAAGAACAGAATAGAGACCCATTGAATAGACAGCCATCTGGGAACCAGAGAGAGGGCTCTCACCAGAACCTCTCATGCTAACACGCTGATCTCAGACTTCCGGCCTCAAGAACTGTGAGAAAATCCATAGCTGTTGTTTAAGCCATGCTGCCCATGGTATTGTTTTAGTGGCAACTCAAGCAAACATACACCACATAATGTACAGATCCCTCTAAGGAAAACGGTTAGGACCATTTTACTAGAGGGGTATGTGAAATTTGAAGAGGCTATTAGGGCCTGTGGTGAATAAAGGTGGTTATTCCAAGGATTTAACTGCAAAATCTTAATACCCAGCTCCAACCACTGTGGCATATAGTACATTTTCCCACAGGAATGCCATAGCCTCCCTTTCCAACAGGTTCAGGGAATAAAGATTGAGCGAATTCAGAGGGTGCAATAGGCCTTATACTAGACAATGGGCATGACCTCTGTGGTTGGGGGTGGAGCACCACCTGCTGCTGACACTTATCCTGTCTATTCCTCTCCTTGGGAATAGCCACAGATGTGTCGACAACAGGTGCACTTGGTTCCCCCATGTAGTTTCCCCAGACTCCCTGTGTGCAGTGTTCTCATTTAGTCACCTTTTCTACTCAGAGAACTGAGACAACTGCCTGATAATTTAATTTGGTGGTGTGGTGGTGGAAATAATGCCCTCAGTTGCTTCTGGGGTAGTTTGGCAAGGAGTGGGGAGATAGGAAAATTACCAAATGCTGGAGACAGCGTGTTTTTCAGACCTTTTATAATTGTTGAATTCTTTCACCCTTTGTTGTGTGGTTCTTGAGTAACTGAATCAGGACAGGATAAGTGTGTTATGGTCCATGAACAATAAACCAGTGGACCGAGGCTTGAAAGGTGAGGCACCATGGTGCTCATGAATGTGCCACTGGAACTCCAGTCTGACTGCCAATCTCTAAGTGCTTGCCCTCCCACCCCCGTCGCACTGCGCCATAAATTTTTTGAATCTGAGTTTTTTCAGGAACCTAGTAGAAAGCACTGGGAATACTTACAGCGTAAGATTTTCATTTCTGATATAGAAATGGCCTAGTGGTTAATTAGGAAATTTAGATAGCTTTGTCTTTCAGTCACCATACATATGAATATAACTTCCCAAATACCATGCATTAAAAATGTGTCACGTATCCCGAACCATTTTCACAGGAAAGTAACATCATAGGTAACCCCAGGTAATGGTAGGACTCCAGGGAACCCCAGACACACAAGGCAGTGCATTCAAAAAGAACCAGTCTACCCAGTGTAAGTAAAGGCAGTTGAAATTGTTATTTGTTTCACAAAGAATGACCATCAGAACTGTAGATCCTTAATGCAGAAAAAAGTATCTTGAAATTATGTTTCCAATTATTATACTTGTATTTTGCCTGTGGATTAGCTATTGCTTTGCCCATATACCCTAGAATCTCATCTTTGACAAATGTCATAAATGTGATTTGTAAGTACTGTTTTAAGATGAGAGTCACCTGTGTAACTGTGTTTGCCTAGGCATTCACAGAATTTTCTATTCAAAAGCACCACCTCCTTTCTTAAAGAGATAGAATTGATTTTCAGATTCTCCTCTAGATCATATGAGTTGCCATTTACTTTTTATGAGCTTGCTGAAAGTAGTATCCCAGGTGTTTTGTAACTTAAATAAATAAGCTAGATCTTTAACCAAAATGATGAGATATTAAAATGGAAAAATCATATGTGTCTGTCACAGGTAAGATACCAGGTACAGTCCCACCAGGACAGGTGATTCCTAATGCAGTGGCTCCTACTAGTATATGGGAAGTATGGGGAGGCTGGTCTTGGAGTTCTGAAGGATTTGTCACTCTCTAAAATTGGGTGGTTTTTTTTTCTTTTCTTTTCTTTTCTTTTCTTTTTTTTTTTTTTTTTTTTTTTTTTTTGTGTGTGTGTGTGTGTGTGTGTATATGTATGCTGCCTGCCTCTTCCACCATTAGACTGTAAAATTGAATGTAAGGACAGAGTCTGTCTTTTCACCTCTCTGTTTATAGCTCTGAGAACAATGAGTGGAACAGAGCAGATCCTCTGGAACTGTTTTGAGTGACTGAGAGAAGGAATAAATGCATAAATGTTGCTTAAATTATCCCCTTTCACTTTCCTCCACAGTGGCCTGTGTGCATAAGTGCTGGTGTCTCCACCCTAAGGGTAAGCAACTGAGTATTATAAAACCAAACATCAAAATGGACATGGGGAAATAATAAAATAGGATGACATACACCTTCCAAAAATTAGGATTCAAGACACACACACACACACACACACACACACACACACATTCTTTAATATCATCTTCAAAGATATGAAATTAGTCAATGTCCCTGATTAAAAAGAAAATTTACTGGCCATTCTGGGATTGCAAAATTTCTAATGCCGTGTGTGTGTGTGTGTGTGTGTGTGTGTGTGTGTGTACACGTGTGCGTGTGCACAGAAGTAAAATTGTTGTGGAGAATCATTTAAATCAGCTCTTAGAGATGCCTGATATGATAAGAGTATAAGATAATTACATAAACAAATTCTTTTTTGCTGTTTGTTGTAGTACTGGGGGTAGAATCCAGGGCCTCATGTGTGGTAGGCAAGTGCTTGATTGAGCTACACCCCCCAACCCTTTTTATTTTTACTATTATTTTATTTTAAGATAGGGTCTCAATAAGTTACCTAGGCTGGCCTCAAACTCAAACTTGTGATCCTCCTAATTCAGCCTCCTGAGTAGCTGAGATTACAGGTCTGTACCATCATGACCATCCAAAAAGCAAATTCTGCCCATAGTAAATGAATTATGATCATTAAGAAACAAACAAGTCCCTATCAGCTAGAAATTATATGATGAATACTTTATGTTGGATAATGCATTAGTCTGCTGAGGCTGCCATAACAAAATATCACAAACCAGTGGCTTAAATAACAAAAACTTATTTTTGCCCAGTGCTGAACATTAGAAGTTCAAGATCAAGGTTCAGGAAAATTTGTTATCACTTTTTGGCTTACAGACAGATCCTTCTTGCTATGTCCTCACATGACCTTTTCTCTGCATGTAGAGAGACAGAGGAGTGAGAGAGCTCTGTTGTCTCCTCCCCTTCTTATAAGGACACCAGTCCTATTGGACTAAGGATCACACTTATGACCTCATTTAATCTTAATGTCCTCCTCTAGATAAAGTTACACAGGAGGTAGAGTAAGATTTGAACAAATGAAGGGACAGGTGTTTTATATAGTGCATAACAACTCAACTAATACAGGGGAGAATGTGAATAAGACACTGTTTTTTTATTCCAAGTTGTTATAAATGACAGCAGAATGCATTACGTTTCATATTACACTTATAGAGCACATTTTTACTTATCTCTGGTTGTAAAAGTACATTCACACCTTTTGTGTCTTCATACATGCACTTAGGATAATGATATCCATCTCATAAGACACTGTTTTTTTCTGAGCATAAAATCTAGGGGGTGGGTTGGGGAGTAGAAACCAACATGAGTCCATGCATAACTGCAGCATCCACCCTGATAGAAACACTAAGAGAGAAGGGAAAAGCAATTGGCCTGAAACTGCCAAAGGGAAAGCTAATGGATCTGATTTGCAATTACTGAAAAAGGCTTTGTGAAGAAAATATTAGATAACCACACAAATATAAGATTCCTTAATATTTTCCTTCTGAGGCAGCTTTCAAACATAACAATGGGGAAGAATTTAACAATATGAAAATGGAATGAAACTTTTGAAAGAAACAATATTTATGAAAAACAATGCCTTTTCTTTTTAAATTATATCACCAGCCCTTTTTATTTTTTAGTTTGAGACAGGGTCTCATTAACTTTCCGATGCTGATCTCAAACTTGCAATCCTCCTGCCTCAGCCTCCCAAATTGATGGGATTATAGGTGCACACCACGGGACCAAGCAATGTTTTAAAACCCTGAAAATAATATCCTTGTTTGGGGGAAGTCAGTAGCTGGCTACAGGTGAAGGCAGCTATACTGGGTTTGTTATAAAAGTCTGCTTCATAGGCCTCAGCAGCAGGGGCCTGGGCACAATGAAATCAGTTGAGCTAAAATAAACAATTATGTCTGTATAGCTACATGCAAGGTTGTACATACTGTCACACATTTTAGAAGTCTTTTGATTCAAATTCATTAACCTGGACAAATAGACACATTTTCTTATAGGTTAAATTGTTCTAACAAAAGCATATTCATCAGTGGTTAAAGAACAAGCTCCTTTTCTTTTCAGCAAATGAATTTTAATGTACAGATACAAAATAACAAACATAGATTCCAGATTTATAATAAATAATCCAAATCACATTGTAAATGATTTTTTGCTTACAAAAATTTTTCAACAAAAACAAATATCAGGTTGTAGTAATCTTGAAGACCATACTTGAACTGTCACAGCTAATCCACCAGTTTGGAAGCATCTCTTGACTTGTAGAGCTGACATCACCTCCATGTGGACTGGTTAAAAGCTACCAAAAGCCTTGCAAGGTGGGTAATCAAGTCATACACAGTGGATCCTAATACGTACCAAAAAAGATTAATTATTTAGTTACAGAAAAGGCCCAAAGTATTTTCTAAATAGAAACATCAATGCTTCTGAGAAAACTAAAGGCAATAATGAAAAGTATGTTGCGGCTACATAAATTTAAATTGAACATTTAAGAAAAGCTCCTTCTCATAGTTTGTGTTCCCTTGTTCGAGGGGAAAGGGACCTGGTGACACAGCAGGGTGCCACAGAGAACTTCCTTTCCAGGATTCCTGGAACCAGGGGCTTCTTCAATAGTAGGTGTCCTCCTCAGCTTCATTTAGGGGAGACAAGTTGGCAGTTGAATATTAACGAATCTAGTGCCAGCCTTTTGGAAGAATAGACTGATGCTTATTCCAACCTGAAGCCATGCATTTTGCTGGGAAATCACGGACCGTATCCTTCAGAACCCCTTCTATGCCATAGTGCAGATTGCTTGCTCTCTCCTTAAGCTCCTGGAGACACACCATCACTTTGTCCACTGTCATATCCCCACCACCTGTCACAGATGGTCTGCTGTCAAAGGTTCTCTTGGCTCTGAGTGCTCCTATTAGGTGTTTTCCAAGTGGTAGGTGTTTCTATTTCTCTGCGCTAGTCTAGCACCCGGGGCTGGAAATCTACACACAATGAGTACACGCTTGTGAAGAACTGCAAGTCAGCTATATTATTTCAGATTGGTCAGATCTTTACAGAACCCATCTCCAATGGGGCACCTTATACTCTCTCTAATGCTGAAAGCTTGTAGCAGTTCTTGTTGCCTAATGGAGTCCTGACCTTCATTGCTTCTTGATAGACCAATTTTCAGGAGGTGTCTCTGTCTCCCCAGCATCCATTCTTCCTCTTCCATAGTAATAGAACATTGAGCTTTAGGCTAGCACATGGACTTCTGGAATAGTCATTACATCTCAGAGCACTGATTAAACCTTCATGTGGTTTTGCAATTAAAGCTTTTTGTCAATGAAACATATGTAGAAACAATGCATGTAATTTCCAGAAAGTGCCTTTAAAAATTTTGTTTTACCAACCCACAGCCACTCCTTCCAGATAGCTGGAATATGGACATAATGGCTAGAGTCCCAGCAGCTATCTTGAACCATGAAGTACATGGAAAAAGAAAGCCTGGATCCCTAAAACAAAGGATCACGGACTCCCCACCCTACTTCAGATTCCTTTCATATGAGAACATAACTGCCCTCTTGTGTGTATTGCATTATTTTTATCTGTTTTGTTTTGATAATCATGATGAAATTTAATCCTTAATCTTAGTCTTTGAATAGCTTATCAGTTCAGCAACTCTCAGCAAATATCAGAGAATTTATAAAGGCATTATGAGGGTTTTTGAGAAGGAATCTATTTTAATGCTGTGCAAAATGTTATCCACGTGCCAGTGACAATCCACAAGGTATTTGTTATGGGTCCATGATGAGATGACTACAGAATTTGAGAGTAAGCATTTAGATAGTTTTATGGCAATTTTGCATTGCCCAACTCATCTGATTGAAACAACATGGGTCACATTGCACTTTTCCAGTAAGTCACATGTCCTTCAAGCTGTCTTCTGGTAGTATACAATAGGATTTTGTAAAGTGTGACCTTTAAGATTACCTTGTCAGCTGTGACCCAAAGTATTTCATCTAAGGCAGGGTAAAAATATATGTGTAACATTTTATTCTTACAATAGTTTTAATCAAACCTATTTAAAATCTATTAAAATCATAAGAACTAAAATTTTTATAAAAAATAAACTTCAATGATCAATTTTGTCAAGAGAAGACCAACCTACTCCAATTGCAACTGTATAATGTATATTATATTAATTGCAACTGTATAACTAAATAATAACAATAAGCAAGATTCAAAGAAGTGAAAAGCAAAGTTTAATTGAAAGCATGTGCTAAGTATAGCTTTGTAGCTATAATTAATGTTAAAATGACAGCATGTTATTTGAAGATATGTGTTAGTTACTGAATCAATGAAACCATTAAAACCTAAAGAGTATTGACTTCCAAATCATAAAAAAGTACATTCAAAACCAAAAGAATCATTTGAGGAAAAGTGTATTGAATTAAAAAGCCACAACAATCAAATGTACTTTATAGGATTCTTACAAAGTAACAGCTTGAATTGCTAAAATCTAAAGACCCACATACATTTGTTGAAGTGTTAATAAGAAAGTGCATTCAAACCAGGGTCCAAATGTTTTCTCTGATAAGTGGATGCTAATCCATAATGGGGGTAGGACATGGGATGAGTGGAGGAATTTTGGATGGGGCAAAGGGGAGCGGAGGAGGGGTCACGGGGGTAGGAAACATAGTGGAATGAGACCGACATCATTACCCTAGGTACATGTATAGTACCTAGGAGCAACTCTACATCATGTACAACCAGAGAAGCAAAAAATTCTGCTCCATTTGTATACAATAAATCAAAGAACTTTCTACTGTCATGTATAACTGATTAGAACTAGTAAAAGAAAAAAAAGGAAAGAAAAACAAAAAGAAACTGCATTCAAAATGTTTGCTTAAAAATATTAAGAGAATCTCATCCAGCAAGGTAGCTCAACTGCCATTTTCCAGTGACACCATATAACAGTGTGATGCAGGTGGCTCAGAACAAAGGAAGCCAAGATTATGGCTCACATCTTCAATGTCTCCCAAAGGCTCATGTGTTGAAGGCTTGCTTGTCAACCTGTGGCACTATTTGGGAGGTGGTGGGAAAGTTCATAGGTGGGGCCTACAGGAAGAAAGTTGGATTACTAGGGTGATCAGAGAGGATATTGGGAGCCTGTCCACCCCCTTCTCTCTCTCTCTCTCTCTCTCTCTCTCTCTCTCTCTCTCTCTCTCCTTCCTACCAACCATGAAGTGAGCAGTTTTGCTTCACCATGTGCTCACACCATGATCTGCCTTGCCAAGTGATTATGATGCCAAATACTGAGAACAAGGTATTATGGACTAAAGCCTCTGAAACTGTAAGCCAAAATAAACCTTTCCTTCTTTTAAGTTGATTTTCTCAATTATTTTGTCACAGCAACAGTAAACTAACACAGAAAAGAACATAATTCTTATTGAATATCGACAAAATGTCAATTCCTTTATATATGTACAATTTGAAATGACATAAGGGAAAAATTGTTTCCTAAGTTTCATTTTTAATGACACAACCCTCTCTAAACTATAAAGAACCATGAAGGATTGATTAACAAATGTGTTTTGTTGTATGTTTTAGGAGGATGTTCTGATAGCAAAGCTATAATAACAGGAAAACATTGTAGAATAGCTGCACCGCAGTGTAAATTAACGTATTGCTTCATCAAGAATGCCTTGCTACAAAACAATAGAGAAATGTTACTCAAACTAAACAGTGTATTTAGTGTAAATTGTGAATTACATAAAAGTTAATGCACTTAATTTGGGCTAATTCTTTTTATTTGCAATGACATGAAGGTTGATTTTAAATGGTTATGAGATTGATGGCTACTGAGGACAAATGTTCTATCAGCAACATATAAACTCCTGAACAAACCTGTTGGGCTTCTGAAAGAACAGCCCCAATATACAAAGGCATGAATTAGATTGCCATGCTTATTTGTTTGGTAACTCTGATATTTTCAAGATCTTCATCCTTCTACACAAAGAAAGTGACAATGATTTCAATGGCAGATAAAAATCAAGGGGCTAAAAATTAGTAACTTAAGAGTTTTCACATTGTTGATAGTCCTATAATTTAACAATAATAATGAAGTAGTTGATCTTGAAATCACACATCTGCAAAGATACTGACAAATACCTTAAAATGTTTGTAGAACGTTTTGAATTTAGCTTTTTTCCAGCTAAATTTCATGAATAAAGGACATTTCATGAATTAGAAATTTGTGGATCCAAAATCCATTTGTTTTACTAAAACTTTCATTAATTTTAATTTTAAAGGATAAAATAATAATATTTGCTACTGAAGAAAGATTAAAGATGACCTTTGGAAATACTGTATTACTTACTTTGTTTTAGTAAAATGTTAAGAATGAATATCCTGAGTTAATTAAAATTACTTTAAAATTTGCTCTCCCATTCATGTCAAAGTACCTCTGTGAATCATATGCCTCAGATAAAGAAACTGTTGCATATATACACAATGGAGTATTAGTCAGCAATAAAAGAGAATCAAATTATGGCATTTGCAGGTAAATAGATGGAGGTAGAGAATATCACGCTAAACATGTAGTAAGCCAATCCCAAAACACAAAAGCCAAATATTTTCTCTGATAAGTGGATGCTAATCCATAGTGGGGTGGGGGATATGGGATGAGTGGAGAAATTTTGGATGGGGAAAATGGGAGGTGGGGAGGGGAATGGGGGTAGGAATGATGATGGAATGAGATGGTCATCATTACCCTAGGTACATGATTTATTGCACAAATGGTGTGACCCTACTTTGGGTACAACCAGAGAAGTGAAAAATTCTGCTCCATTTGTGTACAATGAATCGAAAAGCATTCTGCTGTCATGTATAACTGATTAGAATGAATGAATTAATGGATGAATGAATGAATGAATGAATGAATAGACTCAATGCCAAAACAGTAAATAGTTCAGTCAATAAATGGGGGAAAAGTACCTCCATGAGACTGGATTATCTACTATGAATGTTATTGAAAGGAACATAGAAATACCTTTCCCTTAAATAGAGTCACTGTCAATCTGCTTATGCTACACCAATTAATATGCAAGAAGCATGCTTATTATTTCACTAAAAACCTTAAATATTGATATACATGATTCTCTTTAAAAGTGAGCATATAGGTATTTCATGTGGGAAATCACTGTTTTATTCATAACATCAATTGTTTATAATTTCAGATAGACAAATGCTATGACTATAGTAATATCAGTACTGCTATAATAATATCAATTCTGTAATAGCTTATATTCATACATCAAAAAAGCAATATAAGTTTTGTAAATTTTTTCTTATGTTTATTCTGATCATATGTAATGAGTTGTATGTCTGTAGAATCTAATAATAAAATTTGGCTTATGTTTTATATGTAATTTATTCCTTTTATTTTTCTAGGAATTGATGTGTATGCCTTGTGTTTTATAAAAGTACAGGTCTGTGATGGATTGGTTAGAAAAGTAAAAAACAAACTAATCCTTCTCTGCAGATGGTGTGAGGTACATTTATAAAGTACTTCTCTGCCTCCCATTGGACCATTTCTAAAATATCCCCATATCCCACCCAACCCCACCCTGACCTCTTGCCAACTGTGAAATATAAATGAAATAAATGCAGGGTGCATTTGTGACTCATCAAGGTCAAACACTCAAATGCTCACAAGGGCCGGGCTAGCAAGTAGATGAGCACAGTGGACAGATGAGGACAGGCACAAAGTGGCAGACAGAGGGCTGTTCCTCAGCTTCAAAGTTTCCAGGCAAGATGGTGGCCCAGGATTGCTGGATCCTCAGGTTTCTTCAAGAAAAGCCAGAAATTCACATTTTTACACAGAGATGCACTCATTTTAAAATGTTAAAAAGTAATTCAGATTTTTACAAACCACACATCAGTCAAAGACAATGCATCAGTGAGCCAGATTCGACCTATAGACTACCAGTTGGAAACCACTGGGGCTCCAAATGCTCCTGACAGCAAAAATAGGATGAGAACGTGCACAGGGTTTCTTTAAAGCTCAACCCATAGGTCGGTTTTAGCAGTTCTATATCAGCAATTTTTCATGGATGTAAAAACAGCTGCTGGTGTGATGCAAGTCTACAGGAGCATTCTATCTGCCTCAGCCTAGCCTGAGGCCCCACCGTGACAAGCCTCACACTCAAGTAAGCATGACAAAGGCTACATGGAAATGCACTCAGAAAGTGCTCAGTAAGAAGTCCCATAACTTTGGGGCTAGTTGGGCTAGTAATTATATAAAAATGGGCTCTTGTATTAAGAGGAGAGTATCTGAGGTGCACCTCTTTGAAAGGAGCTGGGAGTGAGTATCTTAACCCTACCTGCAGGGAGGAGGGAAGCACTGCCTTTCCCCTCAATCCTTCTTGGGAGAGTGTTTTTCTATGGGACAATTCAGAGAACTTGATATGTGCTCCTGACACTGGGGTCTGTGGAGGGATGGTGTTTGGCTCACACATGAGACTGCTGAGCCATGTTGAGATGGGCCATGTACTCCCAGCCCAGCAGGATATGGGATGCATGTGTCCTTCCTGCCACACACATACAACCTCTGTGCCCACAGTCACTCTTAGAAATAAGGGAAGACTTTATCGGGATATCATTGACTTTATCAGTTGATGTTCACAAAAGAATTTAAAGTGCTATGTAAGAACTGAATATCATTATTCTTCCACCAACAAGATAAAAGACAGGAGTTCAGCTTCCCCTCCCAGGGCCTCTCCCAGTCCCTTCTCCTTTTGTCTTCCCCATCTAAAAACTATAAGGTATCTGCCCTGAGATCCCAAGCTGGCTATTCCTGTTAGGCCCCATTATTATTCATCTTCTGTGGAAAGAACTCACTTTAGGTCTGAATCTCTACAAGCTGCAGGAGTGTTCAGTCAAAGCCAGCTCAGAATAGCACTGATCTCATTATCTAGTGGTGGTTTTATTTAAAGAAATGCTTTATTCACTAGAGGGATAGGGAGGTCTGAGGTGGTAGGTGCGATTTGCATCCATTGTGGGGCTCTTATTACCTGAAACAATGGGCTGTGTTTCTGTGCTGGACTCTGCCTTTCTTTTTCCCATCCAGTAGCTCCCAAGTCTGCATCCACCAGGTCTCTAAAACCCTATGCAAGTCAGACAGTAGAGCCGGCAACTTAGAAACTGGAACTCTGGCTTCAGGAGCTAAGCCAACTCCAGCCCTCCCTGACTTTTCACAGCACTAAGTGCTTGTGTCATAGGTTTGGCACTTGATTATATTCAATTTAACACATAATTATATTTCTGCTTTCTCATGTTTTTCTTTCATTGTTTATAAGTATTTGGGGGTTTTGTCCCTATAATACAGTAAGTCCCTCGACAGCAGAGACCACTTTTCACCCTTCACCAGAGATCCACATACTTAGCACAGTGTTGGGCCCAGAGCAGACATGCAATAAACACTGCTGAACTGAACAGAGTGGAAGGAATCACCAGATTTACCTTTCAACCTGGCATGCGGTTGGCGAGGAGAAAAGGCAAAGTCAACTGAGCTTTCAGCTTGTCCTGTCTCTGCTAGAAAGTTGTAAACTTCTTTCCTGATGAGAAAGTCATGGTATTCCTGAGGCTTCGGCGTAGGCATGTCCTGGGAGACAGCCTTCTAATAGGAAATGAGGGTCTGGGTGGATAGCGGCCATGACTCATTGTCAAGTCTATGTGGGAGCCCGGGTGGCTATACTCTCATGTGAAAAGTATTTCTGCTCCATCCTGCTCCTTCCCACACTCAACCTTCCTGGGCCACCCTGTTACCATCAGCATCTGTACTGTGCCCCGAGTCTCACTACTAAGTGTGATCCCTGGACCATCTGAATCACCCAAGGACCTGAATGTGGGGCAGCATCCCAGTCTTAATGAATTAAGATCATTCCAAGAAGACCTCCAGGCAAATCATATGTAAAGTCTGAGACGCCCTTCTCCATAGAAGATCTTGTCAGGCACTTCTGTAAGGAGACAGTCTGGTTCTCTGAGCTAAAGCTGCAGAATAATCAGAATATTATTCTGGGGGGTTGTCCTGAGCTGTAAATGATGTTTTTCTCCCTCGTAAGGAGGAGAAGCTCCACAAGGCAGCAATAGTACACATTATCTCTAACCCCTAGATAGGCACAGAGCTCAAGAGAAATTAAGCTAGATGAAATGGCAAGCAGGTTGCTGCCAGTAAAGGGTAAAAAGAGCTCCCCATCCCCTCCTCTGTCACATGTGCTCCAGAGCACCCTGCTCTTAGTGCTGCACTGGCCTGATGTGCTGGAACAACCTAGCAGGTCCAAAGATAGTCAGTCTAGTGAAATCCAAAATCTTGCCCTTCTGCAAATCACTAGAAGTGGCTAGCCAATCGTGCAGAAGTCACTACAATGGTTTCTGTTTCCTGTTCTGAGTCTTGGATTTGGTCTTAACTCTCACAGTCTGCTGCTAGGTGCAGTTTGTTCTTCCCTCTACTCCCTCCAGGTACAGTCTGAACAAGTCTCAAGGCCCAGCTCAAGTCCTGCTTCCTCCCCAGCATCTCCTTCAGCACAGCAAACTCCACTGGGAACATCCTCCTCTCACACCTGATGTTGAACAATACTCTTTTCCTCAACAAGGCTGTAAATTTCTGGAATGGGGAGACTAGTATAGTACTAGTATCTAATTCCTAGTCTACTCCCCTGATTACCAGAGACTTTTACATCATTCAGTATATGAGTAAAGACCCTCTGGTACTCGGTTTGGACTGGCATGACCATCCAGTGAATCTTCTTTCAGAAAGGACCCTGCAGGAGCCCATAAGCCAAGGATCTTCCTTTTGCTTCCTATAAGCTCAGCACCCTCTGTAGCTACACTTCCCAGCCTGGATGTGGCCTGCGTGGACTGTAATCCCTCTGGACGCTCTTATGAGAGAGTCTGAGGAACACCCTGATTTCAGAACTATGTGTAGAGTCTAAGTGACTGGGCTAAGAGGACTCTCATTGTGACAATGGCAAGAGATTTTTGCCCCAGAGGACCACACCAGGCAATTCCATCCACTTTCCTATGACTCTTGGGGAATCCCAAGATGGTATATCTCAATGAGAATGGCACGAAGAAATGGGAGAAAATAATATGAAAGATGATAATGCAGGCTGAGATTATCCTATAAAGCAAACCATGGTTCCTGCCTCTACTGGGAAAACAGTTGTGCTTCTTAGTCACACTTGCTATGGTGCCACAACAGGAAGAAGATGATTGAGAAAACAAAGTGTAGACTGGACATGGCTCCAAGGAATGTTATTATTGACCAAAGAAATGATGGATGTTTTCAGAACGTCATTTTCGCTAGATCAGTGGATATTCTTCCTAAGTCTGAAGGGTAAGTTAGCAACACATAGACCAGACTTAAAAATAAAACCACTGAACAACATGTATTTAATGTAGTCAACTGAAGACTGCAGGCACGGAAGGGAATGCCAACTGTGATTCTCCACGGCTATGACCAACATGACAGGGGTCCACCCTCCATTTGGGGATCACTGAGGTTCACAGGTCAAGGGAACGCTGCTCACATTTCTGCCTCAGCAGCAATTCTCCATGGCACTTGTAGCACACCACCTGCCACTGTTTGCAGCCACCCTGAGCCTTCTGTTTTAAATCATCATTTATTCTTTCCGAATAGAAATGCACCTGACCAACTTGAACGCTGTGAGTGGCCTTGGAGCAAGTGCTGAGACTTGAAACAAGCAAACAAATGTTTTTCTTTATTAAAAGTCTAAATATAGTATCTTGTAGAATTACAAACTTGATAGGAACCCTTAGGAATTATTAAATGCTTGAAGAATCTGATTTCCCATATCCTAAACAACTGTGAATCATTTCTTTAAAAAGCAAATAAACACAATCCCCTCCAATTAAAAAAAAATATATATATCCTAAAAAGGAATTGCTAAAATACCACTGAATGACACATTCTTGCCCCTTACCTCTCTCTAGCCAGAAATCACTTCCTAGTCGCTAACTCCCACACCTTCCTCTACTGAAAATGGAGGCGTGTTCAGACAGCTCTGCCACCATCTCCACGAGGACCTATGCTCCCACACTTCCTGCCAGCCTATCCTTAAACCTTATTCTCACTCTTCTACTAATTTCTCATGGAAAAGAGGAAACCCAAAAGTCGGTTTTACAGGTTTGGGATCCAACAAGTGTTTATGGTGAATATCTGCTGACTTTTCAGGGCTTTCTCTGTGTGGCCTAAAGGAAGCTGGGGCTGTCTTTCAGCTTGGAGAAATGAATCAAGGAGCTTGAAATGGAGACAATGGTGTCATCTCAAATAGCAGGCAGGGACAATCTGTCTCAAAAAGAAAGTGTTAGGGAAAAGGTAGTGTCCAAGTTACCACTTCCTTTTTTTCCCTTTCAAAAGAAGTCAACAGCAATTCATTGTTTAAATGAGAACAAAACCTCCAGGGGATAAAGGTGAAGGCAAATATTTGTAAAAAGGTGTCATAGCATTTTACATAATGGCCTGCAGGCTTTGAAATCTGACAACTTTCATATCTACAGGTTGGTTTATTTTTTCTTATTTGCTCTCCCCAGGAAAGATCTCTTAGTCGGTCAGCCACCAACACAAGGGCACTGCAGGGCACTGAGCCAGCACGACCTCAGAAGTATTTGCATACCGCAATGTAGACCATGACACAATTCAGTTTCTGTATAGTTATACTTTCTGCCAAATAATATTCCAATTTGTTGCTCAGGGATGTGGTAAGTGTTGGTTTAAGATAAAAAAGCAAAGACAAATATTAGTGTGCTACATCAAGGTATTACTTTCCATGAGGGCATTGTTTCTTAGCACTGACTACCTGGATCTCATCACCAGAGGCTCTGATTTCCCATCTGGAGCACAGCCTGAGCAGGATTTTCAAACAGCAGTTCTATTGAAACAGCTACCATTTGGAAACACTGCACTAGAGAATTACCAGAATGCTTTGTGTTCTATTTGGAGTGCAATTAAGATCCATCTGATGAACTCATGCAAGATGTTAAAAGCTGGACCTGCAGAGAAATAGGGAGAGGGGTATAGAGAGATAAATAGCTTAAAAGAAATGCCAACTCTGCCACAACCTGAAAGTGTGGGGTGAAGAAGACAAAACACACAAATGAAAACAAAAGAACAATACAATGAAAGCAACATTGAAAGAGCTTCTCAAAATGTAATAGTGAGGCCGTTATACAAGCAGGACTTATCCACAAATTCCTGCTACTGCCCAGAATGTGAAACTTGGTCATCTATCTGAAATGACTTAAAAGACCAGATAATTTGTGCCCAAAGGCTCTAGAGGTTATCACATGCTTGTTTTGTGGACATTTCCATTCTGTTTATATGTTTTTCCTTTTTCCTATCTGTTACATAGACCCTTCCTTCTCAACACATAGATTCCCATTTTTCCTGCCTTCTTGGAACACTGTCTCCCAAACTGCCATTCCTAAGACCACAAATTACATCCTTTTGCTTTTACAGTTTCTGAGTCTGAATTGATCCACACAAATAGCAATAACAAAAATGGAAGCTTCTTTAATACATTGCTTGAAGCCCAGAAAAATGTGTTGCAGGAGACCGGAAGATGAAGGGCCAAATAAAACTCAGCAGTTTAGAGAGAATGAATAAGGAGTTTAGACAGCTCTACTTCTTCTCCATGCACCTGAGGCAACAGTTGGAAGCAGCTGGCACTCTCCACCCCTCCACAGCCCCTCTGGCCCTGGGTGCTGTCCCCAGGAACACCCTGCCTCTCCTGGGAGCTCCTTCTGCTGTGGGGATTTCCACACTAGCCTGGAGGCCCTTGGCCAACAGCCCTGTTGTCAGAGCCTGGAGGAAGGTATGCAAAGAGATGTGAGGCCATGGAGTGATGTCAGAGGAGCCACCTAATGAAGAGTCTCAGCTTCCTGAAGCTCAGGGGCACCCCTTTTCCCTTCTATCCCTTCAAATCCAGGGTCTTTGGTGTCTTATGTACTCCTTTCTTCCTATGAGGCATGCAGGCTGTGCTCCTGCCACATGGTGGAGAGTTGAAAAGTGGTCAGTCACCCCTGCAGACTAACTGTCTCTCCTCACTTCTTATTGAAAGAAAGGGCTTTTTTCTAGTTGAGAGAATTTGAGGTTCTGGTAAGGGGTTTAGAGTATTGGAGCATAAGTGTAAGAAATAATTTCTTTATGTGCCTTATTTCATATAGAAATGAGGACACCTATTCTACTATTAAACAGGTATGAGTTAGGATGATGCTAATTATCATCAAGTGACCTGTCAAAGAAAAGAAAATTGATAGTCTCTAGGATCTGTAATCAAATTCATGTTAAGAAGATCTAAAGTTTCTTCTGGGCTAGGCAAGGTATTAATAATCATGTTTTTCTATAAATAATAATATAGTATCTCTTTTTTATCACTGTGACATAATAATAATTATGTATAATTTTTAAAAGTTTCATCTTTGAATTGGTTAAAAACCAACTCTATGCAGGGACATTTAATCCTCATAGCTCCCTGAATCAACAGTCTGGTGGTCCAGTTACATATTAACAAATTACAAGTAATACTGTTACCAGTGGCTCCCTCATGCTGTGAACATTGCCTTTGCCCTTCCTATCCACTGTCAAAGTATATATGTCAGGGCAAGATTTCTGACTGTGATAAAATAGTAAATCTCCTCAAGAAACAATTATAAAATTGCAAAAAAAAAATCCTACTTCAGGGCTTTGGAAACTAAGCAAAGATAAAATAAATTGAGCCATATTTACTCATAAGTAACTGATAAATGGAATTCCATAGTACCACATCTGGGGCTGCATCCCTGCAGCTCAGGAATATTGATAGTTCTACCAGGGCAGGTTTGACCATGAAAACCAGTAGCTTCCCTAGAGGGATTCATCATGTCCAGTTGGACCATCAACACAAATATCAAGACTAGTAGAAAATAAACAGGGAGCCACACATGTCTCACAGTCAGAAGATGCAGTCACAGTCAAAGTGACCATAAGACTGGCAGACGAGCCAGACTCTTGACAGGGAGATTCTAGAAATGAGAACACTAAGGAGGTAAGACCACAGGATGACCAGAATGCTGTATATTCCTAGCGAAGTCCATGAGAGCTCAGAAAAGCAAAATCCAAGACAGACTTGAAAACTGCCTGAACTGTGAACTTGCTCCTGAGGCACACTCCAACCGGTTCTGCTGCTGGAGGTGGGAAGCCCCACTCAGCTCCTCATCCATCACTGGCCAGCTCCCAAACTGCAGGCACAGGGCAACTAAAGGGGGCCAGGCAGATAAAAGGAAAATGAGAATGAAAAACAAATGAAAAAAAGAAAGAAAAGACATTGCCTGACATCATGGGAAGACAGGCTCTGCAGAATAAACCCAGACAACTATCTAAAACAACAAAATCAACAATAGCAATGAAATGACAATCCTCAGGAGGGCAAATCAGAATCCAGAGGTTTGTTAAATTTTCTAAAATAACTTGTTTTCAACAAAATATTACAAGAGAGGCAAAGAATTAGACAGTATGACCCATAGTCAGGAAAAAGAGCAGTCAGTAGAAACTGTGTCTGAATAGGTCCTGATGTGAATTCAGCATATGAAGAAATTATTCAAAATGAACCAAAAGGGAAAACTGAGTAGAGCACTAGAGGACTGTGAGAAAATACTGCAAAACCATCATGCACATACCCAGAGCCTCAGAACAAGAGGAATGGGACAGGAAAAAATATCTGGAGGAGTAAAGGCCAAGCATTATAACATATAATAACGAACTCTGAAAACAAAAACAAAGAGAAAGAGAATATCCAAAAAAACAGACAAATGAATGATATGAAGAGGTACAACAATAAAAATACTGGCTGACTTTTCAGGGAAAACAATGAAATTCTGTTTAAGGGAAAAAAAGTTCTCTCTACCTATCAGTCAAATACTACATATTGTGGCATAATATCTGTCAAAATAAAGATGAAATAAAGATATTTATATGGAAACCATAGCTGAGACAATTTATCACCAACAGATCAAGTTTTTGGTTCATAAGGAAATGATACCAGTCTGAAAGTTGGAAAAGAAGGTTTAAAAAGTGCCTGAAGTAGCATGGATAAACAGAGAATAATTTTTCTTTCTAGCTTATTTGAAAGGTCTATGTTTAATTAAAATTAAAAGCCTTTATTTTAGGTTTTTGTAAGCTATGTAGTAGCAAGTTACATAAAATCATGTTATGTTTTGGATCTTAAATGTCCCCCAAAAGCTTATCTGTTGAAGGCTTGGTCCCCAATGCAGCAGTGTTCAGAAGGGGGGCCTTTGGGAGGTGACTGGATCATGACATTGACTCATGAGTAAATTAATCCACTTATGGAAACATAATTTAATAGGTTTCAGAGAAGAGGCTTTATTATAAAAGCAAACTCTATCTCTGCTTCCTGGACATTATGAGCAGAGCAGCTTTTCTGCTTTTCTCTAGCCTAAAAGAAACCAGGCCAAGTGACCATGGTGAAATCTCTGAAATCCTGAGCCACAACAAACATTTCCTCCTTTAAGTTGATTTCTCTCAGGCATTTTGTCACATTTACTGAAAGCAATATACAAAGCATAGCTAACCATAAGCACAAGGAAGGCACATGGCATCAGACTGTCATTAAGTATTTTAATTTTACAAAGAGTAGTCATGTATTAAAATTTGTGACATCTGTATATAGATATGGATATATAGACTCAGGTACATGTCTGTGGAATAACTATTAAAGAATAAAGTGAAAGAATAAATATAAGAGGCCAAGAGAAAATACAAAATAGAACACTAAAAAAAGAAAATAGAACACTAAAAAAAGCATATATTTGGGCTGGGGATATAACTTAGTTGGTAGAGTGCTTGCCTCACATGCACAAAGCCCTGGGTTCAAGCCCTAGCACCACCACCAAAAAAAAAAAAAAAAAAAAGAACTTCTACAATTAAGTAGGTTTAGGGGAGGGTGTTTTTGTTGTTGCTTTTTTGTTTTGTTTGTTTTTATAATTTCTTTTTTTCTATTTATTTATTTTATTTATTTATTCTAATTTGTTATGCATGTTTGCAGAGTGCAATTCTTTTCATTACATACAAAGAGCACAGTTTTTCAAGTCACTGGTTTTACATAAAATATTTTCAAATCATTAATGTTTTTATATATGTACTTAGTGTATTGATGTCTAACTCATTCTGCCATTATTCCTATCCCTTTGCCCCCTTCTCCTCCCCTCCCTCCCCTTCATTCCTCTCATCCCCCCTCCCTTGCCATTATAATTCACTATCATCATAACAAAGGAGTCATTTGACCTTTGGTTTCTTGGGATTGGCTAACATCACTTAGCATTATTTTCTCCAACTCCATCCATTTACCTGTGAATGCCATTATTTTATTCTCTTTTAGTGCTGAGTAGTGTTCCATTGTGTATATGTACCAAAGTTTCCCTATCCATTCATCTATTGGTGGGCATCAGGGTTGTTTCCACAATCTAACTATTGTGAATTGTGCTGCTATAAACATTGATGTGGCTGTGTTCCTGTAGTAAGCTGTTTTTAAGTCCTTTGGGTATAGACTGAGGAGTGGGATAGCTGGGTCAAATGGTGGTTCCATTCCAAGTTTTCCAAGGAATCTCCATATTGCTTTCCAGATTGGCTGCACCAATTTGCAGTTCCACCAGCAAAGTATGAGTGTGCCCTTTTCCCCACATCTTTGCCAGCATTTATTGTTGTTTGTGTTTTTGATAGCTGCCATTCTGAATGGAGTGAGATGAAATCTTAGTTTATTTGCATTTCTCTAACTACTAGAGATGTTGAACATTTTTTCATATATTTGTTGATTGATTATATATCATCTTCTGAGAAGTGTCTATTCAGTTCCTTGGCCCATTTATTGATTGGGTTGTTTTGTTGTTGTTGTTGTTGTTGTTGTTTTTTGGTGCAAAGGTTTTTGAGAGCTTTATATATTCTTGATACAATTCCTTTGTTCTAATTATTGATTGTTATCCAATATCCATATGAACCCAAACATCACTTTGTACTTTATAAGTACAATTATTATGTGCCAATCAAAAAAATCTTTAAACACAATTAGGCAAGTTTTTTTTTAATATTTATTTGCTTTAGCTGTGCACAATGCGTTTATTTGTACATGGTGCTGAGGATCAAACCCGGGCCGCGCACATGCTAGGCAAGTGCTCTACCACTGAGCCACAACCCCAGCCCCAAATAGGCAAGTTTTTACAAAGAAAAACAACTCATAAAAATAGGCAAAAGATTTGGACAGAGACTTCATAAAAGAAGACATAAAGGTGTTCAATATCTTTAGTCATCAGGGGCAGCAAATTAAAACCACTATATACCCACTAGAATGGTTAAAATTAAAAAGCCTAAAAATGCAAAACATTACTGAGGATCTTTTAGTTCTTATCCTCAATATTCACCCAAAAGAAATGAAAATATATGCCTATCAAATAACTGTGCAAGTATTCATTGCAGCTTTCTTCATAATAGCTATAAGCAACAGAATATCCATCAACTGGAAGATGGATAAACAAATTGTGGTCTATTTATGCAATGGAACATGACTCAACAAAAAATAGGGGGGGGTGAGATATCGACACGTGCTAGAACATGCATGATTCTCAAGGGCCAATCTGTTGAGGGGGTAGGAAAAAAAGTCACAAATGAATCTATCCTGCATAATTCCATACCTATGAATTTCATAGGCAAACAAGGAAAGCTAATTTCTGAGACTAAAACAAGAGCAGAGGTTGACCCTTTGGGGTTCTGTGTAAATATTTAATATCTTAATTTAGATGTGCACATTTGTTAAGATTTGTGCATTTTACCATAATTTCATTCAGATAACTCAATTAAAAAGTAAAAAAAAAGAAAAGGAAAAAAAAAAAAAAAAAGAAGGGAATGTTGTGTGCACACATTCTCCTAAGATCCCAGCCCTGAGCATGCATTTCAGTTAATAGTCTATAGTCTTTCCTTATAAGAGGATTTCCCAACAGAAAGGATGACAGGCTCTGTGATCTGTCAGCCATTAACTAACACATAGGCAGGTGTTTGCCTGAACCAAAGCAACAAAATAAATATATTTATTATGCTAATATTTACCTGGTTTTAATATCTGACATATCATGTGGAAATCATGGAATTCTCAAACTTCAAATCAACAGATTGACTATTTATTTGAGGAACAAGAATCATGTTTATGAGTAGCACCCACTGAGTTTGGAAGAGTTTTGCTCACCGGTAGCCTTCTGAACTTACCTAAAAAACATTCAACAACTTCCAACCTCTAGTCTGCCTCAGGAAAAGGGAGCACACAGCTTCGTAGTGACTGACAAGAATTTTTATACTGTAAGCATGGTAAAGATTAAGAAATTAACCAGTCACCTGAAACTTGAAGCCAATCTGGAGGAATGGAGCCAATCTTTGTTGATATAGCTAAGGCTTTAGGACCCAGGACAGAAAGGACAAGAACGTAGTCACATCTACAGTGAAATGTCCATAATCCCTGCAGTTTTCAGAGCAAAGTCAAAGCTCTGGGTAATATGTTGTCAAAGACAAGTGCAGGAAAACTTAGTCTGTGAGGACGGCATCTACTTACATCCTTCTCTTCCTAAAACCAGTCTCCAGTCCAGACATATTTCTCAGCAAAACCTTTTAAAAGCTAATGCTAAAGAAATTTGGTATACTGGACAAAAACATTTCATCTGTAAAAGAAAAAAAAGAACCTAACTTTTACAGTAGAGGAAATGGAGTATGATGATTAAGAAGATGGGCTAAAAGTCTGACATATCTAGGTTCAAATTCTAGTTCTGCCATATAACTGTGTGACTCTGTGCAAGTTATTCAGCCTCTCTGTGAGTTCCATGATTTTCAAAATGGGAGTAGTAATAACAATTTCACAAGGACATTTCAAACATCAAATTTGGTAAGATGTATGTGTGTGTCTGTGTGTGAGTGATAGCTACCGGCAGATGATAATTTTTCCTTTAATGGTAGCTCTCATGGCATCCTGTTCCAATTTTCAGAAAAGTAATTTAGGGATATATTTATCAATATGCAGTTTTTATCCCAATAATTTTCTTAAATGACTGTGTTTTTTGTACATATATACAGTAGTTCTATGTTTAGATGAATCATTCCTCATCCATATAATATCTTTTTGTCTTTTAATATTACTGTTCTATAGATATTAATGACAGATTATTCCCTGACTCCCTAAAAACCTATTGATCACAATGTCCTTCATTTGAAGGATCTGATAATGACAAGGGGAAACGACACACACTGCTGGTCTAGCTGGTGCAGCAGCTCAGCTCCACAGGGTGTTAGGAGATTGACTTTCCTTCATAGCAAGGGGAGTCCTAAGGACTCTGGATGAGACTGCTTTGTTTTATTCCCTGTGATGTAGAGAACAGCTAGAGCAGATGTCCAGAGGCTTTTTTACTCCAGAAAGTCCTGACATATTTTAACTATTTTGGAAAAAATCTGTAGTACACCCGATCCCCCAGGGAACAGACTCTGAGATCACTACAGGAGCTTAACAACTATTCTTAGGACTGGGTCACGCACAGCAAAGGCTCTAGCTACCCTACTGGGATCTCTGGGTCTGGGATGGTCACCAAAGCAGTTCTGCCTTGAAGCTCACAGGGCTGGCTATTGGGAGGAAGTGTGACTTTGAGCAAGGCAGCATCGGTGGCTAAGGGTGATCCCTGAAGGAGAACCAACTGGGAGCACTCAGTTGCCACCCTCCCACAGTGGCAGAGATCCTGGACCTGTCTCAGAGATCCTGAACCTCTCCTGAGCCCCACCAATGACTGCATTACCACAGTTACAGATTTACATAAATACCAAAGTTAACCCAAAGCATCTTCTGTCTCTGGTCTTTTTATTGTTTTTAGCTTTCTGTGATTTCTGGTTGATTTGAATTTCTACACTCTAAATTATGTCTATTTTTTACATGGATCACTGGTACTATTCAGAATGGATCAAATGGGCAATCCTCTATCTGAGAGAGATGGCATCTCCATATCCAGGCCTTTCTCCTGCTTGGTGTGAGAGAAGGCTTTCTGAAGCTGAGAAACTATGATCTCAGATCTAGGATTTTAAATTAAATCTCTGTTTGTTGATACAGCTGAGAGTGATTTTGTATGTGGGGAAGGGGTTGAATTTACTGCCACTGTGGACAAAATGTATTGGTTTCTGCTTCTGAACTGAAATTTCACAAATACATCTTTCCATATTACTGATGTCTTGGGCTGATATGTGGCCTGTGGAATGAAGCCTGTGAAGGTGGCTCACTAGGCAGAGGGAGATCAGAACAGCCTGTCCATCTCTGGTATGCAAGGGTGGTGCTCAAGCAAAAAAGCACGTGGTTGTTTTGTCCCAGAAAACGGCTGCTTTGGAATTTCTGTGGTCAAATATTTGGGGGAGCACCGATAAAGTCAGGAAAATATAAAGGATAAAGAGATGATTATGTAAAAGAGAGAATAAAGGAAAATGTCACATATTTTTTCTCTTCTTTGGTCAATAAAAGCAGATAAATTTTAACTCAAATGAAGAAAGAGGGAAGTGGCATAGAATGACTCCCTTGTCACCAAAATCTCTGCCACTTGTATACATTGTGTTAGATGTTGATGTGTGACAATGATGACAATGATGATGATGGATGAGGTGGAAAAGGAGGAAGAAAAGGATGTAGAGGAGAAGGTGAACAACCACAGCCACAACCCCAGGAAGAAGCAGAGGATGGTCACCACATGAGTCCACAAACTCATCCTAAGATCTTCACTAATAGAAAAGTTCTTCTTAATTTTTTCATTTTAAATATCTGCTGAAATACTTGGGAGAAATGAAGGCTCAAACTCAAAGCACCAGGTTCTGCAGAGAAAGCATTGTGCCTGGGGCAAGGACATTTATTCCAAGTCGCATGGTGGCCACTTAGATGCTGCTCAGTTTTGATACCATGACTTGTCTCCCCTAGCCTTACCTAAGAGTTGGTTCAGATAGAGGGACATAAAAATCAATAAGTAAATATAAGAGACAGCGGTTTGTACCCTATAAGATGCTACACAAATGCAACACTGGACTGTGTCAGAGGCAATTAATTTTTGTGGTTAGTGTTCTAAATCAAGTCATAAACAACCCAGATACTTCTGTTTTCACTTAGCATACCACTTGAATGGGCATTTAAACTTTTTTCATCTTTGAGGTGGTGCTACTTAGGCTCAAGAAGCAATGGACTAATAAATCTTACATTTTATAAAAAGCAGGCATTTGCTACATCAAGTTGTCCTTACTTTTTATGTCAATAAAACTAAACCTTTTTTGGGAAATCTCTATCATAAAATACGTAATCATTTTGAAAATATGATCACCTTAATATTCTTAATGGCAACTCTGTGGCAATGTAAGATTTTGTCATCTTTCTAAACTGTCTTTGAATCACCAAAGAAAGATTACGAAGAAACAATTCCTGTCCCTGTGACAAATACACTTGTTTTATTTTGACTCTTTCAGAACTGGTCATCAGTAGATATGGGAACTTGAATTAATTCAAAGATCCCATACCTTATTGCATGAGGTGGCTAGGATCAGACTACAGATGTAGTTCAGTGATAGAACACCTGTCTAGTAGGTCCCAGGCCCTGGGTTTGATCCTCAGTACCAAAAAAAAAAAAAAAAAAAAAAAAAATCCAGTGAGAGATATCTAGGATTCCATGGTCACTGATCATTAGTGAATCTCTAGTGAAGAAGGGAATCCAAACAGTAGGCAGATGTTCATTGTCATTTTCATTTCTGCTGAACTTGTTCTTCCTCAGCCTTTGACCATCACCTGTAGCAGGTGTTTCATAGCAGTCACTTCTTTGCATTCCCCACTGAGGGTGGGGCACACATTTTCCATGCTCCATCTTGCTCTTTGCTTATGCATTCCATATTTCTTCTTGATCCAGAATGGAGTTGTCATGTGTTGACATAGTTAAATAGTTAATCCAGAAAGCTTCTCCATCCTTCTCCTCTTCCCTTGATTCAGTTGAAATTTTTGGAAGACCTTTAAGGAGGTTACACCTCAACACAGATAACATCCAGATGATGAATATGCCAAAAAGGAGAGAGAGAGAGAAAGAGAGAAAGTCTTGCTTGCATGACTCCATGTAAAACAGGAATGACATCTGGATACCATAAGGTGGAATTCTCCTTTGCTGGTAAAATGTCTCCCAGATTTTCTGTACCAGAAGCATAAATTAAGAGGTGCTCTTAAAACCCATCCATTCTCCAGAACGACTCCGGTTTCTCTAGATCTATGACTCACCTGTGTTCTAAGTGAAATGGGGGACTGGAATATGATCCAGTGGTAGAATACTTACTTGCCAGTTATGCCTGAGACCCTGGCTTCAATCCCCAGCAGTGCAAATATATATATATATATATATATATATATATATATATATATATATAATTTTTTTGTGTGTGTGTGTGTGTGTGGTACCGGGGATTGAACTCAGGGGCACTTGACCACTGAGTCACATCCCCAGCCCTTTCTTTGTATTTTTTACTTAGAGACAGGGTCTTACTGAGTTGCTAAGTGCCTCGCCATTGCTGAGGCTGACTTTGAACTCGCAATCCTCCTGCCTCAGCCTCCCAAAGTGCTGGGATTACAGGCGTGCGCCACCGCGCCCGGCTGCAAATATATATTTTTTAATTAATTAAATTTAATAAGTATTAAGTGAAATGGGAACAAGAACTGAAGGTTTGGTGTTCACTGTTGAAAATTCAGAGTAATAATAAGTCATGGAAATTGAATCACAAAGTAGTGCTCCTCTCCATATGGAATAGATTCTAAGAAATTTTATTTTTTCATTTTCAAGGTCTATGAATTACACACAGAATGAAAGAAGAAGAAAACTTCTGAGATTTTAAGTAATCTGAAAAATCCATTTATATGACAGATTTAAGGTTTTTTCCCTCCCAGGGCTCTGTTCATTTTCAGTCAATGCCTATATCTGTGATGCCTGAGGATTCTGAGATGTCACTGGAGACAGCAAGTTGTGTCTGATTTTGCACTTAAGAAGCCCACTTGGTGCAGATTAGCTTACTGCACTGTTAGGGGAGGCCTTGTGAGTTCTCCCTTATTCGCCACAATCAGAATGTATTACTCCTGGTTCCACATGCTCTGTAGGTATTATTTGTCCCTCACTTTTGCACCTATCTATCCTTCTTTCACTGTTGTCAATTTCATGTTTCCTTTGTTCAGCAGAAATTCATAAATGCTTTTGAATACTCCAGATAAATAGAATTAAGTAAGACAGAGGCAAGACTTGGTTTGAAGCATATTGTTTTGGTTTCGAGATCTGTTTTGTTCAAGATTAAAAAAAGAAACAAACTCTTCTGATCTAGCAGAATTTCACAGGGAAACTTTGGAAAAAAAAAAAAAAAAATGTCTCCTGGCCTTATTTTGTTCTCATTCTTTAATAGAAACATTGCAGAGACCAAAATAAAAATCCCTGCTTTTGAGCTTGAAATTTCTTCTTCTTTCATTCTGTGTGTAATTCATAGACCTTGAAAATGAAAAAATAAAATTTCTTAGCTCAGAAAAATGACAGGGATTCCTCTATACACAGCAAGATTCTAAAAGGACAGCAATTTAGGGATGATTGCTGTATTCTAGTCCCTTAGCTATGACAGAGAAAAATATCCTCCACCTGGCATTTCCTGCAGTGAACCCACCTATAAGTGTTGAACAAGCTCTTGCCCCCAAATCACCTCTTCCTAATTGGGACAGGCTCCAATTCAACTAGCAGAAACAGTTCACAGTGGATAAACACACCATGAAAAATACTTGAGTGATTTGTCATACCATGAACTTCAAAGAATAAATAGATATGCAAAACATGGAGTAGAAAAGGAGCAGGACCAGCCTGCCACTACCCCCCTCAACCCATGAATCTCCTTGCTCTTTCCAGAACTTTTCTCAGATAAACAACAAAGTGTAAGTGGTTTATATTCCTCAAAGTAAAGATTAAAACAAAGTTTTCCATGGAGCTGATTCATGACACATTCTTATCTGTTTTGCTGCTCTGATTATCTTCTTTAAGGTGAAGGGTGAATCTAGAATATAATATCAGGGCAGAAAACTAAATCTGAGATGTACAAGTAAACTTGGTTTTCCCTAGAGAAAAAATACATTTATTTTTCTTATAATCATTTTAGCAACACGGAAAGAAACAATCACAGCTTACAGTTTTAACTCAACTCTTAATCATCCATGATCCTGTCCTCTAGATAGAAGTGACCAAGTGACTAATTTGGTAGCAGTAAGGCCATTTTAGGAGTATGTCTCCCAATCCTGCACACCCACACAAATTTTTTCTAAGATGACTAAATAAATAAATACAAGGAATGAATCAATTCTTGAGACCATTCAGGAAAAACCCTGATTTCATGCACTGATTAGAATTATTCAAATACTTGTAATAGGTAGTAGGCAAAGACCCACTGAAAAGGCACAGGAGACGTAGGCTCCTTTGTTACCTGTCAGCACAGGTTGCTTCTGAAGAGAATAAGGAATACAGCCAGGTAATGCTGGGTCTATTGTGCCCAGGTGCAACATTTCCTTAGAAGAGGATTTTTAAGTGTCCAGGGATCCTGGGAGGGCATTGTATCACTCACTACTAAAGGAAGCTGGTGTGCAGTGGATGCAAACTGCAGGATTCATAATGGAAAAGACTTCACTTTACTTTCTTTCCTTTTGCATTCCTGACTTTACAACTCAAGCAACCGTCCGGGCACCATTAGACAGAAACAAGAATGCGATATGCTTTTAATAGGATCTTGTGCAGAGAGAAATCTGTTGTCCAATAAATTATGCTAATGTTATTATTTTTCTAAAGTCCTAGAGAATAAGAATGTATTTCACTTTGTGACTGATTTATTTTGTTAGAATTATTTGCAATTATTGGGACAAAGATCTCTTTCCCTTTAAGAAACCAGGATGTTTTATACAGGAAAATCTTTCAGAAGAGAATGGCTAAAAGACAGTAGAAGACACACAAAGTTGTGTTCTGAATGTCCCCTTTACAGGGCGAGTCAATGCCTGGCAAGAAGGAAATGAGGTGCTACAAAAACTTGAGGCTTTAAATGGCAGGAGGGATCCACTGAGGAGAAAAACTTGTAAGTACTTAGGAATGTATAGATTCCACTAAATTGCGGAATAAATTAAATCTGTTTTCTAAATTGTAGTTTAATACAAGATAAAACTTGTCATTTTCTAAATTATGGGTTCAGAAAATACCCATGGTATATTATGTTTGTATGCGTGATGCAGGCATGTATATATGTATGTATGCATGCACATGTGCATATATATCAAACAAAAGTGGAGATCGACATGGATAAGTAAAATAGCAAATTGTTTAGTTCAAGGTAAGTGTTTTATGCACTCCCAAGTACCTGTCTTACTGGATGAGTCCATGATAAATAGGGCAGGAAGTAAGAATAACAAATAAACTTTTTATAGTTAAAAAATCTTTGAAAAATATAGAACATTAGTATTTCCATTTTGTAGAGAATTAGAAATATCTGATATAATTTCAGAAAATATCTGCAAAGGATAAAGTCATTTCATAAATAAAGGGCATGTCTGAATAAGAAGACTAATTGAAAAGATGTCAGATCACCCAAGATTAATTTAGCCCTTTTAAAGCAGTTGCAATTTTAATCAAAATATCAATGGGATGTTTCTGTATTTGATTTGTCAAAAATTAGTGTAAAAATTTGCCTGGGAGAATAAACTATAAAAATATTTTTAAAGGTTTATAAATAATAAGATAAAGACATACACAGAAACAAGTGGGGGGAAAAACATGTAAATCATTAAACCATATTATAAAACAATAACAATTTTTAAACAGAGTGTGAAAATGTAGCAATAAACAGGTCAATAAATCAGAACATAAGGTTCAGAAATAAATGCAAGTTCATGTAAAACATGGTACATGGAAAGGTCTACTGTCAAATCATTGGAGAAATAATTGGTAATTTAAGTTCTAGGCTAAATACATTCAAGAATATTAACTGCCTCCTTTATGTCATATACCAAATTAAATTCCAGATGTACTCAAAAACTAAATGTCACAAATAGCACCGTTTTTAAAAACCCTAGTAGAAAATATTACATTTTTTTTCCTGTTCTTGGGGTAAGGAAGTTCTAATTAAGCAAATATTTAAGTCAAAATCAACAAAACACAGGACTGAAAAACTCAGCCACCTAAAAGACTAAAATTCTGAATGTCAAAAATGCTATAACCACAGAGCTACCATGAATGTAAAAAAAAGCAGTGGACACCTTGCCTCTCAGCCTGGGAAATTTAGGGTGCCTCATATAATGGGCATTGAGGATAGTGCAACATTTGGTCATTCTCAGGGATCACTTTCCAAGGAAAATAACCTGGCATGTTTCCAATAACAAAATTCAAGGACTAAATGAGCAAAAGTTTTGCCTTTTGCCTTAAAAGTCCCCCAGTGGAGAATATGATCCTTTTTGCTCTTATGTGATACTCTTAATTTTTTTAAAAAAATAATAGTTATGTTTGTTTTTTTTTAATATTTATTTATTTGTTTTTTTTTTTTTTTTTCATTTGTACACAATGCCTTTATCTTTACGTGGCACTGAGGACTGAACCCGGGCCACGCACATGCTAGGTGAGCGCTCTACCACTGAGCCACAACCCCAGCCCCAGTTATTTTTAAATTAATGCATAGTGTACAAATTTACAAAGCATATGTTTACATTGTATAAGAATCAAATCAGAAAATTTTTGAGTAGAGCAAAGGCTTAGTTATTTCATGATTAACGTTTTTAAGAAGGGAATTATAACTTTTCACTTGGAAAGACATTACAACTAAAAGCATGATTCAATCATACAAGTTAACAAGTTTATTCCTAAAAAAATGGAAGTCGATGAAATTTAAAGATGACAAGACAAAACTGTCTTAAAATGTTATGTTTTAAAATGTTATTAAAAATTTTAAAACAAATGGAAAATTTGTACACATATTCCCACACACATATATATGCACACACACATACACACACAGGGTAATAAAAAAAAAACTGTGACACTAAAATAACTAAGATCTTTAAGTATATATGTAGCACTTAAAAATTAACAACAAAATAAAAAATCAAGACCTTAAATATGCTGAATATAAGCAAACAATTCACAAAAGAAGAAATGAATGAATAGCAAATATATTCTTTTCCTTCCTGATGACAGATATAAACAATGAAATATTATATTTTGCTCATCAAATGGGAAATGACTGAAACAAAGAGTCCTGACTGGGGCACAGGGGCCTTTTAATTCATTCTTGGTGAAAAGTGAGACCGGCTCCTACTTTGTAGGAGGGTAGACTATGTATTCAAACCCTTAAAAATAAAAACCCTTAATCATGAGTTCCTCCTAACCAGATATATTTTTCAAGATGCCTAATATGTTGATAATATTTACACTGTTTATATTTCAAAAAAGTATAATAATAAAAAATAATAATAGAAAGCCACTCAAATGATGCCATAAAATAATAGTGACATGGTTCATAATATATGACTGATAAAAAAGCATGTATTAATAATGGTATGGTCTTGATTTTGTAAACAACACACACACACACACACACACATACACACAGACACACACACTCAGAACTACTGGAGGGATAAACCCCAAAATGCTACTGATGATTATCTTCAAATTG
Organism: Tamias sibiricus; assembly: GCA_025594165.1. Lineage (NCBI taxonomy): Eukaryota > Metazoa > Chordata > Mammalia > Rodentia > Sciuridae > Tamias > Tamias sibiricus. Next base: position 94,396,864 of record CM046659.1, read on the forward strand.
TGAGATTACAGGTAAATTTTATTCTCTTTATTAGGCATTTTGTGCTTATAAAAACTAAATAATTTTATGTAGATTTAAACTGACTCAATTATTTGTTGAAGAAATGTATAATAGGAAAGACAAAAACATAAGGTAATTACAAGGAAATGAAGTATTTTATCTATGTCTCTAAACATTCATTTCTCTGAAAAGATAAAAAATATTCTTACAGTTCTTCAACTACATCCTCCTTAAGCTCAAGCATCAAGACACAGTTGGTTGGAAAAGAGTTGCTGGCAATCTTTAATTTTAATTTAGTTCCTGGAAATCTGTACTTTTAACAGCTGGGAAAATGGACAACTATTAGTGGATTCACTTTGTCTTATGAACCTATGCCTAAATTGCTCATATTTAGCTATTGGAAAGTTACTGGTATGAACAGAGGAAGGTTTAGAATTTAACAATGTCAACAATATTTTTAAATATCTCAAGTTTATCTTCCCCCAAGGAGATGAGAAATAAAAACTAAACCTTGGCAGCTCCAGGGCATTTTCTATAACTAGACACATATAATTCTCCTGGAATGGAATGAATATTTAATCCATTTTCCTTCCCTGTGCTTTTAGTCTATAACAGCATCCAACCCTTAGAGTATTGTTATGACTGATCGTCAGCAATGGCACCAGTCACAGGTCAGCCTGGAATGGCCTGGGCTGGAGAAGCAGAGGCTCCCAGCTCCCAATGGCCCATCCACGTCTGGAAAGATCAGGATATACCTCTGGATATCTCAAGGCTCTTTGAGAGCCATGTGATCTGGGGTAGGAAACTTTACTTCCCCATAACTCAATTCCTCATCTGAAAAATAAGGATAATAATGCCAACCCTGGAGAGTTACAAAAAGGAATAAACATTATCAAAGGGAGGTGGGGAGGACACAAATGGCTTTGGGGAAGATGGGGAAGCTACACAAATCTCCTTCCATTTCAATAATGCTATTCTTAAAAATCTGGATATTGCAGAATGAGATTTCAGTCCTCTCTGGGACCAGCTGTCACCAGCATCCTCTACCAGTTAGTGAGTGGTGGGGATAGCTTCCCCAGCCCCACAAACATTGACATGTCAACACTGGATGGTGTTGACAAAGGGCATAGTATAAGAATATCTCTTACTAAAATCAAAATCTAATGTGAATTGAGGAGGAGAGTGATTTATGCCTCTGTTCTAAGTCTTTTCAGGACCAGTTCTTCAGAAAGAATAAGAACCACCATTAAAACAAATTCCCTCCTCCAGATTAATCATTGATGGCAGAAAAAGCTCAAGTTGATAGTTTTCTTCAAGCATGTAACAAAAGCAAAATGCTGTATTTCTCCTTCATTGATTTTCCCAGTGATTCTTCCTCCTCTCACTCTTGTCCTCTAGTTGTAGGTGACACCTGATTTTCTGCTGTCCCCCTTTTCTCTCCATGTTCACTTTAATATTAACTTTCTCCTCTTCTTTATACTTCTGCAGAGTAAACTGCAGATCTAGTTAAAAATGAGGGTCTTTTGAACTAAGATCATCCCCACCCAGAAGAAAATAAGCTATCAGTGAGAAGGATAAGCCTGGAGAGGTATTTTGGGGAGTTTTCTGTATTGGGACCATGCCAATTGGCTAAGGGTAGGAAGCATCAAGAAACATCCATTAAATTCATAACCCTATTACGTCAGGAGGATTTTAGCAAATGCCCAACCAATTCATACAAAACTTGAAATCTTTGGGTTTATAATTACTTGTTACTTTTGTGAACTAAGGGAAGATTAAGAAAGAGGGCAGGCCCAGAGTTGTTCCAAATAGCTATCATTAAAAAAAAAAAAAAATACAGCCATCCTTCCTCCATATGCATCTTTCTCTAACATTTTTCCAAAGAAATGAGAAGAATCAAAGTTCATCCATCTATGATCTTTCAAATAAATTTACATCCAGGAATACTTATTAAACATTTATTATAAACATAACACTGACCTAGTCAGTACTGGGGACACATAAAGAATAAGTGTGAAAACATGGGGTTTGGTGCCATGTTTCCAATGTTTGATTGTTGGTTCCATCATTTACCAGTTGTATTAGTTTTCTGAGCTCACTATATCAAATTATCACACAGTAGGTAGTCTAAAATGTCATAAATAATATTCTCATAATTCTGTAAGCCAGGAGTCTAAACTCAAACTATTGGCAAGGTAACTTTCATTGTTGTTATTGTTTGTGTTGTTTCATGGTGGCTATGAGAGAGAATCAATTCCATACCTCTTTCCTTCTTTCTGTTGATGGCTAGTAATCTTTGGCACTTTTCATCATGTAGATGTACCACTCTAATCTCTGCTTCCATGGTCTTCTTCTATCCATATGTCTTAAATCTTCATATCTTTTATTTTATAAGAATATAAGCCATTGCATTTGGCTTTCTATGTACAGATCCTTAGCTTAATTACATCTACAAAGAGCCTATTTTCAAATAAGGTCTCATCCACAAGTGCCAGGATTAGAGCTTAGACATATCCTTTTGGCAACTGCTATTCAACCTACTACACCAGCTGTGTGTCCTGGTTAAGTTATACAACCATTAAGTCTCAGTTCCCTTATGTATAGGATGGAAACAATAATAATAGCAGAATCATAATCAAGATCAAATAAGGTAATCTATATACATATATATAATATACCTAATGTATTTCTTGTTTTATAGTGACTACTCCATAATTGTTAGCAACCAGCATTGCTAGCAATTTTATCATTTCACTATTAAACATCCTGCAGAATTCAAAGATTATAAAATGTAAATCCTGCCCCCAAGAGTCTTATAATCCAGAACATGTTGGATGCACATTGACTCTGGACATGGCTTTAACTTTTATGACTCACAAAGTCCTTAATATCATTATGCACATAGTTGCTGAGCCCCTAAGATCACAAGGAAAAAAACTGCTGGTTGATTTCTGAGGTGCTGATGTGAAGACTGGCTTCTTTTCCTCTCTTTAAAATCAGTATGCTTGCCAGGTGTGGTGGCACAAGCCTATAACCCCAGCAACTCAAGAAGCAGAAGAATCACAAGTTCAAGGCCAGCATGGGCAACTTACCAAGACCCTGTCTCAAAATAAATTAAAAAAACAAAAAAAGAGGGAAATTGGGGATTAACTCACTAGTAGAGTACCTCTGGGTTCAATCCTCAATACCACAAAAAAAAAGAAAAAATAATAATAAAAAAAAGAAAAGAAAGAAAAACATTACTATGCTTTCCTATCATTCTTTTAGACCTGCCCAAGGGCATACTAAGCAACAAAGTGTGTTATTGCTCTGGGATTTCTGAGAAGATGCTCATTCTGAAGTTTTCCACACTGACAGATGAAACATCACTTCACATACCTGGCTCTGAAGGCCAGCTATGTGAGACTCCACAGAGACAGTGATGGACAATAACTTTCCACAGATCTTCCCTACTGGCTCTGGTTTCCTATCACTCCTCCATACTCTGATACATTAGAATATGTGAAAAGACAAACCCAAGACAACATGTGGGATTCATCTTTCTCACATCAGCCACCACCAATAGAAGTCAGCATTGTCACAAAATGAGCATGAATTTCAAAGGAACCAAATACTGAGTATTAATGGAAAGAAGATCCACCACAGCAATGTGTTGGACATTCCAAAGAAGAAGACAAGCAAATAGGAACAGCATGCAGCAAATTCTAACTAAGCCATGTTTCTTTGTCACTGAAAAACATCTGTACTTATTCTCAGTTGAATTTCCTTCTTAGTCCTGTATTTGTTCATTCATCTAGGGATACCTATACCTAGCAGGAAAGAAGAGGTTTCACCCAAATTACTTTAACAAGATACATGTCTCAAAATTACTGGTGTTAAGAGAGTTCCAACCTTTCTTTCCATTTACAAGCAATGTCACATATTTAGTCAAAACTGTTTTGTGTAGGATCCTCATATATGTGTCAATCTTATTTTAAACTAGTAATAATTAATTTAAATGAACTCTACTAAGAAGGGCAATAATCCTCACAACCTTAACAAAATAAGGGGTTGGAATTGAGTGGAAGGAAAGTAATTTGCTTTTAATTTTTAAACAAAAAGAATAAACATGTAAGGAAACGCAGCTGCCACACTGTGAACTTTGACAAATTTGAATGTGAAAAGATTCTAGGAGACTTTTGGATTAAAAAATTAATAATTAAAAAGAAATATTTTAATGCCTTTGATCCACAGATGTGAAGACAAGAGAGAACATAAACCATCTACTTTGTATTCAGCTTCATGTTGTTTTCCATGAAATCTGCTCTATTTGGGGCTGATAGGTAAATGAGTGGTTACACAATCATGTGTAAATGCAGATGCCAAGAAAAGCCATTCACCATTTGTCCTGATCTGGGTCTCCCATGGCTCTCTGCAGGAAAGGATTGTTCCACCCAACTCTGGGCAGTGGTAACACTATTTGTTGAGCTGCCCCAAAGCACAGAGCATGGCTTGTAGATAAGTTGACAGCACAAGGGGTCAAGCAAATGCTTTGGTGTTTTCTTTATGGGTGGAGGGAGGTGAATGAATGCTAGCGTTCAGATGGAAGTTGAAGTCCAAGATGGTAATAGAATGAGTGTGGGATCATGAGGGAAGGGGAATTCAGTTCTAAATACCCAGCCAGAAGTGAATTTGTCACAATCGATTTGTATAAGACCAGAGCCTTACCCTCATAGTTAAGTCGAAATAAAACTTTGCTATATGTCCCCTTCTTGAAAGTCACTCCCACATGGCTAACACTAATCTTCTAGAAAATAAAATGAGAAAGGGTCACTGCATTTGTGTCAAATTAAATGATACATGTGCAAGCAGAACCAACAAAGATGCCTCCAGCATTTAAAATGTTCAAAAAACAATCACAAAGACATTTGACATAGTTTACCAAGGTGTTGGCCTTTTGGAAATCCTGGGTAATGTTCCTATGAGATTGAAATTGGGAAATATGTAGTCCATCTACCCATTTTACTAGACTTGGAAGTTCCTCTCAGAATTTTTAAAGAGCAGAACAGAGGGAAGACATGGCAGCAGAAGGCAAGATGAAGTGGTTTTACTCTTTTGTGGATTCAACAGGTCTGTGATGAAGGCAAAAAAAATCATAGAGATCAGGTACAAACATTTTCCTCCATCTTATCACACTTCAGATCCTTGCCAAGTTTGAGGACAAATGTTAATCACCCTCCATGAAGTGTTGCCGCCATAGGTCTCCATCTGGAACTTCAGAAGGTCACAGGCTTGCCTCAGACCCCTGTATCATCCTGAGAACTATAACATTTTAGCAGATACCAAGTCTAGGCCATTTGTGTGTTAATCTGTTTTTTCATACCCTGTCTCACCAGAGAGTCCTTTTCACATTTTCCTCATTGCCAACAGGATGTGTAGTGTTATAGACAATTATTCCTTTGGAGTAGGTCTGGAAAATTAAAGGAAAAGTAATTTAAAGTAATATGAAATTAGAGAATATTCTTAGAATGGGTAAAGGCCATGAGCTACTTCATTACCATGGATTTAAACATTTCTGGAGATCAATGAATTCCCCAAATAACATACAAGTGCAAGGCTATTCAACAATTGCATTTCTAAAAAGTGATGATAGTTTGCATCTTTGTTCACACAGATCATATGCCTTTCAGTTTCAAGGACTATTTGGAAGAGAAAAGTGACACAAAATGCAACATGGACAAGGAATTCAAATTGCTTTAGACACTGCCCTTTGAAGATTCAACCTGGGAAGTGCCAGGTCTGACACTCCATATTTCTTCCTTTGATCTGACTCTTCCAAATATGATCCACGTACTGGCAAATTTCCCTCGTATCTCTGGTAAACTTCAAAATAAACCACTGATTGGCCCTAGTATTTCTGCACTGGCTTTTCCTCATTGTTTTTGTGCTTAAAGAGAGAGGGAAGGAGAGAGAGAGAGAGAAGAAAGGAAACTCACTGGGCATTTTCCATATGGTTTCCATACTGTTCCTTAATCATTTGGCTTGAAAGTAAATCTAAGGGGAATGAGGAGTTTAAGTGCTTGAGGTCAGGGTGAGAACTTCAGGCTCGTGTAAGCCAGTGTTCATGTGTAGACCATTTAATCCAACTCAGGAACATCTGCAGGGCAGCTGTCTTATATAGCCCAGGTTCACAATAACCTTTCATTACATGTCACCACAGAATGAGAAACAGATATGCATGCATGAGTGGGGTGTGTGTGTGTGTGTGGATGTGTCACTTGTAGGAAATCTGACTGATGAAGTTTAAGTGGAAAACAATGACAAATGATATGAACCTGTTTTAGAACAAAATTTATTATAAATATTCACCAGAGATGTGTTCAGTAATTACTGAATTAATGAGTCAGAAAGCTGGTTTTTCTCCATATATTTTGGGAACTAGAAACTCAGTTCATCTGTCTTCAAAGCAGGACAAAACAACTATATAATTCAAAAGTCCAACTAAGTTGGAAATGCTTGACTTCACCGAAGATTGATGTCGCATGCCTGCTCAAGGTCACGTGGGACATGTCCACTCCCTCCTCTTCCTCAGCCTTGCCCTTTTTCTGCAGACTCACCACTCAAGAACACATAGCTTCCAGATACATTGCCCCAAGTGCTCCCACCCTCTGTTTTTGGACTAGTCAGGAACTTTAACTTGTTCTATGGACGTTTTCTATGAGATGTTAAGTCACATTCTATGAGAAGAGAATCTCATAGACTAAAAATGTGGAAAATACCAGATGAAACATGGTTCCTCCATACAGGAGTCCTCTGAGTCTTTAATTTACCAATGTATATTATGGATCTGGGAGAGATAAAACAAGTTTGGTCTGGCTGGATTTTCCATAAGTTCAAACAACATTTTCAAAATTCATAAAATCAAATTGAATTGCCTTGCATTGAGTAGTATTTTTCTACCACTCAAAATATTGGGAAGTTTTGAGTGAACACTTTTGAGTAATAAGGAAGCAAATTTTGGTCTCATGCAAAGCATCCTTCCTCTTCCACCTACACAACACTATGGAGAAATTAGAAGAAAACACTCATTCACTTTTGAGGAATCTGACCCAAGTTATTGCTGTTTTATTCATGTTGATTCTTTTTGGACTTATTATTTTACTTCTTTTTATTGAAGTGCTATCACTTGCTGTTATTAAAAAGTAAGAAAAATCTCTTTCAAAGACTGCCTATCATCAGTTATGTCAAGAACGCCTGGATATATCTAAGTAATGTCACCAAAATGAAAAGGAAAGATACAAATCTCCTACTAAATACCTAGACTATGAGTCAATCAGGAATTGAACGTCTTGAGTTTAACCAGGCAGAGAAATGACTAAACTAAAGGACAGCCAAGCTACTGATAGTAAATTACAGCTGGAAATTAAATTAGGCTCTTAGATTTAAGATTTTAAGATTTTATTTTGGTGTGTGGAAGGATTGTTCATGTAGGAGGTTGGTGAGTTTGTTATTGTGTAAAGGGCAAAAGTTTGGAGTTAAAGTTTTCAATGAATCAAGAAACATACTGGAAAAACATAGCAAAATAAATGGAGAGTGGGAACTACATTTAGGTGGAAAAATAAAAAATTTAAAAACCTTAAAGAATCCAAAGGTCTGCAAAAAGAATAGTCTATGCCTGGAGAACATGTCTAAGACACGCCTAACTTCATCACTATGCAGATTGTTGTACAAAATTTCTTAAGCATCCTAATAAATATGCCCAAAGATAGTATTTTAAACTACATAGAAAATACTAAAGCCCAGACATATTTCAATGCCAGTCCCTGGGAAGACTGGCTTAAGGCAAGATATTCTGGAACACCTGGTTGACTGGCAGACTTTCCTTGATGGCAGCATTTTGGGACCAAATGGGGGTTGATTTCAGCCTCTCTGATGCTTTCATATGGTCAAGAAGCAATCAAAGAATACTGGATTTATTTTTTGAAGTACTGGTTTTGATCCACCTAAAGGAAATGGCGGGGGGATGGGGGGAGGGAAGGAAAGTAATGCGTTTTGCAGCTTCAAATCAAACACTTTTGGAAAAATGTCCAGAAAGCAATTCAGAGTGAAAATATTTACTTTCTGGCTAAATAGCCAGTACCTTTTATTGCAAAATGGAAATAAACAGTGCTGCTCATTTAGACCAAAAATGGGCAATCTACAAATAACTCAAATCCCAAAATAAAGGTATTGCCCAACAGACTAGGACATGATTCACTAAGGTCTTGACTTCAGAGTTTCATCAATGATTACAGCACATAGATTAGAGTGGGCTGGGATTGTGAGTAAGTAGAAAGTCTCAAACATTTCCAAGTGGACACTGGAGAAGGGAATGTGCCTCAGCCAGCATGATCCTCGCCCTTTGCGCTGTTTATGGAAGAGATGTCCTTTTCCCTCACAGTGGCTAGGATACTGGAAACCCACTTCCAGACCCAATTCACTGGCAAAAATAACAGGAAGTCACATTGAAATTAACTTAAGTGAAAGTGTTCTATTTAATGTCTAATACATTAGCAGAGAGAGTATGTATCCAAAAAAACGCAAAGTCAATAACACAATGAGGAGGTAGGAGCTGGCTAAGAGAAAGGTAGAAATAGCAATAGTATTCATTCATTCATTCACTCAGTAGCTTTACTGAATATCTACTACATGGGACACTGCAGATATAAAAAGGAATAAAAAATGATCACACAGTGAGGAAGCAACAGATGTATTACTCCAGATTCTCATGTGTACAGTGTGATATGTTACATCCAAATAGTACTTTAAAGGTGTAAAAGGCTTTTCAGCCACATTATCCCACTTATTTCTAATGCCCTTTTCGATATAGATCAGGCAGACAGTATGTGAAAATACAAAATGAGAAAGGTTGCATTTCTTTAAAGCTTCTACTAGTAAAGGAGAGAATAATTGGGATTTGATCTCTGTCCTTTTGTGCCACCCTCCATATGCCTGATAAACCATAACTAAGTAAGAAGTATTTTCATGTCGAATAAGCCAAAAATAGAAAATAGCTGTCCCTCTGGATCTCATACCTTTCAAGTTCTCTCTTGCCCTTAAAACTCAGCCATGAGTGGAATGAGCCAATGGTACCCTAACTACAGGTTAGATCAAGACTTCCTTGGAGCAAACAGCACTGTGTGAAATTAGTCACAACTACTAATATGAAAATTCCCGTAAAGAATTTGTAAATCCAAATGTGAACATTGCCAATTAATCCATCCACGAAAGCCATATTTAGTAAGAATCTGCTATGTTCTAGGTGCTCTTCTGTGCATAAGGGCTCTGTGTGGGAAGAAGAAAGCCAAGATCTATTTACATGAGGAGGAAGCAAAGAGCAAGGTGAAAATATGCAAGATGATTGCAGTTAGGGTAAGTTATTTACAGAGCAATAAGATGAGGTGATGGAATGAAGGGGGGGGGGGGCTTGGATCAGGCAGTCAGGTGAAGGTCTTTTTGAGTAAAGGACATTTAAGCTGTCATGAGGTTTCCAGCACATGGAGATCTGCGACAGAGTGCTTTAGCCAGGAAAAGGAGCAAATACAAAGGTTTAAGGTAGAAAGGAGTCCCAGACCCTACCTAGAGTATAGTGACTCAGGGGTGGTCCTGGCAAAAGGAAGTTAGAAGCCAGCTGTGGTGAAAAGATGGCATCTTTGTCCTAGGTACAATGGGAATCCACTAGAAGATTTTTAGTTAAGAGAGCAATCTGATTTCAGCTAGTGGATTATGAAATAGATAGCCCCAATACAGAAAAAGATTCTTTTTAGGAGTCTTTTACCAGTCTGATGGAATAAGAAGGTATGTCCAAAGAGGAGCCATCTCAGGTGCCACTCTGAATACAGAGCCTTGCTAATTACTCATTCATCCGGGATGTTTCTGCATTGCTGGTAGAAAAGATTCTGAGCAGCTACTGAGTGAGTCAAGAGACAGTCAACCTCGGGCGCAGCCTGGTATTTATCTATTTATCACCACCACAGTTACAGAGGCAAGTTTGTGAAGCTGGCTTACAACACAGTGGGAACATGCAAGCATTGTTGCTGGAATTGCTTCTTCCATGTTGTCTCCTGGGAAACAGACTCAATGACCCAATCTTTCCCTCCATTTCTAATTTCCGCCTTCAATGGCCAGTGATTATCTAAATGGAATTGCTCAAGTATGTCTTCAGTGCATTGAGGATGAAATAGCAGGCATAAAGCATTTTTCAAGCATGAACTACCTTTTGCATAATAATCAACTATTTCATTTATTCAGTTTGTCATCTGTTACCCTTAAACAGTTTCATATGCTTTGGGTTTACATTTGAGATATAAGACTGTTCAGCCATTTGGTAACAGCAGGCACATGTTTTAAACATGCTTAATGTTATTGCCCTATAATGTCTTGCCACAGAGCATTCCTTCCTAAGAGTACAATGCTCTTTGTGAATACCACCTCATTAATCCTGGGAGAGGCAGCAACAATTTTTTTACTCATAGGAAACAGAACCACCAACAGATTCAGTGAGCCAAGATGATGGGCAGCTCGTTAATGGCAGAACCACGGATGAATTCCTCGTTCCACTCGAGCTGAGGACTGTACACATTGCCCCACCCAGCCTAGACCAATACATCAAGCACCAACCAATAAGCAACACATCAGTCCTTGTACTTTGTATCCTGGTGCCTTTTCAATCCTTCAGAATCCACTTGAGTCACTGCCATTCCAGAAGCTACTTGTGGTACTTTATCAGGGAGGTTTTGTTCCCTGGAGGCTTGAGCTCTGTTTTCCAACCACTTTCACAAACAGTAGGTACAGTCATGGAGGCTCTGCATCAAAGCTGTGGGCTTCTTTCAGCATTTTTGTGGTTGTCTTGGACCTTCGTTGAGCTCTGAATGGCCTGGACACTTTGATTGAGCATAAGTTTCTACTTTTGAACTATTTAAACTAGCCATTTCAACCTAGAAATGGCTCACGACTTGGGTGTTTTTAATTAACTTTGGGTTTTCAATAAATTCTGTTTGTTGGAATTTTGCAATTCTAAAATCATGAATTAGCATATTACCTTAAGCCTTAAAATTAAATTTTAAGAGGTATTTTTCAGTCTTCAGTACCCTAAAAGTTACTGTTGGTGTCAATGATGCCAAACTTTTAGTGACTCTTTCAGGTTCTGATGAAGCTCATGATGACAACTGTCTTTTGTAGCTTTTGGAAAAGCAAAGGAAATACAGAAAAAAAATATCTGACCTGAACTTATTTGGTGGGTAAGTGTGAATTTGATATCTGTGAGAAACAAGCCACATTTGCACATGTTCCAATTATTTGCAGGTTGTTTTCTCCAAGTAGATTTTTTTGTTCAATGAGAAAAAAATAATTAGAAATGTCTATGTTGGACAAAAGCAATAGAGAACAATCACTTGGTCAAATTAATCTCCCTCTTGTTCTCTTATCCTCAAGTAAATAATATCTGTAATATTTCTCAGTCCACTTAACCATCTGGGCCTACAAGCAGACAAAAATTTTTCTCAGTCTTTTATGATAGAAGTCCTATATGCGTCATTCTAAATTTATGGGCAAATTATCATTTTAGAAATTTATTTATTTACTTTATTTGAAAAATAGAAATTGTACATTTTCATAATGAACAACGTGTTTTGAAAATATATATACATTGTGAAGTGGCTAAATGAAGCTAATTAACATATATATTATCTTACACACTTAGCATTTTTTGTGTTGAGAAAACTTACAATTCATTCTCTTAGCTATTTCCAAGTATATGTTATAGAACAGAGCTCTTGAATTTACCCTCCAACTGAACTATATTTTTTGACCATCTCCCCCATTGCCCACCAACCTCCAGCCCTGACCACCACCATTCTACTCTTTTCTATGATTTCAACTATTTTAGAATTTACATATAAGAGATAGTGCAGTATTTGTTTTCCTGTGCTGGGCTTATTTTGCTTCACATATGTCATCCAGGTTTATTCATGTCACAAACAACAGGATTTCATTACTTTCTAGGTCTGACTAATATTCCATCTTACACATACACCACATTCATTCATTGGTGGACACCTGGGTGGATTCCATATCTTGGCTATCATGAAAAGTGCTACAATGAACATAAGAGTGCAGATGTCTCTCCTACACATTGTTTCATTTCCTTGGGATATATACTGAATACTGGGATCAATGGATAATATGATTGTTCCATTTTTAATATTTTGAGGAACCTCCACTCTGTTTTCCATAATGGTTATGCTAAACAACCTGCAAATAATTGGAACATGTGCAAATGTGGATTGTATCTCAAGAGTACATAAAGGTTCCTTTTTCTCCATATCCTCATCCTATCTTCCATCTTTGTGATAATAGCCATCCTAACAGTTACGAGGAGATACTCATTGTGATTTTAATTTGTATTTCTCTGACATTAACTATGTTGAGCAAGTTTTTCATATACCTGTTGGTCATGTATATGTCTTCTTTTGAGAAATGTTTATTCAGATTCTTTATCCATTTTTTTGTTATTTATTTATTTATTCATAATGCGCAAGTATATCATCTTTTTACATACAACTGCTTGTATTAACGGTTACTTGGTTTTTTTGTTTTGTTTTGGTTTTGCTATTGAGTTTTGAGTTTTTAATATATTTTTTGGATATTAATCTCTTGTCAGATATGTGTTGAAAACATTTCATCCCATTCTACAGGTTGTTTCTTCACCCTTCTAGTTGTTTCATTTGCTGTGCAGGAGTTTTTCAGTTTTATATAATTTCATTTGTCTATTTTTATTTCTATGCATACATTTTAATTTCATAGCAAAAAAAAATCATTGTCCCAACCAACACCATAAATCTTTCCCCCTACATTTTCTTATAATAGTTTTACTTTAATAATTTTAGTCTGATGTTTAAGTCGCTAATCCATTTTGAGTTGATTTTTACTTATGAGATTATGATGTGAGATAATGAAACATTCCTCTGCATGACTATGCAGTAAATGTATGTGTTCATTTCCAGGCTTTCTAATCTGTTCCATTGTTCTATGTGACTGTTCGTATGCCAGTGCCTTACTGTTTTCATAACTACACCTTGGAGTATTTTTTGGAATCAGATAATGTGTCTTCATTTTTTGTTGTGTTTTGTAAAGACTGCTTTGGCTTTTTGGAGTCTCTTGTGATTCCATACAAATTTTAGGATTTTTTTTTTCTATTTCTGTGAAGAATGTCACTTTAATTTTGGTAAGGATTGCACTGAATCTGTAGATAGCTTTAGGAAATATGAACATTTTAATAATACTAATTCTTCAAATCCACGAATACAGAATATCTTTCTATTTCTTTGTATGTTCTTCAATGTCTTTCAATAATGTTCTATAATTTCCAGTATATGAGTCTTTCACCTCTTTGGCTAAATTTATTACTATTTCATTTATTTTCTAACTATTATAAGTGGGGTTTGCTTTCTACATTTCTTGTTCTTTGTTAGTGTATAGAAATACTAAATATTTTTGTGAATTGATTTTCTTTCCTACAACTTTTCTGAATTCATTTATTAGTTGCAATATTTATTTTTTGGGAGTCCTTAAGGTTTTCTATATATAACGTTATAACATCTACAAGCAGTTAACTTTTTTCTTACCAATTTATACGTGTGTGCACGTGTGTGTTTTGCTGGGGATTGAGCCCAGGGTCCAGCTGTATCTCCAAACCCTGGATGCATTATATTTCCTTTTCTTACCTAACTGCTCCATCTAGGATATCTAGACTATGTTGAATAGAAGTAGAGAGTGAACATGCCCTGATTTTAAAGGAAAAGCTTTCCATTTTTCACCTGTGAGTTGGATGCTAGCCATAGGCTTGTCTTGTATGGTTTGTATTGTGTTGAGGTATATTTCTTCTACTCCTAATTTGCTGAAACTTTTTACCATGAAAAGACTTGATGTTGAATTTTGTCCAATTTTTTTTTACTACATCTATTGAGATGATCAAATGGTTTTGTCCATTCAGTTGATGGGGCATATTACATTTATTGATTTGTGTATGCTGAATTATCCTTGTCTCCCAGGGATAAATCCCACTTGATCATGGTGAATGATGTTTTTAATGTGCTGCTAAATTTGATTTGCTAGTATTTTGTTGGAGATTTTTGCATCTATGTTCATCAGGGATATTGGCCTGGAGCTTTCTCTTACTGATGGG